>JAVGWX010000022.1:47902511-48642511 GCA_036924085.1 Ariolimax columbianus
TCTGCTGGTATATTGCCGGTCGCCTTCTCAATGTCTTTACCGCTGCAGCTACCTCGTCCTTCTTTATCAGTTGGTTATCCTCTATATATCAGCCTTTGGTAGAATGCGATCGATGGTCTGGGCACGTCGTGGCATCAGCGTCAAGACCAAACTCAAAGTCTACCGTGCAATCATCATTCCAACCCTACTATACGCTTGCGAAAGCTGGACTGTATACTCTGGACATGCAAGGAGGTTAAACCACTTCCACACAGGTTGCCTGATGCGAATATTCCACATCTGATGGCAAGATCATGTCACTGACATCGAGGTTCTCTCGAGGGCTAACATGCCTAGCATACATGCACTGCTAGAGAAAGCACGACTAGGATGGGCCGGACACCTCGTCCGTATGTCAGACGAGAGGCTCCCAAAGAAGCTTTTCTACGGCGAGCTGAGAGAGGGATGGCGCGAGAGAAGGCGCCCAAAGAAACGTTTTAAAGACATTCTGAAGGACTCACTGAAAAGTTGCCAGATAGACATCGACACCTGGGAATGTCTTGCGCAAAACAGATCTGACTGGAGAAGCGCAGTCAAATCGGGTGTAGCTGCCGGTGAAGACGACCGTGTTGTGAAAGCCCAGAGCAGACTCGAGACCCGGAAATCCCGAGCAGCGGGAACACCATCCCCTTCTACAGACCTCGTGTGCCCGATATGTAGCAGAAGTTTTCGTGCCCGCATTGGCCTGTTCAGCCACATGCGCACCCACACCCAATAGGGAAATCTGTGACAAGGATGATGTCGGCGGTCCTCATCGACAACGATGGACAGCTATTATTATTATTATCCTCTATAGTTGTTGGTGTTGGAGAGATTATTTTCTCATGGGGTTGTTGGCCGATCCTGTTGACAAAGACTTTGGAGGATATTTGGTATATCATCGGAAGAAACAGTAATAATATACCCATCTTCTGTTCTTTATTTACGGTATACAACAACCAGTGCTCCTAATGAAACTGGTCTTTTGAAATGATTACTCCTTCATAATAGTGAGTATTTTGAGAAATTAACATTTCCCCTGTTTTTACTAAATCTGTCCAGCTAGACATATATATTTCCAGCTTCAACCCAAAGCGCTTTGGTTTTGAATAGTTCTGTCAGCCTTCGGTGCTTTCAATCTATAGTTAAATATTGTGTTCGCAAGCACATAGGTGTAACAGTTCGAGCAAAGGAGATTGGGGACTTATTCTCTGGAGCCAAAAAGTGGCTGGGGAGGTATTGGCGATGTGGAGAAAGCTAAGATCAACAACACGCCATCATCAGACTGGCTTGTGAGGGAGAGTTAGTGACGCTTTTCATTATATTAGTGGCAGGTAATGTTACAACAGGCATTCACATTTAGAATGGCAAAGTGACCGGTATAGAGGAGTCAATGGGATACGAGATGCCATGATATGATTGACGGATGACCAGTCGGGTCTAGAGTGAGTCTTTAAAAGGCAGAGGACAGTGCATATTCGAGAGCAGATCTAGAAGGCTGTCTCATTATGCTCAGGGCCATTGCAGTCCTGCCTTTTGGAGTGGAATCGTAGCCCTTCTATGACCAACTAAAGATAAGTGAACGTGTCTGTAGTCTTCACGGTGATCGCTCTGATCTGTGAGGACGAGAGATAAACTGGGGGTATAAACTCAGTGACAGTTTAGCAGACGTTTGTTCTTGAGTTTCTGATGAGATCGTGATCCAACCAATCGTATGCATGAGTCATGTCAGACGAGTCGGCCACAGCTCTCTGAGACAAAGTGAGATATCCCTTAAGACGCGTCAGGGAGCACACGCACGACCGTAGCAAGAAAGCTATCATTGCACAGCGCAGAACCAATGACCATCAGAGATCAACATCAGCACCAATTGCCAAAGGGGCACACGAGATTCAATACATTATAGTAGTTATGTAGTTAGAACGAGATTTGTATTGATTTGTGTGTGTGTGTATATATATATATATTAGGATAGACTACCAAACTGGGTTTTATAGCTTTAGGGATTCCATCTAGCTCATACTAATATTCCCTGAGTTAGAAAGATTCATAGTTGTTTAGTTAGTTAGGTTATGTTTTTAATCATATTGTAACAAATACTCTTATGTTTAACGGAAGTTTTCGTGTTTTGCTATGTTGCAGTTTTAACGCCAAGTATTAGATGCTGTGACTCTTTCACAGTCTTAAGGATATTAATAGATCTATCCCATAGGCGAGATAGAACTAATTAGTGTTAAACGTTCGCGACTACAATGAGTATAGTCAAGATCCTTTCACTCCTAACAATTGCATTGAAGATGTATAAATATTTTTGCAGAGAGGATAAGCGTTGTGAACTGTATCTCAAACCCTGGATTCCAAACCCTGTATTCCAAACCCTGAAAAGAGAACTATTCACGCTTTGGGTCAAGGTAAATGGCCATTTGATCGATTGTTCCAAGACTATGAAAGTTTGTGTTCCATCAAGACTAGTACACAAGGAAGAAAGAAAAGGGTAGATAGTTTTGACAGGGATGTGATTGGAAGAGAGATTTCTAGAATGTTTGATTCCAAAGAAACAGTGACACTAAGGAAACTGAAGTTTCATCTGAGAACACACAATGACATCGATGTATCGAAATCTACATTGTGGAGAACTGTAAAGGGCATAGGCTTTACCTAAAGTTTGCTAGCGGGATAAACGGCATCTGCGAGAACCTGCATCTAGTATCCATGAGAAGCAAGTATTTACGTGAAGTACACGATATGCGTAAACAATGTTATGATATTGTATATGTGAATGAAACTTGGATAAATGCTCACCACACAAGTGAAAAGGAATGGCAGTCAACGGATGGAACGATTAAAATATTAGTACCGTGGCAAATGACAACGCAGGTAGCAGGCATAATGGGCTGGTGAAGAATGCAGAATTTGTATTTATTTCAAATTGTACGGACAATTGAGACTATCAAACCAATATAAATAGTAACATTTTTAGACAGTAGATAGACTCTCTCCTGACTGAAAATTGACAATGCATCATACCACAATGCAGTGGCACAAGAAGACAAAATCCCGAAATCATCCAGTACAAAACATGCAATAAAGATGTGGCTTACAAAAGAACATATACCATTTAACGAAACATATCTAAAATCTG
Organism: Ariolimax columbianus; assembly: GCA_036924085.1. Lineage (NCBI taxonomy): Eukaryota > Metazoa > Mollusca > Gastropoda > Stylommatophora > Arionidae > Ariolimax > Ariolimax columbianus. The sequence goes on from JAVGWX010000022.1 coordinate 47,905,672, forward strand.
AATTGCTTTATCTTGTCATGTAGACATGAAAGGAAAAGAAATTTCATATAGACAAGTTGATACAAGAACATGGTCATATGTGTTTGAGACTGCCACCTTTACCATTTCCACTTAAACCCAATTGAACTCATTTGGGCAAAAGTAGCAGCTAAAAATAAACTATGCAATATGAACGAACTAACGTATGCGGCACTCTCAAATATAATCAAAGAGTATTGTTAGTACCATGTCTTGAAAGAGGAAGAGGGCTATTGAAAAAAAGGGAGGATTATCGTTGTTTCTTCAATGTGTCGGAATCGTTCGAGTCTGATTAGGTCAGAAATTAACTTACATGTTTGTTTTCCGAGAAATAGAAGTTTCCATCACCTTGGCAAAACGGTCCTTTTCAGGGTCACCTCAATCAGCTAGTAGATGGAGCTCAGAACTGAATTATAACAATTTATCGTTATTTTCTAGCATCTATTTATAAAACTGAACCAAACCATCTGAAATATGTACTTTCTAAGTTCTATATATCATGTGCTTTTACATTATCACACATTTTTGATTCGAAATACGCAGTTCTTTCTTACAGTTCCTAAAACACATGAACTACATTGAAAAGGGCATTATGTGGAACCTAATGTAGAAAATCTTATTTTAATTGAAGAGACACCTTTGCCTAAAGAAAGAACATACAAAAAAAATTAACCGTAAATTTTTTTCTGCAGTGACAAAATAATTCCTTTGCTAACAAAAATTAAGGAACTAGCCACTTAAGATAATGACACAATGTAAATTATTTAGTCATTGGGACATTGAAAAGATAAGTCTACGTGCAAAAAAATCATTTTTATCGGTGTAAGGGTTATTGAGATATTAGACAGCAATTGACGGCAACCATTGTGAAACTGACAATAGTTGACACATGAAGGTTTCGTAATTTAGTCTGCGGTTTTTCAAGGGGGTTTCTCCATGAGTCAGCAGACCTGTATACCTAGAGTGGCCATGCACCGAACGTCCAGCTATAATTTAGTTTAGGTCTCCTAACCATCGAGAGCTGCAGCGTAACAATAGCCAACAGCAGTGTTTTGATTTTCATTTCAGTCCAACAGAATTGATGTTTTACGTTGACCCTAATCTTTTTGTACAGGGACAGGGTAAAACATCATTTGGCAGTGCTTGCAGCACAGCACAGACACCAGCATAAGATTATACTAGAGTTGCATACTTTCTGTGCTTCTATACATACATGGAGAGCAGTGTTGGAGAATAACAGATTTCTGATGTATTTAACAATTTACAGAGAATGAAGAATAACAACAAAGAAATATATGATGTTATTTAGCTTATATTTAATAAATGAAATTCTAAAATCAAATAGACTACATTTGGTGGGTTATAATGATTAACTGAAAAGAAAATATGTTTATATAAGCAACATAAGGAATGAGCCAGAACATGACGATGACTTGAAGTTAGATGTGGTATGGTTATCTGACCTTATGGTGATCTGACCTTATATGAAAGAACTGAAATGCAGGTTTAATTGACAGCACGCCTCCAGAAAACTGCACAGTAAAAACTAATTTGTTAAAAATTAACTGAAAATGTATTATAAATCCACTTGAAGATGCACAATGATCAGTCGTCCTTAATTAATAATGTAGTTAGTCTGTTTGAAAGAGAAACCAAAAAAAGTGAATCATAGCTGGTCAGATAACATGGCAAAATAAATCGAAGCTGTGGTGGTACTAGAGGCTAAAAGCCGATAAAACATAAATAGGTATAGCTCAACTGCTGCAACAGGACAGAAACAGATATAAACCCTTGTTACAGACATAAGGCCTGGGTTAGAGATGAGAAACTAACAAAAAACAAAAACAAATCACAACAAAAACAAAGAAAATGAACTTGACAATGGATACAATATGACTTAAGGTGACAGCCATTACCTAGAGAGTGACCAGGAATATGTGAATCCTGATATGCCAGAGTAAGCCCAAAAAAATAAATGAATGAACATAATTACACAAAAGCACATATATTATCAAATGTGTACAAATGAATTAGGACATACTTTCAAACATGCACACTAATACAAATATGAATACATGAAGCAATGGGTATATGCGATTTCATATACCAATACATGTACATATATTGAGAGACACGCATATATATGTATATATAAACATTCATTATGAAACATACAGACACATATTAAATAAGGATACAGAAATGAATGTATAAACATAATATGAGATATATATAGAAAAAGAAAAGGGTAAAAGAAGGAGAGATTGAATAAGAGAAATGTACAGATAGGAGTCACGCAAAGGTATGGAATGTATTCTTCTTCTTCTTCGTACGCAGTCAGACAGTAACCATTATTTTTTCGAAAAAAGCAGCGGTCATCCTGAGGCTGTCGCCACTGCCATAGAGCTTTTCTTGCAGTTCCACTGGTGATGGCCACATCTGCTCTCTCTGATCCTCGTATGTCGGGCAGTTCTGCAGCAGATGTTCAGCGGTCATTTTACCAGTACCGCACGGGCATTCGTCGGTACCACCTATCTTCAATTTGTTGAATAGGTGGTACCTCAGTCTATTGTGGCCAGTGCGAAGTCTGAAGACAACGATCTGCTCTCTTTGGTTCAACTGGTAATAGGCATCGTTTTTGGTGTAACCAGTATGTTCGGTTTCCCATTTGGTCATGTATCTGGCTTTGATAAGCCGTTTTGACTCTTCGTACGTCATACTAGGAATGTATTCAAACCATGAAGGATTCTTTAAGGAAGATTAAGAGATTCTCCTGCGGAAACCAATGTCTATAATCAAAGGAGCAGTAGATGATGTCATGCACCAAGAAATCAACTTTACCCTGATGTCCTGTACTAATGAAGTGGTTGGTAACCAGATATCCAGAGTTTTTACAAATATAATTGAGATTCTGGTAGAAACATGCCCTGAGATCAAGGATTCTTCCTAATCTATTTCATATTTTGCAGTATTGGAAAATAATAACATGAATTAAGTTGGGTGACTTGCAGGTGAACCCCTCTTTTATATCAAACACTGCTTTAGAGATGCCAACAAAACATGTCTGGATGCGATAGCGAGACATTATACTACCACACTTGTTGTAGATTACAGTGTTGTGGTGGTCCATAAAGTGAGTGTTGAGGTCATGCAAGTTTCTATCATGTCTGCCGGGAGGACAGATAGAGATAATGATGTCAAGAAAGTTGATTGATGTAAGAGCAGATTGTTGGATGAAAGTTGTTAATAAAAACCAATGAAGCTGGAGTGGTCAGCCATAGGCATGTCAGAAATACTGATACAGTCATTAATATATCAGTAGTACATTACCAATACAGGAAAGGAAACCTGATAGAGAAAATGAGATATTCCAAATGACCCATATAGAGAAAGGTGTAGCTAGGACCCATATAAAGAAGGTGTAGCTAGGGCCCATATAGAGAAAGGTGTAGCTAGGACCCATATAAAGAAGGTGTAGCTAGGACCCATATAGAGAAGGTGTAGCTAGGGCCCATATAAAGAAGGTGTAGCTAGGACCCATATAAAGAAGGTGTAGCTAGGACCCATATAAAGAAGGTGTAGCTAGGACCCATATAAAGAAGGTGTGGCTAGGGTCCATATAGAGAAGGTGTAGCTAGGGCCCATATAGAGAAGATATAGCTAGGGTCCATATAAAGAAGGTGTAGCTAGGACCCATATAAAGAAGGTGTAGCTAGGACCCATATAAAGAAGGTGTAGCTAGGACCCATATAAAGAAGGTGTAGCTAGGACCCATATAAAGAAGGTGTGGCTAGGGTCCATATAGAGAAGGTGTAGCTAGGGCCCATATAGAGAAGATATAGCTAGGGTCCATATAAAGAAGGTGTAGCTAGGACCCATATAAAGAAGGTGTAGCTAGGACCCATATAAAGAAGGTGTAGCTAGGACCCATATAGAGAAAGTGTAGCTAGGACCCATATAGAGAAGGTGTAGCTAGGGCCCATATAGAGAAGATATAGCTAGGGTCTATCTTAGTGCTCATAGCTATCCAACTTAACTGGCCTAAGAAATTACCATTGAATTCAAAGGATAAGGGCAAGCTGTAAGACTATCAGAATGGGGAACAGAGGTGTAGAGACAGCAAATATCTACCCAATTTCTGTTTCTAAGAATTGAGGTTACTGCACTCTGGACATACCCATAGGTGCTTAGTCTCTCTCAGCAAATGGCGCAGGGTCTGGATGCTAATGGTCCCTGTAGCTCGCTGGTTGTATACTCTCCTGCTCTGTTCTCTCATTCGCACTACTTTGCTCAAACCTCATTTGATGTCGAAACTTTGCAGTCTCTGGATTGCTGATTCATCTATAGCGATGTCCTCATCCAACAGGCGATCATTGATTGATTTCAAAACGTCACTACTATCCATCACTAACGTGCCCATGATGGGAGCTTGTGAAACCAAGATGTCAGCTCTTTCATTGCCCTGAACCCCGGCAGGACCAGAACAGTATATCCATGCCAACCCCAGCAGGTTGGAGGCCTCAGCAGCTGCCATGCACTTGGATCTCAGAAATCCTTTCTGTACCTTCTGAAATACAGCTTGTGCGGCTGTCACGATGACTGCCCTTGTTAAAGGGGGTCTCTGATATCTATCCTAGCGCTGAGGTTACTGCTGCCTGCACTCTTAAGCTGGAGGTTGTTGACATGTAAGCCCCACTCTGCTCAGCAACGACCTGTCTCCTCACTCTAGCCGAGAAGCCCCAACCTAATGACCCACTCTACTCAGCAACGACCTGTCCTCTCACTCTAGCCTTAGAAGCTCCAGTCTGATGTCGGATCAGTGTATTTGACACCATCACTATCACTATCTCACAATTATCAGCTGATTCATCTCGTTTTCTACTTTTCCATCACCCCATTTTCTGCATTCCTTGCCTAAGGTTATGATGACTCTTTGGTACTCTATCATTCCATCCCCAGTGATAGAATCATCTAACAGGAAGGAGCAGTTAGTCTGGTCAAGAGACAGCACATTCAAAGAAAAAGTAGTCAGGTCGTAGTTTGTGCCCCTAAGGAATGAGGGTAAATCTTCATCTATGGGCTGGGAGTTAGATATAAATTCATTAGGACAGGAGCAAGCTGAATTAGTTGGTCTGCCTAAATTATTAGGCTTGTGGATTTTGGGGAGCATATAAAATTAAAGTTTGTTCAAACTAGTTGAATTTTCAAGTTTAGAAGCACTCGAAGGGAGATGATGGCCACCTTCAATAGTCCAGGACACCAGGGTAAGGTTGATATCAGGGTCACTGACACTGTCTTCTGCTCCTCTGATGATCAGCATCAGATTGAGCTGGAGAATTGTTTAATCATCCTTATAGATACCCTAAGCCTAATTGTTTTAATACATTCAATACCTGTATGTAGGTTCCCTGTACATTTATCTCTTTTCTTTTTATATACAAGGCTACTTTTCAACTTGCTTTGGCTGACTAACATCGCCAATGACACCTGGACAGGATCATGGAGCTAACACCTGAGGCTGGCTCGGTATTAATGTGAGCTTGTGTGTACTCTTAATGTGCACGTTTTTACAATTGTTAGCACACACAAACTTCTTGTCTGTTGTGCTTGCAAACACAGAAAGACATGCAAGAGTTTCAAAGTAAAACATTTTATAAATGAGCATTAGATTTCTGCAAAATATAGGTTGAAGAAAGAAGTGAGCACCAGTTTACCACAATAGTATTCACATTTCTTTATTATATTACTTTGTTACATTCTGGAGACCAAAGTTTGCAGCCATTTTAGTTTTCATAAAAATGTTAAGTAAAGTAGCAGAAAGAAATAGAGAATTCAATGTGATACATGTACAAGTCAGACCTATCCTTAACTTATGTTATATGTACATAAACAACATACATACTAGCAACTCCCAGTATTTTATGATTTTACCTTACACGAAAAAAACTGAAATGCAGGGTTGATTAACAGCAAGCTTCCAGAAAACTACACAGCAAAAACTGTCTGTTTAAAATGAACTGAAAATGTTTGGAAATTCACTTGAACATATACAACAGTCGGTCACCCATAAAAATTTGTTCAATCAATGTTATCAAGTTTGCCCAAAGGTAAAATTACTGTTTAGCCTAATCCTGTGGTTACATATAAATGATCAAGAAGAAGACAAAAGTGTCCCGCTTAATTTAGTTCTCTGATCACTTTCTGGACATCTTTCTTTCTAATCACAAATATTTTTAGAATAATTTAATTTTCTTCCTCTGCTGGGATGTCTGAAATGGCAAAACTTGTAGAAGGTCAGCTTCTATGACTCATCTTAATCTCAACCTATCCTTTGTTATTTCTGGAAATCTTTTTTGTATTTTTGCAATGGATAAATGTAGAAGCTCTTCTCCCCATGAAATCCTCGACCAAAGCTATGTCTCTTGATCTAGGGGACCCAGTGATGTTCTAGAACGGGGTGCTTTGACATTTTATGTGGAAATATTTTCCTGTGCAGTGTCAAGTATTTATCAACTGTATATTCGCTGTATGTTTAGTATTTATGGGGTCTGAGTGTGACACTATTCTTAGAATTTCAGAGTATCTTTTGTCCAACGCGTGGAAGAGGTTTTCAGCATTGAATATAATTATAGCATATGATGTATAAGTTATTATAGTGGTTGTGACTGCCTTTGCTAAGTCTGTGCAGACTGGTGGGGTAATATATTTGTTGCAATGGTTGCCAGTGAAAGCTCTACTGTGGTATAATGCCATGTTTATGTTGTCGACTAATCTCTCTGACATTTCTTTCTTCTTCTTCTTCTTCGTACGCAGTCAGACAGTAACCATTATTTTTTCGAAAAAAGCGGCGGTCATCCTGAGGCTGTCGACACTGCCATTGAGCTTGTCTTGCAGTTCCACTGGTGATGGCCACAGCTGCTCTCTCTGATCCTCGTATGTCGGGCAGTTTTGCAGCAGATGTTCAGCGGTCATTTTACCGGTACCGCACGGGCATTCGTCGGTACCACCTATCTTCAATTTGTTGAATAGGTGGTACCTCAGTCTATTGTGGCCAATGCGAAGTCTGAAGACAACGACCTGCTCTTTTCTGTTCAACTGGTAATAGGCATCGTTTTTGGTGTAACCAGTATGTTCGGTTTCCCATTTGGTCATGTATCTGGCTTTGATAAGCCGTTTTGACTCTTCGTACGTTATACTAGTATCTGTTTGTGGTAGTCTTGCACCTTCTTTTGCCAGTCTCTGTGACATTTAACCGAGGCAAGATTGCTGAAAGAATGATAAATGAAAGGTTATAATGGTTATATTCGATCTTTCACTGTGTCGTACCATTTCAGATCTAGGTATCTCAACAGACCATCTCACCATTGTATTGGTGTACGGCCGGCCGCGTGGTCGTGTATGATTATATGGCCACCAAAACATCGTTCTGAGTGTCCATCTGTTATCTGGCATGTGCATCACGTGGCCAGCATGTGGTATTTGCGAGACAACGCAGCATCCGCGACGTCTCAAAGTAGAGTGCGTTCTCTGATTTCCGCATTGTGGATTTGATTTCTGGTCGAGATCCCGAGGACACGTCTTTCCATCTCTCGCTGGGTAATGCATAGTTTCTCTTTATCCGCGTTGCATAGATTGCACACTTCACATCCGTAGATCATGGCTGGTATGACTGCAGAATTGAAAAGGTGTGCCATCTTTTATCAGATGTAGGAGTATAGGCTTTATTGTATTGAAGCTAGACTAGACTGCAGCTCTTCGTCTCGAAATCTCCTGGTCTAGGGTGTGGGTGACATTTATTTCCTGCTTCAAGTATATGTAAGCGTCAACATCTTCATCAGGGCTCATTTACCAGCTTGATCTCGCATTTGAGGCAGTATGGGTTTCGGAGACATTGTTTTTTCTTTTTGTTCATTCGTAATCCGACACCTCTACCGACCTTATCCAGTTCGTTCAGGGAGTGTTGGGTCTCCTCATTGGTGTGGCTGATGAGCATAGTGTCGTCCGCAAAGCGTAAGTGTCTTTCCCCATCTATCGGCCAAACTCAGCTGTTAGAAGATGTCCTCAAGCGTTGCTGTGAAAAGCTTTGCAGAAATTGTGTCGCCCTGCCGTATTCCTCTTGCTAGTGGAATAGTCATTGGACGGTGTTGCAGAGTAGTATCCGTACTGCAACCTACATTTATTTTTTCGATCATCCTCGTGTAATTTTTGGCCACACCGTAATTTCTTAGGGCATTTATAATAGCATTGATCTCAATATGGTCGAATGCTTTTTCATAATCTATAAACACTAGACATATGGGCAGACGTAGCTCCTGTGCTCTCTCCAGCAGCTGGTAGATTGTGTGTAGGTGGTCAGTAGTGGAGAACCCTCTTTTGAATCCAGCCTACTCACGGGTTGTTGGAGGTCCAGAGAAACGAATCCCAGATCAATGGTAAACCTCAAAAACTATACTCATCCACAAGAAGGGCTACACTAAACTTCTGGAGAACTATCGCCCTATCTGCTTACTACTGATGATATACAAGATATCCTCCAAAGTCCTTGTCAACAGGATTGGCCAACAACTGGACCTCCAACAACCCCGTGAGGACTAGCCACCTCTTCAAAATGCGAATATCGAGACTAATGTACAATTAGTTTAAAAGTTTCTTTCAGAACAGAACACTCCAAACAATACTCAGTGGATCTAAACAAAGGACGTTGGAGGAAGGACTGTCACAGGGAGCTGTGCTAAGTTGTACATTATTCCTTATCTAACATAACTGATCTCCCAGATGCCATTGCCCTCACTCTTTGTGGATGATCTAGTCATTTGGACAAAAGGAATTATGCACAACTTTCTTATAACCAAGTGCATGCTTACTGTCTCTTCCTCTTTTACTAGAGGTTCTTGTATAGTTTTGTTTAGTTAGTAGTACTCACAAATGCATTCTTTTTTCATTATGGGAGCTGTAGTGCTATCTTTGAATTTGTGTGAGTGTGAATTTATAGAAGTAGTTATTTATGGGAAATATAGCACTGTCCTTTATGTTGCATGATCTTGATTGTGTGGATGTTGTCATAATTGAATGTGAGTGAAATGTTGTCACAGTGGAGGGTGTAAAAGGCTGAAAGAATGCTTCTATCGCTTTTTCACGAGATCCCTTGACACCAGGAGAACTTTAATATCGTCAACTGCACGTTGAACTAAATTTGTTTTATTTTATGTGTTTCAGAATTTTATTTATGAATCACGGTAAAGGAATTAACTCAGTGTATTTTCATTTGTGATAACAGCAAGGCGTGTTTTTCTGAAGAAAAAATTGGTTAATAAAATTCCAGTCTGTAAGAGTTTAAACTGAGGTGTTTTGAAGGTGTAGATGCTGTCGATATTTACATATTGGCATCATGATCACTGGCGGATTATTGCTATATGTAGTGAGTGCCTGAGTATAGTCATTGACAGAACATTTCCTCTATGTAGTGAGTGCCTGAGTCATTGACAGAACATTTGCTATATGTAGTGAGTGCCTGAGTCATTGACAACATATTTCCTATATGTTGGTGACTGCCTGAGTATAATCATTGACAGAATATTTCCTATATGTAGTCAGTGCCTGGGTATGATCATTGAAAGAACACAGAACATTTGCTATATGTAGTGAGTGCCTGAGTCATTGACAGAACATTTCATTTATGTAGTGAGTGCCTGGGTATGATCATTGACAGAACATTTGCTATATGTAGTGAGTGCCTGAGTCATTGACAGAACATTTCATTTATGTAGTGAGTGCCTGGGTATGATCATTGACAGAACATTTCCTATATGTAGTGAGTGTGTGGATCATTGACAGAACATTTTCTATATGTAGTGAGTGTCTGGATCATTGACAGAACATTTGCTATATGTAGTGAGTGCCTGGATCATTGACAGAACATTTCCTATATGTAGTGAGTGTCTGGATCATTGACAGAACATTTCCTATATGTAGTGAGTGTCTGGATCATTGACAGAACATTTCCTATATGTAGTGAGTGTCTGGATCATTGACAGAACATTTGCTATATGTAGTGAGTGTCTGGATCATTGACAGAACATTTGCTATATGTAGTGAGTGCCTGGATCATTGACAGAACATTTCATTTATGTAGTGAGTGTCTGGATCATTGACAGAACATTTCATTTATGTAGTGAGTACCTGGGTATGATCATTGACAGAACATTTGCTATATGTAGTGAGTGTCTGGATCACTGACAGAACATTTGCTATATGTAGTGAGTGTCTGGATCACTGACAAAACATTTCCTATATGTAGTGAGTGCCTGGATCATTGACAGAACATTTGCTATATGTAGTAAGTGCCTGGGTATGATCAGTTAATCAGTTTCCTGATCTGTCCTCTGAAATCTGTTGTCATGGTTCAGGCTTTTATAATGACTACATAAGAGCAATCTTATATACTTAAATCAGTGTTCAACTCCATCCAGATACATGTTAGTAACCATCAATTTCACTTGGTTTGGAGACATTTGGCTGTCTATAAATTACAAATCCTAACTTGTTACCTTGAAAACAGTGGCTGAATCTTTGACATGCATTTCTGAGATGACGTTGATGCCACAAATAATAAATAAATTGCTTTGATAGGTCATACACAAGAGTTTTTTGTGTGTGTGTGCAGATCTGTATTTTTCCTTCCTTCACATTTTGTGCACAAATCATTCAAAATCACATGTGTCTTTCAAGGTTATGCTCCGTAACAAAATGATGCAAGTATATATTAAACGAAATATTTCCAACTTGTCCACACAGAAACATCTGTCACACAAGTTAAAAAAAAGGTAAAATCTTAATTCTTTTTATGGTGTACACATGTAAAGAAGAATTGTGTACATAAAGTATAATGAATGTACGCGGCAGAGATATGACAATTTATACACAAACAAGTGAACAATTATGCAATATTTTTTCTCATAAGCACTGTTATACTGAATGGTCAATAACTCTTAAACTTGCACAGTAGTCCACAGAAACAGTGCCATTTCCTTGTGGTGTCACAATCTCAAACAGCTCTCATGAAATGTGAAAGAGGAATGACATAAAAGTAATATATTCTTGAGGTTTTATAAAACAAGCACTTTTAGATAACATTTTCGAGAACATTAACTCATGGAGACTCTTATGAGATAAGATATTAACATTCCTTGCCCCTTCCTAATTAAAGTGGGTTTAGGCTAAAATAAGCACGTGTCTGTGACTCAATACATATGTATGTATGTACGTGCATTGGTATATGTTAGTGCATACACTTATTGTTTCGTGTATAATACGAGGGACAGTCAATTTGATTATTAAGTGCATGGAAGAGTATGTATAACGGAAAATCTTATTTCAGGACACAAAATGACTCTTTAGCAATACTCCTCGTAGGGATTGTGACGATCACGCAGTATGCTTCATACAACATGGTCGCTCCACTGTCGACTTGCACAGTGGAAGACCAATGAGGCATTATTCATTTTTTGTGATCAGATTGTGTGAAACCTTCTAAATCTACAGAAGAATGAATGTTCAGTATGGAGACAGTTGTTGGAGTCTGAGAACAGTGTATGAATAGGTAGAAAGATTTCAAAATGATTTCAAAAGATTTCAATATTTCATTGATTAACTGTGTCATGGAAGATCAGCAAGCATGAAAACTGACACAGTTTTGTTTTTTTGCGTTCGCCTTATTTCTCTATTTCTCTATATCTGGTATGCGTTGCACTGTGGTTTTTATTTTGCACCTGTTGGCCCAGTGCATCCGACTTCAGCATATATTTTATGTAAGGGTCTACTTCCTCCTGCATTTTCTAAGGGTTTGCTTCCCCGGGGTAATGACCGGTGCTGTGATGGGGATCGAACCCAGCACCTTCGGATTGTGAGCCGCGTCACTTAACCACCAGCCCACGCCATCCCCACTGACACAGTAAAACAGAAGATCGACCAGTAGTCCGTGGCAACAGGCGAGTCGCTATTGATGAAATAGCCGTAATTTTCAACATGACTCACAGGCTGTGCACAAAACTGTTCATTATGTGTGTAGAAGATGGGTACCAAGGCAACTGTCCGATGATCACAAACATGCACGGCAGTCAATATGTTAGGAGCATTTGAACCATCATGCTCATGAAGGAGATGTTTTTCTTCATCAATTTGTGACATGAGACGAGTCCTGGGTACACTACTGCGAACCAGAGTGTAAGAGACAGTCGATGCAATGAAAGCACCCGTGGTTTCCGCCTTAAAAAACAAAATTCAAAACAGGCTACTGTTGAGAAAGTCATGATGACTCTACATTGGTGCATCTCCAGGAAAGAGGTGACATGATGATTACTGTTCGATACAGTGACATGCTAATTAACAGGTTGAAGCTCTTGATATGATCAAAACACCTGGAACTTCTCTCACGAGAAGTATTGCTGCTACATGACACACCCGCCGACATACGATTGCGCATACATTAGCTACAGTTCGTGCTCTGAGATTTGAGGTCTTGAAATATTCAGCATACAGACCTGACTTGGTACAATCAAATTTTCACTCATTTGGACACTTGAAAAATCATTTGTGGGGGGTCACAGGCTTGCAGATAACAACAAGGTAATGGAGACGGTGTAAAATTGGTTATAGGTCACACCAAAAGACTTTTTTTCTAGAGGGTAAGCTAGTGCACAGGTGGACAAAGTATGCTGCCAGGCACGTGGACTACATATAAAAATAAGACTTTACAAATTTATGGTTTGCACTCTTGTATAAATGTCATTAATAAAATTTATGTTACTTAATGCTCGTTTCTTGTAAATATTTGTATTTGTGCATGAAAATAATTACTTATCCATTTGCACCCATGTTGCAATATACATGTTATTGTGCAACTATATTGCTCCTTTCTTATTTAGCCTAATCTGTCATAACTGGCAAGTCATGATCCGCACATTCCTGGCCACCTTAAGTCAAGTCAAAATCATTCTCATTTTTGTTGTTGTGATTCATTTTATGTTTTCATTTGTTCTTTGTTTCTGATGAAGGCCGTGTCGCCTGTATGTCGGATTCTTTTGTTTTTGTTCCAGGGCTCTTACTGAGCCATACCTAATAATTGTTTTATTAATGAACTTTGAAGTTCAGTTGCAATGGATCTGAAAAGTTTTCTATCTTTTGGTGCAAACTGAAAGGCATTTCTCTGTTTTGTCCTTGACATTTTTCTTCCATATAAGGTGTTGTCTTCATCTTGTATGTTTACCATCTACTGTTCCTTCCAGTATGGTTTTCATCAAGGTGTTTCTATGTATCATCATAGGCGTCTCAGTCTCTATAGACCATGCGAGTGGCGCCCTTTAAGTTTTGTCTCCTGTATTTCGACACTGTCTGCTATGGCTGTAAAGGCTGATCTACGAGTGACAATCCCTGCCACAGATCGTACAACCATACTGGAGAGGCTGGCTTGCATGGCTGTTCTTTGATCTCTTCATTCTTTCTCTTTTCTCTGCAGCCAGAAAACCCCTACGAGAGCCAGCAGTCACAATGCCAAGTCACTGATGTCTCCAGATAGCTCGATCCTGAGCAATTTCTTTCCAGCCCTCGAATCGGATGTCGCATGATTACATGTTCCTATTGCATACGTCCTTGAATCAAAGTGTGGGATCTTTTAACTCCAATGGCTAGCTGTCCATAAAGAATATCCTTTGGTCTTCCATGCAATAAACATGTTCCAACCACCACAGACATCGCTGGCTCAACATTGAGTACATGCTGTGAGTGTTTGCTCTCTGTAAGATCGTATTATGTTACACCCTCTATTGCCACCCAATCCTCAATATACGCCGTAGAGACCTCATGTGAAAGGTTTTGAGCCGCTGTTCTTGTTTAGTGTAAATGCTCCAAGTCTCGCTTCCATAATGAGAGTGCCAATAACGCAGATCTGATAGACCTGGACCTTGGTGTAGTGAGACAGAGCAGTGTTCTCCCAGACTCTTTTCGTCAGGCGGGTCATGGCGGTACTTGCCCTGCCAAGTCTACTGTTTATCTCCTTTTCGAGCGAGAGAGTGTTGGTGATGGCAGACTCCAGATAAGTGAAACTGTTGATGACCTCAGTGATAATGCTCTGTGCGCCAGACCTTTGTATTTTCCAGGCATATGGTGAGCCCAAATTGCTTGCACCCCTCTGTGAATCTGTCTCCCAGTCTCTGCAGGGCCTCCTCTCTATTGGTCACTAAAACTGCATCATCAGCAAATAGCATCACCCTAATGAGCACCTTTCTCACCTTGGTCCTCGCACACAGTCGGGACAGGTTAAACATCTGCCCATTTGACCTTGTGTGCAGATAAACACCGTCCACAGACAAATCATAAGCGTAGGATAGGAGCATGGAGAAGAAAATCCCAAAGAGGGTCGGATCAAGCACATATCCCTGCTTCACTTCACTCTTGATTGGAAAAGAGTTTGAATATGATCCGTCGTATACAACTGAGCCCTTCATATCAGCGTGAAAAGAAATTATCATGCTACGCAGTATAGATTCCTGAGTATTATTGTGTATTTTTCATTCATATCCATTCTTTCCAAAAAATGGTTTAATTTCTCATTATGGACTGTGTTAAAAGTCTTTTCGCATACAGCACATATTGTAAACTTCTTTATATTGTGGTGCCAGTGTTCTAGTACAAAATATTACACTTCCTCATCTGCTGCTGTTGCAAAATCAAAATTGTTTTCACTGAACTTTCTTGTCTACTTTATGTCCTGTTTTATTTTGAGCAATGTTTCAATTGTTTGGCTGATTGGGTTGATTATTAGAAACCTTCAGTTGTATATAATGAGGTGAGAAGTGAAGAAGGTCAAGGAACCCGTTTCAGGAGAAACAACATACCATTACAAATTAATGGATGATGCACTTGAAAAGAGATCAAGAATTTGGCCAAAATGAGATTTTTGAAGCACATGATTATGCTTGAAGGCCTAATGCACCCTCAGGAATCAAAGGCAGTGACTGAACTTGGGTAACACAAGCCAAAAACTTCAGTTTTTGTTGCATACAAGAGAACTGATACTCTTCAATAATCCTGGATCAAAGGTCAAGAGCAAATGGTAGAAAAGAAGAATACATATCTACATGAGATGAAATTGCATGAACAAAAAACATGATGGCACAAATTATATTCCGCTACATGAAACCCTCAGAATAACTTGCCAGATTTCATTGGTGAGCCAAAAATTGTATTTTTACTTTGTGAAATATGTAGAATATTATCTCTGTTGTATACAAGTGAAAACTAGAGATCTTTTGCATGTGTGTATATAAATAGTGAAACTATGTTTATTTATGAAATAATGATGTGTAAGTGTTTAAAACTGTTTCGTATTGAAATTAAAATGTTAGCAGTTAAGTGTACACAAACTAACAAATATCCAGAATGAATTAAAACAAACAGAAACATGTACATTAAAAGCAAACATATAAAGGGTTAAAATATGATAACTAATATGAACAGTCTCTACCGATTCATGGGCAGCCTTACTTCTGTGTTAGACTACAATTTAGTTATTTAAAATCTCATTCAGCACCAACATTTTGCTTGTACGATTTACTGTCTCACTCACATTCTGGTCTTCAAACTCTACTGAGACCATTTCATTAAGCTTCCTATTCTAATACTTATAGACCATGTGGCCAAAGTCTTGTGAGCCTGGTTTACATCTCCAATTTACTAATTTCAAACTATGTTGTGCTCAGTTTGATAGACCTAGAATTTGTGGGTTTTTCATGGTATAACCATATCTTCCAGTCAACTCAGCCGCAAATGGGTACCTCCTGATAAAGTCAGGGGAAAGTTAGATGCTGCCGCAGGAGTTATGGTGTTGATGCTCTGTCGTTGCATTTTCAGCAATGAAAGGGACTGAGCACATATGCGGGCATCAAATCAGTTCTATCAACTATTTTCCAATTCTAATGGTTGCTACCATGGACATTGTTAAATAGCTTCCCTAAAATGCTCTAAACTATTTTTTTGTTATGCAGGGAATTGATACCAGTTTTATAACTTGCTATTAATTTGATAGTGTTACCATGACAAACATTTGCAACAAAATGATGAAAATATTACTTTGAAAATGAGTTTCTATTTCATATAGGAAGAATGAAATAAAGAATATATTCTCACTTAACAAAAATTACAATTATCTACAGCAACCAGTTTTACAATTGAAACATAATCCCTGAATAGACGTTATTTTTCATTCTTAAGCAGATCAATTTCTGCATTTTTGCGCACCTCACTGAGTGTGAATTCTTTCATTAGTTTTCCTTTTTCAAACACAAGTTGCAGGATGTCCTGAAGAAATAGGAAACAACAGATTTTGTGTAAATGACACTTGCATTTTCATACATTATTTTATCTTGCAAAAGGCAAACACACGCCCCCATCTATGACCAGCAGTCGCGAGCTTATATGCTTAAAAGATAAATCATACTACACACACATTTTAGAGAACTTTAAGACAAGTATATCAGCACGCAGAAATCTCCCAAACAAGTTTTCATTCTAAATCTTGACATGCTATCACATTGTTCATGCCTGACACCTGTGAAGAAATAAACTCAGTGATCCTACTGTTGTTTGTCATTTGTGAGTCAATAAAAACAGTGACATATAAAAACAGTGACATGTGTGGGTTAGTTACTGCACACACAAACGCAAAATGAGACCCATGTTATGGATTCGCGACTTTCACCAAAAACAAATGGAAACAACTAAAGCTAATAATGAGAATGCACATGACAATAAATACAATATGACTTGTTTGTGATAGTAAATGACCTATGATCTTATTATATCTTAATGTCTTCTTCTTCATTCGTTCTCAAACTCCTGCTACTAAACCCTAAAAAGGGATGTATTCTGGGAAATTGAATGTGCTATGTCGCAGTTTATAGCTTGATTGTTATACATCCGACTTCAGCAGGTATTTTTTGGTACCGGGTTAGCCTTCGCACTTTGATCCCTTCTCCTAAGTCAGTCTGCTCTGTTGCAGTCTGTTATCCAGCATCACAGCATGGAGGTATAGAAGGGTCTTGGCAGCTCTGGTTCGCTGACCTTGGTGCTAGTAGTCAGCTTTGAGATGTTGACACCTGCAGGTCATGCACTGCTCAGAATTTTGATCCCATATCCTAATATGTCTCTATAATACTTCTTCATTTGGTACTGTCACAATACAACTGTGTTACAGTACTTTGTGATCTCTAGCTGCATCAAGAGAGAAATCATCTCAAAAGTCCAGCTCAAATATATTGTGATGGACATTTTACAAATGTTTGTACCTGTTTTAAATTTAAAACAACAGAATCAATAATGTTAGTTTACAATTTGTCTTTTTTATGTTCTTTGCTATGAGTGGTTTGGTTGGAGCACGTGCTTCTCACAGCACATATGAGGTGTGTTAAAAAAGTATCTGACCGTAATTTTTTCTGTGGAAACAAATGATACAGGTCCTTCGGCAGGGAGGTATAGGGTACCTACATGCACATGCGTGAATTATTTCCTGCCAACATATGGAGTCAGTCGCTGGCAGTCAACCTTTCAGTGTTGAGTGTAGTGAGCACCCATCAGGTTTTTATTCACCATAAAATTACAGAAAGAATTTAGCAGCGGTGTTGCATAAAATTTTTCAAAAGCTAGACGTAGTGATGAGTCGTGGATTTATAGGTACAACCTGGAAACTAAGCTACTGTCATTACAGTAGAGACATTTAGCATACATAAGGTCGAAAAAAGTTAGGCAGGTGTGCAGCAAATGTCAAAGTCATGTTACCAGTGGGTTTGTGTCTCAAGAGTACACACCACAAGATCAGAACATTACCCAAGAGTACTACATCTTCCTTGACTTACAGGCCTATGATCGAGTTAAGAGAAAAGATCTGATGAAGATGACTGATGTGGGGATTAGCGGAAAGTTGTACTTTGTACAAGCTCAAATACTTCCTTATTGACCGAACAATCCAGACACGGATACAAAACGCAGCCTCTTCTAAAGTAGTCTTAGAGGAATGCTTACCACAGGGTTCTGCTTTGAAATGCACTATTTTTCTCATCTACATCAATGACCAGACCAAGCACATAAAAACTGAAAAAGCCATTAATGCTGATAATCTGGCAATATGGCAAAGCCATGAAAGTGTAGAAAGTGCAGCACAAAGACTAAATGGAGACCTGAGAAAACTGCATGAGCATTGCCAAATGTAGAAACTGAAAACAAAATGTGAAAAGACTGTTTACACTATCTTTACTAAGAGCCAAGCAAAATATCAGTCGAAGATTCAACAAACAGAAATTTTCCTGAGAGGAAAAGCCCACATATGTTAGCCACTCTTGACCAACAGCTCAGCCTAAAACAAACATGTTAAAAATATATTGTTGAGACAGCTACAGCTTTTGAAGAGGCTCACTGGCACAGCATGAGGATCAGACAATGACACTCTGAAAGACTTGTATCTTGGATAAGTATGCTCTGCTATAGAATGCAGCAGTGCACTCCTAACACAATAATAATAATGTTCGCTTAGGCGTCTGAGGCCCGTTGCATCGGTCGGCCACATTCATGACCCATAGCTGTGGTGAGTTCCAGGCTTCATCCAGGGTGTAGGAGAAGGTTGCTACTTGCTGGAGTCATACTGTTTGGAGATAGCCTCTTCTGCACCTCCAGCCGGTTGGGAGAAGACTTTTGGCACTGAGGAAAGACTTGTGTAGTATCTTCTTGTGGGCAGCGGTTTCCTGGTCCAGTCATACAACATGCCCGAACAAAGAAACTCGGTGCCGATCGTTTCTGAGATTGTGTGGAGGCCTGTTTTAGCAGAGACCTCCATGTAGCGGATGTAGTCGTGCCATCGGATGCTCAGGATTATGCCCAGGTTGCGCATGTGAAAGGCTTACAGTCTCGACATGTTATGTTTCAGCAATGTCCAGGTTTCGGAGCCACAAAGCAGGACTGGGACGACACAGGACTGGTAGAAGTGGATTTTTGAGCTGAGGGAGATCTTGCCATTACTCCACACATGTCGAAGGTCATGCATAGCGGAAGCAACTAGTCCGATCCGCCTTGACATATCGGGACCACTGCGCCCATCGAATGATATCATGCTAGCGAAAAACGAATTCGTGGTGTGCTCCGAAGTGTGACCTTGAGTTTCAATACCCTGGGGTGCTGTGTCAGAAATGAGGTTCTGAACTTTGGTTTGGACCAGGATATAGACAGGCCTAGTGAAGGCATTTCACTGTCTGACACTTCCAGAGAGCGCTGCAGTGCAGATTTGTCTGTGCTGAACAGGACAATGTCGTCCGCATAAGCGAGAAAATTGATCACCATCCTGATGCGCGCTGAGGTGGTCAAGAAGCCAGTCGACTTCCTGGCAGAATGGGTCGGGGGCAAGAACACATCCCTGTCTGACACCTGCAGTCATCGGGAATCTGTCAGAGAGAGTGCCACCTAATCGAATTCTTGTGCCGTGTCCTTGAACAGGTTCAACAGGGTGGCCATGGTGGTTATTCTCCGGAGGGCTTTCCATTAAGCCGGTCGATCAACCGAGTTGAAGGCCGGGCTTCAAGTTCATGTATGCAGTGTACAAGGGGCGATTGAAGGCCCGGTGCAGTTCAGCAAGGAAGCGCAGAGCAAGGATAGCGTCAATTGTAGAACGACTCTGGGTGAAGCCAGACTGTTCTGGGCGATGTTTAGAGAGGCTTGAGCATAGCCTGTAGCACGCGGGCAACACCTTCCCCGGTACCAAGCGTAGTGTTATAGGCCTGTAATTACTGCAGTCTTTGCGACTTCCCTTGCCTTTGTACAAGGAGATGACGATTCCATCGTGCCAGTCGGCCGGGACGTGTCCCGTCCTACATACTTGCAGGAATAAATGACAGAGGGCAGAGCTGATTGGGTTTGTTTCAACACCTCCGGTGGGATGTGATCTGGGCCTGCCGCTCGTCCATCTCTAAGTTTCTTAATAGCAGCAAGGACTTCAGCAATAATAGGGGGTATGATGTTGGTTTCCGAACCTGAGGGAGGATCCGGCGATTCATAAGACAGCTTGGGACATGTCGCTGCTGGTGGGTGGTTAAGAGCATACTTATAGTGCTCCTTCTACCTGTTCGCTACCTCTTCGTATGACAAGCACATGGAGCCATCGGACTTATATTGATAAATTCTATGCTTTTTTGCTTGTTCTGCAAGGGCGCAGGAGCCTGAAAGGCGGGTATGAGGTCATGAGATTTTAGACCAGCTTCCACTTCATCAGCAATTTTGTTGAGAAAGAGTTCCTTGCCTGCCCTGGTCGCTGCGCGGAATTGACTTTTCAGCCGTCATCGTTTGGCGTGGTCATTGCGAAGCCTGGCTGAGTTCTTCTGGAGTATGTCATATAAGGTATCGGAGAGCCATTGCTGAGGCTTTGGGGTTCTTCTGGAGTATGTCATATGAGGTATCGGAGAGCCATTGCTGAGACTTTGGGGTCCTTGAGCAACATGTTCACGGACTAATGTAAAGTCCCTAAACATAGTCCAGAGCAATGCCCTGTGCCTTATTAGTGAAGCAATGAGGCCATCACCCACTGTTGCATGTGAAATATGGAACCCCTTGAAATACGACGAGATTTGGCCTCTCTGGAAGCTTATGAGAGGAGCAAAAGAATGATCAAAGACCATCCCAATAGACATGTTGTACAAAAATGGCCACAAAAGCAGAGGATAAAACAAAAGTCAGTACTCCCCCATGTCAGTGAGATTAGACAGATGTGACCTTCCTGAAAGAAGACAAGAAGTACAGAGTAACAAGAAATTTACCACCACATATATGTATATGAATGTCAGAAATTCAAACAAAACTAACATAATACAACAAGAAGTTCTGATCCAGTAAGTCTTATGAGAGCATCACAGAGAATGATTGACGCCTATCCAAAAGAATGGATACATGTCTATACTGATGGGTCTGCTTTGAGGCCACCATTAAAGCGGATATGGAATCTACATAGAGTATCCAGACAGAATATCTGATGAGCTGTTTGTTATGCCTGTGGGGAGATATGTTGAAACTATGAGGCAGAAATAACAGCAATGGAAGTAGTTCTGTACCACTTGAGGACTATATTTGATTCTTTGCCATCAGAAGCTCAAACCATCATAATCTGTACAGACTCAGTATCTGCTCTTCAAGCTCCTGAAGATGGTGATCATTGTAAGCCTGAACTTACCCAAATATCCCTAGATGCCAACAAACTTGTAACATATCATGAAGTCAAAATAGTTATGCACCTGGCACTGACAAGACAGATAGAGACTGGCTAAGAACAAAAATACACACCCACAATCTACAGACAGTCAAACAACTACTGAAGGCTGTAAACAAAGAATTTGGCTGAATATATGGGTAATGGGGGATACTGAGAGAGAGATCTACAAACATAATACAAGTTTATAAATGAATCAATGGAAAGGATAAATTAGACTATACCAAGGATTTCAAAGTTCAACTGGTTACAAGAACTAGAGGGCACAGACACAAATTATTTAAAGACAGGTTCAGATTAGATATTAGGTAGTTTTAAAAAAATCAGAGAGTGGTGAATGCTTGGAATGCATTGCCGCAGAATGTGGTAGAAGCAGGGTCAGTTAATGCATTAAAAAATAGATTGGATGATCACATTCATTTTTAGCATCATTGGGAGCCGCATAGTGCAGTAGTTAGCCCGCTGGCTTCACATCTGAGTGGTCCTGTTATTTTCCAGTTGAGGCGGAAATAGTTTTTCAGACCGCAATGGCTCCCGGGTCGACCCAGCCTTAAATCAGTTCAGTCCGGGAAGTATGGGGGCCGGCGTGATGCTGACCACATCATCCACTAAGTTTCGTGGGTTACAAAATAATATGGACCCAACACCATATTTCCTATGCGCCGCATGGCATGATGGGATCTTTACTTTTTTATACAGACTCTGTAGAGTCTTCTAAACCAGTATAATGAAGTTAAGTTAAGTTTTATGGCCATCCCAAAGAAAACATCAACCTCCTTAACCCTTTTTACCCTGGTCACCTGGCCTGGAAAACCCCATTCCCCTGGGCTCCTGAAGTAAAAATGCAAAAAATGGACACCTCAACAAAACTAGTTTCAATGACAAAACCCAGTGATCTGTTTCAATTATTCTATCTCAAACAGACTGACCTGATCATCTCCAATATTCCTGCTTATTATGCCAGTCCCCTGAGCATGTAGACCCATCCTTTAGGCACAGATAAGTTTCACAATGTTTACACCAAAATTTTGTCTTGACTTATTTGAATGGTCTGTCTTTGTAGGCCATGTTTGGGAAGTCCTTGACATGCTTGTTAAATTTAAATGAGCATACTACACAAACATTATTTCCTGTAGCTTTTGGAGACATTTGTAGATGATGTGAACCAACATTTTGCAGTCTCTGGTGTGCCTCGACACGGTTGTGAAGTTTTACAGTTGCTGTTATATAATCCCCAATGAGGGATAAACAAACTTTGATCATGAATGTCCCAAATGTCCTGTAGCGTCTTCCTGTTGTATTGTGGGGACTATAATGATCCATAAGTACGTAGGCATTATTACATGCCCACATAAAGAATTTCACAATTAACCTCCTTGGCCAGCGATAATGCCGTCGTGTCTTGTTGAGATGACAAATTTGGTCGTTGACATCTGTGCCCCCCATGAAAGCATTATAGTCAATACAAAGTTGAGGAGTTGGAACATCTACAGCTGTTCCATCCTTTCTTCTCCTTCTAACAGTTCCAATTTCTGTTGGGTTGTGGTAGTTGGATATACAATTGACAGGTCTTTGGTCCATCCAGACAAGGCATACAATGTTATTATGGCAAATAAATTCTGAATGACCCCTGTCCATTTTCTTCTTTCCTGCTAGTACTTTAGGTTAACATTTCCTATTTGTGATTACTGTACCTACATCAAGTGTACTATAATCAGTAGTGCAACTTGTCAAATAGAGTCACACTGTTGCAGAATCTGTCCATGATAACAATATGGTTTCTGATTACCAAATTCCTTGAAGTTAAAATTCAGATAACAACGCTGCCAACAACACCAAGTTCTGGAATAATATTGTCTGCTTTTCCAGTGTAGATTTCCAGATTTAAAATATAGCCAGAGCATGCTTCAAAAGCCATGTAAGCCTTTATTTCCCACCTTATCTGCTTTGACTTGATATACAGTTTGAAGGCAAGTCCGCTCTTCGAGGGGATCATACCTTTGTCTAAGCTCACGTGCTGTGAAGGAATAGTGCCAAAATGTTGGTAGCAACACATCCAACATAGGCCTCACTTTATAAAGTTTATCTGCTTTATCCAGAGCAGGGTCCCCCTCCTCAACAAGATGAAGAAAAGTCCAGAGAGCAAGAAAGCAATCACAGTCCATCACAGTGCAGAAACCAGGAGTATGAGACACAAAGTTAGCAGACGAGCTAGACCAGTACTACTCATAACGTGGTTTACTCACACTGTGTTCCATTTGAAGAAGCAGTCCAAAGAATGCTTTCATCTCTGGCCCTGCCATGCTTTTATAATTTTTGGCATAGTAGCTGGTTGGTTTCTTGCTCCTCACCTCTTCAGTACGTCGAGTTGTCCGCACACACAAATTGTGCCAGAAATCGTTGTCCAGAAAGAGTTCCAAAAATTCAATAGCTTTATTTCTCTGGATTAATAGATTCTGGAATGTTCTTGGGGCCTATCTGCTCCATAAATATTGTGTCTACTGCAGACACATGTTTAAATATATTTATTGGAGACCAACCTGCATCAAATTTACTAGAGACACTAGGTGGGAGACGCCGCCTTCCACGCCCCTGTAAAACACCCTGATCGACAGAAAAATCAGGAACAGGGTAAGATGTAGCTTCATCAGAGTCTGATAAACACATGGTATCACTCAAATAATCATCTGATTCCATTTCTATATCAGTTTCAGAATAGTTGCCATCCAAATCTAATTCATCGTCCTCTGAATCATTGAGAACAATCTCAACAGCTTGTTCCATTGTTAGTCTTTTAGAATGGCCATTTACTGGTTTTTCTGCAGGTCTTTTCATCGTGAAAATTTTTTTTAAAATTGTCGCAATGTGATCAGTTCATGGGCACCGCCATTTTGAAGTAACATTCCGGAAGACGTGTGCAAATTCTGCTGTGTCTATGCCCGTCTTTAGAAAATAAGTGTGCTATACCGCCAAACCGGTGACTCTAGGCGCCGGGTTATGTACACACACACTGGTTCATCGGGATCCTGAGTTCAAAGGAGAGACCAAAGCACCATTTTCCAACTTCACACTCAACACATACAACTTAACAGTCACTTGAATAGAATCCAACCAGAATATGCTCCAGTGTGTCGGCTGTTCACACACCCTTATGAAACTGTTGAATAGAATCCAACCAGAATATGCTCCAGAGTGTCGGCTGTTCACACACCCTTATGAAACTGTTGAATAGAATCCAACCAGAATATGCTCCAGAGTGTCGGCTGTTCACACACCCTTATGAAACTGTTGAATAGAATCCAACCAGAATATGCTCTAGAGTGTCGGCTGTTCACACACCCTTATGAAACTGTTGAATAGAATCTAACCAGAATATGCTCTAGAGTGTCGGCTGTTCACACACACTTATGAAACTGTTGAATAGAATCCAACCAGAATATGCTCTAGAGTGTCGGCTGTTCACACACCCTTATGAAACTGTTGAATAGAATCCAACCAGAATATGCTCTAGAGTGTCGGCTGTTCACACACCCTTATGAAACTGTTGAATAGAATCCAACCAGAATATGCTCTAGAGTGTCGGCTGTTCACACACCCTTATGAAACTGTTGAATAGAATCCAACCAGAATATGCTCTAGAGTGTCGACTGTTCACACACCCTTATGAAACTGTTGAATAGAATCCAACCAGAATATGCTCCAGAGTGTCGGCTGTTCACACACCCTTATGAAACTGTTGAACACCAACTTTTTCAATGTCCGACACTTGCCGGTGTTAGGAAAGAGCTTCTTCGTCCAAGGAACACTTTGTACGGAACTAAACAATAGCTCACAAACACTTGGCATTGGGCCAAAGTACAGGAACCCACTGGACGCTGAATCAATAACCAACAAACCAAATGCCTATAGCAAATTGCTTGAGAAGATAGTGGTCAGAAAAATATCCCCCCTAGAACGTGAACACATTTTACCTGATACCCTGAACAGACACAGACCTACGAAGGAGACCTAGGATAACACTGGGGCATTTGCAGTTCAGGCAGGAAGCAGTTGCATTGGCTCTTGAACTGGGGGATGCATATAACTGGGTCAATATTGGAACCTTGATTCAGTTTGAAGCAGCATGGAATCAGCCCATGGCTAGTAAGATGGATATCAGCTGCCCTGATCGAGAGAACAGCTGGAACTCCATTGGGAATCTTTGACATCTGAACAAATATAAATGTTGAACCAAAAGACACAAAAAGGCATCATTCTGCTCATCTTCTTTTCGCTCAAAATTAAGCATAGAATCACCATTACAGTTGGTCCTTTACAGATGCATGCATCACATCCCTTTGTGTGCTATTCAGTGACAATTTCTGTAACAATGCATTTTCCATGATAAGGTTGCCAGTCACATGCACAACCTCCTTAGCTGTATTTTACAACATGCTTCAGTGGACCTACTCTTTTTTTCCTGAAAGTAACATTAAACAATGTTATACAGTCCCAATTCTACCATGGTTAATGAATAGCTAAACTAGAAGATCATTGGATACCACAGAGGTGTCGTTTCAGAGTGAATGTTCAAATTTCATGGACAACTAAATTGCCAAATTAGGATTTTCTGATGCCAACCAAAAGGCAAAGAATGCTGGGCAACAAAGAGAGAAAATTCCGGCAACAAAGAGAGAAGATGCTAGACAGTTTACATCATTGTATGGTTTCAAGCCAACATTTGAATTGCTTAATTGATTGATAAACAGCTTTAGTGAATTTAAGATGAATATTTTCTTACACTCAGACTAACATGCAAGAACTGTACCTTGTTGGGATCTCCTGTTCCCTCTTCTTTGGTGATGAAACCTCCATTTTGTTCTTCAAGAGTTAACTGCCCTTTCTTACTTTTCTTTCCACTATCTGTTATTGGATCCTTGAATACATTCACCTGGCAGAAGAAAGCATTGCAGGACAACTGTAACACATTAATTGTCTTCTGTTTTCTACTTGTTCACTCAATAATTTTTAACGCAAACCTTTGCTTTCAAACAACTGAAAGTAAAGCATGTCACTAGGCAGAAAATATAACAATAAATACTTTCAAGCAATTTCTGCTTATAATGAAATAATTACTAGCAAACTAGACTTAGTGATATA
This sequence comes from Ariolimax columbianus, assembly GCA_036924085.1. NCBI lineage: Eukaryota > Metazoa > Mollusca > Gastropoda > Stylommatophora > Arionidae > Ariolimax > Ariolimax columbianus. The sequence continues at coordinate 47,932,121 of JAVGWX010000022.1, forward strand.
GTCACATAAACATTTGTATACAATGTGAAGTATAATTTACTATATTAAGACTTTTACTTTCAGTTATAATAAAACCTTATCTATCAAAACTTCTTACCTCCTTCCCATTGATGACAGCATAGCTGCATTTGAAGGCACATTTCTGAGTGTCCCTATCCAGCCTTTGTAGTAGAGCTCCACCACTGCCAAATGCAACAAGGTCTGTGCTCCATTTGTTTCTTTTTATGTTCTCCAAAATGTCTTCTAATGTCTCATAACAAATTCCATCACCCTGTATTACGCGCAAATAAGGTGGCAGCATTTTGTAACCTTTAGAGTTTAAGGTTGTTCCAAATTGTTCCCCCAGTATATTTAGCACCTGAAAAGTTGATTATTATTAAAATAAATGTATGAAAATAAAACACTTAAAGGCAACACATGATTTGTATTCACACACAGATCAGATAATATGATGAATTAAATTATAACTGTATGCCTGTATTTCAGAGAATGGTCATGACATTAGGATGTATCAGTGGTTTTGAAAGTCATCATTTTCACAAAATGTATTAGTCTTAGTCAACCTGTACTTCTACAGGGGCAGATCCCCCTGTGCAGGTCTCAGTAATGGTGTGAGCTGGATATAGTCGGAAGGAGGATTTCCTGCTTAGCGGGCTAGGTTCGAGCAGCTTATTACTTCACCGTGTTGGGAAAAGTGCAGCAAAGGGTGGTTAACCGATGTGCGAGTCCATCTTAATATACACTAGAGCAAAGTTGACCTGCAGCCTGTTAGACACCATCTATGCTGCTATTAACAAACCACCTAACCATGGCCGGTGTTATGCCATGTCACACAGTTGCCTCTTACGACATGCTCTCTGTGGGGCAGTAGAGCTGGTCTTGTTTTTGTCATACACAAAGAACCTGGCCGACCACTCTGGACACTTATGTTAAACAGTGTGCAATGAAGTTGATTCTTTGACTAAACTAAACAAGATTTATACACACGCCGTATGATGAACTAACTTTCCCTCCACCTTACTATTCAGTATTGTTCTCAGCAAAGTGTTAAGTTATTTGGTGTGAATTATTTTAGCTGTCCGACTCTTTCATTCATCAATTCTCTTGGCATCCCTAAATCTGTATGTCTGTATTTCTGAGGATAGTCATGAAACTAGGATGTATCAGTGGTTTTAGAAAGTCATCATTTTCATCATAGAAAGTGCAACAAATAAGAAAATATTATTCGTAGCCTGAACCTCCACAATACAACTTTTACCACATCTCAGAAAAGGCTATTGTTTTTGCATTTTATTTTAAACACACAGTACTTTTAAAATAATTATTAAATTGTCATCTCAGGATGAAATATAGGCTAGAATTGATTTTATTATTTGCTAAATGCATATATAGGTAGGGTTGTTTTCCCTAAATTTAAACAAATGATTATATTTCTGACATGCCTAAGGAATTTGTCTCTGCACATTGTTATAATATAGAGCATGCAGGTAAATTACAAATATTATGAGATAATGATTAGAAAATTATTACATCTTATCAACGAAATATAATTCATCATCATCAGTTCCGCAACCTGAAATATCACAGGGGCACCAATACTGCAGTTTGTAGGATTAGTTCCCACAATCCATTCGGTTTTGTGGCAGAATAATTGTTCTAGCTATGGACTTTTTCATCCACTCTCTGATGTTTCCCATCTCTTTTTCTGTCTCCCTCTCTTACGCTTCCCAGGCACAGTACCTTGGTGGATTGTCTTTGTCAACCAGACAATCTTGATACATGCCCATGAGCTTGCGTACTTTTACCATAATTATAATTACAAAGCAAGACATATGTTTTAATAAACAACTGACTAATGATGCATATTTTGTCATTTAAATTCTAAATTACCAAATTTGAGCAGTTATCACAATTTTTAATAAAAAACTAATTTCAGGGCAGTTCTAAATTGTTAAACACACAAACAGATAAGCAGATTTTTTATTCAAATACCAAGATTCACAGGTTATTCTATACACAAATAAGGGTGTCAAGAATCAAACATATCTATTTTTGACTTGATCATGTTTGTTATGGCTTGACTGAATCATTCTGGCACTCCTCAAAACGAATGGCTGCCACAGAGGCTATCTACAGCTTCCATCTTGAGCTCTGCTCTGACCTCCTGTTCTGTTCTTTGGTCTTTCCTGACATCTCTTCCCCTGTGGGTTCCAAGCCAACACATGTCTAGTTGTATTGTTAGGTTTATTTCTGAAGGTGTGGCTTACCCATTTGTTTCCTCAATCTAGCTATATTATTTGTTATCATATTTTGTACAACAGAGATTTGGTTTGTAAAGAACAGCTCAACTCACAAATTAAAAATGTAAGTGATCAGGTGCTATGTACACTCGTCTTTACTGTATGGTATAGAAACATAGACAATCTTTACTGTATGGCGTAGAAACATAGACAATGAATAAACTGCAGGAGAGGAGAGTTGATGTCTCTGAAATGTGGATGCATAGAAGGTAGGTACACATTTCGTGGAAAGAAAATAAACCCAAATATGCAGGTCTTGGAGAATTTAGGGATGTCAAGAGAATTGATGAATGAAATAGAGTCGGACAGCGAAGATAATTCACACCAAATAACTTAACACTTTACTGAGAACAATACTGACTAGTAAGGTGAAGGGAAACATGTCAAATGTAAACAACACTATAAATGGGAGAATTACATCAAAAGATGGATATCATAAAGGAAAGAGATCCATTGCAGCTGACCTTTGCTGTGGAGATGACATTTGAAATGAACAAAACATATATATAACAGCAAGCACAATAAATGAAAAATTCTGATATTAACAATTATAAAAAGAAAGAAATAAGTTGCAAGTGGTGTCATAATATGAATAAATAGCTTCAGTTTATTCTCATGTGCATACCACGAAAAAGAACTGATATATCATTAGAATAAAAGACACCTAGACAAAGAGAGAAATAAAGGGGTAGAATTCAGCAAGCAATAAATAATGACAGTTTCAAAGTTGGATGGAACAGTTAGCAACACTTCATATTTTACGGGTTCGGATTCTCTGAATGGGAAGGTTGTTTATCTATTTATTTTCAGTCCACTTATGTCGTTAGATGTCGTGGGGAAGTGTGCCCTCCTTTGTTTCATATTTTTTGGCAGGTGAAAATCCACTGGTGACTTGCCAGGTCAATCCCAGCATCTATTAGCTCCTGGAATATACGATCGCCTATTTTTGAGACTGGTGGAGGTAGAAGTGTAAATTAGAGCAAGGTAGACCCGCAGCCTATCAGGCACCATTTAAGCTGCTCAGCTAACCACATAACCAAGACCTGTTATTATGACCACATAGTCCCCTTTTTGCAACATTTTCTCTGTGGAGCTAGAATCCCTAGAATAATTTGAGTAGATTTTTAACTTGAATTTTGCCCGAGCAGCGGCCGTTAGGTGGTCTCGAGGTAAGGTTTTCGTCTAGGGTGCTAGAGGTTGCTGGTTCAAATCCCAGTGGAGACAACGGGATTTTTTCATGTGGATCATTGGGTAAATATTTCCCCTGATCTAGAAGTAGTGAGATCAGACACCCGTGTGCAAGTGGCACGCACGTTAAAAATACCATAGCAGTTGGGAAGATTGTATTCCTTTTAAAACATGTGGGAAGTCAAATGTACTGGATCACTAGGTGCAAAATACTGTGCAACGCAAAACACTTTAGGAAAAAAAGTGAACACAAAAAGAAGCTGGATACAGATGCTAATAAGAAAATAAAGACATATTGTACCTACCTTAACAACCACATCTTTTGGATCACCTGAGTCTGGTCGGATAACAAGTGCCCCATTATCCGCTCTTGACATGACGATGTCCTTCAGTTCCTCACCCCATAACTTCTTACAGGCATTCCAAATGTTGTAGCTGTCACTTACACAGGAAACCATGCCAGTGGGAAATTTCTCTAGCATGTTCTTGAATCCATCTTTCTCTCCATCTTCTCCCCAGGTGGTAATTGTACTGAAAAAGTAATTACAATGAGAAGACATATGAGCCAACTTAAAAGATTAGACTGAAAGGAACAAGTGGAAAAGAGAAAGAGTATTGTATCTGACAATCTAGCAATCCTAACAATGATTCCAAACAGAATCTAAAACAAAACAGTCAATGCAAGGCTCAGAGTATTGTATCTGACAATCTAACAATCCTAACAATGATTCCAAACAGAATCTAAAACAAAAAAGTCAATGCAAGGCTCAGTGTATTGTATCTGACAATCTAACAATCCTAACAATGATTCCAAACAGAATCTAAAACAAAAAAGTCAATGCAAGGCTCAGTGATTCAACCTTTAAATGTCTAACATTTCGCATGGTGTTGACATGTTTAATCAACTGGATGCGCATAGATTTTAGAGCAAGGTGATGTAAATGTAACTGGTTGTATACAGACTCTTCAGGGTCTTCTAAACCAGTATAAAGACGCTAAGTTAAGTTAAGTTAAGTTATGTCAAATATTATCCTCTAGCAAGTTTATTGCCAACAGTGACACTTTATCTCACACTGTTAGAACATTCAATAGCAGTTGGAAAGATCAACAGCATGATTCTTGTTCTAAATGAAAGAGATGAGATCTTTGCCTGATTTAATCAAGCACTGTAAGGGTGCACTCTTGAAGTCGCTGTATGTGATATTATGCCAGTGCCGCGAAGAGGCCATTATATCTCAAGATATGAGAGGCACAGATTGCAACATTACACAGAATTAAAGGTCATTGAAGTGACTGCAATAACTATCAAGGTGTCTCTCTGCTCAGTGCTGTATGCAAAGTTTTAGCTATGGCTACAAAAATTGGCATGTGTATCTGAAGTTCGCAGAGCGGATTCAAGTCTGGAAGATCAACAAGCGACATGATATTTTCTCTTCAGAAAAAATCACGTGAACAAGAATCAGCCCTTTTTATTTTAATTTACCCGACAAAGGCATTTCATTTGGCTAGCAGGGATGGACTCTCAAAAATGGACTGCCCAAACAAACTGCTATGGCTAATAATATTGTTCCATGAGGCTATGAAAAAAACAGTCCAATTTGATGATAGCAAATAACAATAATTTGGTATTTGCAGTGGTGTTAAGCAAGGCTGTGTCCTGGCCCCGACACTGTTCAGAATCTTCTTTGCTCTGCTACTGAATCCCGCATTTGGTAAATGCAGGAATCTGCCTTCACACTAAGTCAGGTGTTTAATCTGCAAAAGCTCAAGGCCAAAAAGAAGATCAGGAAGGTCACTATCAGGGACTTGATATTCGCTGATGATGCTGTAGTTGTCACCCAGTCAGCAGGAACTTCAAAAGTTGATAGATCGCTTCTCCCAGGCGTGCAAGGATTTTGGTCTCACAATAAGTTTGAACTAAACAAATGTGATGGAACAGGAAATGAATGCCACATCAACTCTTAACATCGATAATTACAAATTGGCAGCTGTCCACACTTCTCAAATGTGGAGTTCCTCATAAACGACAAGCTCACTCTAAACAAAAAACTGATAGTCGCAATGGCAAAGCTGCTGCTACATTTGCTCGTCTCACAACGCATGTTTGGGTAAATCACAATCCCAAGGCCATGGTTTACAATGCATGTGTGTTCAGCATGCTATTATTTTTTCTTTGCATTCAAGATATTTGGTCATGCAATATCTGCAGACCAGACATCATGGTGAAGTCTATAGTCTTCACCAGATCAGAGCGGCTGCCCCACAGCTTGTCTCAGCTCCACACCCTCTGGCCAGGTCTGGCATCTCATTACTTCTCTCCTTCCCCCTGACTATTAGGCTAGCAGAGGCACCAGTTGTTTGGGTGGGTCCCCTCGAGGCTGGGTGCATGGCCCCACTCCTCTCCGGTTGTAACTTGTAGGAGTGACACCATGATGATAGGGTAGACTGTCGCATGACCATATTCTGTTGATGCGTGTGTGCCTTTCCTTAGCATTAAAGATGTATTAAAGGTAGAATGTATCTTATTTAATATAATAGCAATACATACTATGAATGTTCATTTTTATTGACAGAAAAGATACACACAGAATGCAAACAAGTGCCTTCCTGCAGACACATTTCTTTTCTGCTGTGAAAAATTAATCTTGCTGCACTGGTCTTAGAAACTTCTCAGGCCAATTCAACAAATAGCTTAAAAGTGCATGTGTTTCACACAAGATATGCCAATAAATAATGTAAATGTTACTGCATGTAATTAAATTGTACAAATAATTATATTATTGATTTGTAACTAGCTTATTGATTGATAATCTTCTTCTCTTCTTAGATCCTTGGTCAGTAACTGGAAAAACAGGAAATGAAGAACTAGCAAACTGATTGATAATGTGTCAATTAACTGATCTGTTATGTCATGTGTGTTTTTGTTTTTCTAATGCTATTTGGGTCCCGATTACAGGTTTTCAACTCAACAAGTGGACCAAGTATGCATTATTTTCAATTTTTACAGAATTTCTTTATTTTTCACTTTGCCTCTTTTGTGACCGTGACAATTTTTCACGTGTCTGGTTTCATATGTTGTGATCTTTCACTTTTCTTTCTTGAATAACATATGTGGTAACAGACCATCAATGAGCAATACTAAGACATCTAATCATTCAAATAGAGACCGATGATAACACATTGCTTGTGCCTATCTCCCTGCCATAACACATAAAACATTTACACAAAACAATTTACAAACTTAATTGATAAAATACAAAGAATGGTATTCATATTGTAATCGTGGTAGAGACGAAGAGACAGTATTCATATTGTAATCGTGGTAGAGACAGTATTCATATTGTAATCGTGGTAGAGACGAAGAGACAGTATTCATATTGTAATCGTGGTAGAGATGAAGAGACAGTATTCATATTGTAATCGTGGTAGAGACGAAGAGACAGTATTCATATTGTAATCGTGGTAGAGACGAAGAGAAAGTATTCATATTGTAATCGTGGTAGAGACGAAGAGACAGTATTCATATTGTAATCGTGGTAGAGACGAAGAGAAAGTATTCATATTGTAATCGTGGTAGAGACGAAGAGACAGTATTCATATTGTAATCGTGGTAGAGACGAAGAGACAGTATTCATATTGTAATCGTGGTAGAGACGAAGAGACAGTATTCATATTGTAATCGTGGTAGAGATGAAGAGACAGTATTCATATTGTAATCGTGGTAGAGACGAAGAGACAGTATTCATATTGTAATCGTGGTAGAGACGAAGAGAAAGTATTCATATTGTAATCGTGGTAGAGACGAAGAGACAGTATTCATATTGTAATCGTGGTAGAGACGAAGAGACAGTATTCATATTGTAATCGTGGTAGAGACGAAGAGACAGTATTCATATTGTAATCGTGGTAGAGACGAAGAGACAGTATTCATATTGTAAGTTTGGTAAAGTTGAACATGAAAATCATGAAATAAAAATATGACAATGGGTCTTTTTTTTTTAAATGGCCGAAAAACAGAAATGATGAGAACTTAAATCAATCAATCTTTGTGAATGTCGTGGAATGGTAATAGATTAATCACAGCTCACAGAAAGCACAAATCAGCAGACAGCTACTAATGGTAAATAGACTAGGAATTAAAATTAAAACAAAATAGATACCCAGGATATCTGCAGATCTTGACAAAAGAGAAAAATGCTTTGTAAAGATCACATTATTGTCTTTACAAATAGATATTTTTTTAGTATATAAACTTTGTACTTTACACAAATCCCATTTGGAAGTAGTAGTCCTTTTTCAGTCATGTCTGACTATAGGTTGTTGTGACCTTAGAGTAGCAACTCTCTACTGGGTTTTTGGTTTTCCTTTTCCTTTTGACGTTGTCGCTTCACTTCCTTTTGTTGCATGAGCTTATTTTCACCCGGCCTAAAGGTGGCTCTTCACGTTACATCTCCATTTGGATCGGTCTGCAGCTATGTCTTCCAAAGATGTCAGTTCCATATCCAGAGACTTCATGTCCTGCTTACATGTGTCTTTGAACCGCAGCTGTGGTCGGCCAGCTGTTCTTTTACCACACCCCAGCTGTTCATAGAGAATATCGTTGGGGATGTGACCGTCTTCCATGCGACAAACATGACCACGCCATCGTAGTCTTCGTTGACGAAGAAATGTGTACATATTTGGAAGACCAGTGTGAGAATGTACTTCCACATTTGTAGCCTTGTCTCTCTATGAGATGCTAAAGATGGATCTGATATGGTAGCAGCTCTACCAATATAATTGCCCAATTCGGGGTCTAGGGCAAGCTTATTATTGATTAGAGACCCCAGGTAAGTGGACTGATCCACAGTTGCCAGTTCATAGTTATTTATAGTGATGGTTTGGGTGGCATCTACATCCAGTCCCAGCACATTTGTTTTATTCAGGTCTATTGTGAGGTTGAACTCTTTGCACGCCTGAGATCCCATTTGCACTTCATGCATTTAGCCTTCACATCTTACTTATAACCTCCAAACTTTCATTCTTACATATTGCTAAACTGAGCATGAGTTATAATCTTCCCTATTGTGAATTAGGCATCTCCCCTGCTGGCCATAATTGTCCCAGTAGAAGACTAAAACAAATTGGCTTCGTTAATCTTAGTGTCAGCCCAACAGCAGAACATATTTAACTTAACTTAACTTAACTTCTTTATACTGGTTTAGAAGACCCTGCAGAGTCTGTATACAACCAGTTTCAAGGTCATGAAAAATATCTTATGATTAAATAACAGCTTACCGTAGCAAAACCTACCTACCTGTGCTCTGCGGCTGGGATGGAATATCCAGCTGTCTTACAGCCATAATATTTATGAGCAGTGCACAGTGCAGCAATTGTGTCTGTGCCCATAAAGTTGACAAGATGTGCAGTACCACCGATTCCTGCTTGCTACCATAGATGACAGTAGTTAGGGAATATAATGAAAATGTCATAAAGACAATGTTCATGTTTATTATTATAATTTGGAATCATATTAAGCAGAAAAGCACAGAGGTAATATTGACTTCTGTTTTTCTGTCTATGCAAATGTTACAACAACAATGATGAAAGCACACACCCTTGTCATAACTCCTGTAGTTATTTAAAACCAAAAAAAAACATCTGAAATTCCATCAGTTCTTATTTTATTTTTATTCATATGGTATAATGCTCTCACATTATCTAAAAGTTGTTCTGGTATTTCATAGTCTTCTGATATTGTCCTGAGAATATATCTATCAACCACTTTCGTCCTGATCTACCAATGATATATTTAAATGCTTTTGATGTTTTATTGTTCTTTTGCTGAATTGCCTTAACTTAACTTAATTTAACGTCTTTATACTGGTTTAGAAGACCCTGTAGAGTCTGTATACAACCAGTTACATTTACATTACCTTGCTCTAAAAGCTATGCGCATCCAGTTTATTCTTAAATGCATTAACTGTCCCTGCCTCCACTACCTCCCCTGGCAATGCATTCCAAGCAGACACCACTCTCTGACTAAAAACATATTTCCTAATATCTAACCTGGACCTCTCTTTAGTCAGCTTGTAGCTATGCCCTCGTGTTATTGTAGGTGGCTGTATTTTAAAAAACTTGTTATAGTCTAATTTATCGATTCCTCTGATCATCTTATAAACCTGTATTAAGTCACCACGAATTCTTCTCTCTTCGAGACACTGTAGGCCGGTTTTTCTGAGTCTTTCCTCATAACTGTAATTCTGGAATCCCACTATCATCTTTGTCGCTCTTTTTTGTATTCTTTCCAGCATGTTTATGTGAATACGACATCAGTACATTCCATTGGAATTTAAATTACGCTTTGCTTAGATGAGATTCAACAATTGAATTTATTCTTTGTTCATTTTTGCATATATTTCTCCTAATGATTTAGTAGTGATATGGCTTTGTATGTATGTACCAGTTTATTTTTCTGCCTTTTATCTTCCAAATTAATATTACTGTAGTTTGGTATTCTTCATTTTTTTTTCCATGGCTCTCATAAAGATTCTCTCTAACCATTTCAGCCCTGTCTTGGCAACTGTCAAAAGAAGGAAACTCGCTTGGTACAGTCACATATTGAGATCAAATGGTCTTGCAAAAACGATCCTCCACCGAAAGGTGCAAGGCAGACTTCGAAGAGGCCGTCCGAAAAAGAGGTGGGAAGACAACATACAAGAATGGAAAGTGGAATCTCCGACCAGAAGAGTCACAGGCAGCGGCCGCTGACAGAGAAGGGTGGCGTAGTGTTGTGAGGATGTCTTCATGTGTGCCCCAACGACCTCACCGGTTACAGGATGACCTGACCTGGCCTAAAGCTTAAATTATTTCAGTTACTTTGTTGTTCATGCCTGGTGACATGTTTCTAGGGCTGTTATTTATAGTTTCTTCTATTTCATGAATCAATGAATCATGTTCCGGACGATCCTTGCTTCTTGGGATAAATAGTGATTGTCCTTGAGTGCCTGTTGGGTTGAAAAGTTCTTGAAAGTACTTTTTCCATCGTTGTTGTTTTATGTGATCGTAACATTTGGAATTAATTTTTGTAATTAAATATTGAATTAGGACTGCACCTCTCGTCTTATAATGATTGAATTAGGACTACTTCTCATCTCTTATAATGATTGAATTAGACTGCACTTCTCATCTCTTATAATGATTGAATTAGACTGTATTTCTCATCTTATAATGATTGAATTAGACTGCACTTCTCATCTCTTATAATGATTGAATTAGACTGTACTTCTCATCTCTTATAATGATTGAATTAGGACTACTTCTCATCTCTTATAATGATTGAATTAGACTGCACTTCTCATCTCTTATAATGATTGAATTAGACTGTACTTCTCATCTCTTATAATGATTGAATTAGGACTACTTCTCATCTCTTATAATGATTGAATTAGACTGCACTTCTCATCTCTTATGATGATTGAATTAGGACTACTTCTCATCTCTTATAATGATTGAATTAGACTGCACTTCTCATCTCTTATAATGATTGAATTAGGACTACTTCTCATCTCTTATAATGATTGAATTAGACTGCACTTCTCATCTCTTATAATGATTGAATTAGACTGTACTTCTCATCTCTTATAATGATTGAATTAGGACTGCACTTCTCATCTCTTATAATGATTGAATTAGACTGCACTTCTCATCTCTTATAATGATTGAATTAGACTGTACTTCTCATCTCTTATAATGATTGAATTAGACTGTACTTCTCATCTTATAATGATTGAATTAGGACTACTTCTCATCTCTTATAATGATTGAATTAGACTGCACTTCTCATCTCTTATAATGATTGAATTAGACTGTACTTCTCATCTTATAATGATTGAATTAGACTGTACTTCTCATCTCTTATAATGATTGAATTAGGACTACTTCTCATCTCTTATAATGATTGAATTAGACTGCACTTCTCATCTCTTATAATGATTGAATTAGACTGTACTTCTCATCTTATAATGATTGAATTAGACTGCACTTCTCATCTCTTATAATGATTGAATTAGGACTACTTCTCATCTCTTATAATGATTGAATTAGACTGTATTTCTCATCTTATAATGATTGAATTAGACTGTATTTCTCATCTTATAATGATTGAATTAGACTGTACTTCTCATCTCTTATCGTTATTGCTTTTGATACTTTTATAAAAATGGCTTGAGCGATTTTTTTCATATGGATGTTAGTTGCTTTCTCCATATTTCTTCCATGATTCATCTATCGTGATTTTGATTACTCATTTAATATTTCATCTTGCTATTTGATAAGTAATATAATCTTCCTGAAACGTCTTGGATATTAGTTATGTTTTATCAAGTTTCTTTTTAGTCTGTATTGATTCTTCAACTTCAGTACTTCACCAAGCTGTTTGTTTTCTTTCTTTGCCTTAAGCTTTTTGTACTACATTTTTTGTTGAGTCTCTCATGGGTACTTTAAAGATGGGCCATTGACTGTTTATGTCTTCAGTGTCTCTAATTAGAATCTGAAAAATATGTTTACATTGGTGATATATTTCTTTCTTCAATAGCTTCCTCTTCAAATTTTAAAAATAGGTTTATGATTATTATTGGCATTTCCAATTTTTTTTTACTTTTCCTATGTGACGTTGTTTGTCCTTCTCCTGCTAATTTGTAATCAGTGTGTCATACTATATTTAGATTGGTCCCACCTGTACTATATTTTGATTTGACTTTTCCAGCGTAGGAAGATGGTGGCTGTTATTATCAGACCATGCCGAGTTTTGCTCTGAGCACCTTTGGTGATGATAGAACACCAGGTGGAACAGTTCTGTGCAAGCAACTTCCAGGAAGTGACATCAATTCGGCTCTAATAAGGTGTCACTGAACCTTCCTAAGTAATATCCTTGTTCAGCCATTAAAATCGTACAATATGACCAGATCAATCTTCTCATTTATTGATAACATCTGAAAGACACCCAAAGGAGTTCATTCTGTCTTCCTCACTGTGGTTCTCAATGCATGGGGCATAGATCTCGATAATTGTTGCTTTTCCCCTTTCGATTGTTTACAGCCATATTAGTCTTTCACCGAAATATTCAGTTTCTACAATGAACTTTACTATCTCTGGATTACAAGAAAACCTAAGGAATGTTTGGCTCTTTTCTTTTAGCCTACACTGTTCCATACCAGTGCATAGTTTTTATGTGTCTCTTTGATGTGCTCTCCCTTTTTAATTATATCTACGAGTCCTACAATTTATATCTTATTTGATTTTCATAAACTCTATAAGCTACAAGTCCGTTCCACCAAGTACACATTTAATTTTACTACTTTATTGCCCATTCTGTAGTCCTTTAATGTTTCCAGTCCGCATTCCATTGAGATCAGTTTGTTTAAACTACTTTAATGTCTATAGTATGGGGAGGAAGACTAACGTCTAGTCAGGCAAAATATTCTGATCAGACATGTTAGTCAGGGTCAGGCAAAACATACTGGCCAAGACCCTCACTTCGACTTCCTAGTAGCCCTCCCTGGAAACAGGCTGTTTTCATGTCAGCCTGGCTAACGAGAGGGATCGACATGGTCCCCGTAATAGTGAGTGATATGCAGATGAAGCAAAGCATAGCACAACCGCCTGGAGAACCACGGTCTACCTTCATCAGCATGCTTGGGATGTGAGGAAAGTTACTGTAACCTGCCACTTAACGTCATTTTCAGGGCACACAAAAGAGTAACCTACTCATTGTGGGCATTCGCAAATAACAACAATGTCTATAGTATACTTCCTGTTGACTTGACAGACCAGTCAAAGCAGTGTCTGCGTCTGTTTTTCCAGTGACTTTTATGAGTTAATCCTTACTTCACCCTGATTCCCTCTCTTACATGTGGTTGGTTGGAGGCATAAAAGTTGGTGATGGAGAATAAATATTCTGATTACATGAGCAGTGACAGAGGACTCCTTTCCCTATGTGAGCATATTTACTAAGCTGGAGCTGATAGCATGGATATACTATTGGTTTGTTAACTCATTAACTACCTGGTTAAAAAACACTCTGTGACCAGATTAATTTTTGTTTACATTTTTCAACTAGAGATGTGTCTATAATTTCAGCTGCTGTTTTCTCAATGTTCAATAAATAAAAAAATATGATATATTAATTTAAAGATAAATGAAAGCGCTGTTTAAGTAAATATATATATTGGACAATTTATATGGTTTTGTAGACATTATTATTATAACAAAGTGACTGTGGAAAAACAACAATTAAAAAGATTATATAAAAAGGTCTACTTACAGCCAAATTCTGGTGTTCTAAGACATTTGATGTCTTTTTCTTGATAATTCCCATGTAGTGTATCCATTAATGAGTATAAATCATTCAAGAGCATGCACATATACTGATATTTATAATTGTTTAAATTTATCTAGCTACTTCCACTTTTCTTTGGTAAAAGAAATTTTTTTCTCCAAAGAAATACATATATTTATTATATAAAAATCAAGCTTATTCATCTTATTTATAACATACTGATATTCAGCAGTACATAAGAAATATAAGAGTTCTGTGTGTGGTAGAGTCTGAAACAATTTTTAGGATGCAGGTGGGGCCTCTCGGGGCAACCAATGCAGTAACAGTTTGTCCGTGCTCTTTTTGCAGGAGTTGAACATGCGCTAGACGTACGAAGAGTCAAAACGGCTTATCAAAGCCAGATATATGACCAAATGGGAAACCGAACATACTGGTTACACCAAAAACGATGCCTATTACCAGTTGAACCGAAGAGAGCAGGTCGTTGTCTTCCGACTTCGCACTGGCCACAATAGACTGAGGTACCACCTATTCAACAAATTGAAGATAGGTGGTACCGACGAATGCCCGTGCGGTACTGGTAAAATGACCGCTGAACATCTGCTGCAGAACTGCCCGACATACGAGGATCAGAGAGAGCAGATGTGGCCATCACCAGTGGAACTGCAAGAAAAGCTCTATGGCAGTGGCGACAGCCTCAGGATGACCGCTGCTTTTTTCGAAAAAATAATGGTTACTGTCTGACTGCGTACGAAGAAGAAGAAGAAGAAGAAGAAGAACATGCGCTAAGCTCATTCATTACTACTACCATTGCTATCATTTCTATCAGAATCATTAAAATCACCGACAATGCTTTTTTTGCTATCTTCGATGTCACCAGATCTATCAGACATCTGAAACAATTTCCTAGCCTGTTAAAAAGCCTGTTTCCTACCATAGTAAAACAATTTAACACAACTTTGTGACAAATTTTAAACATATATTTGCATCAATTGACAACGATATCAACACATTTGATTGCGTTTTGATAAGGAAAGGTAATTTCCTGTACTTCTTAAAAAATTAGGATCACATTTTAATGCGATTAGTCTTTTTTTAACATTAGTTTCTAACTATACCATACATGGCGCTGTGAACGGCTCCTGGTCCTATCTGATAAACCTCGATCCGCTGTGAGCGTCTCCTTAGAGCGAATGTGTTAAAGTCACTTTTCTGGTGTGAAGAAACAACCACAGCTATTCCGCACTTACAGTACTGATCAGGCTGTCCTTACATCAATCAATTAAAGGAAAGTGGAATAACAACATGTTAGAAGGTGCCGGTCAGTTCTTGTATACCTTTTCTGTATGTTAGCAGCTTGATTCTACCAAAGGCTGTGCTTTGGTAGAATGCGCTCGATGGTCTGGGCACGTCGTGGCATCAGCGTCAAGACCAAATTGAAAGTCTACTGCGCAACCATCATTCCAACCCTACTATACGCTTGCGAAAGCTGGACTGTATACTCTGGACATGCAAGGAGGTTAAACCACTTCCACACAGGTTGCCTGAAGCGAATATTCCACATCCGATGGCAAGATCGTGTCACTGACATCGAGGTTCTCTCGAGGGCTAACATGCCCAGCATACATGCACTGCTAGAAAAAGCACGACTAGGATGGGCCGGACACCTCGTCCGTATGTCAGACGAGCGGCTCCCAAAGAAGCTTCTCTACGGCGAGCTGAGAGAGGGATGGCGCGAGAGAGGGCGCCCAAAGAAACGTTTTAAAGACGGTCTGAAGGACTCACTAAAAAGTTGCCAGATAGACTTCGACACCTGGGAATGTCTTGCGAAAAACAAATCTGACTGGAGAAGTGCAGTCAAATCGGGTGTAGCTGCCGGTGAAGATGACCATGTTGTGAAAGCCCAGAACAGACGCGAGACGCGGAAATCCCGAGCAGCGGGAACACCATCCCCTTCTACAAACCTCGTGTGCCCGATATGTAGCAGATGTTTTCGTGCTCGCATTGGCCTGTTCAGCCACATGCGCACCCACACCCAACAGGGAAATCTGTGACAAGGATGATGTCGGCGGTCCTCATCGACAACGATGGACAGCTATTATTATAGCAGCTTGATTACTGGTCTGCATAATAATTGAACAAGTGATTAACAAAAGAAACAAATGTCTTCAGACTACACAGTTTAATGACAGTTGTTAGTTTATAGCTAATGCCAATGAGCAAGTGGTAAATCAGGCAATGATGATAGATAGGAAACAGTGAAAAAGCTATCAGCTGGCCTCATTAACTTCTTGTGTGCAAGAATTATAGGAGGACCCACCAAAGCCTATGCAGAAGACAATATGAGAGAGAAATCATGAGGGCATGGACAAAATTGGAGAAGAATGATTAAAAACAGAAAGGTTAAGTGAAATCTGGTTAAAGGTCTGTGCCCCATAGGACAGTCTGGATATATGTGTAGCCCTTTACTATTGTAGAGCACAAATACCAACAACAACATCTGATTTTACCAACACTATCAACTGAAATTACTAATAAAAGTAAATTGAATAATTTACAACTCAACAACTGTACCTCAACACTTGTACAACCCCGAAAACCAAAGTCATGAAGTTTGAATGGAAGTCCCTCCAAATTGTCTGCCGTCTCATCTAAGTATCGAGCGAGGATCATCTTCTGGTAACGGGAATTGGTTGCTACAGTCATTGGGTACCATGTTTGGACTAGGAGAGTCTGAGAATGAAAATCAGCATTAGTGAGCTGAAGTTAAAATATGCCATTGCTATTAGCCGACACGTTTTGAGACATTCAAATTTATAAACTGGTAGAGTACTGCTGCGACCCACATTAATGATAGAGATAAATTTGAAAAATGACTAATTGTAACAAAATGAGACTATCATTTACTTTTATTTTTTGAAAAAGGTAATAATTAATGCATCCAAGCTGTATTAACAAGAGATATATGCTTTGCATCATTTATTTCTGGTGGTAAGAAGAAATACAAAACATGATTGTTAGAAGAAATACAAAACATGATTGTTAGAAGAAATACAAAACATGATTGTTAGAAGAAATACAAAACATGATTGTTAGAAGAAATACAAAACATGATTGTTAGAAGAAATGCAAAACATGATTGTAAGAAGAAATACAAAACATGATTGTTAGAATAAATACAAAACATGATTGTTAGAAGAAATACAAAACATGATTGTTAGAAGAAATACAAAACATGATTGTTAGAAGAAATACAAAACATGATTGTTAGAAGAAATACAAAACATGATTGTTAGAAGAAATACAAAACACAGACTTGTGGAAGATCACTTTCTTCACGTGTGTTTCAGCTTCCAATTTGGTGACAATTTTCAGTGCTTGGAGAAGTGCCATTGATTCTGCCCTCAGGCTAGAGGAAGTTTTTCCTGTAGGAAAGGACTTATGGGTTAACTTTCCATTATTTTGTCTTATAAAGATGCATCCACCACCATTTTTTGCCATCTGCAGATCAATCTATGTACACATGTTTCCATTCTTTGGGACTGTATTTGCCTTCAATCATTTCTTGAGCCATGGCTCTTAGGTGGGGGTGGCCTGATGATCTTTCTTTTCTATTCCGGGCACCTTTGTGTTAATTTAAACTTTATCTAGATAGTGGTTTGGCTCCCCATAGCCCGACAGCATTTCCATTTCTGAGCTTTTGCCTGAGAGGAGGTCTCTGTGACAGCTATGTATTTGTTGTGATTTGTGTATGGTTAGTCTTTTTCAACCTTTTTCCCCCTGGGATTTTGGTGTTTGGCCTGCATGGGTTGGTTTGGCATGTGTCGCAACTTCTTGCTGTACACAAGCACCTTCTCTTCTCATCCATTATGCAGGGTTCTGAGTTTGGCGTGTTTTTCCATTGCCTGGATTTGGGTACTTTTCAATCCTCCTGTGATTAATCGGAGGCCTGCGTTTTGTACTTTTGTTAGACGGTCTGTATTTGTTTTGGATGCTGTGTCCCAGACTGACATGGCGTATTCCAGAACTGGCATGACTGTCCCTGTATAGATGTTTTTGAGAATGCGACTGTTTGCTCCCCAACTTGTGCCTGCAAACTTCTTCATTAAGGAGAGCTTTCTTGTTGCTCTCTGTTATATGGTGTTCATGTGTGGCTTCCAGGTGAGCCTTTTGTCTAGCTTTACAATATATGTAGGGTTTTATTCATATGTAATTTCCCTTTCCTGTAGTTTTAGTTTGAATGTTTTTTCCCGGTTGGATAATAAGAAGCATGTTACTACGGCCTTTGAGGTATTTATTTGGACTCCCCAGTCTGACACCAATTTTCCTATGATATTTAGTGCTCCCTACATCCTGCGTTTAACACTGAGTATGTTTTATGTAGCACACTATGCTGCAAGATCATCTGCATGGAGAGCCTTGGAGATATGCTTAGGAATTGTCTCAATTATGTCATTGATGAACATGATGAACAGGATATGTGCTATGACTCCTCCTTGTGGCACTTCTTGCTGGAGAGTGACACGATGGCTCATGATCCGATCTAGCTTCACTCTTGCTGTTCGATAGCGGAGGAAATCACGTATCCAACTGAACATTCTCCTTTCCACTTTATTTGTAAGCATCTTTAGGAGAAGTCTGTCTTTCCACACCTTGTCAAATGCTTTTGTTAGGTCCACAAAGACTGCCATTACTTTTTCCTTGTTTTGGAATGCGTCTTCCACCTCCTGTGCCAGGTAGACTAGCTGGTCTTCTGTGCTTTGATTTTTCCTATATGCGGACTGTGCGTTATCCAGTACACAATTTTTGTCCAGGTGTGTCATTTGTCTTGTGTTGACAATTCTCTACATGACCTTGCCCAGGCAGCTCAGTAGGTTGATTGGTCTGTAGCTTGACTTTTTTGTTTTATCTTGCTGTTTCTTTCTTATGGGGATGATGATTGCTTCCCGCCATTTGTCTGGGAATTTTTCGGTTAAGTATTATGAGAAGTCTGTGTCTAGCTATGGGTCGTAGATGTCTAATCATGTCGTTGGTGATACCATCTTTTCCTGGGGCTTTCTTAAGTTTTAGTTTGTTTATGGAGACATTTAGTTCTCTCATTGTAAGAGATGACTGCATGCATGTGCCTGGATTTTGGTGCTTTAGCTTGTTTTTGGTCTCAGTATGCATTTGTTTGATGTGCTCTTGTGGGATTGTTGTATTACTTTCATCTCTGTATGAATCTGCTAAAATATTTGCCACCATCTTTCCTGTATAGAATTTTTCCATTTTCGCTGATTACAGTCACTTTGGCTTCCTCATTGAGTATTTTTGTTACCTTCCATAGCTTACTTGTGTCTCTGTCCATGTTCAAATTGCTTGTCTATTCATGCCAACTCCCTTGTATTTCGACCTTTTTCTGTTCATTGAAGGCATTTTTTTGTCTTATTGTGCCTCTGGATTTTTTCTTCTGTAGGGCTTTTCTCCATGGTTTCTCTTGCTTCATTTAGGTCACGATGTCGTTTTTCTAGTATGTGACTCCAGTATCGTTTATAAATCTTGCCGTTTACCACGTGAGATCGATGTCTTTGCGGCTTGGATTATTGCTTCATTGAGACATTTTTATTTTTATTGTTGGATTTGGTGATGTTCTGGCACAGCTGATCAGCTAGTTCCTTGAAGCGAGCCCAATTTCCTTTTTTGTATTTCCAGCTTGGGGCTGTGTTGTGTGTTTCTGTACTCATTCTCCTGAGATTCGTAGAGTAATTGGCACATGGTCACTTCCTCCTAATTGGCTATTTACGGTTTTTTTAGTACATTTATGTATGTCGTCCGTTGCTTTGGCAAGGTCTGGTGTACTCACTTTTTTCCATGCTCTTGAGTAGTATGTTGGCTTATCTTTTGGCTGGTTTATGAGGACGAGTTTATTTTCAATCATCCAGTCTTCAATCTCCTCTCCCCTTGGATCCATTGTTGCATATCCCCAGCTTGGTGAGTAGCTGTTAAAATCGTCCAGTATGATGTGCCTTTCACCTTATTTATGTCTAAGGTTGTGGCTGGGTGGCTGTAACAGTATGTGATTGTCATGTCTCTATCCGGTAAGAGTAATTTGATAGTTAGGTGTTCGAACTCATCCTCCTCTCATCTGTTTATCTCTACAGCTGGGATTTCAGTGTTTACTAGAGTTATGCTTCCCCCTTTTATTATTTTCTATCTATCTTGTCAGAATGACTCATATCCCCGGATAGAGAATCTTTGTGTCTGTAAGGTGTGTTTCCTGGATGCAGATGGTGTCATTGTTGTTTTTCTTGAGGAACTCTTGTAGCTCTGACTTTTATTCCTCACTCCTTCTGCATTCCATTGAGCTACTAATAGGATCTAGGTTGGTTGGATAGTAACTAACACTACTCTGCCTTCCCCTGACCATCAGATTAGCAGAGGCACCGGTTGCTTGCGTGGGTACCTTCGAGGCTGAAGTCCCGGCACCAATCCTCCCTGGCTGTGACTGATAGGAGCGACACCATAACGATAATTTGGATTGTCTCATGATCATAACCTGTAAGTGCGCGTGTGCCCTAATCTTCCCTGGTATCTGCGCCTTAGCTGACACACTTCATCTTTGGCAGGCCAGATTGTGTTTTTCCTTCATGGTTGCCTTCCATAGTTTCTTCATCTCCAATGATACCTGCGAGGCAGCAGGTGGGTTTGTTTGCCTCAGTGTCCTTCATTGGTGGCTAGAGCTTACAGCGGCTCTTACTCGCTTGATTGATATACCCGTCTTAGGACTCATGGGGTATTTCAGTGGGGACAGCGGTGCCACTTGTTGCCCCGCCTCGTCCTGTTCGGATATACCGCTATTTGATCCGCGACAGCTTATTCATCCAAAAATTGGCTTATTTTGCAGCTGACACCACATATCTGGTTCCACTATCCGCCACCTGTGGTTACGTCTGGTTGTGGTCGGTCGCCTGTCCTTCAGGATGTTGCTGTTATATATCTCTTCATTGCTGCTCATATAGCAAGCATCATGCCAGACTCTATCAAACACCTTTTGTTATATATCTCTTCATTGCTGCTCATATAGCATCATGCCAGACTCTATCAAACACTATCACACAAGATGCTGAGCAGCGCATGAGCTGCAGTGGTCAGCGACCCATAGCTGACTGCTAGCGCCAGGGCCAGCGAACCATAACTGCCAAGACCCATCTACACCTCCACGCGGTGATCCTCGATAACAGGCTGCAGCAGGGCAGACTGGTTAAGGAGAAGGGATCGAAGAGGGAATACTAACCTGGTACTCAAAAATGCTTGCTGAAGTCGGAGTGTTGGACTGAAAGGTGCAAATATCGCAGCCAAGCTATAAACTACGACACAACGCATTCTGTTCTCTGGACTACATTCTGCTACTTACCCTTTCAGGATTTGGTAGTGGGAGATTGAGAACGAACGAAGAAGAAGAAGAAGTCGACCACCAGTTCAATCAGTTCTCGCTGGCCTTCCCTTTATTGACATTTCATGTTTACTTGGGCCCAGAAATGAAAAGCCCTCACGGGTGCCGCTCGGCCTATCATACAGCACTGTACGCCTAGCGCCGACCCAGAACATGCTTATCGCTCGTTGTATCTAACCAGTGTGGTGGAGTTTAGTCGGTACGGGACATTTCAGCAGCTGACGTGAATACATGTGTACACACGCGGTTTCGCGCCAACGGCCATGATGAACAAGTAGAGAATACGAGACGGACACTTCTTCGCGGGTGGGAACAAGCAATACCTGGCACCTTATGTTTTTACTCGCGTGTGAACGCTTGTTTGTGTAAGTAAACTGGACAAGACTTAGGCAGGGCAGAACGGAAAGGGGGAAATTGATCCAAATTGGGATATCAAAATAAGTCATTCAATATTAAGGAGTGTTAAAGGGGGGGGGGGGGGGGGGGAGAGAAAGAGAGAGAGCGATAACAATGCTTTATGGGACCACCACGGGATATTTTGTTCCTTCTTCTAGCCCAGTGAGGTTCACTAAGGAGCGTTTCAAGTCCTCGCCGATCCGCCACGGCTCATTTAGCATCATGCCAGACTCTATCAAACACCTGTCAGAATATTATCCACTCCAGCAGCTTTCCTCTTTGTCAGCAACTTCCCCGCTGCAGTCACCTTTTCTTCAGTGATCGGTTGGTCTGTCTTACTTGTCTCTGTGTGTTTTTTAATTTAGAATGAATAATCCTATTTATGAACAAACTTTAAAGTAATAATACAACAATGCAAACACAAAATAACCCAATAATTAAAAAACTATTGCTTCATGATAGAGCATTGGCAAGGTTTACAAAAAAAAAAAAGTTAATCTATTATTTATACCTCGAAGTAATTTGTAAGCCAGTAGCACTCGGGATCTGTGTTTTCTACTGTGAGTAAAACGTTCCTAGTAGGAACAACTGTGCCCTCTGGGACTGCCTTTATTCTTAAAGGCAGGTAGCCACCATGGTGCTGAAAATAACATGCAACATGCATTTTAAAGACCAAAAATAATAAAAACAAAAGATGCATACATGACAAGACATGAGTGAGATATTGGACAATGACTGACAATGTTGTGAGCATCACTACATGATGTCCAGGTGAATAGAGAGGTAGATGTGGGTTCTGACCATCATCTTCTGGGAGCCAGAATAAAACTGAAATTTTTTATGTTAAAAAATAGATCGGTTCAATGTAGACATCCTCAAAGACAAATGGTGCATGATAAATTTATGTTCCGCTGTCGTATAGACACCAGATACTAATGTTCGTCCATCACATGTGATGAAGACCACTCTCTTTGTTTAGCCTCGTGGACAGTCTTTACTCTTGCTGTGTCCACTGAAACGGATGACATTCATGGTGATTTTGATTAAAGTGAGGAAGAAACTACGTCTTTTGTCAATCTCACTCTCTGGTCATGAGCTATGCTTGGCCAATGGCAAGATATTTATCGAGACGATTGGAGATAGCACAAGATGCAGAGTTTGCTGCCGAAGACTTTTCCGTAAACAGGTATCCTGCAAGGCAGCGGAGGGGGGATGACATCTAACATTGTGTGTCGGGCATTTCCCATAACCACAAGAGGTCGTGGGGACATCACTCAGCGTGTGAGTTGGGCATCTCTCCCGGGCTGTGTCCTGTTGATTATAGTCATGTCTAAATTACCCAGTCCCACCAAAATCGATGCATGCAGCTAAGGCGAAAGGCGCCTATCTCGTGAAGTTCAGCCATGTGAACTAGACCCTGAAAATACGACACAGGTTTAAGCGTAGTGCTATTCATATAGCCAATGTCCTTTCCGGATAATAGGCCTTAAAAAACACAAAAAACTAACGAATTAACCAGTCCAAATGGAAAGCAACAACATGTTGCAGTGAATACAAGTGTAAGTTGTCAACTTTTGTGAAGTCCAGGCAAATCCTTTGTCTGGCAGCATCCATAATGAACTAAAACAATGTAGACCTGCAGCTGGTTACAGCGCCATCTTTGCTGCATAAGATACACCAGATACTTTAAACCTTCTACCCTAGAAGCGGGATCAAGATGCTGAGCAGCGCATGAGCTGCAGTGGTCAGCGACTCATAGCTGACTGCTAGCGTCAGGGCCAGCGAACCAAAGCTGCCAAGACCCTTCTACACCTCCCCGTGGTGATCCTGAATAACAGACTGCAGCAGGGCAGACTGGCTAAGGAGAAGGGATCAAAGAGGGAATGCTAACCCAGTACTAAAAAAATGCTTGCTGAAGTTGGATGTGTTGGAGCGAAAGATGCAAATATCACAGTCAAGCTGTAAACTACGACACAACGCATTCTGTTCTCTGGACTACATTCAGCTACTTAAGCCCTTTCAGTGTTTGGTAGTGAGAGATTGAGAATGAACGATGCCAAGCCATA
Organism: Ariolimax columbianus; assembly: GCA_036924085.1. Lineage (NCBI taxonomy): Eukaryota > Metazoa > Mollusca > Gastropoda > Stylommatophora > Arionidae > Ariolimax > Ariolimax columbianus. The sequence goes on from JAVGWX010000022.1 coordinate 47,955,821, forward strand.
CCCTACAAGCACTGTTGAGGATCATTGGCAACTGTTAAAGAAGGCATGGTATAACACTTGCAGAAAGGTTCTGGGAAATAAGGTTCATCATCATATGGTATGGAATGACAATGGTCACTTCAGATAAGATTACAGAAATTAAATTAAGGAATGTAGAGTTGAAGTACTAGAAGTCTTTTTTAGAGGTTATACAATGTTGCCTACAAAGTGGTACAGAAAATTTGTCAGAAATGACAAAATAAATTACATCAATGAATTGGTGCAGACTGCAGAAGAAGCTGCTGCAAAAGGTAATATGAAGAACCTGTTTGAACTAGAAAACTGACAGGTAAATACCGGTAAGTGAATGATCTCATTAACAACAAAGATGACAAATTGTTCACCAATGCTAATGATCATAAGGTGAGATGGGCAGACTATTTATAGGATCTTTAAAAACGACTAATTCCATTGGATCCTCTTATTCTTCAGATGGCGCAGGAGGTTACCAATCGAAGCTAAATGTGATAGACCTGATCTCGCTGAAATAAAAATAAAGAAAGTCATATTAAGACTGAAGGACAGCAAATGGTATCCCTGCAGAGGTAATCAAGGCGGAATTAAAAACCAAGTCAGAGTTATTCTACTGTTTACTTGATCTAATCTGGGACACAGAAAAACTGTCTGCAGATTGACAAGAAGAGTTTGTGATCAAATTACTAAAGAAAGACTATATGCACCTGTGCCTTAACTACAAGGGAATAATGTTATTGTTGGTACCTGGAGAAATGTTGTCATGGATAGATAGATTAAAAGATGCTACCAACAGTCATCTTTGCAAAGAATAGCTGGGCTTTAGGCAAAATGGATCCTACACTGACCAGTTAGTCACATTGTGAGCTCATGGAACAGAGTGTGGAATGGAATTAATAGCTTTTTATTGGTTTTGTAGACTATTAAAAGGCTTTTGACAGCTCAGAGAGTCACTGTGGCAGCTGCTTCGACACAAAGGAAGATGAAGGTATTAACAAGCAAATTCCAGGCATTTGTAAACTGTTGCCTGCAACATATTCTAAGCTTGAAATGGGCCATACGATGAGAATATATGGGATTTAGTAAAATGTCAGCTGCTGTCTTGTCACCTTATAACAAACTGGTGTCCGCAGTGGAATAATTATCAATTATGGCCTTGATGTCATCTCATGCCTGTGTGTAGAGCACATGACATCACGAAAACTCATCACACAAATAGATGCTGAAGTTGACAAACTATTTCGATTGAACAATTTTGTCAAACTGGGCTAATATGGTATTGTTTTGACCAAACAAATTCTAAGAAACGAATGGACTAGGCTAAAGATAATAAACAATTGTTATTAGAAAGATATTTAGATAATTACAAGAAACGTTTACACATTTACAACCTCCAAAATGTAATTCCACCCTTTTTCATTGAAGAGATCCCGACCAAAATGTGCATTGTAGACTTCCTTTGCCTCCTGAATCTTCTCTTTAGTCACAACAGGTCCTACAAGCCAACGTTTGAGGATGTATTGCAGTCCAAAGAAAACTGTTGTAGGAAATTTCCCACCTCTGCTCTCAAAATAAGAGCAAACAGTTGATGTGTTTGGCGGGTACTGTAAATGGTGGGTTACCTGCAGACACAAATGTCAAGGGCAAATGTGACACATTATTAAATATCTATGCCATACAAATGTGCTTCATAAAATCATTGTATAAAGAAAGGAACTGTACCTAGTGTAGCCTAGCCCAAGCAACAGAAGGCAAAGTGGTTAGAGTGCTTACCTCTCATGGAAAAAGGACTGGGTTTGTTAACTGGTTCGATATGCTCAACTTTTTATACCTGTGCCCACTTTTATAACTTTAGTGAGGGTAAATTTTCCTTGCCCCCCACTAAAATCTACATTGAAGCAAATTCCGCAATTGTCCACTGAGTCTGTGTATTTTGGTTGTGTTTAATCATCCTGTAGCATGTTCTTTGCAGAACGTCACTTAAATCGCAGCCCATCTGAAAAAAACTAGATCTCTTGCCAAATCTCCAGAGATATGCCCAAGCATTTCTTGACATCGTCACCTGCCTCTCTTGCCAGGCACATCTTCAATTACCGTTCTCTAAAGACAGTTGTTTCTTTTGATTTGACCAAAGTATTTCAATTTTCTGTTGATTATAAAATTTATGAACCAGTTCTCCTCTATGCCCGACTCTTGCTACAAACAGACTTTGGTTCAGAATTGTAATTATTTTTAAACCTTCAATGTTTACATCATCTTGCAGATACTTCCCCCACATTGGTAACTTATCTTGATCAAACAAGTACACCCAATCACAAGACCTTGGTTTATATTTAGCTGTCAGGTTCAATAATCAATAATCAGGTTGATGCTTTTTCACATCCATAGTTCCAATCTAGGCAGGTGAGATATTTTCTCAATGCAGTGAATGATAAAATCAATACAGCAGAGTTTGCAAAGTGCTTTAAACGATGATATTGATTATTGTTATGGAAAGCCGCGAAGTTGATTAGAGTCAGATTTTCGAGTTCTTAAGCTAACAGTATTTATGTATTTCTATGCTGTGATTAATAATTTGGCCACATTGCCATCAGAATTGATTTAACAATTTTATAAACAATCTCTCTGAAGCATAAACTAAATTTCAGGGTTAACACTGCATATAAACAACCGAACGCATGGAAATTAAAAGAATATAAAAGTATAGTTTAAGATGGAGAAATAAACAGAAACTTGGGTACTTAGAGACAACAGATATTGCCATGGAAATATATACATACATACATAAACATATATATATATCAGCAGGCAAGCCATAGCAAAAATACCACAACTTGTGACGAGCGAAAGGGCTCAGCATTCCTCTTATCATTGATGAGGTCAAGAAAGCAATCAGCAAAATGTCTAGTAACAAGACCCTCAGGTCAGATGCTCTTCCTGCTGAAGTTTACAAGGCAGGAGGTGTCGTCCTACTGCAACAGCTGACATACCTATTCCGTTCAATATGCGATGATGGCCAGATACTTCAGGACCTGAAGAATGTCTTGATTGTCCACTTGTACAAACAAAAAGACAATCGTCACTTTTGTGATAGCTACATGCCAATCACTGACAAAATTCTTGTCCAGCTCCTGCTTAACTGCCTTACTAGTTATCTTTAGCAGGGCCTACTCACAGAGAGTCAGTGTGGTTTTTGAATGAGTCGTGGGATGGGTGACATGACGATGTTAGTCCATAACAAGTGATGATGACCACTCTCTTTGTTCAGCCGTGTGGACAATCTTTTCTCTTGCTGTGTCCGCTTAAATGGGTGACTTGTGCGATTATTTGGATTAAAGTGAGGAAGAAACTGTGCCTTTTGTCAACCTCACTCGCTGGTCCTGAGCTACCCTTGGCCAGTGGCAAGATATTTATCGAGACGACTGGAGATTGCACAGGATGAAGATTGTTCCTCAGAGTTTACTCCCAAAGCCTTTCCCGTAAACAGGTATTCCGCAAGGCAGCAGAGGGGGGATGCCCTCTAACATTGTGTTTCATGCCTTTCCCATAACCGCAACAGGTTAAAGGGACATCACTCACTGTGTGAGTGAGTTAGGCATCTCTCCCTGGCTGTGTTTAGTCCATTATAGTAGTGTCTAAATTTCACATATAAAAACTGACGTTTGCAGCTAAGGTGAAGGGTGCCAATCTCGCAAAGTTCAGTCGTGTGAACTTGACAGTTTAAGCGTAGTGCTATTCAAATAGCCGATGTTCAGAACAGGATAATCGGATGGAAGAAATAACAAAAAACAAAAAGAATTAGCCAGTCCAAACGGAAAACAACACGTTTCTGTGAAGAACTCGAGTGTAAATCGTCGACTAGTGTAAATTCCAGGCAAATCTGTACTCTTGTGGTATCCATAATGAACTAAAACAGAAGAGCAATGTAGACCCGCAGTCTGTTACGGCGCCATCTTTTGTCTCTTCTCCGATGCTTTCATTTTGCGTTTGTCGGCCCAGTGCATCCGACTTCAGAATGCGTTTTATGTAAGAGTCTGCTTCTTCTTGCATTTTCTAAAGGTTTGCTTTCACCGGTGCTGTGATGGGGAATGAACCCAGCACTTTGGGTTGTGAGCCGTGTCACTTGACCACTAGCCAACTCCATCCCCGACTTCAATATGTCAAAATCACATTAGAGACATTTTCAAAAGTATCAATGCCATGTGATTTAGACATGAGTGCTTCAACACTATTTCAGTCATTAGTGACAAGTATGGTTTTCCTATATTTAATGAACTCAGCAGAAAAGATCAGTGGAAGGAATACTTTAAAAAACTTTTCAACCCCACTACCTCCACGGGGATTCAGTGTTTCTCAGATCATACATAATCTGATATAATCATTCAAGAAAGAGTTATAAAGAAGTCCTCAGAATGAGTCACCATGTATGGATGGCGTAAAAATAAAAAGTGATTCATAAGGTTTGTATGCCTAAAAAGAGAATCTTTAAAATGGCGTGGAGAGACAGACGTGACCAGATGACTGGCAGCAAGCTATAATCGTGTCAATTTGGAAGAAAAAGAGTGACAAAAGAAACTGACATGTACAAAGGCACATTAATCCTTATACTTGTAAAATGTATGCAAAGATTCTAGAACAGCCTATTATTGGACTTCAGCTACCCAAAGCTCAATATGAATTTTGCCAGGTATAAGCTGCACAGATGCCCTATTCACCTTAGTGCAATTAAGTAAATGATCAATGGAAATTAACGAAAATCTATACATTGCATGCTTTCATTGATCAAGATAAAGCATTTGATAGGGTGCTCAGGATTAAACTTTGGCCGATACTGGAAGATTATGTAGCACAAGGCCAGTTACATGATAGTGAAAGAGCACTGTATCGAACTCGTATAATCATTGAAGGTGCTATTCATGTTGCCACAGATGCTTTTGAAATCGTTAGAGGTGTGAGGCAGGTGTTTGTGCTTTACCCTCAGATGTTCATCATCTACATGGACAAAATCGCAGCAGAGACCAGTCAAATAGAGACATCATAAGTAAAACCGAACTCAATACAATAATTGCGCCTTACAGATGATCCTTGTCTGTTGTACGATAATGAAAGTGAGTTGCAAAATTACATGATTATGTGCTTGTGACAACCTGTTCTTAATACAATTTACAAATTAACGAAATAAAAACAGAAACTATGAGGAGTGTATGGGTTCCTTAATACAAGTGTAAATGATATTGCTCTTCAACAGGCCCATGAGTACAAGTATTTAAGCAGTATTCTTTCAGTAGACGTTATAGACCTGCACACTTGCTTCATAGATTAAACCAAGGCTTGCAGCACCAAATCATGTGGAACATCATGAGAGGTATGGCGTTCCCCGCAAACTTAACTGACCAAATTAAAATATTATATCAGGAGCAAGAAGCAACTGTCAGAACGGCTAGTGAAACATCAGACTAGCTTGTAGTGCTAAAGGGGGATCAAGATGCTGAATTGTGCATGAGCTGCAGCGATCAGCGACCCAAAGCTGACTGCTAGAATCAGGGCCAGCGAACCAGAGCTGCCTAGACCCGTATACACCTCCACGAGGTGATCCTGGACAACATCTACAACAAAGCAGACTGGCTAAGGAAAATGGATCAAAGACAAAAGCCTAACCCAGTACCAAAAAATGCCTGCTGAAATCGGATGTGTCGTGCCGAAAGAGGCAAATATCACAGTCAACCTGTAAACTACAACACAACGCATTATTTTCTCGGGACTACAACCTGCTACTTGCAAAGCCCTGTTCAGGGCTTGGCAGCGAGAGTTTAATTTGAGAACAAACGACGAAGAAGAAGTGCTAAATAGAGCGTAAAACAAGGATGCTTTCTATTCTCTTATTAACACCTATGCAGAGATCATAGCGAGAAATGTAAGAAATGACCAAAATTATGAAGAAAAGTTCAACCCTCTTACAGTTTATGGAAATGAAAAAACAGAAATGAGATACGCAAAAGACACAGTTATCCTCTCAAAGAGCATAGAGGAACTAGAACAGATGATCCTGTCCGTTATACAACATAGCGAAGAACAAAAATTTACCTGAACATCAATAAAACCAAGATAATGGCTACCAACAAAATAAAAAAGAAAACTAAAGTTATGCTAGAAAATGAAGAAATCGAAAACGTTTTGAATATGAGCTCCATTACCAGCAACAGTAGAGACTGCCAAAAAGAAATCAGGAAAAGAATGGCTTGGGCAATGCAGAGGTTTTAAAATGAGAAACAAATGGCAGAAAACAAACAAAACAAAAATTATGTGCCCATGCATCTTCCCTGTGGCAATTTACGGATGCAAAATACAGACCACTACACATAGACTATAGAGAAAAATGTAATCTCTGAAATGAGAAAATGTGACATTAAGTTCTATGAATACTGTGGACAGCAAAAAAGAAAAACACTGATGTCCAAAAAGAAAGAGCTTGGTAGGGGCCTACAGATGAAAATTGACTGACAAATGTCATTTTGTCTATGAAACTAAAATACTTTGGCAACATCTATAATAGTCTGGAAAAAACTATACTGGAAAACATGGCAGATCAAGGAGAAAATGGGCACACAACATTTAAGATGATGGTGGCAGAACAGGCTAAAAATCATGTCATGCAGGATGAGTATGATGAGAAAGACTTTCTACAAAATCATACTATATGAGGAGATGAGGCAAACGGCCACTAATTTTGTTTTCACAAATATCTAATATTAAAAAGTGGGGAGAAATTTAACAACATGAAATGACACCGGACAATTTAATATCATGCCAAAAAGTCAAGTAAAGATCCAGTTTATTGGCCATGGGCCCATTGGGAATATTGTGTTAGGGCCTTATTTTCTTGACCAATATCACACTAGAGGTGATGTGGTCGATTTAGCGTCTACCACATTGAGGAACTTAACAAATACACCTGACAAAATAAATAATGACAAACAGAAAAGTGCATGCAAGTAAAGCAATATTGAGCAATCAGTGAATGGTTTACATTTATCAATCATTGCAATGCGGCATGCCAAACTTAGAGTTGAACATCATAACCCATACGCCACTAAACAAAAAAAAAGAACTTGTTTAATACTAGTTTATAGTTAGTAAGACACATTCAAAATGAAATGTGAATACATTCCTAATCCTAGTATTCAAACGCTCATTCATTCTATTATATTGCAGTTTCAGTTTCGAGTAAATGAAAATCAAAACGACCCTTTCGTTATTTCCAAGAAAAACCTATTTTATTTGTATGATATAAACCTGTCGAATGGCACAGAAAGTGCTTTGGCGCAGGCTTCTTAAAAGGATGCCAGCTATAACCGTGGCCCAATATATATATACCCCACCTCGAGATAAAAGGAGACAATAAATTAGAATAGGAATATCAATATTGTATTAGTAGTATGATAGTATAGTAAATTATAGTTAATTATAAGTAAGTTTTAGTGTTTTACCGTTTTTTATTTGCGTTATTAATAATGTATTATCTACAATTTATTGCACATTTAACCTTCCCTATTAAAACATATAATTAAAAATCGATTGAAATGATAGCCCGCTCACACCTTGTAAGAATCAGTAACTAGCAGAATATTGTCACTTCCCATCCCTGGAAGTCCTGCCATCTCTTAACTGATGAAGCCAGAAAATGACTAGCAACAGTCAGTGCGTCGCTCGACAAGCTGATTTACTGGAGAACTCTAGCAGAATCCGCGAAGTACAGCTCTATAATTAGCGCAAGGAAACGTCCTCAACGATTTGTAATCTATATATGGCGAATGGGAATGCATTTCCACTTCCCCCACCATTTATGAAGTTTGATAACAATGTAATAATATATAAACCCGATGTCTTTGCTGGGAACAGAATATGAGATATTGACGAGTAAGTAAATTCAAATAGTTATTAAAATAAGGTAAACGGTAAACGTGGTACCCGTTGTGAGTTACCTGGTGGAAGCCAGGCACTGGGCTGGCCGTGCAAACAATAACAACAGGAAGTTCACTCACCTTCTTACACATCTACTCAACTACATTCATTGTATATTAAATTAGTAAATACTTTGACGATATCGACAATCGCAGATGATGATGCCAAGTGCCATCAGCTTATCGAAGATTGTCTGTAATGTAGATCTCCAACATTTTCTGTATCTTCCTTTTGGTACACTTGTACACTGTGCACTAACAAAGTAACACTCACACTGCACTAGTTAAGTAATAGTATTTACTAAGCAAAACACTTACACTTTTGATCTAAGACCTAAGACTTAAGCTAAATCTTACACTAACTACTACTTTAAATACTTACATACATTATTCTCTCGCACGATGAGATGAGAGAGGAGAGATGTTGTCCGCTTGCCTTTCAACCTTTTTCCAGGTTTCCCTTTAGTACTACTACTACTACTAGTAGCCTATTGTTTTCAGCAAAGTATTGCGTCTCTTTATATTTATATGTCCAAAATATTTGTTCTGCCGCATTTGTATGTCTTTTTCAGTATTTCCTTTCCTAATCTGGTCAGGACTTCTTTATACTTTATTTCTTTGCTTTTCTTTCCACTAAATCGGAAATGCAACCCATTCTAGACTGTATTCTCGTTTGTAAATGTAATGTTGTGAAAAGTTGAACAAATCAACAACAATCTAATACTACTTAAGTAATATCAAATATGTTGATACAGTACAGACATGTCACAAAATGCGTATACCTCCAGTGAAAGTGAAAGCGATATATATAATATATATATCTTTTATTAATGCATCATTGTATCATATTTTGGATATTATTTCTAGCTTTCATATGTTCAAATCCGGAATGCTACTTCACACCCAGCAGTCTTAGACCTGTGTGTGTGGGAGATTGAGGGGGGGGGGGAGAGATGGTGTGTGTGGAAAGTCTTGCACAGCAGATAAGTTATACTTCTTCTTCGTTCTCAATCTCCCACTACCAAACCCTGAAAGGACTTAAGTAGCAGAATGTAGTCCAGAGAATGGAATGCATTGTGTCATAGTTTACAACTTGGTTGCGATATTTGCACCTTTCGATCCAACACATCCGACTTCAGCAAGCATTTTTTCAGTACTGGGTTAGCATTCCCTCTTCGATCCCTTCTCCTTAGCCAGTCTGCCCTGCTGCAGCCTGTTATCCAGGATCACCGCGTGGAGGTGTAGAAGGGTCTTGGCAGCTATGGTTCGCTGGCCCTGACGCTAGCAGTCAGCTATGGATTGCTAACCACTGCAGCTCATGCGCTGCTCAGCGTCTTGATCTCGATCAGTTATACCACACGCTTAGTTGCCATTTTCTTATCTTTGTCATGACAGACCACTCCTGGGAACCGCTTGGGCATACACACTCAAAATAAAATAAATAAATGATGGTATGTGAATGACAAATGCAGTAAATAATATATAGTAGCCCATACTTTGTAGTCTCCTATCCATTTTGCTTCCTACAAAGCATAGGACCAATGCTAAGGTTGACTCCTTACCTTACATGATTCTTCTGCATTCTGTATATTGACTATATCCACATTTCAAGGGCCTGTATTTTGTACTCCAACTGTGTGCTCACTGTCCATGATTCCACACCGCATAGTAATGATGAAAATATATGTCACCTGATGACTCTCATTTTTAGATTATTTGTTATTTGCCAGGATGTCAATATATTTCTCTTGTTGTTAAATGTATTTTTGGTCATTCCTATTCCCTTCACTTCCCTTTCACATCTGCCATGACTTGCTATTGTTGTTGTCTGTCTTATGTACAAGTAACTGTTTACTTGTTCCAGTATCACCCTTTTTAGACTTTAATGTAGACTTCATGTTGTTTTGCTGATGTCCATATTCCTTCTTCTTTTCACTTGTCCTGTTATGCCTTCCAGCATCAGGGTATGAAAAGATTTCTAGAACGACACAGACAGTGTCTCATACACAATGGCATTCACTGACTCTAATATTTCTGTAAGCCACCTTTTTCATGGTCAGCCTTTGGCCCTGAATCCATTGTATCTAAATAGCATTGCTTGTTGGAGGTGCTGTGTGAGGGTAGTCCTGTTACGTGGCCAAACCATTTTAGTTGCTTTCCTTTGATGTAGTCTAACTTATCTTAACTTAATGTCATTGTACTGGTTTAGAAGACTATAGAGTCTGTATACCAGTTTTTTCACTTTAAAAATGACTGTTATCATCCAATCTATTGTACAAATCTGGCAAAGATGGCGCCGTAACTGGCTGCGAGTCTACATTTCTCTACTGTTTTGGATCATTATGGATGCCGCCAGACCACGGATTTGCCTGGAATTCACACTAGTCGACGACTTACACTTGTGTTCACGGATACGTGGAGTTGTTTTCCGTCTGGACTTGTTATTTCGTTCTTTTTTTGTGATTTCTTCCGTCCATTTATCCTGGTCTGGACGCCGGCTGAATGGCGCTACGCTTATACCTGTGTCGTATCTCACAGGTTAGTTCTGCCGGTTCACCTTCACGAATATGGCGTGTGGGAATTTTAGATGCTACTATGATGAACTGAATACAGCTAGGGAGAGATGCCAGACTCACTCACACGCTGAGTGTTGTCCATACGACCTCTTGTGGTTATCCAAAAGGCACGACAAACTGCGTTAGATGCCTTCCCACCTTTCTACCCTGCGGGTTACATGTTTACGGAAAGGCTTCGGTGGTAACCCCGAGGCAAAATCTGCATCCTATGCTATCTCCAGTCGTCTCGATAAATGTCTTGCCACTGGCAAAAGGTAGCTTAGGCTCTGGGAGTGAGGTTGACAAAAGGCGCAGTTTCTTCCTCACTTTAATCCAAATCTCCGCGCAAGTCACCCATTTCAGCGGACACAGCAAGAGATACGACTGTCCACACGGCTGAACAAAGAGAGTGGTCTTCATCACTTGTGATGGACAACTATCATTGTACATTCTGTGGTAATGCATTCTAAGTATTCACCACTCTCTGACTGAAAAAATGTTTCCTAATATCCAATCTGGACCTGCCTTTAAATAATTTGAAGCTATGCCCTCAAATTCTTGTAGTCGATTGAACTTTGAAAAACTTATGGTCTAATTTAATCTTTCCATTGATTAATTTATAGACCTGTATTACGTCACCTCGAAAGACTTCTCTTTTCTAAACACTGCAGACCAGTTTTTTTTCTAAGTGTCTCCTCATAACTATAATTCTAGAATCCCACGATCATTTTTGTTGCTTTTTTCTGTGTATAGTTTCTATCATGTCTATATCCACTTTGTGATAAGGACTCCACACCTGAATAAAGTACTCTAATTTAGGTCTCACCAATGATTTATATAGTTCGACTATCACTTCCTTGCTTTGATGTGTAATGTTTCTTTTAATCATACCCAGCATTACATTAGCCTTTTTCACAGCCATCTGAACTTGCTCTCGCACCTTGCACATATGATCTATTATAACACCTAAGTCCCTTTCCTTTTCTATCTGTCTAATATTGTTCACTTCCATCATGTAATTATATTTCATATTTGATCTTCCAATGTGAATGACTATACATTTGTCTACATTAAACTCCATCTGCCAGCTCACTGACCATTTATGAATAGTAGCCAAAATCTGATTTCAATAGATCCACCTCTGCTGGAGAAAAGACCCTGCTGCATAATTTTGTGTCATCCGCAAATTTTGCAATCATGGATGCAATATCATTATCCAAATCATTTATATATATCAAGAACAAAATTGGTCCCAATACCGATCCCTGAGGTACTCCACTTATAACATCACACCTGTCCTCCTGGTACTCATTTATGCTTACTCTCTGCCTTCTGCCTGTTAACCAATTTTCTATCCAATTGGCAACTCCTCCACCTATACCATGTGATTTCAATTTTTGAAACAATCTCTGATAAGGTACTCTATCAAAGGCCTTTGCAAAATCCAGATAAATAACACCTACTGGCTATTCAACATCCAACATTTTGGTAACCTCTTCCATGAATTCTAATAGATTTGTTAAGCACGATCTCGCCTTAGTAAAACCATGATGAGATTAAATGTGTCTAAATGTATAGTTATGTTGTCTTTGATAACAGACTCTAAAATTATACAGAGTATGCTTTGCCTGGATCTGATTTCTTTCCTTTTGAACAAGGGGATCACTCCTGCATATTTCCAATCACTTGGAAAAATGCCCTTCTCAATAGTTTTAGAATAAAATTGGACAATGGTTTTACCAGCAAGTATCTGAGATCAAATAGCAATTTTGGATGAATACTATCATAACCAGGACTTTTATCCACTTTCTAACATTCCAATTTTATAAAAACCATTTCCTCAGTAACGTAGATTAAGTGTAATCCCTCTGTGTATATGTCTCTTTGAAAGATATCAAAGGGCTCTGGGATCTTGGAGTGAAGACAGATCTGGAGAAAGATTAAGTAGATTTGCAGCTTCAAAATTGTCTCTAATTATATTTCCCGTACTATCTTGGAGTGTGCATATGGTGTCTTTTGTTCTCTGTTTATGTCTAACATAGGAAAAAAAACTTAGCTATCAGTTTTGATATTTTCAGGAAGTTTTTTTTCAAAGCCAATCTTTGCAGATCTATTTACTTTATAATATTTTTTGTGTATTTCCAAATATTTTAAATATGTTTCATTAGAATTTCCATCATCTACATATTTTTTCCAAGCTTTATTCTTAGCTCTTCTACACTTAACCACGGATTGAGTTATCCATTTTTTTCCTTTTGGGGTTCAATCTCCCACTTGGAACAAATTCATTTTTCAGGTAATAAGTATAGATTTGAATTTATCCCAGTCTTTCTGCAAATCTACACCAGTGAAAATATCTATCCATACTATGTGGCTTGCTGCATCTATCAACTTATGTACATTTGTTCTAGAGTATTTGTAAGTTAGTGGACATATTTTATCATTTTTCATAGCTACATGATCCCAACAGACAATTTGATGGTCACTTGAACCGAAAAGTTCACCAACTGTAACATTTGCAATCATATTTTTCTCTGTATTTCAGTCTCTAGTACAGTCAGCAACATGTTGAAATACACATTATTTTAGCTATGCATTTAACAAATGGATGGGATTCCACACACGCTTCCATCTTCTGCCAATTAATTTCTGGAAAGTTGAAATCCCCCGTTAATAATAATTTCTCTGCACTGGATATTTCTGTATCATCATTTTTAGTACTTAATGGAGTCCGGTAGCATATTCCAACCAACGTTTTTTCAGCCCCGAATATGATTTCTCCCCATACACTTTCAATATTGATTCCAGAAGATATGTCATCTCTGATGGTTATGGTAACGGAGTTATTACTGTATAATTAAACACCCCCTCCCTTAACCTTGTTTCCAACTATCCGATCCCTCCTACACATTGTATAACCCTCTAACACTGGTTCACTATCTGCAATATCCTCATATGTCCATGTTTCTGTTAACCCTATTAAATCTGGCTTTTCTTCCTCTACATACATTTCCAATTCCTCTTGTTTATTTACTATGCTTCTAACATTTGCATAAAAACATTTTAGAGTACTGTGTTGTTGTTTTTCCAGCTTCTGATTTAGATTTTTTAGTTGAATTACTGACACGCCATTACCACTGCCACTCATTCCTGAACATCGTAACGATTGTTCCATATGCTGTTTCTTTATCTTTCTAGTACCATCTCTCCATCCTTAGATTTTCTTGTCTTGTGTCCACTGCTTGCTCTGATCAGCATGACACACTGCCATTTTAGAATACGGAGGTATGCAAGCCTACTCTTGACCTCCCCTGTTACTGGAGATGTGGTAGATAACTTCAGCCATGGTGTAAGTAGGTCAGCACATGTGTAATATGGAGTAGGTTCAGTGCTGTAGTCAAACTGACCGGCTGCCACCATTTTGCTGTGTGCAACATTATTCATCTCCTTTATATCGGCACTGATTTCAAACAAGGTGAAGGGCTCTGAACACGTGAAGTTCAGAAGTTTGCACTGGGCCGATAAGAAACAACACAGTCACATGGTAACTAAATCCTACCTCGACAGCTAAGTGATGACCTTGCCAGAATACTCAAATGGAAAACACCACAAAACTATCTAGCAACCAATCTAATGGAAAAATACAACGTGGGGATGTGGATACAGGCAGAAGTTGTCGTCCAAACATAAATTCCAGTCTCAAATTTGTGTCTTCGTGTCAGCCCTGAGGTCTAACACCAGAGCAAATTCAGACTCGCAGCCGTTAAGGTGCCATCTTTCTTCTAATACTGGTGTTGTTCCCACTAGTCTGCTGATGTCATCATTTCTGATCCTGTCTCTCCTAGTTGCACCCAATATTTTTCTCAGGCATTCCATTTCTGCTGTTATGATATCTGGTTTTTCATTTGATGTTAGTTTCCATTTTTGACATTGATAGCATAGTGTTGGTTTTACATATAGGACCATATTTTTCACTTATGTTAATGACCGTCTTCACCAGTTCCTGTAACTTTTGTTCACTTTCGGCTATCAATACTGTGCCATCAGCATGTCTCACGCCATTGATTTCTCTTCCATTGATGTTTAGCCCTGACATCCCTTTAATCAACTCAATCAGTACTTTGGCACAGTCTATACAAAAAAAGACTGCTCCAGGATCCCAGAGCCATTAAATATTTTCCAACGGGACATGCACACAGAAGGATTACTTTCATTTTTGCATTACCGAGGAAATGGTTTTACAAAAATTGGATAGGTTGAAGGTCCTGGTCAAAATGGTATTCAGCCAAAATTAACTGTTTCAACTTCGAGACCAGTTAGCAAAATTGGCGATATTTTATTCTCACACTCTTGAGAAGGGAATTGTTCCAAGGGCAAAAAATCAGAACCAGCCAATTATAGTCCAGTCAGTTTGGCGAGCATACTATTTTAGAGTCCATTATCAAGGACAACATAGTACTGCACTTAGACAAGTTTAATTTAATAAAAAATAGTCAGCATGGTTTTACTAAATGGAAGACCGTGTTTAACCAATCTGTTAGAATTTATGGAAGAGGTTAAAAAAATGTTAGATGGTATAGAGCTGGTGGATGTTATCTATCTGGATTTTGCAAAGGCCTTTGATAGAATACCTCATCAACAATTGTTTTGAAAGTTGAAATCATATGGAATAGATGGTGACGTTGCCAATTAGATAGAAAATTGGTTGGCGGGCAGAAGGAAGAAAATGGGCATAATTAGGGAGTACTCTGACTGAGGTGATGTAATAAATGGTGTGCCCCAGGGATCGGTATTGGGATCAATTTTGTTCTTAATACATATCAATGATTTGAACATCTACATGGGAAGATCCAATAATGAATATAATTACAGGATGGGATAGAACAATATTAGGACAATAAAAAAAAAAGAGACCTAGGAGTTGTAGTAGATCTTGTAGGTGTGGGAGCAAGTCCATGTGGCAGTGGAAAAGGCTGATGCCGTTTTAGGCATAATAAAAAGAAACATTTCACATAAGAGCAAGGAAGTAATAGTCAAGCTATATAAATCATTGGTGAGACCTAAGTTAGAGTACTGTGTTCAGGTGTGGAGTCCATATCATAAAATTGGGAATAAGCATGCTGGAAAAAATACAAAGAAAAGCCACAAAAACGAGTTTAAGAATTATAGTTCAGAGGAAAGACTAAAAAAAAACTGGTCTTCAGTGTCTCAAACAAAGAAGAATTGAAGGAAACTTAACACAAGTGTATAAATTAATAAATGGAAAGGATAAATTAGACCATGCCAAGATTTTTGCTACAAATTGTTTAAGACGTCTAGATTAGATGTTAAGAAATATTTTTTTAGTCAGAGAGTGGTGAATTCTTGGAATGCATAGCTTCATGATATAGTGGAAGTAGTCGGTTAATGCATTAAAAAATAAATTGGATGCTCACAGTATTTTTTGTATCCATGGAGTGAAATAAACTGGTTGTATACAGACTCTGTAGAGCCTTCTAAACCAGTATAATGAAGTTAAGTTAAGTATCTGTCTGAAAATTCTGTCTGTGTAAACAGACAAGGTGATAACACTGGGGACTCTGGACACGAGGTATGGTGTCCACCTTGGGTGCTGGAGGTCATGGGTTCAAATCATGATGGAGACTGGGATTTTTTTCACATGGATCTTCTGGTAAAATTTCCCCTGATCTCTGGGTAGTGAGATTGGACTACCATGTTCAGCACATTAAAAAATCCCCTTTCAGTTGGAAATCGAAAAGAGTAGGCTTAACGGTCGCTGCCAGGACAAAATTCTAGCTAAAAATCTAACCAAAAGTTATTTGTACCTTCCCCCAGGTGATTTGTTAAGAGCAGCTATAGATGGTGCTTTAACTGGCTGCGGGTCTACTTAGCTCTATTGTTGAGTTTATTAAACCACCCTATAAGAAACTGCTTGTATACAGACTTTATAGAGTCTTCTAAACCAGTGTAAAGACGTTAAGTTAACACACAATCCTGTCTCACACCTCTTTGTATATCAATATATGGTGAATAATTCTTTCCAGATTTTACTGTCACTAACCTGTTCCCAACACAGACTACTGAGTATTCTGTCTTTTCCATCTAGATGAATTTCTTGGAGGCACTCAGATATTTTTGCTGGATTTCTGTCAAATGCTATTTTTAAGGTTATGGAACATATTTAGACATTTTTGTGTACCTCTATATACTTTTCTGGCAACATTCTCATACAAAGTATGGATTCTTTACTTCCATCGTTTTATTTTAAAACCCAAACTGCTCCTTATCTACTTCACTGTCTAATTTATTTTTAATTAAATCTTATATAATCTTGAGGAGTGTCATGCCCATGTGACCCCTCAGGGTGATTGCTCTATAAATCTGTACTATTCACTGTGGTTTTTTAAATATAGCAAACATAATAGTAATTATATGATTGCGAGAGGCCATCAATTTATGAAACTGTAAGAAGTCATCCCCACCTCCGCTTTTTATTTGTTATTCTTTTTCAAACTCCATAATAGGACTGGGTGGTGACTGTGGCAGTGTGTTACCAATTCGCTTTCTAGTTTTCACTGGGTCATTTATGACTATTTACAACTGTAATCATTCACTTACTGTTCACTACTGTAATCATTCACTTACTATTCAGCCAGTATTCAGGAGGAACAGATGTTGAACAAACATGGGAGAGTTTTAAAACAGTTCTAGAAAAGCTAAAAGTGGAATGTGTGTCCATGTAGGGAGGTAAACCCAAAGCATAAAAAGTGGATAACTAGATTTGTAGTTAAATGTAGAAGAGCTACAAATAAAGCATGAAAAAAATAGATAAAGGCAGGTAAATCAAAAGAAACATTAAAAATATTTGGACTAGCAAAACATAGCCCAGAAAGTGAATAAAGAAGCAAACATAGACTTTTAAAAAAAAAGTTGCTAATAGTATCAAGACTGATAGTAAAAGCTTCTTTTCTTATGTTAGAAATAAACAAAGAATGAAAGATAATGTAGGCCCTCACATAGATAGCACAGGTAAAATTAAAAGAGAAAATAGAGAGACAGCCAATCTACAACATCAATACTTTGTCTGTCAATGGTGCAACCATCAAAAGTGATGCCTGGGAGTTCAGCCTTTACTATGGAATTATTCAAAGAGCACCACATCATGCAGGCCTTATTCGGATTGATCTTGGAGCTTGAGTCGCCGCACCACTGTGAGATTGCTTGCAAGGTTTCCTGGATGTCTTTGACCAACTCTTGCCTGTCTGAGCCAGTCCTGTACGTTAGGATGTCATTGGCAAATATCAACTTTTGCCCTGTCCTTGTGGGTTGAATATTGGCCATTTTTACTGTGTAAATGTTGAACAGCACTGGTGAGAGCGGAGACCCTTGAGGCAGTCCGGGACATATTCATCTCGGTTCTCATGTCCACGATCCCACGCGTAGCGCAACTGTTCTTTCCATCAGGGCAGCTGATATCCAACTAACCAGCCACAGGTTTGAACCACACTGCTGCAGACAGGCGATTAAGGTCCCAAAATTGACACGATTGTATGCGTCTTCCAGGTCAAGTGCCACCGCGACTGTTTCTTGCTTTTACTGAAACCCCTCATACACATCATACGCAAAAGTTCCAGCGTTAGCCCAGGTCTCCTTTGCTGTTCTATTGCTGCTCAGCGTATCGGGTAGAATCTGCTCCCATTCAAGGTACAGTATTGCCACATCAAGCAGTTGGATGAGACAGATATAAGAAATATGGTGAAGGAGTTCAACCACACTATAGAGAAGTCATCTGTGCCTGAGGACTGGCTTCATAGCTATCTATGCCCACTGCCTAAACCTGGTAAGGACTCCACGCTTCTCGACAGCTATAGAATAATCACCATACAAAACATAAATGGAAAATTGCTCAAGAAGATAGTGGCCAGGAAAATAATGGCCTACCTTGAATGAAGGACAGCATCCTCAAACCAGAGGTGGAAAATGTGATAAAAACTATGAGAAACGGGAAAGCAACAGGCCGTAATCCATAAACATAGAAATGGTAGAGGCCCTAGAGGACATTGATAGATATACTCACTAATCTGTGCAATGACATATACAATACTTTCAAGCATACGGACAGACCTGAAAATGTGTACGTTTATAACACTCCCGAAAAAAACCTCATGCAACAGAATGTTCAGACTTTAGAACAATAAGTCTAACGTGTCACACAATTAAAATACTACTCAAGATCATAGTTATTTATTAATCGAAACGATGATGGTCACAACATTAGACAATGTTTTCTTAATAATGTGATGTGCGCTGTATGAGGATTATAGTGAGGAAGAATATGCACTGGTCATCAATCTCACTCTTATCCCGAGTTACCGTGGATCAGTGCCAAGACTATTGGTTGAGACGACTGGAGGTAACTTGGGATGCAGGCACTCTGGTCTTACCTCCCATGAGACTCATGATCATACAAGAGAGAACAAGAGGTAAAGTAGAGAGGGAAGTTTCAGAACAACAATTCGGTTTTTGAAAGTTTAATGGAACAAGGGAAGCAATTTTCTGTTTGTGAACTCTGACAGAGAAATATATAGAAATACAAAATGACATTTATATTTGCTTCATAGACTGCCAAAAGGCTTTTCACAGAGTCCAACATGAGAAATTAATTAAATGTCTCCAAGAAATAGGTCTAGATGGTAAAGACACAAGACTGCTCAGTAATCTGTACTGGGAACAAACTGCTACAGTAAAATCAGGAAAGTTATGCTCTCCAAGTATAGATGTGAAAAGAGGAGTGAGACAGGGATGTGTATTATCTCCCCTTGTTCTTTTAATGTCTACACAGAACAAATATTCAAACAGATGGAGGGGATGCCAGGGCTTGTCATTGGAGGAGTGGCAATGAATCATCTTAGATATGGGAATGATACAGTTTGGATGGCAAAAAAGTGAGCAAGAATTATAGGAGCTTGTGACAACAATATACAAAATAAGTCAAGAGTTTGAATTAGACATAAACATAAAGGAAATAAAGACTTCGATACTTGGGAAAAGTTACAAGAAACCAGGTATGAAGAGTTTCTCCTATCTAGGTCATATAATAACGGAAGAAGACAGCTGTGAAAAACAAATCAGAATAAGAATAGGTATGGCCAAGATGGCGTTCGACAACATGCAACATATACTGACATCAAACCAGATAAATTATAAATTGAAAATGAGAATTGTCAGGTATTATGTAACTAGTTACTACTTTATGGCTCAGAAACATGGACAATGAATAACAAGTTGGAAAAGAATATTGAAGCCTTCTAAATGTGGGTTTATAGAAGATTGGGTCGCATTTCTTGGAAAGAGAAGAAAACAAATTTGGAGGTATTGGAAAAGTTGTGGGTGAAAAGAATTAATGATCAAAATCAGGGTTAGACGGTCATGTTATTTTGGTCATATAACAAGATATACCTCCTTGTTGAAGACCATACTGGAGGATAGGGTGGGAGGCAGTTGTTCAAGATGCAGACAACATTTTAAGTGGATGGATAACATCAGGAGATGGACTGGAAAAGCCTCTCAGATTGCATCATTCGGTAAAAGATAGAGTACACTGGAGATCCATTGCTGCCGACCTTCAATGCGGAAATGGCACTTGAATTGAGCTGCCTAATAGAATAGCAAAGGTCAGCATAGCTTTTTATTGAATACCCTCAACAGTGTGGGAACATCGAGGAATCAGCATAATGACTGAGTTGAAGGTTTACCATGCCGCCATTTTCCCCACCCTGCCATACACGTGTGAGTGCTGGACTGTCTACGCTGGTAACGCCAGGAGGCTAAATCATTTCTACATGAATTGGCTGTGACACACTGCAAATTCTCTGGCAGGG
Organism: Ariolimax columbianus; assembly: GCA_036924085.1. Lineage (NCBI taxonomy): Eukaryota > Metazoa > Mollusca > Gastropoda > Stylommatophora > Arionidae > Ariolimax > Ariolimax columbianus. Next base: position 47,976,230 of record JAVGWX010000022.1, read on the forward strand.
ACATCGCATAGCTAATGACTCGCTATTCAGAGCCAACATACCAGGCATTCATACACATTTGTAAAAAACCCAACCTGGGAAAACCTGACTCAATATCATTCAACTTGGTCACAAACGGTGTTGAAATCAGCGAGGGCATCCATTTTCAAGAAGTCTAGAGCAGAGAGAATACATGAGGCAGCTACGAACTATGTTTGCCAGTTGTGTCATAGAACTTTCAGCGCTCGCATTGGCTTGATCAGTCACAAGCGCACTCACATACTCAAGGATGCAGAAGTATAACATAAGATAATGTTGGCGGCCCTCATCGACGCGATATATAATTATTATTATTAGTCCTTTTTATTCTGGAGTGTTTTTTGTTCCTCTTCTTTCTCTTATTTTGCTTAACATCTCATCTAGCATCCATACTTGATTTCTTTCTTTCTCTTTTATCAATAGAGTTTTATTTGTTGTTTGTTATTAAACAGTCCCACTTAGTGTTTGCATTCTATTCTTGCCTTTCTCTTTTGTATTTTTCTATGCTTTCTGACAGTAGGATATCATGTGAATTTTTTACTTCCACAAGCTATTTCTGTTTATCTGCTGGCTTTAATGCTGATTTATCTATTTGGGGATCCTTTGTACATCTTTCTGTATTTTTGTATTTTTGAGTTTTATGGCTCTTTTAATCACAACAGGATTGTGATCTGAATTTATGTCTGCACTGAGTGGTCTTTGTGTATGACAAAGACAAGACTAGCACCACTGCCCACAGAGAGCATGTCATAAGAAGTGACTGTGTGACATGGCATAAGACCTGCCATGGTTAGGTGGTTTGTTAAGAGCAGCATAGATGGTGCCAAACAGGCTCGTGTCTACTTTGCTGTAGTGTTTTGAGTCTATTTAGATGGATTCACACATCGGTTAACCACCCTCCAAAAAACTGTTTGTAAACAGACTCTGTAGAGTCTTCTAAACCAGTATAAAGACGTTAAGTTTAAGGTTAAGTTTTTGCCATTTTTACATCATTTTTTAATCTGTCTTTAAAATAATAAAGTCTCTCTGATTTCTTACTATATCTCCTGAGTTTTTCCACATGTATAATCTGCTTGAAGATAGTTGGAAAAATTAAATTGATTTTCTTCACAGAACGTATCAGCCTATCTCCTCTGTCATTTCTTTCTCCTAGTCCAAATTGACCTACCACATTCTTGTATTTTCCTTTTCCTATTTTGGAAATTGTCTTTCCACTGCGATCCATATTCTTTTAGCCAGACTACACTAGTGCAGCATTTTTCCAGGGCTGCCACTTGGAGGTGGAATAGGGTCTTGATCAACCCCGGTTTGCTGAGCCTGGTGCAAGTTATGAGTTCCTGGCTGCTGTCAGCTCATTCACTGTGCTTCATCTTTGGTCCCAAATGTGACATCTTGACTAGGTGAAGAGGCTGAGCATGACAGTGTGACCAGATGGAGAGGTTGAATGTGATATTTTGACCATTTTTATAAAGGTTGAAAATGCAGCGTTATATATTACTGGATTATTGGATGACTCATGTTTTGAGTCCCACTTTCTGTCCCTCTCGAAGGACTGCTGCGAGCATTTAATTGATATCTATAGCTTCCTCTGGGAGGAGCATTAGATCACCCACAAAGTGAATATGATTTATCTGGCTGCCATTTATGTTGATGCTAAAAGGGTCCAAATTTGCACCAACTGATGATGAATTCCAAGCTGTTACATATTGGGGGGGGGGGGGGGGGGGAAGGGGGTGAGGTTGGAGGGAAGAGGAATAAAACAAGGAAGCATGAATGTGATATGGAAGTGTGGATGTGAATTTTAATTGTGTGTGTGAGAGCTTCCTGTCAAGATTGGAGAAAGTGGGAATATAGTGAATGGTTACAAACCCACAAGACAAGTATGGTATGGCTATAATTGTATCATTTTCCATTGTTTGTTTGAAGAAAAGTACTACTTTTATTCTGTGAAGGGAAACACTACACATCGATTGATGTACATACTACAGAGAAAGGAAGATGTTTAATTATTGATTGTTAAGTTCATTGGCTGTGTACCTTCTGTGCTTCTCTATTATGAGTAGTGGTGGAGGTTAACTAGGGCTTTCCTATCTCACCTATACTATTCAATGTCTAAACAATAAACATGGTCAACATTCAACCTACAGACTGAGGACACATGTTGACATTTGCATTTACATCCATTGCGATTCACAGAAAAATAAAGTTTTTAAATAATGTGTGAGTCCAGCAGAATGGGGCTCCTCATAGGATGGAGCAGGAGTGTGTATAACTAGTGAGTTAAGCGAACCATTTGTATCCACACTCTGAAGGGCTAATGACCTGTGGAACTTTCTGGAGTGCAATGATGCCGATTCTGAACAGAACAGAATAATAAAATGTACTCTGAAGGGCTAATGATCTATGGAACTTTCTGGAGTGCAATGATGTCGATTCTGAACAGAACAGAAAAATAAAATGTACTCTGAAGGGCTAATGATCTATGGAACTTTCTGGAGTGCAATGATGTCGATTCTGAACAGAACAGAATAATAAAATGTCAAAGTTGTCATCTTTCCACATAATCTGTCTAAGAAAGATTCTTATAATTTTCTGGCTGAATACCATCACCAACCAAGAACTGCTTGTCTAGAGCAATCTAGAAAATCTGCACATCATCATAACTGGTCTATGCTGGAATTGGATTGGTTACATCCTAATCGAAGAACCACCATGCTAGGGAAGGACCTCAAAGGGAAGGTGAAAGAGAGAGACAGTGCTAAGATTATTTATCAAGTACCACAGAAGCCAAATTGAAAATCATTAAACAAAGCTGGAACACCATATGAAGGATGGCCTAAGCTGTGGGGGTAGCTTGTTGCTATCCTAAAAGTCAGTGACCAAACATTTAAGAAAAAGAAGTAAGTTTATTTGACAGTTGCTATAAAAGTAATTATGTTATTTCTTCTCTAGGAGTTGACAAGTGTCTGTAGCAAGTTTCATGATGTCAGGTCCAGCAACCATTGATCACCAAGAGGTTCACATTAATGTGGTGAAACATGGTGCATCTGATAATACTACTATCACTGTACAACCCTTGAGAGGCTCAAGTCAAGCTGTACAGTATGATGGGAAGACTGCCATGGCTATTTTCACTCAGTCACCTACCCCAGTAGTGGCTCAGAAACCAGACCCTAAACTGAAGCCTAAAGACTTTGTTATAACATCATGTATTGTGATATTCACCTGCAATTTCATTTTTGGATTATTAGGCTATCATTTTGGAGGTAAAAGAAGCATGTTTAATTGTTTATATTCACTAATATGTTATGGCCTTTTTTGTCTTGACAGACGGTCAGTAAGCTAGTCTTCTGTAGAGATGGCGGTGGCAGCATCTGTCCTGGAGGGACATCGACTTTCGTGGCTGATTCTGCTGATTCTCGATTGACAGGGACGACAGCAGTGTAAACAGAAAAAGTTTGATTGCTGTTGTGTAGGCTCCTTTTTTTTTTTTCGTCAATTGTCTTCCATCTTTGTCATCAGAACTACCTCTGATGCCTCGATACCCATTCTCAAGGTTGCTCTTCATGTCGCTGTATCCTCTGCAATCTCCTCCCAGGTATTTGGATTGATCGTAAAATCGTTCATGGATCTTTTGCAAATGTCCTTGTATCTTAATTTAGGCCGACCTTGTGATCTGGTACCTGATATGAGTTCATCCAGGAGTAACTGCTTCGGAATGCGGGTATTTGACATTCGTTTCATGTAACCCAACCATCTCAGTCTCTTATTGCCCAGAGTCGAGAAGAGGGAAGGTATCTTGGCGTGTTTCAGTATTTCAGAGTTGGTCACATTGTCCTGCCACTTTATGTTCATTATACTGCGAAGACATCACATATGAAAACTGTTTAACTTCTTCTTGTGTCTTGAATGTGTTGTCCATGTTTCTGATCCGTATAACAGTGTACCAAGCATATATGCTTGATATATCATGATCTTTGTATTTAGTGTCAGTTTTCTGTTATTCAAAGCCCTTTATATATATATATTTTATATACTTTACTTTACTTTTACTTTATATATATATTTTATATACTTTACTTTACTTTTACTTTATATATATATATATATATATATATATATATATATATATATATATCTTGATCATCATTGGCGATTTCAATGCGAAAGTCGGAGAGGAAAGAGCCGAAGAGGAGAGAAGTGTTTGAGGACCTTTTGGTTTGGGACACAGAAATGAGCGAGGAGAAAAACTGGTTCAATTCTGCACGGAAAACAACCTCTCCATTGCCAACACCTTATTCAAACAATATCCACGTAGACTATACACGTGGACCTTCCCTCATGGCAACAGCAAAAACTAAATAGATTACATCCAAGTGCAATAAAGATGGAGATCAAATGTGTTGGCAACAAAAACGCTGCCAGGAGCATACTGCGATACGGGCCATGAATTACTGTTTTGCAGTTTTCAAAACAAGACTACGTAGGATCAACAAAGGTTGCCAGCCAATACGCTTCGATGTAACAGCAATACCTACTGAATACAACATCAAAGTAGAAAACAAATTTGAGGCGTCGCTTGCGGTACAGGAAGAGATGACATCTGAGGAGTTGACATCGTATGCAAAGGATATTTTGATCTCAACAGCGAAAGAAATGATTCCCAAGATGTCGCACAAGAAACACATCTATATAACAGAGGAAACACAGAAACTCATTGAAGAAAGGCAACAATTAAAACATATGGCAAGTAAGGGGACCAACACAGCATATAAAAACTGCGCAAGAAAAGTTAAAAGAGAAATAAGAAAAGATAAAGGAAGGTACATAGTGGAAACGTGTAAGGATTTGGAAAACCTACAACAACAAGGCAGAGAGAGAGATGCATTTAAGGCAATAAGAACATTGACAAGGGAGTTCCATCCGGTTCCACATGTCATAAATGACAAAGAGGATAACACATTAACAGAAACCAAAGACATACTGAACAGATGGAGAGAGTACTGCAGAACCATGTATGGAGATAGCACAAAGCGCTCAGTTATAATCCTATCAAAGGATGAGAAAGAACCTGAACCAACTTTGGAAGAAGTACGCTCTGCAATTAAAAGCCTGAAAAAGGGAAAGTCCCCAGGATGCAATGATATCCCAGCAGAGCTAATACAAGCAGGAGGAGAGGCATGTGCTCAAGTCTATCACAAGCTGTGTAAACAGATATGGCACAGTGCAGAGTGGCCAGAAGCACGAAAGAAATCAATTTATATTCCCCTCCCCAAAAAAGGCAACCTGAAGTTGTGCACAAACTACCGAACTATCGCGCTGATCAGCCACGTTAGCAAGATACTATTGCGAATCCTATTAAGAAGGATAGAGAAAAGGTTTGAATCTGAAATCCACGTAATCCAGGCAGGTTTTAGGAAAGACAGAGGGACCAGGGACCACATATTCAACTTTAGGAATATCTACGAAAAATGTAGAGAGTTTAATGTAGACCTGTACACATGTTTCATTGATTACACCAAGGCCTTCGACAAGGTAAAACATCAAAATCTGTGGAGAATCATGAAGGAAATGGGGTTTCCTTTGCATATAGTTAATCTCATTGAAACATTATACCAAGATCAACAAGCCGCTGTCCGAGTATCTGGGCAAACATCAGATTGGTTTGCAGTACAAAAGGGAGTCCGACAGGGATGTATCCTCTCACCTTATCTGTACAACATTTATGCGGAATGTATAATGAGAAATGTTTCGACCCATTTACGATTGGGGGGTACGAGATTCCAGAGTTACGATATGCAGATGACACAGTGATACTATCAAGAAGTGCAGAAGGGCTAGAGCAGCTACTTTCAGCCGATAATGGACATAGTAAAGATCAAAACCTGTTCATTAACATAAATAAAACAAAAGATAATGACCACCGACAAAACACATTATCAGCATAAATTTACAGTGGGTGGTGAGGAAATAGATCAGGTCACACATTTTGAATATCTGGGCTCCAGAATTGACCTAAATGGCGACTGCTCGAAAGAAGTGCGCTGTTAGTGCTCATCTAGAGGCATCTCGGATGTTGCAGCGATAAGCACATTTGGAGGTCTTCCCTGCGATCTCTTCTTACCTCGGGGGTACCAGAGTGCTGTCACTGTGCTCCATCGACCATTGTTTCATCACAACATGTTACCTATCCATCTATGTTTTGCCTTGCCTGCATGGATTACTGCGTTCACCACCAGGGACAATCGTCTTATGTCAGAATTGTGGAGACCTTGCGTTGGTTCCAGAGAGTGATTCCGACCAAGCGTTGCTCAAGGGAGGCCTCGGTAACTCTTAATTTGTCCTCTAGTGATTTTGCTAGTGTCCACGTCTCAGCACCGTAGCACATTGCAGAGAGTACAGTGGAATTGAAGAGGGAGGTTCGTAGATCTTGGTCATGACAACCACCCAGGATCGTGTTAATAGATGAGAAGGCTGCTCTGTGACGTCTTGTCAGTTTGACAATGTACAGGTTGACATCCTCTAATAGTACTTCGCCAAGGAAGACTAGATCGCATGTGGCGAAGCGATTGCGCAGCACTTTGGTCTTCGCGACATTGATAAGCATACCTGTTTTCTTGCCCTCTCCTTCGAGTAGCTGCATCATTTGGGTTGCTTCTGATGTGGAATCTATGGTGAACACTATGTCATCGGAAAATCTAAGGTGATTGAGACATCTGTCGTCCATAAGGATACTAAAGGTGCCCCAGTTACATCAGCTAATGACTGATTCCAAGCACGCAGAGAAGAGGTTCGATGAGATAGGATCGTCCAGGCACCCCCCTTTTGAATTGGTACCACTATTGGACGTTGGAAGGGACGAAATGTGGTAGTGCAGTTCGTATTGATATAACCAGGATCTACACCTTGTTCCAACAGTGAACGGCAGACAAAATGTGATTCTACTGAATCAAAAGCCTTTTAATAGTCAATGAAGGTGAACATCAAGGACGTTTGGAACTCTCAGGCTGCCTCAATAAGGCGGCAACAGGTTGAAATATGTTCCATTGTGCCGTATGAATGCTGATAGCCTGTCTGTTTGACTGGTTGTGATTCTTCTAGAGTGGTGCAGACTCTGCCAAGGATGCATTTTGTAGTTGAGATAAGCTTCCAAATACAGCTTGACAGACTTTACATAATTTACTTTTTAAGCATGTTAATGATATTTGCAACAGTGGAATGATGGTGTTTGTCTATCACAAGTCATGAAGACCACTCTCTTTGTTCAGCCGTGTGGACAGTCTTTTCTCTTGCTGTATCCGCTGAAATGGGTGACTTGCGCTGTGATTTTTATTAAAGTAAGGAAGAAACTGTGCCTATTGTCAACCTCACTCTCTGGTCCTGAGCTACCCTTGGCCAGTGGCAAGATGTTTATCGAGACGACTGGAGATTGCACAGTATGAAGATTTTTTCCCCAGGGTTTACTCCCGAAACCTTTCCCGTAAATAGGTATCCCGCAAGGCAGCAGAGGGGGGATGCCATCTCACATTGTGTTTCATGCCTTTCCCATAACTGCAAGAGGTTATAAAGACATCACTCACTGTGTGAGGGAGTTGGGTATCTCTTCCCGGCTGTGTTCAGTCCATTATAGTCGTGTCTAAATTTCACATACCAAAACTGACGTTTGCAGCTATGGCGAAGGGCGCCAATCTCATGAAGTTCAGATGTGTGAACTAGACCGTAAAATACAACACAGGTTCAAATGTAGTGCTATTCATATTGTCGATGTCCAGTCCAGGATAAAATCACAAAAAACAAACGAATTGACCAGTCCAAATGGAAAACAACAACACATTTCTGTGAACACAAGTGTAAATCGCCAACTAGTGTAATTTCCAGGCAAATCCGTGGTCTGGCGGCATCCATAATGAACTAAAACAGCAGAGCAATGTAGACCTGCAGCTGGTTACGGCGCCATCTTTGTTGCAGTGGAATGTTGCCAAAAGAATACACAATTTCAGTAATAATTCCTTTGCCCCAAAAATAGAATGCAGCCAATTCTGAACGATAAGCTTAACACCACATCCATCTAATATTATGTGGAGAGAATTGATGGCAAGATAGAAGAGGTGCTAAAAGATAACCTGTTTTGACTTCATTAGACCAGTTACACAGTATGCCATAGGATCGTTGAGGCTTCTCGCAGAGAGAGTGATATAACCTGTTTTGACTTGATTAGACCAGTTACACAGTATGCCATAGGATCGTTGAGGCTTCTCGCAGAGAGAGTGATATAACCTGTTTTGACTTCATTAGACCAGTTACACAGTATGCCATAGGATCGTTGAGGCTTCTCGCAGAGAGAGTGATATAACCTGTTTTGACTTCATTAGACCAGTTACACAGTATGCCATAGGATCGTTGCGGCTTCTCGCAGAGAGAGTGATATAACCTGTTTTGACTTCATTAGACCAGTTACACAGTATGCCATAGGATCGTTGAGGCTTCTCGCAGAAAGAGTGATCGAGCAAGGACAACCACTAATCTGCTTTATTAACTATGAGAAAGCCTTTGATCAAGTCCTTTGGAATAAACATTTTCAGATGTTGCAACAAATAGGTATCGAGAGACCAATAATTATGTTAATCCAGAACTTATATAAAAATCAAGAGGTAATTATTTCAATCAAAGAAGTACTAACAGATCCAGTTTCAATAAGACAAAGAATGGCGTAAACTAATTATACCGTAGAATGGAACAAGTGAGATAGAAAGGAGATCCAATGACAATGTCCTCAGTGAGGGAGGCACACAAAGACAAATATTGAAAGTGATTCAAAAATGAAGATAGGATTAGATGGGACACAATATGTGATACAGAAGTCTTCTACAGAAGATACTAGGGGACAAGATCCAGGGAAAAAGAGGAAGGTGGTGACAAACACTTACCTTTACATCTCAGGCATGTAGATACATTAAAGTACAAAACTTTGCTGAAATGAAGAGAGCTACAAAGAATAGGGTCCAATGGAGAGACATGCTTTTACAACCAGTCTTAGGACTGATCAACCATAGGATAAAGTATGGAGAGACATACTCAGACAACCTTACAACCAGTCCTAGGACTGATCAACCATAGGATAAAGTATGGAGAGACATACTCAGACAACCTTACAACCAGTCCTAGGACTGATCAACCATAGGATAAAGTATGGAGAGACATACTCAGACAACCTTACAACCAGTCTTAGGACTGATCAACCATAGGATAAAGTATGGAAAGACATACCAGACAACCTTACAACCAGCCTTAGGACTGATCAACCATAGGATAAAGTATGGAGAGACATACTCAGACAACCTTACAACCAGCCTTAGGACTGATCAACCATAGGATAAAGCATGGAGAGGCATACTCAGACAACCAGTCTTAGAAGCGATCAACCATAGGATAAAATATTAATGCAAGTATGCAAGAATGTCGCTTCTGAAAGTAAGCAGACGAAGGTAAAATGTGAATATATGTTTTTTTCTATCCAGTTTCCATATATTTAGTGTTATAGTTATAATAGGCATAGATAAAATTGTCTGTCTTTTATTTTTCCAGTGAAATCCAACTATGCATGGCAGCTGGGAGATATTGCATTGGCAAGAAGACATGCCAAGAAAGCTCTGTTGTTTGTTTTACTTGGTGTTGTATTTGGAGTTGTCACATACACACTTGCATTTACACTCTACTTTGCTGTATATAAAACCGCTATCAACATTGATACTTCTAGACCAGGCTGATCTAGCCTGAACAAAAGGCTATTGGTATCTTGTCAATTAATTATCATATTCTTCCAGTTCTGAATATATACTTAATTTTATGTCCTTGTAATTTTTGTTCTTGATCCATTTTTTCATTTCTATTCAAGTCTTCCATGTCTGCCATTACATACTTTGGTCACACATTCTTGCCTTCATGTTGTGGGGTCTTCTTCTATTTCATATACTCACAGGGTTCCATAACAATACATGTTTTATAAAGGTAGCTAATGAACTTCCTTACCTTCCTGTCTCCATTGGAAGCATATTTTCTGTATCTGTTGCACCTTATATATTTATCTGGCTATCGTTTACTGCCCTTATCATGATATATTTGATATTTTTGTGTGTGTAGGTTTGCACATATGCTGTGATCTCTGCCATTTACTTCTTACTTAAGAGCATGAATAAAATGTCAAGGTTGTTTACACATTCCAGGGTGCTGAACTGTTGTACCAGAGTCCGTGAATTACATTCCTGCATTTTCTCTTGATGAGTTTGCTTTTCCTTTCAGATAAACTAATATCTGAGGAACCTCAACAGTTTCCAGACAGATTATCTTGTAACAAACTGATATAGAGTGTGGAGCACTATTTGATGAGAGTGTGATCATCTTTTATACACAGGCATCTTGGTCTGTACAGATCAGTTTTGTAAAAATCACCTTCTTCATTGTTGGGAAATAATATATATTTCCTAAAAAACTTTGCATCTGCTTCATGGTTCTCTTGTCACCATAAAACATATCCATCCACACCGTCACTCTCCTGCTCTCATCACTCTGCTCCTCTCATATATTACTGATAGGACCAACTGATTATATAGAAAAGCAAGTGGTCTCTACTCCTGGTTTACATCTACCTATGCCTTGAGTGCCACTAGACCTCACTTACGTCTCTGTGGTATGTTTGGTATGATATTTGTAAGATAGGCTGGAATCAAATGTTATGATAGGCACTGAAGGCTGCAGTAAAAGCAATGCTAACAGGCGAAAGCAATGAAAGCCAGATAGTCCTGTTTATAGATACCCTGGCCGTGGTTACAGCACTAAAAAGCCAGAAAAATACAGAACTTAATGATTTAAGAGCAGTACTCTGTCAACTATGCCAGCAGTCCGCACCAAAAAGAGTAGTTGTACAGTGGGTTCCATCCCACTGTAACATCCAAGGCAACGAGGAGGCAGATAGACTGGCAAAAGACGGTGCAAGATTACCACAACCAGATTCTAGTGTGACCTACGAAGAGTCCAAAAGGTTCATTAGGGCCAGATACATGACCAAATGGGAAACAGAACATACTGGCTACACAAAAAATGTTGCCTATTATCTGTTGAACAGAAAAGAGCAGGTCAGGGTCTTCAGACTTCGCACTGGCCACAATAGACTGAGGTACCACCTATTCAACAAATTGAAGATAGGTGGTACCGACGAATGCCCGTGCGGTACTGGCAAAATGACCACTGAACATCTGCTGCAAAATTGCCCGACATACGAGGACCAGAGAAAGCACATGTGGCCATCACCAGTGCCAACACTAGACAAGCTCTATGGCAGTGTCGACAGCCTCAGGATGACAGCTGTTTTCTTCGAACAAATTCAAGTTGACGTCTGACAGCGTACGAAGAAGAAATATTATGCTGAGCTAGATCAACCTTGATGAGATTGACCTTTGAATTCTCTTCTAGTACCATTGTGAAATTGCTTGTTTATACACAACTTATCAGTGAAATTGCTTGTTTATACACAACTTATCAGTGAAATTGCTTGTTTATACACAACTTATCAGTGAAATTGCTTGTTTATACACAACTTATCAGTGAAATTGGTTGTGTATACACATTATCAAAGTAACTGCTTGTTTAAACTCAAATAATCAGTTAATTGCTTGTTTTTTTTTAGTCAGAGAGTGGTGAAAGAGTGGAATGCATTGCCACAGGAAGTAGTGGAGGCAGGGCCAGTTAATATATTTAAGAATAGATTGAATGCGCATAGCTTTTAGAGCAAGGTAATGTAAATGTAACTGTTGTATACTCTGTAGAGTCTTCTAAACCAGTATAAAGATGTTAAGTTAAGTTAAGTTATACACAAATATAAATGAAATTGGTTGTTTATACACAATTTTTCAGTGAATTTGCTTTTTTATACAAAAAGTATCAGTGCAATTGCTTGTTTATACTCAAATTATGAATCTAGTTTATTTATGATTGATAAATATATAAATATTGGTGCATTTAATTATTTGTATGAAAATATAAATCAAAGCCCATCACTCCTCTCGATGCATAGACCATCGACAACATCTTACCACCATGCATGGTCATGGGCTGCTCTGTCTGCCTCTCTCCAGGTGTAATCATTTAATCTTAGTTCTGTCTGCCTCTCTCCAGGTGTAATCATTTAATCTTAGTTCCTTCTGTCTCTCTCCAGGTGTAATCATTTAATCTTAGTTCCTTCTGCCTCTCTCCAGGTGTAATCATTTAATCTTAGTTCCTTCTGTCTCTCTCCAGGTGTAATCATTTAATCTTAGTTCCTTCTGTCTCTCTCCAGGTGTAATCATTTAATCTTAGTTCAGTCTGCCTCTCTCCAGGTGTAATCATTTAATCTTAGTTCTGTCTGCCTCTCTCCAGGTGTAATCATTTAATCTTAGTTCAGTCTGCCTCTCTCCAGGTGTAATCATTTAATCTTAGTTCTGTCTGCCTCTCTCCAGGTGTAATCATTTAATCTTAGTTCCTTCTGTCTCTCTCCAGGTGTAATCATTTAATCTTAGTTCCTTCTGTCTCTCTCCAGGTGTAATAATTTAATCTTAGTTCCTTCTGCCTCTCTCCAGGTGTAATCATTTAATCTTAGTTCCTTCTGTCTCTCTCCAGGTGTAATCATTTAATCTTAGTTCCTTCTGTCTCTCTCCAGGTGTAATCATTTAATCTTAGTTCCTTCTATCTCTCTCCAGGTGTAATCATTTAATCTTAGTTCTGTCTGCCTCTCTCCAGGTGTAATCATTTAATCTTAGTTCCTTCTGTCTCTCTCCAGGTGTAATCATTTAATCTTAGTTCTGTCTGCCTCTCTCCAGGTGTAATCATTTAATCTTAGTTCCTTCTGTCTCTCTCCAGGTGTAATCATTTAATCTTAGTTCCTTCTGTCTCTCTCCAGGTGTAATCATTTAATCTTAGTTCCTTCTGTCTCTCTCCAGGTGTAATCATTTAATCTTAGTTCCTTCTCCCATTCTCTTCTCCGTGTATTTTTGGGTCTACCTCTCCCTCTCTTCTCTTGAGGATTCTATATAAGAGCCTGTCTGACTATGTTGGACTGTTCTTTCCGCATCTTATGTCCGTCCTATCCAGACCAACTTTCTTCGCTTAATTTGAAAATTTGAATACAAAAATGTTTCCTATTAATTATGAACTGATTTGCTGTGCAGGAGTATGCAATTCATTTTCATTTAGCTGCCATAGTCCATAACTCCTCAAACTCCTAAATGTGTTATTTCTTAATTTTGCATTTATGTCAACCAAATCGTACTTTCTTCTTCTTTTAGTGTCCCAAGACACTGGTAGCTGTAAATCAGGAGCAGAGACCACTTACTGCACTATATAATCAGTTGGTTCTATCATTAATATATTGTAATTTTGGCTTTCTCAACACTTATTTCTTCATTCTATCTATGCCATTGGAAAAGTCTTTCTTTTGGCAATTCTTTTGTGCATGCACTGGTGTGTAGCATTTGTGTTCTGAGAAGTTTCTGAAAGCTATGGAGGTTTTTATTAGTGCCATTATTTTCTAATTGTGAACACCATCTATGTTAGCCAGCAAGCATATTTCAACAAAGTATCATTTTAAACACAGATGGGGGATCAAGATGCTGAGCAGCGCATGAGCTGCAGTGGTCAGCGACCCATAGCTGACTGCTAGCAATAGGGCCAGCGAACCAGAGCTGCCAAGACCCTTCTACACCTCTACACGGTGATCCTGGATAACAGGCTGCAGCAAGGCAGACTGGCTAAGGAGAAGGGATCGAAGAGGGAATGCTAACCCAGTACTCAAAAAATGCTTGCTGAAGTCGGATGTGTTGGATCGAAAGGTGCAAATATCGCAGTCAAGCTGTAAACTACGACACAACGCATACCGTTCTCTGGACTACATTCTGCTACTTAAGCCCTTTCAGGATTTAGTAGCGGGAGATTGCGAACGAAGCCAAACACAGATGGGAGTGGTATTTTCATCTAATAGAGTGTAATAGTTTATAACAATTATTCCAGATGTCAATTTTAGAAATAAACCTCATCATGTGAGTTAGAGAAGTGTGGGCAACACATTGAGCTCTTTGTTATAAGATATCCAGTCTCACTTATAAATTACAATTATCTGGTCCATCGCTCCATAAACATTTTCACTTATGTTTTTTTATATTTTGAGGTTACATTGTTGTACAGAGCAGCCAGTAACACGATCCTTCAATACCAGAAACAAATAACTTGATGAGGCAATTACAAATTAAATTCATCAATAAAAATTGCTCACAGCTACCAAGAGTATGAGTGAATCTCTTTCTTCCCACCCGCTGTTAATTGTAGAGTAGAGATGATAACAGTCACATGACATGTTGTACAGATAGGAAAATATGAGAGAAGAAGGAAAGGAAGTTATACAGATAGAAAATATGAGAGAACATACGGATAGAAAAATATGAGAAAGGAATGAAAGGAAGTTATACAAGTAGGAAAATATGAGAGATCCCATATAGGAAAATATGAGAAAAGAATGAAAGGAAGTTATACAGATAGAAAATATGAGAGAACATACGGATAGAAAAATATGAGAAAGGAATGAAAGGAAGTTATACAAGTAGGAAAATATAGAACTTGAAAAGATTACAAAACTGCAATCCATGACCGATAGAAGAGACTGCAGAGCCCAGCTGCAGACAGAGAAACTCCGAAGACTGACTGACCATCCAATGTACCAGAGACTAAACAATTTGGGAAATGGGAAACTAAAGCGAAGACACTTTGCAGAAATAGCCAAAGCAAAGATGCACGAAGATCCCATAAACGCACTAACAACACCAAAACCCATCACTACTGTACGAAAACCTACCTGGAGGCAGGATATATTTCCAGAGGTGGTAGAAAATATACCAGGTATTGGAAACAAAAACTGCCAGACTGAAAAAGAAAGGAGAGATACTACCCTAAGCTTCATAAAGAAAAGCTACCCAAGCATGGACTGGACCCATGCATACACCGACGGTTCTGTAACAAACACTACACAGAACGGAGGGGCAGGAGCATTCCTGAACCTACCAAATGGCAGACAAATAACACTGTCATTCGCTACTGGTAAGTACACAAGCAATTTCAGAGCGGAGGCAGAGGCACTGAGGGCGGCAGTGGAAGAAATGGTGTCACACAAAGAAAATGAGAGCCATATAGTCCTGCTTACAGATGCTCTCGCCGTAGTCACAGCGCTAAAAAGCCAGAAAAACACTGAGCTTAATGACTTAAGAGCAGCACTCTGCAAACTGTGCCAGCAGTCCGCACTAAAAAGGGTAGTGGTACAGTGGGTCCCATCACACTGCAACATCCAAGGCAACGAGGAGGCAGACAGACTGGCAAAAGAAGGTGCAAGACTACCACAAACAGATACTAGTATGACGTACGAAGAGTCAAAACGGCTTATCAAAGCCAGATACATGACCAAATGAGAAACCGAACATACTGGTTACACCAAAAACGATGCCTATTACCAGTTGAACCGAAGAGAGCAGGTCGTTGTCTTCAGACTTCGCACTGGCCACAATAGACTGAGGTACCACCTATTCAACAAATTGAAGATAGGTGGTACCGACGAATGCCCGTGCGGTACTGGTAAAATGACCGCTGAACATCTGCTGCAGAACTTCCCGACATACGAGGATCAGAGAGAGCAGATGTGGCCATCACCAGTGGAACTGCAAGACCAGCTCTATGGCAGTGGCGACAGCCTCAGGATGACCGCCGCTTTTTTCAAAAAAATAATGGTTACTGTCTGACTGCGAACGAAGAAGAAGAAGAAGATAGGAAAATATGAGAGAAAAATTGAAGGAAGTGGAGGGCACATAGAGAATAATATTTATTGCTTTGATGCTCATGCTCTAATTATTTTATAGAATGACCACAAACCATTCAATGGTCAGAGCAGTGTGTCTGCAAATCTGAATGGGTCTGAGTCTCAAGGTAAGACGTCGGCTTTGGGTGCTGGAGGTTGCGGGTTCAAATCACAATGGAGACCAGGATTTTTTCACGTTTGGCATTTTCCCACATATCTGGGTAGTAGAGATTGGATGCCCGTGTAAAGTGTCATGCACATTAAAAATCCCTTGGCAGTTGGAAAAAGAAAAAGAGTAGGCTTAAAGGCTGTTGCCTTAGCAAAAATAACAAATTATGTTAAAAATCTACCCGATCTATTACGAGATCCTCGCCGGAGCTACGGTGTTCGTGCTGTGTGCTGAGATTCTCTCGAAATATGGAGAATAACAGAGCACTTATGGGTTAAACTAAACCATGTGCACTTATGGGTTAAACTAAACCATGTGCACTTATGGGTTAAACTAAACCATGTGCACTTATGGGTTAAACTAAACCATGTGCACTTATGGGTTAAACTAAACCATGTGCACTTATGGGTTAAACTAAACCATGTGCACTTATGGGTTAAACTAAACCATGTGCACTTATGGGTTAAACTAAACCATGTGCTGTGCAATGACATTGATTCTACGACTAACCTAAACTGTGATCAGTTTTTGTTTTTTTTGCGTTGTCCGTATTTCTCTATTCCCCAAAGCAATTTGCACAGCACTATGTTTTTATTTTGTGCCTGTCGGCCCAGTGCTTCTACCCTCGACATGCATTTTATGTAAGGATCTGCTTCCTCCTGCATTTTCTAAGGGTTTGCTTACCTGGGGTAACAGCCGGTGCTGTGATTGGGGAGCGAACCCAGCACTTTGAGGTTGTGAGCCGTGCCACTTAACCACTAGCCCATGCCATCCACACTGATAGATGATTAAGACACAATGTATTTGGATCTTAGTACAGTTGGGTGTTCATTAAGATAAAATAAGATGAATCTGGCATATTACAATACATCTAATCTTTAATATACCATTTTATGAGCATAGTCTACTCAAAACATGTGCACTCTACATGACATGTTGAATGCTGAAGTCAATTATTTTTGCAAAGATTTTATTTTTGCAAATTGTTGAAGAACTGTAGAAATACATAACATTTTTTATATTGTAAATTTATGTATATGTTTGTTTTAATTCCTGCGTTATTCAGCATAAATATGTCTCATCATTACCAATGAAACTGTGACGTTTACATCTCTAATTTAAAAATGACCTTTAAAGTTTTTTTGTGTATGTGATATATGATTGTATATTTTCACATCCAGTCCCTCAACAATTTGCCTTCTTCCTCATCCTGCCATCTTTTCCTTCACAACCTACCCATCTCTTCCTACGCTCAACCTGCTCTTTCTCCACAAGAGTGCATTATGCTTTTTTTCTTATTCTGAGGTTATCTAAAAATGATGTCATAATAAAATAAAATGTTGATATCTGTACAAATCAGATTTTAAACAGAAAATGGGTAGGAAAAATAAATGAATATGGCTCGTTGAATATGACCTCTCGCTGCCTAACCCTAGACCAGCGATCTGAGGGGTTATTAACATTCACAAAGAATGTGTCTTGTGTGTATTTAACATCATAACCCAATGAGGTTATGATATGGGATTCGATCAGCTAATGAAATCTCCTCTGCGAAAGTGAGATAAGCAGACACAATTTAGATAAATAATAGAGTAGATATTTAGATGACAACAATGAAGCAGACAAAATGTTAATCTTCATCAAAAATAGAACAGAATATGTAAATATACATTATATGATATAGAGAGAAGATAGTAAATCAAAACAAAAAGTTAAAATGTTTAGAATCCAATTATTCTCACAGGAAACGAATGAAACAGATAACGGAGTAATTTCCAGGAAAGATGACCTGAATCTTTTTAAACGGACCACATTTATACTATTTATATTTTTTTTATATTTACATATTGCATAATGATTTGTTACATTACATTATAAATTCCATTATTTGTGTAACAGTGCATTTAGTGTTCAAACTATTTCTTTACTAATCAAAACATAGAGGACTTGTAATATAAATATATATATATGTGTGTATGTGTGCGCGCATGCAAGCTGTCTTCGACATTGTTGTGGACAGGAAAGGGAGTCGGACCAACTCATTGAAGGTCTTCCCCGATGCTATTTTTGCTTCGGGGGTACCAGATTGCTGTCGCCATGCTCAATCGACCATTGTTTCATTGCAACATGTGACCTGCCCATCTATGTTTCACTTTGTCTGCATAGTTTACTGCAACATTCACCAAGGACAAAACATAGCATGTCAAAATTGTGGAGATTTTGCATACTTTGGTTGCGGAGAGTTATTCCGACGAAGCGTCTTTCAAGAGAAATCTGGGTCATTCTCAATTTGTCCTCCAGTGATTTTGCGAGTGTCCATGTCTCAGCGTCATAGCACATCGCAGGAAGCACAGTAGAATTGAAGAGACTGGCACATAGGTTCTGGTTTGGCAACTGTCTAGGACCGTGTTAATGGACAAGAAAGCTGCCCAGCTCGTTCGGTGACGTCTTGTCAGTTCAGGTTCCAGATTGTTCTGCATATTGAGGAGGCGCCCAAGATAGATGTACTCGTCAACATTCTCTAATCTCACTTCGTTAAGGAAGACTGGATTACAATTGGCGAAACGATTGCATAATACTTTGGTCTTCGAGTCATTCATCTCCAGTCCCGCTTTCCCACCCTCACCATCGAGTAGCTATATCATTTGGCTGGCTTCTGCTGACTATGATGAGCACTGTCATCTGCAAATCCAAGGTGATTGAGGCATTTGCCATCAATATGGATGCCAAACGTATCTCAGCTGCATTGGTGATGACTGATTCCAAACATGCGGAGAAGCGGTTTGGTGAGATAGGATCCCTTCGGTGGATCCTTTTCTGAGCTGGAACTAAAATTGGATGTTGGAAGGGATGAAATGTTGGAAAGAAAGCCTACATGTTGGACTGGTTGTGAGTCTTCAAGAGTGATGCTGACTCTAACAAGGATGCATTTCATAAACAGCTTGTAAGTATTTTGGAAAAGAGAATTGAAACCTTCAAAATGTGGAAAGATAAGAAAACAAATTTAGAGGTATTGGAAAAGTTGGGGGTGAAAAGAGAATTAATGACTGAAATTAGGGTTAGATATTTGCGTTATTTTGGTCATATAACAAGACATACATCCTTGTTGAAGACCATACTGGAGGGTAGGGTGGCAGGCAGTCGTTCAAGAGGCAGACAACACTTTAAGTGGGTGGATAACATCAGGAGATGGACTGGAAAAAGCCTTCAGATTGCACAATTACAACAAAAGATAGGAGAACACTAGAGATCTATTGCAGCCGACCTACGATGCGGAGATAGCACCTGAACTGAACTATTTCTTCTGGAAGTAGGGAAGCCAGACTGTAAGATGCTTCGACAGAACAACACAGAAAAGAACAATGTTTTTTTTTGTTGAACATTTGATCAGTGCTTTTCAACCTGACCACTAGCGTCTACTAGTGGATGATTTTAGCTTTCAGGTGGGCTGGAACAGAATAATTATATTCTGTTTTTAAAATATATTATTATTATTATGGCAATGCAGAGGCTACAGAGCCTGAGGAGATTATGGCAGAATACCAACAAACCAACGAAAGTGGACATTTTTAGAACTTTTTTTTTACCCTTAACAGCATTCGGCTGTGAAACATGGACAGTTACCAAAACCTCAAAGAGAATCGTTATTTAAAATTTTATATAATTGTTCTCAGATACCATGGACCAAAAAAGAAGAATGCAGATATTCAACAAGAGAAGAACTGGTTCATAAATTTCATCATGAACACAAAGTTGAAATACTTTGGCCATATCAATAGACACAATGGTATTGAAAGAACAGTAATGGACGATATGTGTTGGACAAGAGATGCAGTGACAGACCAAGAAGATGATGGCACCAAGATGTCAAGGAATGCTTGGGCATGACTTTGAAGCAGGCTTGGCAAGAGGTCAAGTTTCTTTCAGACTGGCTGGAATGGGATCGACGTTCTGCAAAGAACATGCCATATGAATGATGATTATGTATTAAAAACATCCAAAATATGCAGACTCAGTGGACGATAGCAAAAATTTTTTTCAATTGAGATTTTAGTGGGCTTTAAGGAAAATTTACTCTCGCGTAAGTTATAAAATGGGCTCCAGGTATAAAAAGGTTGAGGAGCCCTGCCTTAGAGGCATGTGACCATTGCAGTTTGTGCAGTGATTTTTAAAATGGCAGCAGTAGCATGTGGCTCTGATCAGCATTTAGCATTATTGGCTGTCTTTGTCTCTTGAAAGTAAACTACACATTTAGTTTTCATTATCTGTGTTAATTTACAATTGATGCTCATTATATTACAATTTATGATCAAATATGAGATATGTTTCTTGTCCATTTTAGATGATTTTAAGTTGTTTGTTTACATACTTATATACACACACACACATACAAATGCACGCACACATATATATCTATCCATATTGTCCATTTTATTCTGTCACCATGCTATTGGCAGCAGGAAGCATGCTTCACATGTCATACACAATGCAGGATGCATTTGAATTATGTATGACATTTTAGTATCCATTTTTGACATATCGTTTGGCTCATAAGCTTATTAGATTTTAGGTGTAAATTATTTGAACATTATTTATAAGAATGTGCTTACTTGTGTGGATTCCAGGGACCAAAGAATAGGACCACTGATATCTTCCATGCATGTTGTAAAAGTTGACCAACGTGGGTAGTACTTGGAGTTGCTATCCCCATCATTTAAACAAATTGGAAAAGAAACCATCAGTGAAAAATGATCTGCTTTGTTGCAGGTTTTCTGAAAGAGATCAACAACAGTGGTGACCCTTCCTGTTTGAAGGAGCAAGATGGAGATAATAAAACAGTAATACACTTGTATACTAGAACTGCTTTTTGTTTTGTGTGGTGATTGTTTGGGTTAGTCACATTACTATTATTATTGTCTCAAATTGGTTTTCTGGGGTCTTTGTGTATGACAGTGACAACAATAGCGCTACTGCCCCACAGAGAGCATGTCGCAAAAGGCGAGTAACTGTGACATGGCATAATACCAGCCATGGTTAAGTGGTTTGTTTAGAGCAGCATAGATGACACCTAACAGGTTGTTGGTCTACTTTGCTCCAGTCTTTGAGTCTATTTAGGTGGACTCCCACATCGGTTAACACGGCTAATAAGCTGCCCAAGCCTAGCCAGCTAAGCAGGAAGTCCTCTTCCTGGCTACATCCAGCTCATGTCAGAGCTGAGACTTGCACAGAGGCATCTGCCCCTGTAGAAGTACAGGTGAACTAAGACTAAGTCACATTAGTGCATGTGTCTGGGATTATTAACCATTTCTGTATCACTTACATCTTGATTGATTGGATGTTGTATAGAACTGATGTTATTCTTACATAGTTTTATCTTTTCTCCATTTCTTCAATAGAAATATTTGACATAATATCTCATCTCAAAACATCTTCATATGTTACCGTGTTGATAATCAATCCTTTCACAACCACGTGTCGTTTGAGCATTTCACCTCCATATATTCTTTGTTTTTCCATCTATTAGGTCTTGCTTTCCCATATCTTTCATCTCTGCCAAGGTTTGCAGGTATGTTCAATGAATTTTGTTTGTCGTCTTTTTTTTTTCCTACGACATTTTCCCCATTACTGGGGTAGTCGAGGGGTTTTGAAGGCTGAGGTCTACAGACCGCTTCGCCACTGCTGTTGCCACATCGTGTGCTGGCTATGTTTGTTTATTTCACCCCCAACAGAAAAACATCATATATCATACTGGGGATTTGAACTACTGCCCTCCTTGTCGGCAGGCAGGCCTCAAAACCATTCGGCCACGCGCTCCTTGCATTTACTTAACCATAATCTTCTGATAATGTTGTCTAGTAGCATATTTTCATTTGATTTTGTTGTTGTCCATAGTGTATATAGAAATCCCCAGGAACCACATTTCCATTGCAGCAAATGATTTCTCTGTTTGTTTATTTATTGTTTAAGATATTCACCCACAACAAATATTGGTTCTACATAAGATTTTCAGCCTACCCCTGTTCACTGCTTATGTCAGAAACTTGCTTATTAATGTCTCCATAAATAGATAATCTATGACGTTTATGCACACAAGAACCATCTGATTAGTAACATGTCATTGAAGTAGATCTGTGACATTTGTTTATAACGTTTATGAGGGCTTCACGTTTTTGCAAGAAGAATTTGCTATGGCTCTTGGCCTGTATGATGTATGCAGCTATGTAGACTTTGATGTGCTGTTAAATGTGGACTTTGATGTGCTGTTAAACGTGGACTTTGATGTGCTGTTACATGTGGACTTTGATGTGCTGTTAAATGTGGACTTTGATGTGCTGTTACATGTGGACTTTGATGTGCTGTTACATGTGGACTTTGATGTGCTGTTAAATGTGGACTTTGATGTGCTGTTACATGTGGACTTTGATATGCTGTTACATGTGAACTTTGATATGCTGTTACATGTGGACTTTGATATGCTGTTACATGTGGACTTTGATATGCTGTTACATGTGGATTTGATGTGCTGTTGCCATGTGGACTTTGATGTGCTATTACATGTGGACTTTGATGTGCTGTTAAATGTGGACTTTGATGTGCTGTTACATGTGGACTTTGATATGCTGTTACATGTGGACTTTGATGTGCTGTTACATGTGGATTTGATGTGCTGTTGCCATGTGGACTTTGATATGCTGTTGCCATGTGGACTTTGATGTGCTGTTACATGTGGACTTTGATGTGCTGTTACATGTGGACTTTGATGTGCTGTTGCCATGTGGGCTTTGATGTGCTGTTACATGTGGACTTTGATATGTTGTTACATGTGGATTTGATGTGCTGTTACATGTGGACTTTGATGTGCTGTTACATGTGGACTTTGATGTGCTGTTAAATGTGGACTTTGATGTGCTGTTACATGTGGACTTTGATATGCTGTTACATGTGAACTTTGATGTGCTGTTACATGTGGATTTGATGTGCTGTTGCCATGTGGACTTTGATGTGCTGTTGCCATGTGGACTTTGATGTGCTGTTACATGTGGACTTTGATGTGCTGTTACATGTGGACTTTGATATGCTGTTACATGTGGACTTTGATGTGCTGTTACATGGGGATTTGATGTGCTGTTGCCATGTGGACTTTGATGTGCTGTTGCCATGTGGACTTTGATGTGCTGTTGTTACATGTGAACTTTGATGTGCTGTTACATGTGGACTTTGATGTGCTGTTGCCATGTGGGCTTTGATGTGCTGTTACATGTGGACTTTGATGTGCTGTTACATGTGGACTTTGATGTGCTGTTGCCATGTGGGCTTTGATGTGCTGTTACATGTGGACTTTGATGTGCTGTTGCCATGTGGGCACAATAGACCTTGATGTTGATTACAACACTGGTCCCTTGCCAGTCCTAAATATTCACTCATAATCTTCCATAAGCAATTCCTGCCTCAACAATCGTCTTGTGGACCTCAGAATCAGTATTTGATTCTCTGGTGGGGGTACTTCCAAGGCCAGTAAAGCTATCCACTGCTTGTAGATGTTGGCCCTGTACAATGATGCTTGTTTCATGGTAGGGCTTCCCGGGAGCCGGTAGAAACTCTTGTCTTTGTGGTTTTGAACAGCTTATTCTTATTTCCTACGGAGAATGCTGCGGAGTACAATATTGGGTAAACTGAGTGGAAAGCAAATTTGGCTGCTAATCCTGGCATGTACAAACTATATAATTAAAATTCGTAGATAAAAGCCAATTTTTTTTTTTTTTTGCGTTCGCCTTATTTTATCTATTCCCCAAGGCGTGTGTGCGTTACACTGTGGTTTTTATTTTGCGCCTGTCGGCCCAGTGCATCCGACTTCAGCATGCATTTTATGTAAGGGTCTGCTTCCTCCTGCATTTTCTAAGGGTTTGCTTCCCCGGGGTAACGGCCGGTGCTGTGATGGGGATCGAACCCAGCACCTTCTGGTTGTGAGCCGTGCCACTTAACCACTAGGCCACGCCGTCCCCTAAAAGCCAATTGATGTCCCACACATTATTTTAAAAGCCAAAAAAAGCAGTAATGGAAATACTTTACTTTTTGTTGGTAACTTGTACACTTTGACAAATGTGTATTTCTATAACACAAATGATGAGTTTTATGATTGTGTTAGTTCTATTTAAAGCTTGATCTTAAAACCACGAACTGTGTCTTTATTTATTGGTTTCATAGAACGGTATATGTTAGTTTATGTGTGCTTACTGAAAATAACAACCCTCAGCTAGTACTGAAGTTAGGCAGCCATTTATCCAAGCAAATCTTGTCAGTGACCAGAACCAGTTTCTTGAGAAGAAATTACAGTTTATTCATTACACTATGCAATTCTATGATAAACAATACATTCCATTTATGTATGTTACTCTTCGGCAACAGAATATGGGGAATTGACAGTGTCTGTATTTATTTGTTACCTTTCATTTATTGTTGGAGAGTAAACAGTGTCTTGTATTTGCCATGTGCATTTTTTTCTTTCACAAATAGCAGTGAAATGAATTAAATATTATTGTGTTTACATTCATTGAATTTTCTATTGTTAATAAATATACATTCATAAAACCACGTCTGCTTCAGTAGATGCTCTTGCTCTTATGTAATACTTTTTGTGTGTATGTTTTTGTTTGTAGTTACACTTGGGGGTTTTGAACAGATAATCTAGTTCAAATGATTGAAATATGAAGAGGTTGCTGAAAGTCTTCACCATGTTCTGTCTTAATTTGTTGTTCTAGAAGTTCATCAACAGGCTTTCCCTTCTCTAATAAACATAGTCCTTTTTATCCTTCATTGTACGAGGTCTTCATTAAGCCAGTCCACTATAAACATGGCAAGTTCATGATTCCCTATCCCCTCCCCAGCCAAGTATTACTGGGGCAAGACTGTAAACTTGTCCCAAGTATGTCATAAGAGGAGACTATAAGACTTTGCAAAGGCCTTTGATAGAGTACCTCATCAAAGATTATTTCGAAAGTTAAAATCACATGGAATAGGTGGGGAAGTTGCCAAATGGATTGAAAATTGGTTAACGGGAAGAAGGCAGAGGGTGGGCATAAATAAGGAGTACTCTGAGTGGTGTGAAGTGAAAAGTGGTGTGCCAAAGGGCTTGGTTTTGGGACCAATTTTGTTCTTGATATATATAAATGATTTGGACATTGATATGGGATCCATATAAAATTTGCTGATGACACAAAACTATGCAGTAGTGTCTCATCTAAAGCGGAAGTGGATATATTGATGTCAGATTTAGATAAAATTCGAGACAGGTCTGTAAGCTGGCAAATGGAGTTTAATGTAGATAAATGTACAGTCATCCACACGGGTAGATCCAATATGGAACATAATTACAGAATGGGAGAAAACAATATTAGAAAGATAGATAAGGAAAGGGACCTAGGGGTTATAATAGATCATACAGGAAAGGTGAGTGAGCAAGTTAAGGTAGCAGTGAAAAAGGCAAATGCAATGTTAGGTACGATAAAAAGAAATATTAAACATAGGAGCAAGGAAGTGATCGTCAAACTGTATAAAGCTTTAGTTATACCTAGATTGGAGTACTGTGTACAGGTGGGGAGTCCTTATCATAGAGGGGATATAAACATGCTGGAAAGAATACAAAAAAGAGCGACAAAGATGATAGTGGGATTCCAGAATTACAGTTATGAGGAACGACTCAGAAAAACCGGCCTACAGTGTCTCGAAGAGAGAATTCGTGGTGACTTAATACAGGTTTATAAGATGATCAGAGGAATAGATAAATTAGACTATAACAAGTTTTTTTAAAATACAGCCACCTACAATAACACGAGGGCATAGCTACAAGCTGACCAAAGAGAGGTCCAGATTAGATATTAGGAAATATTTTTTTAGTCAGAGAGTGGTGTCTGCTTGGAATGCATTGCCAGGGGAGGTAGTGGAGGCAGGGACAGTTAATGCATTTAAGAATAAACTGGATGCGCATAGATTTTAGAGCAAAGTGATGTAAATGTAACTGGTTGTATACAGACTCTGCAGGGTCTTCTAAACCAGTATAAAGACGTTAAGTTAAGTTAGAGCTCATCCTATAGAAGCGTAAAGCCACATAAACTTCAACAGATATGGACAAGTCAACTAAGACAAAAAAATGCAAGTGAAAAATCCAAGACAAAAGCAGGTAAAGATAGCAAATGACTCAATGCAGAGAAAGCTGCAAGGAATCTACATCACTGACTTGACCTGATTTCTTCTTGGAACATTGGTAGCTGGAACAATCATACAATGCACGAACAGAGACGTTTGCACAGGTGGTAGTGGAAATGAGGAACTACAGAATTGCATGCCTGAAATTGCTGGGGACAAGATTAACAGCAGGGGAGAGGATGAAACTGAGTACAGTGGTTAATGCTGCTGCTCTTACCTTATCACATCTGTTTCATGTGTTAACAACAAATAAAAGAAATGAATGATAAAAAAAACCAGAAGCAGATACAAAATACATGGAACAAGACTTGTGGATAAGTTCTGGAGAAAGCCAACGCAAAGCATGGATAAACAATAGAAAGAAAAGCAAAAGTAAAGGAAAGACAAATTAAGAAGCCAGATTTGAATAGAAGCAAAAACAGAAATATTAGAGCTAAGACTCAGGAAAATAGCACTGAAATAGCAAAGGAGTAAGAAGGTCATCAGAAGAGACAAGAGAAAATATATTGATGAATTCACTGGTGATCTGCTGACCTGATAAAAAGAACAGAAGATGCACATGGTTTATGACCATGGACATCCAAAAATAAGCACACATTTCCAAGACTGCCCTAAGGTTCGCCGCTCTCATCATGACGTCTTCATATGCAGGATGCACAAGAGACACAAAATAGATCTTGTAAGCAATCTGACATTGGTATAAGGAGTCCAGTACCGACAAGAAAATTTTACTAGTAATTCCTCATTAATTTTTTTAATTAACGGAGATCTCTCTTCGTCTTTATGACTAAGAAGATAGTGCACACGGTTTTCTGTGTATTAATTGTTAGTTTCCACAGTTCGCAGTATACTGAAATTATGAGCAAGGTTCTGTTGATCTTGTCCTATGCCAAAGTGGGATATTTCTTTGTTGTCCAGATGGCGAGATCACCAGCACAGCATTGACTTTGACAAATTTAGATGTTTCATTAGGTCATTTGCATATATGAGGAAAAGGGTGCAGCTTGGATGAGACCCGCGTGACAGTCCTTCTGGCCCTCATTTACTTCATGTTGCACCTGCTAAGTTGGTATCTATTGTGCTGTTGGTCAGGAAAGCCTGTATCCATTTGATCATCTTTATATCACATTTTCCTCAAAGGGCCCTTCTTCTAAACCATGCTGTAGATCAATGAACGAGGCTGGTGTACGATTTCTTTCTTGGAATCCATTCACCACATTCTGTACCTAAAGAAGGGATCATCCGTGCTATGTCCACCCTTGAACTCTGTCTGGTTTTTGTCAAGAATGTTCTTGATTTCCAGCCACAAATATAGTCTGCTGTTTACCATTCATTCAACTAGTTTGACTAAACATGTAGATGAGGAACAACAGACTATTGCTTCCATGTGTTCTCAGTTGTTTCCCGTTCTTCAATGTCGGTTTAATAGTTGCTGATAACCATAGTGATGAACCATAAAAGTACCTCTTTTGCTCTTGACCGTAAATGTTTGTGGTTTCCTGGCATATATCTGAATGTGTTGGGTTATTTTATGCATACATCTAACTCCCAAAAGAGCACGTTGATTGCGCCGTTCTTTGTTGGGGACAGATTCATTTTGCTTAGTCAATCCCCTCTTTGGCCATCAAAAAGTTAGCTGTATTTAGGGGGGGGGGGGCGTGGGGCTCACAGAGTGAGTTCCCTTCTAGCTACAGGCTAGATCATGCTTCTTTATTCTGTTCTGGCTTTTCCCCGTGGCACATCCTGCTGACTCTGTCTTCAGTTCCTCTTCTCATCCCCAGCAAAGCTACTTCCCAATTAGAACTAGTAGCTTCACCTCACTTTCTCATACTTAGAGTTTGAGCTTAATCCGACGCCATGTGCACTGTCAGACCACCTACTGCTCTCGCCGCGTCTGGGACGTTGAGTTCAGCTCGGATTCCGTAGGTTTCTCGTAGATCTGACAAGGAAAGCTCCACGGGCAAGTGAACAATAAGTGAGAAAACATTAAACCCATAGGTATGGTTTAGGTCGGTAACAGCCAGAGCATATTTCACTCGCCGGTGGGTGCTGTCACCTTGAAGGACTACAAATTGCTCACCGCCTGATCCTACTGCCAGGTACTAGGTGGCCCCTATTGGAAACTCAGTAAACAACATAGTCACCCACGAGAAGGTATGCTATGAACACACTTGAGCGGGAGAGGCCCTATGCTAAAGGGTTGCTGTCAGTCGAAAAGCAGCTTCCACGACGATCACTGCACTATGGATGTGAGCAGCTGTAGATTCGAATCAACATCATTTTGATGTAGACTGGACGTGACATCCTGTTCGATCGGTTGAACGGATTCGTGAATATCTTGTAGGTAACCGGAATGAGCGTAATTGGTCGGTATTTGCCAGGTCTTCCTTGCTTTTTTGTGTGTGTTTGTGTACAACTATATCCTATCCTACTAGGCTGTTATAATTTTTTTCTACGATGTGTAATCGTTGTCGTTCTGTCTATGCTATAGTCTTATCTTGTGTATGCGTACCGGATGTAACTGCTTCAATCTTGCTTTCGCAGTGTACCATAAATTGATGTTGTAGCACTGACTGGGCGCTATCAGTTTCTTTCTTATCTTTCGGCGCTATTAGTTCAGGCGGAGAAAGGTTGGATCTTTCTAGTTTCTTCTTCTTCTTCTTCTTCTTCTTCTTCTTTTTCTTCTTCTTCTTCTTCGTTCTCAATCTCCCGCTATCAAGCCCTGCAAAGGGCTTTGCAAGTTATAGTCCGGATGATATAGTCCGGAGAATGGAATGCGTTGTGTCGTAGTTTACAGGTTGACTGCGATATTTGCACCTTTGGGTCCGACACATCCGTCTTCAGCAGGCATTTTTTGGTACCAAGTTGCCTTCCCTCTTCGATCCTTTCTACTTAGCCAGTCTGCTCAGTTGCAGCCTGTTGACAAGGATCACCGGGTGGAGGTGTAGAAGGATCTTGGCTGCTCTGGTTTGCTGGCTCTGACGCTAGCAGTCAGCTGTGGGTCGCTGACTACTGCAGCTCATGCGTTGCTCAACATCTTGATCCCTTTCTGGTTTCATCCGGTAAATCTAAATTCTCGGTTGGTGCGGTTTGCGTTGGAGTTTGAGGTCGGAAACGCCGCCAGCGTTGACTTTGTTGATATTTCGGAATGTTTTATAGTTTGTGGTCATGCTGGTATAGTGGACTATTTTGTCAAGGGTCAAAGTATTTTAATACGACACGACACAATTGTAAAGGGACATTGCCGTCACTATAGCTTGCATCATATCTAAGTAGTTAAAATAATTTCTCTCTCTCTCTCTCTCTCTCTCTCTCTCTCTCTCTCTATATATATATATATATATATATATATATATATATATATATATATATATATATATATATATAGTTTTTATGACCGGTTACAGAAGTGCATCAACAATAGCCACAAGAAAGACATCCTCATAGTGCAGCGTGACTGAAACGCGAAAGTTGGCTCTGACGCGTCAGAAGCCTGGCCGACACATGCGAACCCTTTGTATCAGTTTCAAACGTGAGAGGTCATAGGTTGCTGGAGTTTGCCGAATACAATCATTTTGTGCTTGCGAATACGTTGGGGACCCATACAATGTCTAGAAGAACCACATAGCAGTCATCCAGTGGGAAACACCATAATCAGATAGTCTACATAATGATACAAACCAGATTTATCTCCAGCATCAATAAGGCCCAAACAAGAAGTTATCCACGGGCGGGCATCGGCATCGACCATGATCTGCTAATGCTTACATTTCGTCTCAGCCTAAAGAACATAGCCAGACCACAACAACCAAGGATTCGATATGACCTAGATAGACTGAAAGGTCCACTAACCGTGAAAGAAGCGTTTCATGATAGCCTGAGGAACAATCTTAACCAAGCAGCAAGCACTGACTCAGATACAGAACGCCTTGTCTATGTTAGAAGCCTTCAACAGTTTACTGAAGGATACGGCCGAGAAAATTCTGGGAAAAAGTACAAACGGAGGTGTAAACCCTGGGTCTCGGAACATGTATTACTACTATGTGACACTAGGAGAGCTCTCAAAAATGAGAAAACCACAACACCCGGAACGGACAAATTCAGAGCTATAAATAAGACTATAAGAAAGGAGATAGCGAAAGCAAAGGAGGAGTGGATAATAGATCACCCAAATTCCATACTGCGTTGTCAATACAACGGTAGAACAGCGCACCAACTAGTTAGAAACCTGACAAATAAGTTCATGCCCACAATAAGAACAATTCAAGATGAGGCAGAGAATACAATGACTGCGGAAAAGGATGTCATACAGAGATGGACGGAATATTGCTCCCAGTTGTACAATATGAAATCCCCTAGGGATCCTAGAGATGTAACCCCAGCAGACCAACAAGAAGAGGAAGATAACTTTAGCATCATGTGTGAAGAAGTTGAGGTGGCGGTTAGATCTCTTAAAAAGGGTAAAACGGCCACAGTGGATAATATACTAGGCGAATTATTAATTCTTGGAGGGACAGTGCTGATAGATGTTCTAACAAACATCTGTAACATGATATTGCAGACGGGAGAAGGGCCCACAAGCTGGACAAAAATCATTGATCATAGTGATACCAAAGAAGGGTAACCTTCAACGGTGTCAGAACTATGGAACCATCAGTCTGATTAACCACGCCCGTTAAGTTTTGTTCAAGGTCATCCTTATCAGACAGCAGCCACGAGCAGAAAGAATTATCGCGGAAGAACAGAACTGGTCGCAGCACAATAGAACACATTTTTAACCTGCACTTGATCAGCGAAAAATACACTCATCACAAACAAAAATTGTACCAGGTCTTCATTGACTTTAAAAATGCTTTTGGTAGGGTGGAACATGAGGCCCTATTGGAAACTCTGAGCAATTACAAGATATGATGGCTGCTCACCCACGTCATTGAGAAACTATACTCTGATGCCAGCAGTGAAGTTTGCCTCAACTGGACCACAGACGAGTGGTACCGAATGACAATCGGGGTGTCTTCTCTCCGACACTTGTCAATATTTTTGTAGAACACATTATGTCAGAAGCATTGGATGAACACGTAGGGGCGGTCAGTATAGGTGGACGCATACTCACCAACCTCCGGTTTGCCGACGACATTACCAGTCTGGCTGGACCAGAGCCTGAGCTTGCGAGCCTAGTCGCAAACCAGCTGGCACACATGGCTGGTCAGTTTCTGCCTACATCTACCAGCTGACACACATGACTAGTGAGTTTCTTCTGCAGTCGACCCAGCTGCAAATGGGTACCAGATGTATGAGTTGGGGAAGGTATAAATAGCAAGGAAGGGAACTGACGACATCACCTCACATAGGCTGCGGCTTAATCCATGAAGAGTTATCTTCATCCCCGACGGCAACTGTTGGAATGGAATTCACCCTTACCTTTATCTTTTTATTGCAGTAAAGACAAAACCTGACTCAAATTCACTCGTGCCAACAACATGAATAGTAATAGTGTTCAGGTTTATTCAACAAATGATTGATGAGCGGGACATATTGTGAGGGCAGACGGCATCTTGGGTCGACCATCAGTGAAGACATAGGACACAAGGTTAAATAGAACTGGGTCTACAGCCTGAAGATGTTGCCTGCCTTCCTCTTCCGAGATACAAGGGCCCTTGTCACACACATTCATTTCCGCTGTGCAAAGAGAATAAGATCGTTATTACAAAAAATAGTTCAGATCAACATCTAAGTTAAAGACAGCCACCCACCACTAAGAGGTTCATTTGTTATCACCTGCAAACATATATGCTGGGATTTTCCTGAGACAGTCAAGCCAGGTCAACGTTAAGAGAGCAGAATGGGGAGGAAGACTAAAGTCTGGTCAGGTAAAATATACTGATAAGATATGTTAGTCAGAGTCAAGTAAAACATACTGGCTAATACCCTCACCTCGGCTTCCTAGTAGCCGTCCCTAGAAATTGGCTGTTTTCATGGCAGCCTGGCTAATGAGGCGATGGATCGACGTGATCCCCATAGTAGTGAGTGACACGCAGTTGAAATGATGCATAGCACAACCGTCTGGGGGACCCCGGTCAACCTTCATCAGTACGCTCGGGATGTGAGGAAAGCTACTGCAACCCACCACTTAACCTCATTGTCATGGGGCACAAAAAGAGTTACCTACTCATTGTAGGCATTCGCAAACAACAATATCCCGTATTCCGTGAAACCTTAGGTTTCCGTGAAGTGCTCTATGGCCTCAACGAGAAATCGTCAATTAATTGAATACAAATATTTGTTGAAAGCTTAGCCGGCCGCTGCAGGCCTACATGTAAAATAAGCTGGTAGATGTAGGCAGAAACTGACCAGCCATGTGTGCCAGCTGGTAGATGTAGGCAGAAACTGACCAGCCATGTGTGCCAGCTGGTAGATGTAGGCAGAAACTGACCAGCCATGTGTGCCAGCTGGTAGATGTAGGCAGAAACTGACCAGCCATGTGTCCCAACTGGTAGATGTAGGCAGAAACTGATCAGCCATGTGTGCCAGCAATTAGATGTAGGCAGAAACTGACCAGCCATGTGTACCAACTGGTAGATGTAGGCAGAAACTGACCAGCCATGTGTGCCAGCTGGTAGATGTAGGCAGAAACTGACCAGCCATGTGTGCCAGCTGGTAGATGTAGGCAGAAACTGACCAGCCATGTGTGCCAGCTGGTAGATGTAGGCAGAAACTGACCAGCCATGTGTCCCAACTGGTAGATGTAGGCAGAAACTGATCAGCCATGTGTGCCAGCAATTAGATGTAGGCAGAAACTGACCAGCCATGTGTACCAACTGGTAGATGTAGGCAGAAACTGATCAGCCATGTGTGCTAGCTGGTAGATGTAGGCAGAAACTGACCAGCCATGTGTGCCAGCTGGTAGATGTAGGCAGAAACTTACCAGCATGTGTACCAACTGGTAGATGTAGGCAGAAACTGACCAGCCATGTGTGCCAGCTGGTAGATGTAGGCAGAAACTGACCATTCATGTGTGCCAGCTGGTAGATGTAGGCAGAAACTGACCAGCCATATGTGCCAGCTGGTAGATGCAGGCAGAAACAGGCAGAAACTGACCAGTCACGTCTGCCAGTTGGTAGTTGTAGGCAAAAACTGACCAGCCATGTTTGACTAACAGACTTTATTTTATTCTGATTATACTGATTTAACCTGTGATTGTCAGTAGCTTAACTATTCAACAATGCCACAAAAGTTTTATGTTGTAAATAAAATGAATATAAATCAAAGGAATCCTAAAACAATATAAAGATGAAGATCTCGATCAATGCATGTACTCACTGGGACAGCTCTCAGCAGAACACTCAAGGCTGGTCATTCAGTAGATTACCTCTCACTACAATATCAAAGGCAATGAAGCTGCAGACAAACTAGTAAAGTGTGGAGGGGCTTCCTCACAAACATACATGAGCATGACGTATGATAAGGCCATGAGCATAATGTAAATCCCAAGTTCAGTGAGAAATTGGCTAATCAACAATACCATTTTCGAAAAGAAAACAGCTACCATCACTTGACTAGAGAACATCAAGTCATCATCTTCAGACTGACAACTGGGCATAACAGAACCAAGGGTCATTTTTACAACAAAAAGAGGATTGAGAAAGATTACAGAAGTTTATGTGGGGGGCATTACATGATCATCGAACACATGATACAAAGCTGCATACTCACGAAGGAACCGAGAGAACAATATTGGCCTCGCAAGACAGTTATGAGACAAACATTGTAGATATATAAACCAGCCTTACAAACATCGGTGTCCTTAATTAATAAGAGAAACCGAGACCTTGATCCCAGGATGAACGCAGAAGAAGAATACAAATCAGTCAAAGTCGCATAGTAAATTGTTATTGGATAATTATAGTTATAACATACTAACGTATGTCGATCTGTAGACATAGTTTAATGCAAGCTTTACCTGTGGGGCCTTAAAATTATATTTCAGGGGTTCCTCCTTTATAAAGGATTGAGAATGGCAGGTATATATGAACCGTATTAGAATATCGTAATAACAAATGCTACCATTTAAAATATTCTTCTTAAATAGTATTGAAATATATGTACATGGATACAATAAATATGGAAATGAAGCTTTAGAGGAATTCGGAATAGCTCAAATTCCTGATCTTTGGTAAATCTACATCTACTATACCGAGCGGGCTGATAATGTCTTTATAAAACACGTGGCCTCGTGCAACCGAATGTTCAGACTGAAGAACAATTAGCCTGGCGAGTCAGACTTAAAATACTGCTTAAAATTATGCAGGAGCGAATTAGATGTAGAGTTGTTGTTGTTTAATGCCTACCTTATTAGAGCAAGATACATGACCAAATGGGAAACCGAACATACTGGCTACACACAAAACGATGCCTATTACCAGTTGAACAGAAGAGAGCAGGTCGTGGTCTTCAGACTTCGCACTGGCCACAATAGACTGAGGTACCACCTATTCAACAAATTGAAGATACGTGGCACTGACGAATGCCCGTGTAGTACCGGGAAAATGACCGCTGAGCATTTGCTGCAAAACTGCCCGACATACGAGGATCAGAGAGAGCAGATGTGGCCATCACCAGTGGCAACACTAGACAAGCTCTATGGCAGTGTCGACAGCCTCAGGATGACCGCTGCTTTTTTCGAAAAAATAAAGGTTGATGTCTGACTGCGTACGATGAAGAAGAAGAAGAAGTTTAATGCCTACAATGAGTAGAATTATTCTTTTGTGCGCCCTGAAAAGGACGTTAAGTGGCGGGTGTAGCAGTTTCATCATATCTCGAGCACGCTGATGAAGGTAGACAGGGGTCATCCAGGCGGTGGTGCTATGCTTGGCTTCATCTAGGTGTCGCTCACTACTACCGGGATCACGTCGATCCCCTACCTAGTTAGAAAGGTTGTAATGAAAACAGTCTGTTTCCATGGATACCTGCGTGGAAGTGAGGTGGGGTCTTGGCCAATCTATTCGTATTTTACCTTGCCCTGGCTAACTTGCCCGATCAGTATGTATTGCAACGTCGTTCAGGATGAACAAACTGGAAATATCGTAAACAGTGGAACAAGAATATAAACAATATGTGCAAGGAAGGTCACTGAATTCCGTCTTTTAATTCATAAACAAGGTCTGAAGCCATTTTCTGCAAAACTATATGTCATATCAACATGATTTTTCGCATGTAGCCTTTGAATATCCATGACGTTGAGTAAATATTTTTTTCTCTAAGACATTTGATGTATTTTGAAAATGTATTCATTAGGTTATATTAAAAGCAACTTCACTGAATTGGACATACTTTTAACACATTTAGGGTACACAGTCGTGCTGTTTTTTAAATATATGTTTTTAAATTCAAATAAGCTGAGTAAAAAACAAATTCTTGATTATCCCGTGCACAAATTAGACACTTTGTCGAGTGCGGAAAACAACCAAGGTCATTCATGCGAAACTCTCGTTCAGTTATAGGTGTATCACGATATTATAGTTCGTGGGGTTGTTATTGTAACATATAGTTGTCTTTACAAAACTTACATTGAAATCAATTTCAAAATGAGTTTGAAGTGTACATTTATAACAATGCAGAGGGTTACCGTTTTACTATATAAGTTTTTTTGGCAGGGAATATAAGATCGGTCATTTATATTGCAATCGATATTCATGACCCAAAGAAACGATCGCAATTGGCGCTCAGTTTGAATAGATCATCCTATTACCGTTGTATTGGACAGTGCACTCATATCAAGCAAGGTTAAAGGGGACGGCGTGGGCTAGTGGTTAAGTGACACGGCTCACAAGCTGAAGGTGCTGGGTCCACTCCTCATTACATAACCGACTGTTACCCCGGGGAAGCAAACTCTTAGAAAATGCAGGAGGAAGCAGACCCTTAAATAAAATACATACCGAAGTTGGATGCATTGAGCTGACAGGCTCAAAAATAAAAACATAGCTCAACGCATACCGCCTTGTGGAATAGAGAAATAAGGAGAGCGCAAGGAAAAGGCAGGAAAAGGAAATTTGCCGATTTCGACAGAGATGTCGTAAAACGGGAGATTTTGAAACTGTTGACGAAAATTCAAATTGTTTTTCTCCGGAAACTAAAATTAACATTGCAATCCGACTGCAGTATGAAATTTCCATAAGTACTCTTTGAAAAATTGTAAGATCCGCCGGCAGGAATATTATATGTAAAAAGCGGCATTTAATTGCTGCCGGAAGCAAATACTTGAGACAGATAATTGAACGGCGTAGGCAAGGCTATGATATTGTATACTTGGACGAATCCTGAGTCAATGCTTACCACCACACCTATGGTAAAAAATGACAATCCGTTGACGATGAACAGAAAAGGCAAATTCCAAGCAGCAAAGGGCAGCGCATTATACTAATGTATGCCGGAAGCAGTGAAAATTGTTTTTTTCCGTGACGCTGAACTTATTTTCCAATCAAAAAGTACCGACGGTAGAGACTACCACACTGAAATGAATGGACACATTTTCAGGCACTGACTGACGAATAATCTGCTTTAAATTCTGGATGATAATTAGCCAAATAGACTTTAAATCTATTCTATAGATAACAATCGACGGTCAGGTACCGGAAATATAATAACGGAAAATGGAGGATACGAAATGGAAATCCAGAACAGAATATCGATGATCAAATCTGTTTTCACCAACATGATTAATTTGACATTCAAACACGTCTTTGAAAAATTTATAATGCAAGGAAAAATGATAGATAAATCAGAGTCCCATAGAGGGTGTTTGGGTCACCTGAAAAAACATCACACAGCTGAAAACAATACTGGATGGCTTTTTAGAGAACAAACGAGCTATATACAGCTAAATAGCGATATAAGTGGGCAAATCACACCACAAGATGGACAGCGAAAAGCGAAATAGATTGTGACATCACAAGGGACAGAGGGCGCTGGACATACATTGTAGCCGCCCTTTTTATGTGAAGATGCCATTTGGTGAACCGAACTGAACTTTAGGTGTTCCTGAAGAGGGACAATGCATTTTGATAGCCTAAGAAGAAAGTGAATTGTGCGTGTACTGACTGACATTTCCTGTTCATTTGTATTATCAAGAGGCCCTCGCAGATACGGTTTTCTCTACCGGGCCAAGTGTGCTGCGCTGGTTACTGTAAGCCCTTGTAAGCTATGTAAGCGTTATCTGAGATAATTACATGCAATCATATTTGACTAAATTTCTAAACTCGTTTCCTGATCTCAAAGAGGCGCGATCCTGACCGTGTCATTCAAGTTTCAATTCTGAATTGCCATTACACCACTTTATTTTTGGTAGTTTGGGTTACATGTTTTACGACCACTTAGAAAGAAACATTTGTCTATGTGATCACAGTTACTACACACACTCGACAAGAAATCATATCAGACACAGGGAAACTAGACAGGTTTATAGATATCAGACACGTGACCAGGATACCTCTTAACATAAGTTGCGCCAGCCAAATGTGCACAAGGCCACCATATTCCCTTTTGTCCACCCACCCTGGTAGAATCAAACGACAGAACACTCATATCAAGAAAAGGAAATGACAACAAGATAAGTGGAAAGCCACACTGGAACAGATTAATAAATGTCGTAGAGGTTAATGAGATGAATAAGAAGCTGGAAAGAATTTATAACGGAGATTGGTAATAATAATACCATTCAGAAGTTCTGGAACATATTTCGAAAGATGAACGGGAAGACAATTTAGGCGACTTATCCCCAATATTCATAAGTCAACAGGGATTCCCCCGAGGACAGAAAGATAAATGGTTTGGTTTTCTTAATCTATACGTTAGCCAGACATACATGGGTGGGAATAGAGACGTTCAACACGAAATTCGGGAATATATTTCAGACACTAATATATATATATATGGGGAACGGCGTGGTCTAGTGGCAAGACTCTCAATCCAAAGGTTCGCCTCCAACGACCCTGGACCCCCCCCCCCCCCCTAAAAAAAAAAAAAAAAAAAAAAAAATT
The DNA here is from genome assembly GCA_036924085.1 of Ariolimax columbianus. Classification (NCBI taxonomy): domain Eukaryota; kingdom Metazoa; phylum Mollusca; class Gastropoda; order Stylommatophora; family Arionidae; genus Ariolimax; species Ariolimax columbianus. The sequence goes on from JAVGWX010000022.1 coordinate 48,014,520, forward strand.
TTAAAAAAAAGGTTTATCTACATGTAATACCCGAGGCAGAGGTGGGGCATATTCTCCGTTCAAGCAAGAACACTGCCCCGGGTCCAGATGGAGCAGTGTATTGTCACATCATGCAATTGGATAGGGCTGTTTTGTCCTAGGACTGGCTCCGTGGCTATCTCCGTCCACTCCCTTAACCTGGCAATTACCGCACGCTCCTCTGCAGCTATCGAATAATCACCTTACATATATCTATAGCAAGCTACTTGAGAATAGTGGCCAGATTAAATTATATCCAATATAGAACGTGAGCATATTCTACCTGACATCCTGAGCAGTTACAGACCCATGATAGAGACCTGGAGTAACGAACGCTAAGATATTTGCATATGACATGTATGAGGGCTTCCAAGTCAGGTAAGAAACAGTTACCGAGACTCTCGATCTGGAGGATGCCTTCAATCGGGTTGTTTTGGGGACTTTGATGTGTTCAGCAGTACTGTTCACACCTATACAATAACAGGGGTCAACATTCAAACCACAGAGCCAGGGAAAACATTTACATTTACAGACGACATACTCACATATACGATGACTCAGACAGGTAGGTATGAAATGGTTGGAAACTTCCAGGGGAAAATGACAGCCAATCTTAACAAGGCCTGCGCGATGTGAAGTTCCCTGAACAAGTCCGAAGTTTAAGGCTGACCTGCTGGTCAATAACTTTTATAGAGGTGTCTTTGACAGGCTGAAACACCTCAGAGCAACATTAGATCGTAGACTGTCATTTAAGTACCATATCGACTAGACCATACAACGATGCAAGCGAGGCGATAGCTGAGACGATGGCCACTGCATACTTTGAACAGCGGCACCTGTTGGTACGGGCTGGGTTTCCTCACACTATCAAGATCACGGTGTGAAAGATTGGAATGCATGCAGAATGAAGGGATGCGACAGGTTCTGGATTGTACTAGACATTATAAAGATCTGGTATATGCTAGGACTTCTGTCTGTGACTTTCAAATATGAATTCCCAAATGAAAAAAAAAAACACATACATTTCCGAGTTATGGCAGACAGGGGGCACCCTTTTTACAATAACACTTTAGAAATGAAGAGAAAGATTTCATTAATGGCACAAGCAAAGAGAGTGATTTGAAAGGTCACTACAGAAGAGACTTCAAATCCTTGATCCTGAAAGTGCAGAAAGGCTCGCTAAAGCATGAGTGAATATCGGCTATAGAAATCTAAAAACCCCAGGTCATGTGTTAGATAACGTCCTAGTCCTGCTGGGTTTCCGGGAAATGAAGGATCTGACATCATGGTTACGCACGCGTTAGTTATTGGCCCATTAAAGATGGTAACGGTGGCGATTTGAAAGATAGCAATGACCGCCTGCTAATAAATAAAACAACAATTCTCAGATTACAAAACTTTGAAAGTAAATGAGGGTTCCAGCTGAAGTTGGGCGAATTAAAGAACGAAGAGGGAGTGTTTTCAACCAATGAGCCACAGGAACCTACCGTATCCACACCTTTCGTCATTTACTGAGAGGGACTGAACACCTGTAGGTATGTCCGATGTGCAGTGAAGTTGATTTCTAATACAGACGTCATTTAGCGACCACGATAGAGGTGCCTTTGTGTGTACGCAGCAAAAGACGGTAAAAATTCAATTGAAACAAAATCTTTTGACATGATTCAGCCTTTATATACACACACTACTGGTGTGTAGGATGGCTGAAAGCGTGTTATTACCAGTTACTGAATATATCTGCATCTACAGGCAAGTCGGATTAATGCGTTTGGTATTATTTCCATTTGACATTTGATATTATTTCCATTTGACATTTGATATGAATGTAACGATTGTGTAAATTTGACAGTTGTCTACTGTAACGCTGTGCACCTTGTGTGTGATATTTGTCATCCTCATATCCCATGACATTTCATAGTCAAGGTGGCGCAAATGGATTACCAGCATTGATCGACTAGTTATTCAGTTGAAATTGCCATTGATGATGACATGTTTTTGTGACTTCCATTTTTGGTTCGTGCGCATCATCACAATTTGACTGTTTTACCTCCGCTGTGGGGAGGAAGACTAACGTCTGGTCAGGTAAAATATACTCACCTGATATGTTAGTCAGGGTCCGGCAAAAAAAATACTCGACAAGACCCTCACCTTGGCTTCCGAGTAGCCCTCCCTGGAAACGGGCTGTTTTCAAGGCAGCCTGGCTAACGAGGTGAGGGATCGACGTGATCTCTGTAGTAGTGAGTAACACGCAGATCAAGCCAAACATAGCACAACCACCTGGAGGACCCCGGCCCACCTTCATCAGCACGCTGCGGATGTCAGGAAAGCTACTGCAACCCTCCACTTAACGTCTTTTTCAGGGCGCACAAAAGAGTAACTTACTCATTGTGGGCATTCGCAAACAACAACAACCTCCGCTGCCTCCTGTAGGTTTCAGGCCTGCAAGGTTATCAAAGTTCGTCTGTCACTATGTGGGCGGTTTTAACTTTTACTCTATGACAATACTTTGTGAATATCTGGAATATTGTTTGGTACTTTCATCTTCCTTCACCATTTGCTATGAACATAGAGATTAAATTCTGGTCATTCTACATTTCCAACCTATTGGATGCCCCCCCTCCCCCCCCTTCTCTTCCTCCATCGCCGCCTTGCAGAATACCTGCTTACGAGAAATGCTTCGGGTGTAAACCCTGAAAAATCTGCATCCTGTGCCATCTTAAGTTGTCTTAACTTATGTCTTGCCACTGGCCCAAGATAGTTCGGGACTAGACAATGAGGTTGATGACCAGCGCAGTTTCTTCCTCACTAAACACATCGCAAGTTGTATCATCAAGACAACAATCGTCTGATGATGTCGCCATCAAATCTTGCTACATGTAACAAACTAATACAGAATAGAAACATGATTTGTGATTGGGAAAACAGACACGTAGTGCAATATATATAAATACCCACTGCATCAAAGTAAATGTGCTTCTTGTGTTGAATGCTATGTTTACCATTGACGGTTCAAATATCATATGCACATGTGCACGTGTTACACAATACTACAAAAAGAAAAACACAAATAGTTTGACACATACTTCAAAAGTAATTGCCAGCTTGACATTTTGGGACCTAGAGTAAACATGGCAAGAAAAGCAAAGATAATGTACACAAAATAACGCGAGCGACATCACAATTGGCTGGTAAAGAAGCTGGCTAGAAATGCTCAAATTCCAGATGTGTGTCTCGGGGTTGAAGAGAATATGAACTTGGATGTGATATTGTGAACTTGCTGTAAGAGCGCCTCTCTCTCGCTCGATCTTGTCAGCTTATTCAGTTTTGGCAAACTCTGTAAGAAAAATGAGCAAAGTGCTAGTTAGCAATAGCGCGAAAGTTTACCTTTGAGATCAACGCTGAAGAAGACAGTTGCCGATGTAGCGAAGTATTCAAGGTCGCTGGTCATATCAGAAGAATTAACATTCCAAATCCGGTTGCTCTTAGCAGACTTGTAGGCATCTTTAATTTGAGTTGATGTATTGCTAGTTAAGCCAAAGCGATGGACTGCGTGAGCAAACTCGTGAGCTAGAACGCTTGACTGGTGCTTCATAGGATCATTAGCTGAACACATGACGTTGTCGTCAAGGACGACTGAAATTTCACGAGACAAACCAGACATATTCTCATACTTCTTGCCTGGTAAGTAGCATGTGCGTGCACAGGAGCCATCGCATCTGGTACCACAGTCACCGTTATCAAACATCTTGAATTCAGGAAAAACTGTAATTTTTTCTGCTTTGCTAAAAACTCCAATGTAAGTTGATACAGCAATATTTGTGAATATGTTTGTTGGCATATATCTGGTCATTTTTAATACTATAGTCGATGCTGTATGCAGTGTGTTATATGTTGTCCCTGGAGATCCCGTTATTCTAATCTGCAATACAAAGAAATTACAATAATAATTAGTACATAGTGCCAAGTGAGCATAGATTACACTAAAAGTAAAGTAAAGTAACAATTAATGCTATTGGTTACTTTTCAACGGCTTGGCTATATGCCATCTCCTCTCCCTCGCTGCTTTTTCTTGACGGTACCCATTTAAGGCTGGGTCGACCCGGGAGACGTTGCGGTCTGAAAAAACATTTCCGTCTCAACTGAGGAATGAACCCAGGACCAGCAATATGCGAAGCCAGGTCGCTAACCACTACGCTATGCGGCTCTCTAAATTGCACTAGTCAGATACTGATTAAAAACATATCGCGTGTTGGTTATTATGAAATACAGAACATGTGCATGCATTGTAAACGATTGTAATTTGACATTTTAGATTACAGATCTAACAAGACAGGTGACAGGTTAAAAAAGCAAACCTCAAATCTATTTTTGATATCTGGCTTGTAGTACACTAGATCTGATTTAAATCTGATCTACATCTCATATGATCTGATCTACATCTGATCAATAAGTGAAATAATCTGATCTACATCTGACGTATATCTCCCATGATCTTAATCTTCACCTGACCTATATGATCTAATCTACATCTGACCTATATCTTACATGATCTAATCTACACATGACCTAAATCTTACTTGATCTAATCTATATCTGACCTATACATTACATGATCTGATCTACAACTGACCTATATCTCACATGATCTGACCTACATCTGACCTATATCTGACATGATCTAATCTATATCCGACCTATCTCTTACATGATCTAATCTATATCCGACCCATCTCTTACATGATCTAATCTATTTCTGACCTATATCTTACATGATATAACCTACATCTGACCTATATCTCACATGATCTAATCTACATCTGACCTATACATCGCATGAGATGGCCTATATCTGATCTACATCTGACCTGTATCTCACAGAATCTGATCTATATCTGATATGTACCTCTTCCTCCCTCCCTCTCTCCGTCCGTCTGTCTGTTTGTTTGCCTGTCTGATTTATCTTATTTAACTCTAAACTCCTAAGCCTAAATCTAAACTAATCTAATATTGTCTGTCTGTCTATCTGTTTATCAGACTGTCGATCAGTCTGTCTGTCCGCCACTGAGTCTGCTAGCCTGCCAACCACTCTCTGTCTATATGTTTCTCTCTGTTGCTCTGTCTTCACTTTTCAATCCAAGATTACCTGTGTACCTAAGACTCCTCTCTCATATGACACTTCCCCAGTAGCATTGACAAATACGTGCTTGAATCCAAAAAAAGTGGAACTCTTTGACTGCGAGAAAATGTAATTGTTCTTGGAGATATCTGATGTTTCCAACTGCTTGTCGCTTTCAAGTTTGACATGCACGCATGTGACAACTGAAATATTGGAATATTAAATTGTCATTCGAGCGGTCATGTGCTGTCATTGGAGTTAAGTTTTGTTGTTTATAATATCGTAGTTCTGAAGCTTTATGAAGCATCATTTGTTGATTATCAGTACACAGTAATTAATGCAATAGCACGGTTTTAAACATGAAATTTGTCAAAAACAGTCTTGGAGAAACATCTTGAATAATGCAGGTAAAGGGATCTTCCAGTGTTAAAAAACTTCAGCAAAGCATATTATTAATTGCAAAAACATTGAGGTGCTTGATGGATTCTTCTTCTTTTTCTTCTGATGTCTTACTGCTATTGCAATAAGGCGTCACAGAGCGGCGGAATGCGTAGATTTCTTGTTATCGCCAAGTTGGAGACTAGAGCTGTCGTTAGTTATAACTTTCTGAGAGTGTCAGAGGTACCATCAATTCATCGACGTCGAGGTCAGAACCTTGCACGTGAACCGGAGACCTCAAAGTAATGTTGCAGACGTGGTCACGGATTGTCTGTCCGGTTTCACTTATCGCACAGTGCATATCACTGCTCCGGATCTTCCTCTTATGTGTTTTTAGACTGACCACAATGTGGGAATAAATTGTTAATTTATCAGCCTCTTCTTAGTTGAAAGACGCACTTTAGAGTGTTTTAAAGTCAATGCAGCTTGATAGTGGACACTGTTTGACTTCTGAATTCTATGTACGATCAATATTGTCGTCAATTTTACACGCATTTTCTCTACACAACCCGTTCTCGTGAAGATATCATGAGGGAAATGTATGAAATCTCTCAAGATCATCCAGTATCCTTAATAATACACATCTCAAGGAGCAGGGAATTTCCAAGTAGAGAACATAACGTGGAGGCAGGCGAAATGGTAGGCAGTAGGCTGGACCTCGTATCAGGAAAGAGCTTGCCAATGGCAATCTCAGATTAATCAGCCCAAACCCCTACAGCGCCTGCATGACTACAGGGGGGTGACTTATGGAGGTATGAACATCCCAATCGTCTGCTGGTCACCTTGTGACGAAACTACACGACTGGAATGTAACATTGGCTGTCTAGAGACTCCGCAGAGTCTTCTGAGGTCGCTGTGGTCGAGAGGTCAGGCAATCGCCTCCCAAAACGATGAACAGAAACAGTGGACTATTGAATCCCACAAGTTTTATATTGACTGCTGGTCTTGTGAGACCAGCATGCCTGCATTCTGAGTTGCCTCCAGTTGTCTTGACTAATATCTTGCCACTGGTCCAATGTAGCTCGGGAACAAAAGAGCTAGGTCGATGATAAGGGAAGTTTCTTTCACACTATAATTCAAATACAGGAGTTACATCATTAGAACACGCCAATCTGTTGATGTCGCCGTCATTGCTATCGATCAGCAACCAATAATAATGTGCGATCTCTCTGTCCGTCATCAGCGAACATACTAACTAGGTATTTGAACTCCTGTGCTTGCTTGCTACTTTTGTCACTGCTGTGGAAACTTCTCTGCACGTGTTCACATGATATCATCTTAGTCCTGGTATTGTCTGTGTTTATCATAATCGTTACAAGCGAGATGGAGATAGTTCATGTGATGTTGCAGGTCTTCTCCATATTGGTAAAAAATAAGGATATAAGCATACAACAGTTCAACTCCCTTCATGGGAGTGGGGAAAAGTCAGATAGCCGTGCATTAATGTCTGCTCCCTCGACTCTCTCAGGTGTTTGTGTCGAGTTTTTCGATGTTTAGTGGTTTCTGTTCCGATTATATTTCACAACTCCTTCATCAGGTGGTATCAAGGACTTCATTCTGTGAATTTGATGTGCTTTCGATCGGTTATCCTGTTTGTTATGCTGCATTTCATGCCTGGCTTAAGCCGTGGGAAACCAGTCCATGGCGGAGTTCAACGATCCGCTTAACTGCACACCAGAATTCAGTCCAGGTTATCTCTACTCAAGGACATTTCTGCTTGGACTGAAACCAGCTTCCTCCTGTCCTCCCCTCCGGATACCTCTCCCACGATACCTCTCCCAACTTCGTATTCTCAGCACAGCTAGGGTCACGTTGGCCAACAGGTGGACACCGTCAGAAGCGTGGAAACGGGGAAAAACACGGACAGACACGGAACGCTTGACAAAAAACATTGATCTAACACACTCCTCGCGGCCCTCATTCCAAGGCTGCGGAGTACACGGCTCCATCTGGAAAGTCTGTAAGGATTTCGGTGGACACATGGACATGGCTTCAGCAGTTGGGCATAGTAGTGGTGAATAAACGCAACGGCCTTTGACGCCTACGCGAACATTATTATTATTATTATCATGGGAGTTGGCCAACTGTGTAAATCCACATAAATAAGGAAAACAAGTGGAGAAAGATCCCACCTCTGTCGTACACCAATCAGTACTAGACACCAATTCGCCATACCGGCCTTTCTTGTTATTGCACCGTCACTTTTTTGCATACAAGGCACGAATGTCATCTCTTAGTTGACCGTCCACACCATATTCCTCCATTTCCTCCCATAACCTACATCGGTTTACTCGGTAAAATGTCTTTTTCTGATCAATGAAGGTCTCGTGGAGTTTCTTATTACTAAACTTTCTCCTGAGAAGTAAGACCCACAACCCGAGGCACGCAACTTTCTCCTGAGAAGTAAGACCCACATCCCGAGGCACGCAACTTTCTCCTGAGAAGTAAGACCCACAACCCGAGGCACGCACCTTCCACCTCAGAAGTAAGACTCACAACCCGAGGCACGCACCTTCCACCTCAGAAGTAAGACCTACAATCCGAGTCAATTCTCCAGACATCATTCCACGTCTTATAATTCTTTTAACTTCGATTCCTCAGGTGGCACATTGGCCATTTGTATCCTCGACTGCACGTGTACACACACCTTCCAGTTAATTTTCAAGGCCTTCTAGATCAAAAGCTGGATCATTGAAATTCATGATAGTCGCTTCTGTACTCGGTCAATTCTTCCAAGGATGGTGTCCTAAAAAGCAACATTTAAATTAAGTATGTTTTGCAGAAGTTCGTTTGCATCAGCTCTAGTATCAGCTGTCTGTTGTCTATTTTTGGTAAGTTCCCCAATTAAATTTAAACAGTTCACACAGTCCTTCATAAATTGCTTTAACAGCTTTTGCTCGTGCACTCAATCGGTTTTCAGATTCACGTTTTTCTGTTATCGACACAGTTTTTATTAGCTCTTACCAGCGATGTATGAAACGTGAGATAATCACATTATATGATTTCGATTGTACCGAAGAAGGTAATAACAATTGGATCCTGCTTGGCTAAGTTATAGCTTTGGTTATCACAACTGACAAACAATGCCCGATTATTTCTTGGAGTGAATTTTTTTGCTGGTGGCCTGATATATAGCCAGTCATCACATCAGCATTGTTGTAGTATTGATATCGGCAATCAGTCAGAGGTAAGTTGTCATTTTCCAGTTTATACACTGGAGCACTTTAAAGCGTTTTCTCATCTTTTGGCAAGAATTTAAATATAATCCAGAAACGATTCTTGAATATCCACTGTTTTGTTTACAAAAGTCACATGAACAAATCGGATTACTTTGGAGAACTCTTCTCAATGTCCTAGATCAGAAGTCAAGTCCAGAAGAGTTCCACAGTAACGGTTGCGTCTGATATCAATTAGTAACTGATTCCTCAATTTGTTTGCAAGAAGACTAATAAATTCATTCTGAATTTCGGGAGAAATGTAAGGCAATGATCTCAGATTTTCTTTAGCAGATTTCAAATTGGTTGGCATCGATGGATCGTACTGCAATATTAATTTAAATAAGACAAGAAAGTTGCCAAATAGTTGTTCTATCATCATCATGAAAACTTTCTAAATGACCACGAAATGATATATATATATATATATATATATAAATAATAATAATAGTAATATGTACAGGTCACCCTATTTCCTTCATGATTTTCCACAGATTTTGATGTTTTACCGTATCGAAGGCCTTGGTGTAATTAATGAAACATGTGTACATGTCTACATTAAACTCTCTACATTGTTCGTAGATATTCCTAAAGTTGAATATGTGGTCCCTGGTCCCCCTGTCTTTCCTAAAACCTGCCTGGACTACGTGAATATCAGATTCAAACGTTTTCTCTAACCTTCTTAATAGGATTCGCAAGAGTATCTTGCTAGCATGGCTGATCAGCGCGATAGTTCGGTAGTTCGTGCACAGCTTCCGGTTGCCGTTTTTTGGAGAGGGGAATATAAATTGATTTCTTCCATGCTTCTGGCCACTCTCAACTGACTTCCTCTTCTCTCTCTTCTCACCTCACTCTGTTTCATTTGACTCTGTCCTACAGTCACACCCTTGCACAACTTTCACACGCGCCCTCGTGGTAGGGCCCTTCCATTGCACTTTGGTTGGGCTAGCTTCTGAGGGCGCACAAACCTAGCATAGGTACATACAGATGCACACATGCATCCAAGCACTGGTTTATGCGTCCTGATATCGCCCAATTGACTACGGTCTGGGGTGGAAAATGGCGCGCCTCCGCCAGTAGAAACTAGCGAGGCAAACATTTAAGCAAAAAAAAAATTCTGGCCACTCTGCACACTGCTATATCTGTTTACACAGCTTGTGACAGACTCGAGCACTTACCTCCCCTCCTGCTTGTATTAGCTCTGCTCGGATATCGTCACATCCTAGGGACTTTCCCTTTTTCAGGCTTTTGATTGCTGAGTGTACTTTCTACAATGTTAATTCCGGTTCTTTGTCATCCTTTGGTAGGATTGTAACTGAGTGCTGTGTGCTATCCCCATACATGTTTCTCTCCATCTATTCAGTATATGTATATATCAAATCATTCCTTGTCTGAAATCTTTCGATAGGTCTCGCACATCGTTAAAGCTCGGGAAGGCGTGAATAATGAAGACATATTATAGCATATGTTCAGATTATCAGAGCCCCCTTCAATTGCCCCCCCCCCCCCAATCCACTTTATCCCCTCTTCCAGACTTCCTGTCCACATTAATTGGCCACGCTATCGAGTTGGCCATGCTATCGAGTTGGCCATGCTATCGAGTCAATGCCATCTGAAAAACCACCAGATGAAGATGGCATCACTGTGGAGGTCATCCCATTTACCAAGTCAGAGTCCAACGTTTTGCACGTTATCTTCATTCGGAACGAACACCTGCTGCCTGACACAAATCGAGAACAACACTCTTGCACAATAAGGGGAACGAAGAGGATCTCGGAAACTATTGCCCAATTACTCTTCTTCCGGTCACTTACTTACTTCCCCTGTCCAAGCACCACGTTATACAGCATGCATCCAGTATTCAGCGATATGGATAGCCTTGTCATTTGCGTCCAGCATGTCGCATGTAGTGCATGTTTCCTAGAGGTTGGAGCAGGTCAATAGGTGGTCTGGGTCTTGTATTTGCACCATAGTCACACGTGTCATCGTCTGTGTATCCCCATCGTTTCATATTCCTCTTACACCGTGATAGTCAAGTCAGGAGTCTTTAAGCGACTTCCATGTCGTGTATGGTAGATGGTGTCCGGGGGCAGTGTTCCTCCCGAAGTTCCATCTCTGGGGCCTGCATCAACTTGTGCCATCTCTCGATGCGGCGACATTTAGGGCTCGTCTGTATGGGCTGTGTTGATTTTAGGAAGCTAAGCCAGGATTTGAGTCTTGTGCTCTGTACCTGATGTTCAAACATTGGATGCCTTGGGTCGTGCTCCTGTTTTTCTCGTTCGATTTCTGCTGAGACGCTTCTTCGAATCTCGGGTGGTGTTATGCCAATTATGGGGTATATTTTATAAATGGGTTTGGGTTTTAAGCACCCTGATACTATCCGACCCACCTCATTTATTGCTGCATCAACTAGTTTCGCATGGGCAGGGTTTTCCTTGACCGGCGCAGCGTATTTAGCTCTCTCTGTGTGTGTGCGTGTATGTGTGTGCGGGTGTGTGTAGTTGGGGTGGGGTGGGGGTTGCGGTCGTGAACGATTTTAGTATATGACCATACATAGTATCTACCATACACGACATTTAAGTCGCTTAACAGACTCCTAACTGGTGTATCACGGTGCAAGCGGAATATGAAACGATGGGGATACACAGATGATGACACGTGTGACTATGGCGCAATACAAGACCCAGACCACCTGTTTCATTCAGTTTCTCCTCAGAAAGTGAAACCTATGTTTTAATTTTAGCCCATTTGACGCTCTTCACAGGCTGACGCCCGGGGCGGCTCGCTACGCCACTGGTTTGATGGCAGACTGAACATCATCTACACATATGACACTATGTTGTTCATTGATTCCTTCAAGTTGAGATTAAAAGCTGTGCTGCTGCCTAATTGTAACTGTTTACCATCTGTTCCAATCGGAAATGCAGTTCACATGAAGGAAGCGTACAACAATATGAAACAACTGACACACCACTAACTATGACAAGTATCAGTGGCAGATTGATAGTGACATGAAGGTCATTGCCATCTTGATGGGGCTATGGCAGTGTTACACAAAGTGTTACTGTTTTCTCTTTCTGTGGGAAAGCCGAGCCAGAACTTTCCATTCTACGAAAAGGATTGGCCTCAACGACAATCACTTGAAAAGTGGAAAAATAATGTACTCAACGAGCCACGTGCAGAATCCCACAAGATCTTGCTCTCTCTCTCTCCACTCCACATCATACTTGAACTAATGGAGAATTTGGTGAAGGCCATGGATCGAAATGGGGCAGAATTTTGATATCTTCGTGATAAATTTCCAAGACTTAGTGCGGTTCGAGACCAGGGATTTGATATCGTCACAGGTGATAAAATAAATTAGCTTGGAAAGTTTTCCAGCACGGGGCCACAAACTTTGTAGGAAACAATAAGGCTGACGATTACCAGGGACTTGTAGAGACCCTATAACAGCGATTCAAACCCTAGAGTGCAATGTGTCCATGAAATTACACGTTTTACATTCTCGTGTCGATTTCTTCTGCGGTGCTGTCAGTGACAATTATGGGGAGCGATTTTATCAGAACATTAATACACTCGAAAAAAAGTAACAACGGAAATGGCATGCATCAATGCTAGCAGAAATTTGTTGGACCCCTGTGAGAAATGCCCCACAAACGCATTGCAAGCAAGAGACAAAAACGCGTCGCCGTAAATCATTTCACCTGTGAGCATTATTGTCATAGTATTTGCAATTGTGTGAAACTTGATTTATAGATATTTTAAAAACTAGAGCTAATCTGGTGTTTTAATTATCATATTCATTTTCAGCAACGCGATCAACATAAAGGTAACTTGATTTAATCTTAGATACACACATACAGTTAAAATGTGCTGTCCAGTGTAAAATGGACCGGAAGCACAAATACATAAAAGCATGTAATGAGCACACAGTATACGCTGAGATGGACACACCACAAATTGGTTATTCTTCTGTAAAATGTTCAGAAGACAGCATAATGTTGACACCAAAACATGTTCTTACCTCGATACTGTAGTGGAAAGATGAGTGGGAGGTTTTAAAGAAGATATAAATGCCAATAGGTGCCCTTTTAATCAGAGCTACAGTGACGGGACCGTTGACAGAAACATTAAGAACGAAATATCAATATATGGCGATAAGCAACTGGAACCCGGTTTTTTTTTTAAAGCAAGAAATGTTAAGAAGAAACTGTGGATGATAATCAAAAATGTGTACTAACTGTTTTTAGTGGACCTGAATTACTTAAATAGTGCACATGATTATGCAATGGCTAAAAAGTGATACAACTATTAAGGCCAAACAAACCTGTCACGAACGCAAATATAATCAACAGTTTCATGGTAACATACAACCGATCCAAATTACTGTAACTGGTTAATCAAAGTTTTGTCACTCGTTCTTTGGCATGTATTATTTGTCTGCAGATGAGTTTGTAATCTTTTGATCACTTAACAAATGTACGCAGACTTTTTATTTGTCTCTGACTGTCCGATTAAACATGCAAGATAAGCTTATAATTTGGTGAAGCTGTTCTGCAGAATTACGTGTGTATGTGTGTATATGTGCGTGTCTATGTGTGTGTGTGTTTATTATATATTATATATGCACGAGAGCGATTTTTAAAATGTTGTCTTTGAGGAGACAATTTCATTAATGTGCAAGATTTACGGATGAGCTATTCATTTTCTTAGGGGATGATGATTAACGTCTGGTCAGGCAAAATATACTTATCAGACATGTTTGTCAGGGTGAGGCAAAATATACTTGCCAAGACCGTCACCTCGGCTTCCTAGTAGCCCTTTCTGGAAACGGACTGTTTTCATGGTAGCATGGCTAACGAGGTGAGGGATAGACGTAATCCCCGTAGTAGTGAGTGACACGCAAAGCACAACCACCTGGAAGACCCAAATCCACTTTCATCAGCACGTTCGGGATGTGAGGAAAGCTACTGTAACTCGCCACTTAACTTCCTTTTCAGGGCGCACAAAAAAGTAACCTACTCATTGTGGGCATTCCCAAACAAACAACATACATTTTCTTAAAGCTTGTAATGTCGTTTAGGTGATGTGTCATTATTTGTAGACGTAGTCATCGTCCAGGTCCACACACACACGCCAACGTCGGACAAGTTGTTGCATCCCGTCAAAGAAGTAAACAAATCTGATGTGTTCTCCCGAAACCAGGTACGCACAGCGGTTTGCACCTCCTCGCCAAGTACACACAGCTGTTTACACCTCCTCGCCAAGTACACATATCTGTTTGCACCTCCTCGTCAGAAGCGAGCTGTGTCCCTAGAGGTTTTCCTTTAGCTTCGGGAAGAGGAAGAAGTCACAACGTGCAACTCTGCGCTGTACGATGGGTGCGGTAAAATGTCAAATCTGAGACCCTCCAATCCAGCCATGTCTGTCGACTCGTGTGTGGTAAGAATTGTCGTGCTAAGGAATTGTGAGTTTGAGCACACGAGCAATCGTTACAGACGTGTCTGTAAGTTTTCACATATCGACCAGAGTTGACCGTATTTAAATTCAGTATGGACTACAACCTTGCAATCCCAAAAGATGGTCATTATCACTTTTCCCACCGAGGCAAAGACCTTCAATATTTGTTGGGGGCAGGTGAGTTCTACAGCCTGTACTCCAGAGACTGGCGCTTGTTTTCTGGGTCATACTAATGTGTCCATGACTCGTCGCAATTGACAATTTGGCGGATAAAGGCATCACCTTCCTGTTAAAACGCGCCAGAAGTTCCTGGCACAAGAGCTGTCGGCGCTGTTTCATATTCGGTGTCAGCATTCGAGGAAATCATCATGCACACACTTTCCTATACTAGATAATGTGATGAACTCGCTCAATCTTCTTCTTCTTCTTCGTACGCAGTCAGACAGTAACCATTATTTTTTTCGAAAAAAGCGGCGGTCATCCTGAGGCTGTCGCCACTGCCATAGAGCTTGTCTTGCAGTTCCACTGGTGATGGCCACATCTGCTCTCTCTGATCCTCGTATGTCGGGCAGTTCTGCAGCAGATGTTCAGCTGTCATTTTACCGGTACCGCACGGGCATTCGTCGGTACCATCTATCTTCAATTTGTTGAATAGGTGGTACCTCAGTCTATTGTGGCCAGTGCGAAGTCTGAAGACAACGACCTGCTCTCTTCGGTTCAACTGGTAATAGGCATCGTTTTTGGTGTAACCAGTATGTTCGGTTTCCTATTTGGTCATGTATCTGGCTTTGATAAGCAGTTTTGACTCATCGTACGTCATACTAGTATCTGTTTGTGGTAGTAATGCACCTTCTTTTGCCAGTCTGTCTGCCTCCTCGTTGCCTTGGATGTTGCAGTGTGATGGGACCCACTGTACCACTACCCTTTTTGGTGCGGACTGCTGGCACAGTTTGCAGAGTGCTGCTCTTAAGTCATTAAGCTCAGTGTTTTTCTGGCTTTTTAGCGCTGTGACTACGGCGAGAGCATCTGTCAGCAGGACTGTATGGCTTCCATTTTCTTTATGTGTCAACTCGCTCAATCGAAATCAAAAGCATTGCGGCAATATCTTTCTGCTTGACAAAAGAGGAAGACGAGGAGATAATTAGTAACATTAAAAAAGCTATTGCAGGGAAATTATTATTAATGGGGGATTGCAATTTTTCTGAAAAAAAATAGGATAAGTCAGAGTTATTTGCAGAGTCAAATGTTTTGCCAAATGCAAAACTGACAAATTTTTTATTTAGCTTGTAGAGAAAGCTACCAAAGGCAAAAATATACTCGATCTAATATTTACTACAGAGAAAAATATGATTGAAAACGTTATCGTTCGTGAACTATTTGGCTCAAGCGACCATCAAATCATCCGTTTGGGATCTTATAGCAAAGAGAGAAGTAAACAAAGTCGCGAGCATACGATTACTTTAAGACAGATGTTCAGAAGATGAAAGAGACAGCCAGCAACATAATCTGGAAAGATATTGTCAGAGATACAAATGTTGAACAAGAGTGGGAGAGTTTCAAAACAGTTTTAGAACAACTTAAAGTGGAATGTGTTCGATGTAGGGTGGTAAACACTAATCATAAAAAGTGGATAACTAGATTTGTAGTTAAATGTAGAAGAGCTAAAAATAAAGTATGGAACGAATATATAGAGGCAGGTAAATCAAAAGTGGCATATTGAAAATATTTGGACAAGCAAAACAGAAAGGGATTAAAGCAGCATAAATACATTCTGAAAACAAACTTGCTAATATGATCAAGACTGATAGTAAAAGCTTCTTTTCTTGTGTTTAAAATAAACAAAGAACGATAGACAAGGTAGGCCCTCTCATATATAGCACAGGTAACATAATATGAGAACATCAGAGGCAACTTATCTACTAAATCAATACTGGAACAGCCTTCACAAAAGAAGACTGCTTCAAGATCCCAGACCTTACAGATATTTTCCAATAAGACATGCATAAAGTGGGATTAAAATCAATATGTATTACGGAGGACATTTTTTGTAAATTGGAGAGATCAAAAGTGGATAAATGTCCGGGTCGAGATGGTATTCATCCAAAATTGCGGTTTGAAATTAGAGACCAACTAGGACAAACCATTGGCTTTAATATGTTCTCAATCACTTGCAAAAGGGATTGTTCCAAGATATTGAAAATGTGCAGGAGTGATCCCTAGATTTAAAAAGGGAAGGAAATAAGATCCAGCAAATTATAGACCAGTGAGTTTAACGAGCATAGTCTGTAAATTGTTAGAATCAATAATCAAAGAAAACATTGTAGTGCATTTAGACAAGTTTAATCTAATCAGAAATAGTCAGTATGGGTTTACTAGAGGGAGATCGTGTTTAACAAATCTATTGGAAATCATGTAAGAGGTTAACTAAATTTATACATAAGGGGGAACCAGTGGGTGTTATTTATCTAGATTTTGCAAAGGCTTTTGATAGAGTACTTCGTCGAAGATTATTTAAAAAGTTAAAATAACATTGAAAAGGTTAGAAAGTTGCCGAATGGATTGAAAGTTGGTTAACAGAAAGAATGCAGAGAGTGGGCATAAATAAGGAGTACTCTGAGTGGTGTGAAATGCCACAGTGCTCAGTTTTGGAACCAATTTTGTTCTTGATATATATACACGATTTGGACATTGATATCGGATCAATTATTGCAAAATTCGCTGATGACACTAAACTATGTAGGAGGGTCACCTTAAGAAGAATTTGATCTATTGAGGTCGGATTTAGATGAAATTCGATACTGGTCTGTGAGATGGCAAATAGAGTTTATTATAGATAAATGTAGTCATCCCCGTGAGTAGATCCAATATGGAACATCATTACAGAATTGGCGACAACAATATTAGAATGATAAATAAGGAAAGGGACCCAGGGGTTATAATAGAGCACACAGGTAAAGTGAGTGACCAAGTCCAGATAGCAGTGAATAAAGCAAATTCAATGTTAGGTATTGTGGCAGAGTCTATGACTTTAGCTGAGTAGTTTTAGCAGTTGCGTAGTACTTATCTAAAGAGTACAACATGTATCTACACCGTGACACGACTTCATACAGTAAAAAATACAGTAAACACTATCCAACAAAAATGATATGAATTAATATTATCACCTTTAGTCAAAACAATATTAACAAAACGAACAAAGTACATCTAAACTAAATAATCATAATGTATGTATAACTACAAATGAAGTTTGTAAACACTAGCTTTTGATGTTTCCTCCAAAAAACATAACCCAGACTCTTGCCGCTGCATTCACCTTATCTGCACACTCAACACAAACAAAAACTCGTCCTCACGATTGGATTACGTACTCAGTCGTTATGTGCATTCACACACACTCAGATCACTTACAGTCAGGTGATCTGTACATCCACATTCAATCGGTTCACGAATGCTCAGGCCATCTGTGCATTGAAATGCAATTAGATAACGTCACTTATAGTCGGATCACGTACTCACTTGTAGTCACATACTCAGTTGATCTGTGCATACACATCTAATCCCAACACAACTCGTTTCCAAAGTGCATTGCACATACCATACGTATTCAGATATCGTCCTTTTTCGATCTGTACATTCACAAATACAATCAGATCATTTACCATCAGGCGATCGGTGCATTTGCAGATATTTAGATCACTTCACGTATTCACACGATTTTGTACATTGATATGTAATTAGATCACGCATCGTTCACTAGGTGTCCTGCACGTACGACACCTTTTCAGATCTCTTACTATTCGCAGGGTGTCAACATAAACACCTAGAGAGCGACTGGCCAAAACTCGAGGTGTATGCTGGTTCAGCCACCCTGAAAACTTACGGGTATAAGTTTCTTAGCAATACGGTAGGTTGCCTTTACTTTTCGTACAATGAAGTAGCGAAAAAAAAAAAAAAAAAAAAAAAAACAACCCATGTCCGCCAAACTGGACACGATGGTGATTCGAACTGGGTACGTTGGGATACAATTGTGAAATGGACGCTTCATCCCTAATCCACGCAGGCTTATATATATACATACATATATATTGAACAAAGCCACCACCTCCCAGAAAGCCAATGTGGATTCAGAGCCGGAAGAGGAACAGTGGACATGATTTTTGCCGCTCGCCAAGTACAAGAGAAGTGTCGAGAGCAAAATCAGGCCTTGTACACCACATTTATTGATTTGACAAAGGCATTTGATACAGTAAACAGAGGAGGGCTGTTGATGATAATGTCTAAGTTTGGCTGCCCTAACAAGTTCATAACAATGATGAAACAGCTACACGAAGGCATGTGTGCTCGTGTACTGGACAGCGGTGCAATCTCTAAAACGTTTCTAGTATCAAACGGAGTAAAACAAGGATGTGTACTCGCCCCGACTTTATTCAGCATGATGTTCGCGGCCACGATGACAGACGCCTTCAGATCATTGGAGCTTGGAATACCCATAAAGTACCGCACAGATGGCAAGTTACTCAATTCCAGAAGAATGAAGGCCAAAACCAAAGTGGCTGGCGACATAATCAGGGAACTTGCATTTGCTGACGACTGTGCTCTAATGAGCAACTCAGAACTGAACATGCAGGTTGGAATGGACCAGTTCTCTGCCGCATGCGAAAATTTTGGCCTGACCATAAATGCCAAAAAAACAGAGGTCATGTACCAACCAACACCATGCATGCCGTACACAAAACCAGAGACTACAGTCAGCGGGCAGATGTTGAATGCCGTAGACAAATTCACATATCTTGGCAGCACGCTGTCGAGATCTGTCAGCTTAGACGATGAGGTGGCAAGCAGAATAGCAAAGGCCAGCACAGTGTTTGGTAGAATGCGCTCGATGGTCTGGGCACGTCGTGGCATCAGCGTCAAGACCAAATTGAAAGTCTACCGTGCAACCATCATTCCAACCCTACTATACGCTTGCGAAAGCTGGACTGTATACTCTGGACATGCAAGGAGGTTAAACCACTTCCACACAGGTTGCCTGAGGCGAATATTCCACATCCGATGGCAAGATCGTGTCACTGACATCGAGGTTCTCTCGAGGGCTAACATGCCCAGCATACATGCACTGCTAGAAAAAGCACGACTAGGATGGGCCGGACACCTCGTCCGTATGTCAGAAGAGCGGCTCCCAAAGAAGCTTCTCTACGGCGAGCTGAGAGACGGATGGCGCGAGAGAGGGCGCCCAAAGAAACGTTTTAAAGACGGTCTGAAGGACTCACTAAAAAGTTGCCAGATAGACTTCGACACCTGGGAATGTCTTGCGAAAAACAGATCTGACTGGAGAAGTGCAGTCAAATCGGGTGTAGCTGCCGGTGAAGATGACCGTGTTGTGAAAGCCCAGAACAGACGCGAGACGCGGAAATGCCGAGCAGCGGGAACACCATCCCCTTCTACAACCCTCGTGTGCCCGATATGTGCAGATGTTTTCGTGCTCGCATTGGCCTGTTCAGCCACATGCGCACCCACACCCAACAGGGAAATCTGTGACAAGGATGATGTCGGCGGTCCTCATCGACAACGAGGGACAGCTATTATTATTATGTATGTATACAAGGAGCTTGTCATAAGTCTTTATCCTGACCATGAAGGAGTAGGAGGAGAAAGTTGAAATTTGGCGGCACCGTGCTTATTCCTTCTCAATATAACCTCCGGCTCAATGTATATATTTCTGCCATATTTGCGTGACCTTGAAAAGAGCTTCAGAATAAAGTAACCAATTTTTCGAACTAAAACAGTTAGCACATGTCAGTGTCACATCTTCGTCACTGTCACAATTATCTCCTTTCAGCTGTTTCTTTAAGTTTTAGGAAAAGAAAAAAAGTCTGATGAGCTAAATCTTTAGAATATGGTGGGTGGAAGAATTTCAATATTCAAATCGTTGGCTGTTTGCAGCAGAAGCATTGCTTTATGGGAGAGCGCGTAAGCAAAGGCAGAATTTGAGTGCGTGCTATCCCACGTCTTCTGGTCAGTCTGTCTTAGTTGGTAAGGAGATCTGCCCATAAACAGTGCTGCCATAAGGTAGGTAATCTTTCAATATGACACCATTGACGTCCCCCTACTCCTCCCCCCCTCCTCCCCCCCAAAAAACAAATATTTTTTTGTAGAATTCTGTGCTCTTGGCTTGACATGTGTTGGTGAGCCCGTGGTTTTCCACTGCATGCTGGACATTTTACATTCTGTGTCATAATGGTGAATCCAAGTCTCATCTACTGTCACCATGGTCGGCAACATGTTTTTCGACCGACACATTTTGAGCAACTGGCCACAGCAATCAACCCTCGTTTGTTTCTGTTCACATGTCAGCAGACGCGGGACCCAGCGAGCACCCACTTTTCTCATGTTCAGTCTGTTGTGTAAAATTCTAAAAATTATACTTTAATTTAGTTTTGCTGACCTAGATATCTCTGCAATTGTCATTTTCCTATCCAGGCCAATGATTCTCTTAACTCTTGCAGCATTTTCATCTCTGCACTCTGAGCATGGTCTTCCTGATCTTGGAAGATCAGCAACACGGGAACGGCCACACTTAAACTGCCTACACCAGATTTTTTTACAGAAGCATACGAAGGACATAATTCCTCAAACACTGGTTCCGTCTCCCTGTGTATTTCTGTAGGTGCTTTTCCCTGCAACATCAAGAATTTTATCACAGTTCTGGCCTCTGATTTCTCCATTGTTCTGACAAACCGTTACAATAGCAGATTCGGTCAATAAGGCGTGGTTCGCCATGCGTCATACCGGGTTAACCCGTCGAGGAAGAAAATTCATACTTTTCAAGTCCAGTACAAATTGAATGAGCTACATATGTGCCAAATTTCAGCTTTCTCCTCCTACTCGTTCATAGTCAGGGTAAAGACTTATGACAAGCCCCTTGTATACACACACACATATATATATATATATATATATATATATATATATATATTCACATTATCTCTGGTGTCCGTTCCCCAGAAATGCCGTATGCGAGGAAGCCAACAATATTAATTATGCGTCCCGATCTTTTGCAGTGCTGTACCAATGCCGACGTATGTCTTTAGTAAATCCATCTCGCCATCGCTGCATAGGTGGACGTGTACCAAAACGTAGTTCAACGTGTCCTTCTAATCAGAGGCATGCATACAACATGTCGAGACCAACGATGTTTGCGTGATATCCATGCTTCTACAACATCCCAATACAAAGCTCAATGTCGAATTTCTTCGTTTCGTATCTTATTCCGTATTGCAATTTTTAGTACGTGTCGTTCAATTGTTACTGTTACTCAGCATCTCTTGTGCGCTAGTTACATAACTCGCATGTGTAAATCTTTGCTGGAATGACCATGAAATTGAAAGTGTGTGCTCTTGAAAGTGTCATCCATCTCTTGGAGTATTGGCTTAAAGGAATACCAAGCTGCTTTTCGTCGTCTAGATATTTTGTGACTGACATTTATTGATTGGCGTGGGTGGATATAGCCTATATTATAGGATAATGGTTGTCATTTCTGATGGTGTCCTTTCCTAGAATGATGTCCTGCTTTGGGCAGAAAGGGTTTCTGAAACATCATGTTTTACTTTCATTTGATTTCAGACCAGCAACTCTGCAAACCCCATATAGGTCAGTCAAATGGTTGTTGGGCTTCCTGAATGATATGACTGATGAACACGATGTCATCTGCAAATTCTAAATTGGTGAGTCACTTGCCATCTATATTTACGCCTATGTCAATCCAATTTTATTGTTGGAAAGTCTTTTCGAGAACTACTGCAAATAGCTGTGAGAGATGGTGTCCGCCTGCCAGACTACTCCTTTTACTAAAGAAATATATATCCTGGGTAGTCTGTCAGGGGTCTTTGTTTATGACAAGGATAAGAATGCTACCCAAGCTTCTCAGAGAGCATGTAGTAAGAGGCGACTAATTGTGTGACATGGCATAACTTCGGCTATGGTTCGGTGGTTTGTTTAGAGCAGCATAGATGGCGCCTAACAGGCTGCACGTCTACTTTGCTCTAGTGAATCTATTAAGATGGACTCGAACATCGGTTAACCAACCTCTGTAAGCGCTTGCCCCAATTCAGCAGAGTATTAAGTTGCTCGAGCCTAGGCGGCTAAGCAGGAAACCCTTCTTCTGGCTACATCCAGCTCGTACCAGAGCTGGGACCTGCACAGAGGCATTTCCCCATGCAGAAGTACAGATCGACTAAGAGCTAAGATATATATATATAGGGGGTAGGACAGACGTGTGCAAAGGATAAGTACCTAACGATGAGAGGCAGTCACATCATAGATGGCCAGAATCCTATTTGGTTCTCTCACTTCTGTGTAGCTCACGTATGGCTCCTAGAGTCTGCTGGTGTATGGCAACGCCATCTGCCCGGGCAACGGCTTTAGCTGGCCGGCTAAACTACATGAGTGAAACGACAAGAAGGGGAGTCTACCCTTGACTAGTACACATTGCTGCTGGTGGAAGATCGACCTGGTTGACAACGGTTCTGAAGGTGGGAGCTGGAAAAGCCTGGTATCAGGCTATGGGCGCACCAGCGACCATAGTTGGTAAGCGGGCGGAACAACTTTCAGAAAGCAACGGCAAACTACTGCACATAAAATGCCAAAAAACCTATAAATATAGCTACAGCTGCCTAGTGGTTGGAGACTTCAACAGTCACTCGGAGAGATGGGGATATTCAGACACAGACAACAGAGGGGATGAAGTGGAAGACTGGGAGATAGACACACATCTCTATCTTATCAATAGGCCGGAGGACAGCCCTAGCTTCTATTCTAGAACATGGCATACCACCTCCACTCCAGACTTGGCCTTCTCCACGAGGAATATTCACCACAAAATAGATCGTCAGGTGCTCGACCAATTGGCAGGTAGCGACCACATGCTAATTAGGCTAGAAATTGATATGGAAGTAGGCCCCCAGGAAATAAAACCGCTGCCACGTTGGAACTATAGACGAGGCGTCTGGGACAGATTAGCAATGCTGACAGATGGACTGTGTGAAACCATCAACACATGAAATAACAATATGAAACCTATGGTGGAAAGCCTCAGCAAAGCAATACTGCAAGCAGCCACCAAAACCATCCCAAGAGGGGCAAGGAAAAACTATAAGCCATATTGGAATCGTCAATTGCAGAAAGCTGAGGATGAAGTCTCAAATGCTAGGAGCATGGCAGAGATAGAACAATCTATGGAAGCCAATATTGCCCTCAAGGCGATCACTGCGAAATACAAAAGAACACTGAGCCAAATAACAAGAGATAGCTGGAAAAACAAAACAGAAAGCCTCAATTTAGACAAAGAAGGGAACAAACTATGGAATTTAGCCAGAGCCATGAATGACGAAACACCATCAAACAAACAAATTACCATCAAGCAGGGTGGCAACATGCTTACTGGAAAAAAAAAGCAGCAAACGCCTCAATAGAACGAACATTATGCCAGAGCAAACCACATTGATGTCCCTACAGACAGGCACACAGACATTAGTGAAGAACAAAAGAGCCACGACAACATCAATATGGCACCAGAGGAGCACATGATGGCAAAACTAACAATGAATGAAATGGAAGAGGCCATGAGAACTTTAAAGAAAAAGAAATCGCCCGGAAAAGATGGGGTAACATACGAAATGCTGATGGGGTTGGCCCAAACAGCAAAGAGGAAGTTACTATCAGTCCTGAACCAAAGCTGGAATAGGGGAATTGTACCTCAGGCATGGAAAGATGCTGTACTTATACCAGTACCAAAGAAAGAAAAAGATAGAACAGATCCAAATGGATACAGGCCTATCAGTCTACTGAGCGGTGTAGGAAAACTGATGGAACGTATGATAAACACCAGACTGATGTGGCATCTGGAAGAAAAAAAACACATACTAATTCCACAGCAAGCAGGCTTTAGACAGCACAGATCCACTGAGGACCAGATCACTCTCATAGCCCAGTTAATAGATGTTGCTTACCAGGAGAAAAAACACACAGTAGCGGAGAAGGCATTTGACAAGGTGGGGATAAAGGGACTTAAAGTCAAGCTACGAAGAAGTGAAGTTTGTGGGAAAATGTACAGATGGATCAGCCACTACCTCGAAAACAGAACATCCATAGTTCAAGTGCAAGGGTAGATGAACAAAAAGGTGACACTTGAGCAGGAAGTACCCCAAGGGGGAGTACTGTCACCAACACCTTTCCTGGTGTATATAAACAACATCACAGAGAATCTACCAAGAAGAGTCCACAGCTCCATGTTTGCAGACGATCTGGCTATGTGGACCTCTGAAAAAAAATCTAACCATAGCAAGCAATCGGATGCAGCAGGCCCTAACATCGTTGGAGGAGTGGGCGAACTCATGACTGGTCAAAATAAATGAGGAAAAAACAACATGTACGATATTCTCGCTTTCAAACAAACCCCAGAACACCAAAATAAGTCTTAACGGCAAATATCTGCGTCCAAACGACAACCCAAACTACCTTGGAGTCACATTTGATCGGTGCATGACATGGAAAAGTCAGATCGAGAGAAACCGAATGACAAAGAATGGCAATCATGAGGAAACTTGCTGGCACAAGCTGGGGAACAGACGAAACTGTACACTGGAAGAGTGAGACCAGTTCTCGAGTATGGCATTGCGGCATGGACAACAGCACCAAAGGCGAACTTTGATAAAATTAGCAAACTTCAAAACCAAGCCATGAGAGTTATAACAGGAGGAATGAAGTCAACGCCAATTGTAGAACTGGAGAAGATTAGAAATCTGCAATCCATGACCGACAGAAGAGACTGCAGAGCCCAGCAGCAAGCAAAGAAACTCAGAAGACTGACAGACCACCCAATGCATCAGAGACTAAATAGATTTGGAAATGGGAAACTAAAGCGGAGAAACTTTGCAGAAATAGCCAAAGCAAAGATGAGCGAAGACCCTATGAACACATTAACACCAAAGCCCATTCCTACTGTACGCAAACCTACCTGGAAGCAGCATATCATTCCGGAGGTGGTAGAAAATATACCAGGTATTTGAAACAAGAACAGCCAGACTGAAAAAGAAAGAAGAGACATAACCCTGAGGTACATAACGAAAAAATACCCAAGCATGGACTGGACCCATGCATACACTGACGGGTCTGTAACAAACACAACACAGAACGGAGGGGCAGAGGTATTCCTGAGCCTACCAAATGGTACAAAAATAACACTGTCAGTTGCAACTGGAAAATACTCAAGCAATTTCAGAGCGGAGGCAGAGGCACTGAGGGCTGCAGCAGAAGCAATGCTGACAGGCAAAAGAAATGAAAGGCAGATAGTCCTGTTTACAGATGCCCTGGCCGTAGTCACAGCACTAATAATCCATAAAAATACTGAACTAAATGATTTAAGAGCAGTACTCTGTCAACTATGCTAGCAGTCCGCACCAAAAAGAGTAGTGGTACGATGGGTTCCATCCCACTGTAACATCCAAGGCAACGAGGAGGCAGACAGACTGACAAAAGAAGGTGAAAGACTACCACAACCAGATTCTAGTGTGGCCTACGAAGAGTCCAAAAGGCTTATTAGAGCCAGATACATGGCCAAATGGGAAACAGAACATACTGGCTACACAAAAAACGATGCTTATTACCAGTTGGACAGAAGAGAGCAGGTCGTGGTCTTCAGATTCCGCACAGGCCACAACAGACTGAGGTACCACCTATTCAATAAACTGAAGATAGGTGGCACTGACGAATGCACTTGTGGCACCGGGAAAATGACCGCTGAACATTTGCTGCAAAACTGCCCGACATACGAGGACCAGAGAAAGCACATGTGGCCATCACCGGTGGCAAACACTAGACAAGCTCTATGGCAGTGTCGACAGCCTCAGGATGACCGCTGCTTTTTGCGAAAAAATACAGGTTTACAAAATACAATTTTGTGCATCGGTTGAAGTTAAAGTAAGCTAAACTGCGAGAACTGTTACCGGTAAATGTGTTACTGGTGAGCTACATAAGCTGTACACTGGTGAATGCTTAGAATGTATTGCCATATGAAGTAGTTTTAGGCTGGAACAATTAACGCATTTAAGAATAGATTGGATGCACATAGCTTTTAGAGCTAGGAAATGTAAATGAAACTGGTTGTTTACAGACTCTGCATAGTTTTCTAAGCCAGTATAAAAGGGTAGTCTTCTAAACCAGTATAAAGATATAGTCTTCTAACGCAGTATAAATACATCGTCTTCTAAACCAGTATAAAGACATCGTCTTCTAAACCAGTATAAAGAGTCTTCTAAACCAGTATAAAGTTTCAGTCTTCTAAACCTGTAGAAAGACATAATCTTCTAAACCAGTATAAAGAGGTAGTCTTCTCAACCCGTATAAAGACGTAAACTTAGTTACATATTGTACATTAAATGGAGAGTATTTCTCTTTAGCCGAAAAATGAAAGGTGTTCTCGAACATTGACCCTCTTTGAAAAAAAGTCACCGCACGCTGCTGCCCATTGGTGATCATTCTTATTCAGCAAATGATGTTAACTGTAGATACAAATTGTTCCTGTAACTCAACGGTTGTGTCATGTTCTGATGCTCATCGCAGGCCGTGATGGCGACTATGTCAAGACAGGTTTTTGTTAATCGTCTAAGGGAAAGTTGTTAGCCATTTGTGTTCTATGATCTCCCTTGTCAAGTGAATGTCATGTACCCCTTCTCGGAATAATGTTTTTAAATACATAAAATACAATAGCAAAGAACCAGCTATATAGAAATAGTTAACAAAACAAACACAAAAGTACATGTCTTCTTCTTCTTCTGCGTACGCAGACGAAGAAGTACATGTGATATATGTGTCTTTCTTAACAATTTCAATAGAAACACAATACATTTAAAATAGAAGAAAGTTAATTACATTATTGTTTGAATGAACGTGCTGCGTATATATGCAGAACAATCCGCAACCTGAACTAACAAGACCGTCGCCGCTGGGACTGGGAAGCCTTCTCGTTCATTAAAACGGTCCAAAATCACTGGAGGACAAATTGAGAGTGATCTACGGCCT
Source organism: Ariolimax columbianus (assembly GCA_036924085.1). Classification (NCBI taxonomy): domain Eukaryota; kingdom Metazoa; phylum Mollusca; class Gastropoda; order Stylommatophora; family Arionidae; genus Ariolimax; species Ariolimax columbianus. The sequence continues at coordinate 48,041,844 of JAVGWX010000022.1, forward strand.
CTCTTGAGAGACGCTTGGTCGGAATCACTCTCCGTAACCAAGGCATGCAGAATTACTACAATTTGGACATAACGACGATTGTCCCTGATACGGCATTCTGTGCAGACAAGGCAAACTATAGATGGGCAGGTCACATGTTGAGACAAAACGATGGTCGATGGAGCACAGCGACAGTTGTCTGGTACCCCTGAATTTAAAAAAAAGAGACCCCGGGGAAAACATCCATTGCGTTGGTCAAGCTCTCCTGCTGTCCGCAACATCCGAGATGTCTTTAGTAGAATGCTGACCAACCACTGGACTTCCGTGACCCAAGGCAAGGTCCGATGGAAATGGATAGGAAGCCCGCAGCAAGGCTGAGGAACGGGTCACAAAGATCAAGAAATGCTGACAGCGTGAATCCTTGTTGTTTACCTTTCTCGAAGAGGATTCAACTGTTGTGTTGTACAAACCACACGTTTGCCATGTTATGATGAGATAAATAGAACGATCTGTCTGTGTGCCTTATATTTCTGAAAGCCACCGTTTTCGTGGTCTACCTTTCGCTTTGAATCCGTTGTATCTAAATAGCATTGCTTGTTGGATTGGGGGGGGGGGGGGGGGGGGGGGGGGGTGTGCTGTGTGGTGGTAGTCTTGTTACGTGACCAAACCATTTTAGGTGCTGTCTTTTAATGTAGTCTGATACTGGTGATGTTCCTACTAGCTTATGATGATGTTTCACCTTGTACTGCCCAATATTTTTCGCAGGCATTTCATTTCTGTTGTTAGGATGTTGCGTTTTTCATTTGATGTTAGTGTCTAGTTTTGACATTGACAGCCATAGTGTCAAGACGATAATCGTGTTGTATAAAGCTCTTTTGGTAGTTATTGTAACGTGCTTGCAATTAAGTATTGGAGTTGATTGTCCAATGATCTGATCTGCCTTATTGCATCTTTGTTTTGTAATTCTTCTGTCTGCTGATAACGGGCTCCATAAAAGTATGTGAAATCTTTCACATGTTTGATTTGCTGTTTTTTAATGTCTTTGACTATTCTAGATATTTTCATGACCTCAGTTTTTTCTACATTGATTTTCATACTGTATTCTTTTTCAAGTTGTATCTTGTTTATCAATTTGTTCTGAAGTTGTTATGATTGCTTGATCGTCAACAAAAGGAAGTTCATTTAAGAGTTCACCAATGCGTGTTTTATTGTGGAAAATTAATGTTTTAATTGACTAGCCTATGTTCTGATTGTCAAGTGTTGTGTTGATAAATGGGTCAGCGATATCCAGGTCACTTTATTTTCATCTATGATCTTAAGTAAATGAGTTGTCAGCAGCCAGCATCTCATAGCTGACTTCTTGTATCAGGTTCAGCGAACCATAGCTGACTTCTTGTATCAGCGTCAGCGAACCATAGCTGACTTCTTGTATCAGCGTCAGCGAACCATAGCTGACTTCTTGTATCAGTGACAGTGAACCATAGCTGACTACTTGAATCAGGGACAGCGAACCATAGCTGACTTCTTGTATCAGGGACAGCGAACCATAGCTGACTTCTTGTATCAGGGACAGCGAACCAGAGCTGACAAAGATCCTTTTCCGTCTCCAAGTGACGGTCCTGGAAACAGGCTGCGTTGCTGTATCCTGAATGAGAGCATACGAATCGCAGTAGGAAGGAAAAGCTGGTATATGGATCGCAGTAGGAAGGCAAAGCTGGTATATGAATTGCAGTAGGAAGGCAAAGCTGGTATTTAGATCGCAGTGGGAAGGCAAAGCTGGTATATGGATCGCAGTGGAAAGACAAAGCTGGTATATGGATCGCAGTGGGATGGCAAAGATGTTATATGGATCGCAGTGGGAAGGCAAAGCTGGTATATGGATCGCAGTGGGAAGGCAAAGCTGGTATATGGAACGCATAGGAAGGCAGAGCTGGTATATGGATCGCAGTAGGAAGGCAAATCTGGGATCCCCAAAAGCCAACTGAAATCCAATATGTCGGGCCCATAAACGAAGATATCGAAGCCTCGATACAAACTAGGACTCGACGCTACAACGTGCTATTCATGACGAACTTCGGAGGAAGAAAAAGAAGAAGAAGAAGAGGAAAAAGGAGAAGAGCAAGAAGAAGGAGAGGAAGAAAAGAAGAAGAAGAAGGAGAAGAAGAAGAAGAAGAAGAAGAAAAAGAAGAAGAAGAATTTCTTGCCTCAATCTTCTCACTGCCTTGTTGTGTCCAATATAGTATTTCTTCTTCTTCTTCTTCTTCTTCTTCTTCTTCTTCTTCTTCTTCTTCTTCTTCTTCTTCTTATTCTTCTTCTTCTTCTTCTTCTCATTCTTCTTGCTAAACTCTATGTGAGTTTAGACTACATTTTGCTACCTGTCATAGGACGTATCAGCCAATCAAAGGCTTTCACTGATCTCGGTGTAGGCCATTGACCACATCCCGCCAAAGTACCACGATCCTGACCTACTTTTTCAGTTTTCCCCAAGTGTAATCATTTAATCGTAGTTCCTTCTCACATTATCTTCTATATGTATTTTATATGTCTATCTCTCTTTTGTTTTCCTTGGGGATACCACGTGACAGTCTGTCTGGCTATGTTATACGGACTCTTCTTTAGCGTATGTTCTATCCAGCCCCATTTTCTTATCTTAATTTCTTGTCCCAGTGTCTGAAGTTGGCTCCTTAACCCATAAGTTTTCATTCTTCACCATGGCCTGTCACTTAATGCCCATTATCAGTCCTGGGTATCTGTTAACGAAGGACTGGAGTCTTTGTTGTGTTGCCTTGGCTGTTCTCCACGTTCCTTCTTAACATCAACAGCACAGACGAGACAATGCGTTGAATATTTTAACTTTCGTGCGAATCGTGATTTATTTGGATCTTCAAATGTTGTTCATGGTCAGTGAAGTCATTATTGTCCTTTTAATTATGATCTTTACACCTTTATATGTGCCCGCTGGTGCGTCAGTCGTGCCGCCTAAACAAGCTGTGCTCGATGGAATACCAGAATTGCATTGCAGTAATCAGAGATCAAATTAGAGAAAACAAAAGTAATGTGGCCGCGACTGACCTCGACTCGCTCCAGTGTTTGTGTCGTTTTCTGCTGTTTGCTAGTTCCTGTTTGAATTATAATTGACAACTCCTTCTTCAGGTGGTATCAAGGACTCTATTCTGTGGAATTTATTTGCTTTCGATTGGTTATCCTGCTTGTTATGCTGCATCTTGCTGAGGCGGTGCCTTGCTTAAGCCTCGGGAAATCGGTCCAATAATACGTTTAACGTTCCAGTTGACTGCACACAGGAATTCAGTCCAGGTTATCAATACTCAAGTACCTTCCTGCTTGGACTGAGGCCGCCTTCCTTCTCCCCTCTCCCCCACTGGAGGTTACCTCTCCATACCCAGTATTGTAAGCACAGCAAGAGTCACGCTGGCCCAAAGGTGGATACAATCCAGATACCTCAGGGGCAGAACGCGTAAAAACATGGAGTCAAACACGGACAAAGAAAGCCAGACACAAACATTAGTCCAACACACACTCCTCGCTGCCCTTTTCTTACGGCAGTGGAGCACTCAGCTCCACTTGGAGAGTCTATAGAGATCTCGGTCGACACACTACGCATGAACAAGCCTCGGTAGTTGGACTTGGTAGTGGTTGATCGATGCAACAGGCCTTAGATGCCTACGCGAACATTATTATTATTATTAATAAGATATTCAGAACTAAACTGTAACAAGGCCAAGAGGAAGAGAATAAGATAGAAACGTCCAACGTTCTCACTGGTAATCTTCATTATCCTGAATAATTTCTAAATACTCAGTGTTTTGCCTACTTCGGCCCATTTTTCCATCAAACAGAAAATAAAACAAATTGTGTAGTGTCCCGCAATCTCGGCCACTGGAGTAAAACTTCCGGAGTCATTGCGTACCTTCGTGTGATGTCCTTACTCAATTATTACAGTCAGTCTCATCAGGATGTTATTGAATGAACGTCTAGCGCGTTACGTGCATCTGGACCCTGGACTAACATTTTCCACAGTGCTTATAAAACTGCAAGTGTTCTAGGCACACAGTTCAATTCATCCCGTGACCTCCTGAGATCGTTGGGGCACCCCTGCTGACACCTCCACAAACCTGCTCTATCTTTCTCTGTCTGCGGTTGCTTTTTGTGCCTCGTCCTGATTAGGCTTTGTAAAAATTATTGGTTTCACAGTAGCCATTATTATTCCGTACACCCAGATCTGTTTCGAACAAGACAAACAATTCAGTCTTTTTCTGGTTTTGCATAAATTTAATCATTTAGAAGAAGTATTACTCTTTTTTGAAGTGACGTGAATAGTCTTTCATTTTAGCTGAAATGTCTGAAGCCGGCCTATCGTTCGTTATTCAGTTCAGTTCAGTGCATTCCGTGACCTCCTTAGATGGTTGGGGCGCTCCTTTTGACACCTCCACAACCCTGCTCCATCTTTCTCTGTCTGCGGTTGCTTTTTGTGCCTCATTGGGTAGTAGGTTAGTCCATTCATGGATGTTGTCTTCCCATTGTTTTCTTGGACCTCCTCGTTTCTTTTGTCCTGTGCTGTGCCTCGTTGTACGGCAGCAGCAATCTCTGTCCAAACCTATTAAAGTCATAATTCCACCCTCCTCCGATGTCCACTAAATCCACCCAAACCCTCCTAAAAACACAAATGATGACTATCCACGATCCATCCCAACCATAATTGATCTTCGAGGACCCAATTTGCAGTGCAGTATCTTCAAGCTTCACTTCAAAAGATCAAACACTGAAAGGGTTTAAGTAGCAGAATGTAGTCCAGAGAACGGAATGCACTGTGTCGTAGTTTACAGCTTGACTGCGATATTTGCACCTTTCGGTCCAACACATCCGACTTCAGAAAGCATTTTTTTAGTACCGGGTTAGCATTCTCTATTCGATCCATTCTCCTTAGCCAGTCTGCCCTGCTGCAGCCTGTTATCCAGGATTTCCGCGTGGAGGTGTAGAAGGGTCTTGGCAGCTCTGGGTCGCTGACCACTGCAGATCATGCGCAGCTCAGCATCTTGATCCCTCTGATCGATTTGATTTCCGGATAGTGTGGTCACTGTGTGTACATAGATTACTGACTGACAAACACAAAATCAACAAAACATAGAATAAATGTGTCCATGTTTGCTCAAATTATGTTGAGAAATAAGGGACAATATAATTGTATCAATAAATGGTTTGAGACAGACCAGCAAGTTTGGAGAGAGATGTACAATAGATCCGAGACAGACCAGCAAGTTTGGAGAGAGATGTACAATAGATACGAGACAGACCAGCAAGTTTGGAGAGAGATGTACAATAGATCCGAGACAAAGACTAGTTGAAAGGTGGTCATTTGGAACATGTCCTTCAGCTTTGACTCAGCAAATGATTTGTTCATATTTATTTCCATGTTCGATTTTCTATATTTGATCATCATTATTTGGAAGTTCAATGTGTTCTGATTAAAGCTAATCAAATTATTGCTTTGTTACGTTTGGGATGGTTTGTTCAGGACACCTTGTATGTGTGTTACATTTTCATTTTCTTCTACTTTTTCTTTTTCTTATTTTCCTCTACCTGCTCCTACATATCCTCCTTCTCTTGCTACATCTTCTCCTTCTCTTCCTGAACCTCCTCAGACACCTTATCATATTCTTCTTCTGTCTCCCCCACATCCTCCTCAGTTTCCTTTTCTTATTCTTTTTCTATTTTTCTCCACACCACCTCCAACTCCTCATGAGACTCTTACTCATATTCTTCTTCCTCCTCTTCTTCTTTCTCCTCTTCTTCTGTTTCTTCTTTTTCGTCTCCATTTTCTTCTTCTCTTTCTATATCATCTCCTCCTTCTCCTTAGACTTATGGGAGGAGGACTAACGTCTAGTCAGGCACAACTACTGTTCAGACATGTTAGTCAGAGTCAGACACAACATACTGATCAGACATGTAATCAGGGTCAGGCACAACAAACTGATCAGACATGTTAGTCAGGGTCAGGCACAACATACTGGTCAAGACCTTCACCTCGGCTTCCTAATAGCCCTCCATGGAAACGGGCTGTTTTCATGGCAACCTGACTAACGAGGTGAGGGATCGACGTGATCCTGTAGTAGTGAGCGACACGCAGATGAATCCCACAATAGCGCAGCCACCTGGAGTACCTAGGTCCACCTTCATTAGCACGCTCGGGATATTGTAAGTAAGGCTACTGCAACTCGCCACGTAGCGTCCTTTTCAGGGGGCACAAAAGAGTAAACAAAATGCTAAACAATACTTCACCTCACACAAGGATCAGGTGACACACATACTGACCAAAACTACACCTCCCACAAGGATAAAGTGACACACATACTGACCAAAACTACACCTCACACAATGATCAGGTGACACACATACTGACCAAGACTACACCTCACACAAGGATAAGGTGACACACATACTGACCAAGACTACACCTCACACAAGGATAAGGTGACACACATACTGACCAAGACTCCATCTCACACAAGGATAAGGTGACACACATACTGACCAAGACTCCATCTCACACAAGGATAAGGTGACACACATACTGACCAAGACTCCATCTCACGCTGTCATCGTTGTATCATGATAAAATGTTGTGTTACAATAGCTAGGCAAACCAGGTAAGGACCGACACTGTGATCCCCATCGTGGTGAACTTACTAAGAAACCTCACGTTACACTACAGCAAGGAAGACCAATGTTTACGTTCTTCAGTACACTTCGGAAAATAAGAAGAGACACTGTAACCTGCTACCAATAAAACGTTGTCAAGCGTGAAAAGCTAAGCACGAGTATCTTCACACAAAAACAACTTCTTGTTTTATGTTGTTTTGTTTTGTGTATTTGTTTTTGTTTGTAATCTTGTTGGGAATTTGATTTCAAATGGTTTGAAGAAAACATGAAGGCTCTGTCGTGTTTATATCTTCCTCAGCACGAACTTATACACCGGCTATTCCACAGTGGGTCTCCAGATTGGATGTGCTGACATTATATATATACATATTTGGTTGGTAGCTTGGTTATTGATCCAGCGGCCTATGGGCTCCTGCCCTTCGGATCTTTTACATATTTAGGTTAGCTGAATTGATTCCCGTCTGATCGATTCATGAACGGACTCTCAGAACGCCGTTTGAGAGACCACTTATACAACTTCTTCTACTGCAGCGTTCGTTTTAAATAGGATGTTGTGACGCTGTTTCGTAATTGACATTGATGCCGCAATATCTGCGCCTTTCGGTCCAACATATCCGGTTTTAGCTAACTTTTCTGGGGCCCGGGTTTGTCTTTCCACTGCGATCCCTATTCTCTTAAGAAGACTACAGTAGTGCATCCTGTTTCCAGTGCTGCTATTTGCAGACGGGATAAGGTTTTGGTCAGCTCTGGTTTGCTGGCCCTAATGCACGCAGCCAACTATGAGACGCTGAATAATATCAGCTCATTCAATGTGCTGCATCTTCACCCCATTGGTGGAACTGATTCTTTAGAATTGTTCTCAGGGTAAACTACAGATTCGATGGAAGGAGAAACACAGGAGACACAGAGGTGTCTAGGAGACGCCCATTCCAACAGGAACATATTGATATATTGTCACCAGATTTTCTATAAGTTGGAACAAACTCTAGCTAGCTCTTTAGATGTTCTATAAGTTGGAACATACTCTAGTCAAGTCGCCAGATGTTCTATAAGTTGGAACAAACTCTAGCCAGGTCTTTAGATGTTCTATAAGTTGGAACAAACTCTAGTCAAGTCGCCAGATGATCTATAAGTTGGAACAAACTCTAGCCAGGTCGCCATATGTTCTATAAGTTGGAACAAACTCTAGCCAGCTTGCCAGATGTTGTACAAGTTGGAACAAACTCTAATCAGGTCGCCATATGTTGTATATTTTGGAACACACTCTAGTCAGGTCGCAATATGGTCTATAAGTTGGAAAAAACTCTAGTCAGGTCGCCAGATGTTCTATAAGTCGGAACAAGTTCTAGTCAGGTAATGAAAGTTGTTGCAGAACACTCGTCAGCATAAACCGGCATGCGTTAATGATATAATATGGTTGTTTGGTCTTGATGGCGAAGTAGGAGCAGAGATGGATTTGTGTGAGGTTGAAGGAGAGGAAAGAAGCGAATCCTGGCAAGGTTATGTCTCTCCAGAGCTCAACAAAGACCTCCGATAGCATAGGATGTGAAAAAGACCGTTTCTATAATGCTGAATTAAAAAGACGAGAAGCAGTTTGGGGCCACTTAAAGCGAGGAGCAGTTTAGGGTCCCTTAAGGCGAGGAGCAGTTTGGGGCCCCTTGAGGCGAAGAGCAGTTTAGGAACCCTTAGGGCGAGGAGCAGTCTAGGGCTCCTTGAGGCAAGGAGCAGTTTGGAGCCCGTTGAGGCGAAGAGCAGTTTAGGGACTTTTAGGGCGAGGAGCAGTTTGGGCCCTTTGAGGCGAGGGGCAGTTTGGGGAACATTAAAAAGACAACGCAGTACCCAGCGGCGAGTGGAATGTGCACTGACTGTTACAAACCCAAACCCCACCCATGGGTTAAATGTTCATCTGATCTGTCGTCTGCTGAGCTACACAACTTGTATTTATCTAACCTACGAGAACCCTACCAAGGATCACATTAGGGTAGAGGTACCCAGAGAAGATCGGGGTCAAGTCCTATGTTCCATAATGGTAGAGGTACCCATAGAGGATAGGGGTCAAGTCCTAAGTCCCATAACGGTAGAGGTACCCAGAGAAGATCGGGGCTTAGTCCTATAATGGTAGAGGTACCCATATAGGATAGGGGTCAAGTCCTACGTCCCATAATGATTAAACCAAATCGATTCAGTTCAAGTGCAATCTCCGCATCAAAGGTCGGCTGCAATCGATCTTCAGCATACTTTATGTCCTGTCGTAAAGGTGCAATCTGAGAGGCTTTTTCCAGTCCATCTTCTGATGTTATCCCCTCACTTAAAACTGCCTCTTCAAACTGTCTTTCCCCCTACCCTCCAGTATGGTCTTCAACAAGGAGGTATGTCTTGTTATATGACCAAAATAACGTAACTGTCTAACCCGGATTTCGGTCATTGATTCCCTTTTCACCCCCAACTTTTACAATACCTCCAAATTGTTTTCTTCTCTTCCCGAGAAATGCAAACCAATCGTCTATATACCCACATTTCCAGGGCTTCAATACTATTTTCTAACTTGTTATTCATTGTTCATGTTTGTGGGCCATAAAGTAGTGATGCGTATACATAACACCTGACAATTCTCATTTTCATTTTATGATTTATCTGTTTGGATGTCAGTATGTGTCGCCTACTGCTGAATACCATCTTGGCCATACCTATTCTCTTTCTGATTGCTTTTTCTCAGCTGCCTTCTTCCGTTATTATATGACCTAGATAGGAGAAACTATGTACCTGTTTAAGTAGCTGATCTTTTATTTGTATCTGCATACATGGTTTCTTGTCACTTTCCCCAAGTATCATAGTCTTTGTTTTCTTTATGTTTTTGTCTAATCCCAACTCTTGACTTTTTGTGTATATTGTTGTCACAAGCTCCTGTAATTCTATCTCACTTTTAGCCATGACAACTGTATCATTCGCTTATCGTAGGTTATTCATAATCACTATTCCGATGACAACTCCTCTATCTCTTTTAATATTTCTTCTGTGTAGATAATAAAAAGACATTACCTCACACCCCAGACAGAATTAATAAACACACACACGATAATGGCCATACATACCTGCCCCAGACAAAACCCAAGGTCCGTGTTCAGGTCATATAGGTTCCACTTGACTGCCCCGCTTCGTGGTTCATACTTGAGCCTTCTGTGTTTGACAACAAGGATTAACGTGCATTGTTGTGACCATGGCTTGGTTTAGGGCCACTGTAGTCTTGTGTGATAGTGGTTAACGGCCGGGTATCAAAATAGGAGTCTGTGAAGTGTCAAATGGGGGTTCACGAATATCTAGAGGCCTATAAAGAGTCAAGTAGGGCCCATGACGTATGGGGATTTGTGAAGAGAGTCGTGGGGAATACTATTTTGTGGAATCATCGCTGTCGTACCTACTTGGGATTGCATTTATGACTTAGAAGACTTTAGAATAACTTGACTTGAGACTTGACTTGATAACCGACGACTTGGAACTCTATAGACCTAGATGGACTTGGCTGGAGTCTTGATTTGTCACGATAAATGAAGACAAGACTTAAAAGGACTTGACTTGGAATGGTACATGAAGACTTCAGACTCGACTTGCGATTTAGACTTGACTTGCGGTGTGACTTTATTTTTTGTTAAGATGACTTGACTCGAGTTTTGTTGCTGATGGCTTTAGATTTGACTCGAGTTTTGCTGATAATGGCTTATAACTTGACTCGAGTTTTACTGAAGATGACTTAAGACTTGACTCGAGTTTTAAGACTTGACTCGTGTTTTCCTGATGATGACTTAAGATTTGACTAAAGTTTTACTGATGATGGCTTAAGACTTGACTCGAGTTTTCCTGAAGATGGCTTAAGACTTGACTCGAGTTTTGCTGAAGATGACTTAAGACTTGACTCAAGTTTTAAGACTTGACTCGGGTTTTGCTGATGATGACTTAAGACTTGACTCGAGTTTTAAGACTTGACTCGTGTTTTCCTGATGATGACTTAAGATTTGACTAAAGTTTTACTGATGATGGCTTAAGACTTGACTCGAATTTTGCTGAAGATGGCTTAAGACTTGACTCGAGTTTTGCTGAAGATGACTTAAGACTTGACTCGAGTTTTAAGACTTGTCTCGTGTTTTCCTGATGATGACTTAAGATTTGACTAAAGTTTTACTGATGATGGCTTAATACTTGACTCGAGTTTTGCTGAAGATGACTTAAGACTTGACTCAAGTTTTAAGACTTGACTCGGGTTTTGCTGATGATGACTTAAGATTTGACTAAAGTTTTGTTGATGATGACTCAAGATTTGACCCGAGTTTTGTTGATGATGACTTAGGACTTGACCCGAGTTTTGCTGATGATAACTTAAGACTTGACTTCTACTAGAAAACATGCGTTTGCTCTGGGATTAATTAAACAAAATTATCATTACAGGTTTAATTCAGCATTATAGTAACGGACTTTTCCACATCCTTTGCTATCTGAAGTCTTTGTTGAGCTCTGGAGAAACATAACCTTGCCAGGGCTCGCTTCTTTCCTCTCCTTCAACCTCACACACATCCGTCTCTGCTCCTACTTCGCCATCAAGACCAAACAACCAGCTGATATCTTTAATGCATGCCGGTTTATGCTGACGAGTGTTCTGCAACAACTTTCATTACCTGACTAAAACTTGTTCCGACTTATAGAACATCTGGCGACCAGACTAGAGTTTTTTACAACTTTTACAACATCTGGCGACCTGGCTAAAGTTGTTCCAACTTATACAACATCTGGCGACCTGGCTAAAGTTTGTTCCAACTCATACAACATCTGGCGACCTGGCTAGAGTTTGTTCCAACGTATAGACCATTTGACGACCTGGTTAGTGTTTGTTCCAACTTATAGAACATATTGCGACCTGACTAGAGTTTGTTCCAACTTATACAACATATTGCGACCTGATTAGAGTTTGTTCCAACTTGTACAACATCTGGCAAGCTGGCTAGAGTTTGTTCCAACTTATAGAACATATGGCGACCTGACTAGAGTTTATTCCAACTTATAAAACATCTGGCGACCTGGCTAGAGTTTGTTCCAACTTATACAACATCTGGCGACCTGGCTAAAGTTTGTTCCAACTTATAGAACATCTGGCGACTTGACTAGAGTATGTTCCAACTTATAGAACATCTAAAGAGCTTGCTAGAGTTTGTTCCAACTTATAGAAAATCTGGTGACAATATATCAATATGTTCCTGTTGGAATGGGCGTCTCCTAGACACCTCTGTGTCTCCTGTGTTTCTCCTTCCATCGAATCTGTAATTTACCCTGAGAACAATTCTAAACAATCAGTTCCACCAATGGGGTGAAGATGCAGCACATTGAATGAGCTGATATTATTCAGCGTCTCATAGTTGGCTGCGTGCATTAGGGCCAGCAAACCAGAGCTGACCAAAACCTTATCCCGTCTGCAAGTAGCAGCACTGGAAACAGGATGCACTACTGTAGTCTTCTTAAGAGAATAGGGATCGCAGTGGAAAGACAAACCCGGGCCCCAGAAAAGTTAGCTAAAACCGGATATGTTGGACCGAAAGGCGCAGATATTGCAGCATCAATGTCAATTAGGAAACAGCGTCACAACATCCTATTTAAAACTAACGCTGCAGTAGAAGAAGTTGTATAAGTGGTCTCTCAAATGGCGTTCTGAGAGTCCGTTCATGAATCGATCAGACGGGAATCAATTCAGCTAACCTAAATATGTAAAAGATCCGAAGGGCAGGAGCCCATAGGCCGCTGGATCAATAACCAAGCTACCAACCAAATATGTATATATATAATGTCAGCACATCCAATCTGGAGACCCACTGTGGAATAGCCGGTGTATAAGTTCGTGCTGAGGAAGATATAAACACGACAGAGCCTTCATGTTTTCTTCAAACCATTTGAAATCAAATTCCCAACAAGATTACAAACAAAAACAAATACACAAAACAAAACAACATAAAACAAGAAGTTGTTTTTGTGTGAAGATACTCGTGCTTAGCTTTTCACTCTTGACAACGTTTTATTGGTAGCAGGTTACAGTGTCTCTTCTTATTTTCCGAAGTGTACTGAAGAACGTAAGCATTGGTTTTCCTTGCTGTAGTGTAACGTGAGGTTTCTTAGTAGGTTCACCACGATGGGGATCACAGTGTCGGTCCTTACCTGGTTTGCCTAGCTATTGTAACACAACATTTTATCATGATACAACGATGACAGCGTGAGATGGAGTCTTGGTCAGTATGTGTGTCACCTTCTCCTTGTGTGAGGTGGAGTCTTGGTCAGTATGTGTGTCACCTGATCCTTGTGTAAGGTGGAGTCTTGGTCAGTATGTGTGTCACCTGATCCTTGTGTGAGATGGAGTCTTGGTCAGTATGTGTGTCACCTGATCCTTGTGTAAGGTGGAGTCTTGGTCAGTATGTGTGTCACCTGATCCTTGTGTGAGATGGAGTCTTGGTCAGTATGTGTGTCACCTGATCCTTGTGGGAGGTGTAGTTTTGGTCAGTATGTGTGTCACCTGATCCTTGTGTGAGGTGTAGTCTTGGTCAGCATGTGTGTCACCTTATCCTTGTGTGAGGTGGAGTCTTGGTCAGCATGTGTGTCACCTGATCCTTGTGTGAGGTGTAGTCTTGGTCAGTATGTGTGTCACCTGATCCTTGTGTGAGGTGTAGTCTTGGTCAGTATGTGTGTCACCTGATCCTTGTGTGAGGTGTAGTCTTGGTGAGTATGTGTGTCACCTTATCCTTGTGTGAGATGTAGTCTTGGTCAGCATGTGTGTCACCTTATCCTTGTGTGAGATGGAGTCTTGGTCAGCATGTGTGTCACCTTATCCTTGTGTGAGGTGTAGTCTTGGTCAGCATGTGTGTCACCTTATCCTTGTGTGAGGTGTAGTCTTGGTCAGTATGTGTGTCACCTGATCCTTGTGTGAGGTGAAGTATTGTTTAGCATTTTGTTTACTCTTTTGTGCCCCCTGAAAAGGACGCTACGTGGCGAGTTGCAGTAGCCTTACTTACATCCCGAGCGTGCTAATGAAGGTGGACCTAGGTCCTCCAGGTGGCTGTGCTATTGTGGGATTCATCTGCGTGTCGCTCACTACTACAGGATCACGTCGATCCCTCACCTCGTTAGTCAGGCTGCCATGAAAACAGCCCGTTTCCATGGAGGGCTATTAGGAAGCCGAGGTGAAGGTCTTGACCAGTATGTTGTGCCTGACCCTGACTAACATGTCTGATCAGTTTGTTGTGCCTGACCCTGATTACATGTCTGATCAGTATGTTGTGTCTGACTCTGACTAACATGTCTGAACAGTAGTTGTGCCTGACTAGACGTTAGTCCTCCTCCCATAAGTCTAAGGACAAGGAGGAGATGATATAGAAAGAGAAGAAGAAAATGGAGACGAAAAAGAAGAAACAGAAGAAGAGGAGAAAGAAGAAGAGGAGGAAGAAGAATATGAGTAAGAGTCTGATGAGGAGTTGGAGGTGGTGTGGAGAAACATAGAAAAAGAATAAGAAAAGGAAACTGAGGAGGATGTGGGGGAGACAGAAGAAGAATTTGATAAGGTGTCTGAGGAGGTTCAGGAAGAGAAGGAGAAGATGTAGCAAGAGAAGGAGGATATGTAGGAGGAGGTAGAGAAAAATAAGAAAAAGAATAAGTAGAAGAAGATGAAAAAGTAACACACATACAAGGTGTCCTGAACAAACCATCCCAAACGTAACAAAGCAATAATTTGATTAGCTTTAATCAGAACACATTGAACTTCCAAAAAATGATGATCAAATATAGAAAATCGAACATGGAAATAAATATGAACAAATCATTTTCTGAGTCAAAGCTGAAGGACATGTCCCAAATGACCACCTTTCAACTAGTCTTTGTCTCGGATCTATTGTACATCTCTCTCCAAACTTGCTGGTCTGTCTCAAACCATTTATTGATACAACTATATTGTCCCTTATTTCTCAACATAATTTGAGCAAACATGGACACATTTATTCTATGTTTTGTTGATTTTGTGTTTGTCAGTCAGTAATCTATGTACACACAGTGACCACACTATCCGGAAATCAAATCGATCAGAGGGATCAAGATGCTGAGCTGCGCATGATCTGCAGTGGTCAGCGACCCAGAGCTGCCAAGACCCTTCTACACCTCCACGCGGAAATCCTGGATAACAGGCTGCAGCAGGGCAGACTGGCTAAGGAGAATGGATCGAATAGAGAATGCTAACCCGGTACTAAAAAAATGCTTTCTGAAGTCGGATGTGTTGGACCGACAGGTGCAAATATCGCAGTCAAGCTGTAAACTACGACACAGTGCATTCCGTTCTCTGGACTACATTCTGCTACTTAAGCCCTTTCAGTGTTTGGTAGTGGGAGATTGAGAATGAACGAAGCCAAGCTAAGCCAAATCGATTCTGCATTATACTGTAGACTAAACTATGCGAACACACGACTGCATTTGTTTCACTTTGATATGACCTTCATACATAGAAAGAACACTCATTAAGTTAATCCAGAACCTGAATGAAAATTAAGATCCGATTATTTCAATATCAGAAGATCTTAATGGTCTAGTTTCCATAAGACAAGGGGTACGACAGGGCTACTCGCTTGCTCCGAGTCTCTACATCGCATATTCTGAGATGATGATGGACAAGGTTATGTTTGGTGACAACTCAGTAACTGACGGTTCAACCAGACGAGTAGCAGTTTGTGTTGAGAATTGCTCCAGGTGTAAGAGATTTTTTTTAACTTTTGAAGTGAAGCTTGAAGATACTGCACTGCAAATTGGGTCCTCGGAGATCAATTATGGTTGGGATGGATCGTGGATAGTCATCATTTGTGTTTTTAGGAGGGTGTGGGTAGATTTAGTGCACATCGGAGGAGGGTGGAATTATGACTTTAATAGGTTTGGACAGAGATTGCTGCTGCCGTACAACGAGGCACAGCACAGGACAAAAGAAATGAGGAGGTCCAAGAAAACAATGGGAAGACAACATCCATGAATGGACTAACCTACGACCCAATGAGGCACAAAAAGCAACCGCAGACAGAGAAAGATGGAGCAGGGTTGTGGAGGTGTCAAAAGGGGCGCCCCAACCATCTAAGGAGGTCACGGAATGCACTGAACTGAACTGAATAACGAACGATAGGCCGGCTTCAGACATTTCAGCTAAAATGAAAGACTATTCACGTCACTTCAAAAAAGAGTGTAATACTTCTTCTAAATGATTACATTTATGCAAAACCAGAAAAAGACTGAATTGTTTGTCTTGTTCGAAACAGATCTGGGTGTACGGAATAATAATGGCTACAGTGAAACAAATAATTTTTACAAAGCCTAATCAGGACGAGGCACAAAAAGCAACCGCAGACAGAGAAAGATAGAGCAGTGTTGTAGAGGTGTCAGCAGGGGTGCCCCAACGATCTCAGGAGGTCACGGGATGAATTGAACTGTGTGCCTAGAACACTCGCAGTTTTAGAAGATTTGTGGAAAATGTTAGTCCAGGTCCAGATGCATGTAACGCGCTAGACGTGCATACAAAAACATCCTGATGAGACTGACTGTAATACTTGAGTAAGGACATCACACGAAGGTACGCAATGACTCCGGAAGTTTTACTCCAGTGGCCGAGATTGCGGGACATTCATTACATGTTGTTGTTGTTAGAAAATGCAAATACTTTGGTCAGATCAAGACACACGAAAGCCAGATAGTCATGTTTACAGATGTCATCTCCGTGGTTACTGCATTCAAAAGCCAAAAACATACAGAACTTAATGACTTAAGAGCAGTACTCTGTTAACTATGCCAGCAGTCCACACACAATAAAGTAGTAGTATAGTAGGTCTCATTCCACTGTAACATTCAAGGCAACGAGGAGGCAGACAGAATAGCAAAAGAAGGTGAAAGGTTACCATAACCTGATTCTAGTGTGACCTACGAAGAGTTCAAAAGGCTTATTAGGTCCAGGTACAAATTGGAAACAGAGCATACTGGCTACACACCTAATGATGCTTATTACCAGTTGATGAGAAGAGAGCAGGTGGCGGTCTTCAAACTCCGTACATGCCACAATAGAATGATGTACCATCTATTCAATAAACGGAAGATATGTGCTACAGGGAAAATGACCGCTGAACATCTGCTGCAAAATTGCCCGACATACGAGGACCAGAGAAAGCACACGTGGCCATCACCAGTGCCAACACTAGACACGCTCTATGGCAGTGTCGACAACCTTAGGACGACTGCTGCTTTTTTTCGAATAAATTCAAGTTGTCGTCTGACAGCGTACGAAGAAGAAGAAGATGAAGAAGATCAAGACACACAAATCTCAAAAGAACAGTGTTGGAAGTTATGGTACCAGGTAAAAGAGGAAGGGGTAGACAAAGAGGACGATGGCACCAAGATATCCAGGAATGCATTGATATGACTGTGGCGGACGCTAGAGTTCTAGCAATGGAACGAGTTGCTTTCAGACAGACTGTTATGGGAGCGACGTTCTATAAAGGGCATGCTACATGATGACGACATATTGTAAGATGTCACTAAAGGTTTTGCATTAATGTGTCAATTATTGCTACAGTACTGCAAATTACTAGAACAAATATTTCCTAATATCTCGTAATGGAAGCCAAATACAGTGCTGGACCTGTGTTTCAACAAATGGAGAGACGGGATCTTGATTTGGTTGATTGGACTTCGTGCATGCATTGAAAGGCGAGACTGAAGAGAGTTATGCTTTGAGACTAGCAACCTCATCATGCAAGCACATTATTACAGAAACCCCTACTGCAAGAGCATGCACAGTTCTTTGCCGCAGGCTTCTTGATGAAGGTCGACTGTGCTGGTACTGTTGTGCTGGGTCGATAAAGACAAGAAGATAGATCGTCCTCGTTCGTCGTCAGACCTCGACTTCAATGACTCTAACAAAGGCAGCAGTCGACTTGAGCCTCAGTGCTCTTCCGTACAGCTTCTCGTGGAAGGACACTGGCTGTTGCCAAATGCTACTTCTTTTGTCGATATATGATGGACATGACATGACTGGAAACTGTGTACTGCTGTCATCGGGGCTGTGCCGAGACGAAAGATGACCCGCTAACGTGGAGGACAGATGGAGCAGAGGAGAAATGTTTCAGGCAGTTGTTCCAAGGGTGACCTCACGGACGACTCCATTAGTGGTGAGGTCTTGTGTTTCGTGTGGTGTCAAAAGTAGACAACCTGCAGATAAAAGAAATATTTGTATAAGATGGTTGTGTTTACTGTAGTCTTAGTCTTAGTCGACCTGTGCTTCTACATGGGCAGATGTCCAGGTGTAAGTCCTAGCTGTGGATTGAGCTGGATGTAGCCGGGATGAGGATTTCCTGCTTAACGGGCTAGGCTCGAGCAGCTTATTGCTCTACTGCATTGGGACAAGGGTCGCAGAGTGTGGTTAACAGAATTATCAGGTCTTTCTTAATAGACTCTAAACACTAGAGCAAAATTAACCATAAGCCTGTTAGACGCCATCTATACTGCTCTTAACAAACCACCTAACCATGACCTGTGTTATGCCATGTCATACAGGTACGTCCTTCTTTCGACATAATCTCTGGGGCAGTGGTGCTTTTCTTGTCCTTGTTATTCACAGACCTATGCTGGCCACTCGGGATATTTACTGTAGTACCCCGGTCATACAGTGGGTTAGAGGTAAGATGTTGCTTGTACAGAGAATCATAATTGTTTTTATTGTGATTGCACAAAGCGACAAAGTGACATGTTGCTACTCAGACATTAAGCTCACAATATCGCTAGACCTATCAAATAATAAGGCGAATCAAAATGTAAACATGTAATCCCCTAGTAGTGGATCCAATCTGAAGCATCGACTGGCTCATTTGAAAGTAAGCCTGTTTCTAACCATTTCTTATTGTTTTACTGTTATTTACCTGACCTTGACTAACATGTCCGATCAGTATGTTTTGCTTGACCATACATTGTTACCGATCCAGAAGCATCAGGGGCTCTTGGCCGTCTACCAAATGCCATGTAATGGCATCTGCGCATGATAGTTGTTTAGTGCCATACAAAGTGTTCCATTGATCTGACGTCTGAGGAAGAAACATTTTACTAACACCGTTGAACGCCGAGCACTCAAAAAAGTTTTAAAAGTGAGCTGTGAGGACAATTTACCATAACAAAAGTTATAAAAGTTGGCTGTTAAAAAAAAATGGTCATAGCGAAAGTTATAGAAGTGGGTGGTAAGGGCAATTTAGCCAAATGAAAGTTATAAATGTGGGCAGTAAGGCTAATTTACCCAAATTGAAGGCTATAAAAGTGGGCGGTAAGGAAAATTTACCAAAATGAAAATCATAAAAGTGGGTGGAAAAGACAATTTACCCAACTGAAAGTTATACAAGTGGGCGGTAAGGACAATTTACTCTTACAAAATTATAAAAGTCAGCTGTAAGTAAAATTTACCCAAATGAAAGGTTATAAATTTTGGTGGTAAGTACAATTTTCCCAAATGAAAGTAAAAAAAATGGGTGGAAAAGACAATTTACCGAAATGAAAGTTATACAAGTGGGCGGTAAGGACAATTTACTCTTACAAAATTATAAAAGTCAGCGGTAAGGACAATTTACCCTTACAAAATTATAAAAGTCAGCTGTAAGTAAAATTTACCCAAATGAAAGGTTATAAATTTTGGTGGTAAGGACAATTTACCCAAATGAAAGTTTATAAATGTAGAAGGTAAGTACAATTTTCCCAAATGAAAGTAAAAAAAATGGGTGGAAAAGACAATTTACCGAAATGAAAGTTATACAAGTGGGCGGTAAGGACAATTTACTCTCTAGTAATAATAAAAGTGGGCGATAAGTACAATTTACCCAAATGAAAGGATATAAATGTGGGCGGTAAGGACAATTTACCTAAATGAGAGGTTATAAATGGGGGCGGTAAGGACAATTTACCCAATTGAAAGTCATAAAAGTAGACTTTAAGAACTATTTACCCAAATGAAAGTCATAAAAGTGATCGGTAAAGACAATTTACCCAAATGAAAGTTATAAAAATTGCGGTTAGGACAATTTACCCTATTGGAATTGATAAAAGTGGGCGGTAAGGACAATTTCCCCTCACAAAAGTTTTAAAAGTGGGCGGTTAGACCAATTTACTTTCACAACAGTTTTTAAAGTGGGTGGTAAGAACAATTTACCAAAATCAAATTTATAAAAGTGGGTGATAAGGACAATTTACCTAAATGAAAGTTATAATAGTGGGGGGGGGGGGGGGGGGGGGGTGAGGACAATTTAATTTAATAAAAGTTCTAAAAGTGAGCGTCGAGGACAATTTGCTTAAATGAAAGTTATAGAAGTGGGCAGTAATGACAATTTATCCTATCAAAAATTTTTAAAGTGGGCGGTAAAGACAATTTACCCTCACGAATGCTGTAAAAGTGGGCGGTTAGAACATTTACCCTAGTGAAATTGATAAAAGTGGGCGGTAAGGAGAATTTGCCCTCACAAAAGATTTGAAAGTGGTCAGTAAGGACAATTTATTTTCGCGAAATGTATAGAAGTGGGTGGTAAAGACAATTTACTCTCGCGAAAGGTGGAAAAGGGGGCGGTAAGGACAATTTATATAAATGAAAGTTATAAAAGTGGGCGATTAGGACAATTTACCCTAACGAAAGTTATAGAAGTAGGCGGTAAGAAGAATTTATTTTCAAGACAATTATAGAAGTGGGGGGTAAATACAATTTATTTTCACGAAATTTATAACAGTGGTCGTTAAGGACAATTTACCCAAATGAAAGGTTATACAAGTGGGCGGTAAGGACAATTTACCCTCACGAAATTATAAAAGTCAGCGGTAAAGACAATTTACCCTCACGAAATTATAAACGTGAGCGGTAAGAACAATTTAGCAAAATGAAAGTAATAAATGTGGGCGTAATGACAATTTAGGGAATTGAAAGTCATAAAAATGGGTGGAAAAGACAATTTACCCAATTGAAAGTTATACAAATGGGCGGTAAGGATAATTTACCCTTACAAAATTATAAAAGTCAGCGGTAAGAACAATTTAGCGAAATGAAAGTTATAAATTTGGGGGGAAGGGGGGGTTAATGACAATTTACCCTCATGAAAGATGTAAAAGTGAGTGGCAAGGACAATTTACCGCCACAAAATGTATAAATGTGAGCGGTAAGTATAATTTATCCTCTTGATAGGTATAAAAGTGGGGGCTGTAAAGACAATTTACACTCACGAATATTATAAATGTGGGCGGTAAGGAGATATTACCATCACGAAAGGTATAAAAGGAGGCGGTAAGAAAATTTACCCTCTCAAAAGGTATACAAGTGGGCGGTAAGGACAATTTACTCTCGCGAAAGGTGGAAAAGGGGGCGGTAAGGACAATTTATATAAATGAAAGTTATAAAAGTGGGCGATTAGGACAATTTACCCTAACGAAAGTTATAGAAGTAGCCGGTAAGAAGAATTTATTTTCAAGACAATTATAGAAGTGGGCGGTAAATACAATTTATTTTCACGAAATTTATAACAGTGGTCGTTAAGGACAATTTACCCAAATGAAAGGTTATAAAAGTGGGCGGTAAGGACATTTTACCCAAATGAAAGGTTATAAATGTTTGCGGTAAGGACAATTTACCCAATGGAAAGTTATAAAAGTGGGTGGTAAAGAAAATTTACCCTCACGATAGGTATAAAAGGGGGCAGTAAGACCTCTCAAAAGGTATAAAAGTCGGCGGTAAGGACAATTTACCCTCACGAAAGTTATAACAGTGGGCCGTTAGGACAATTTACCCTAGAGGAAGTTATAGAAGTGGGCGGTAAGGACAATCTATTTTCGTAAAATTTATAAAAGTGGGCGGTAAGGAAAATTTACTCTCACAAAAGGTATAAAGGGGGTAGTAAGGACAATTTACCCTCACAAAAGGTATAAAAGTGAGTGGTAAGGATAATTTATCCTCATGTTAGGTATAAAAGTGGGGGCTGTAAAGACAATTTACTCTCACAAATGTTATAAATGTGGGCGGTAAGGACAATTTACCTTCTCGAAAGGTATAAAAGTGGGTGATAAGGAAAATTTACCTTCTCGAAAGGTATAAAAGGGGGCTGCAAGGACAATTTACCTTCTCGAAAGGTATAAAAGTGGGTGATAAGGAAAATTTACCATGACAAAAGGTATAAAAGGGTGCGGTAAGAAAATTTACCTTATCAAGAGGTGTAAAAGTTGGCGGTAAGGACAATTAATCTCTCAAAAGGTATAAAAGTCGGTGGTAAGGAAAATTTACGCTAACGAAAGGTATAAAGGGGGGCGGTAAGGACAATTCACCCTCACAAAAGGTATAAAAGTGAACGCTAAGGACTATTTACTCTCTCGAAAGGTAATGTGTGGTTGTGTCAGTACCTGGACTGTAAGAATGTGTCTCAACTGTTTGTTTAAATTCAGGAATGTAGCAACTTGAGGTAATAAAACACGTTTAGATAAACAACAAACAAATACATACTAAGGTAACCTATAGTTTCATGTTTACGTGTTTGAAATGTCCCACTATGACTACTACGTCCACAATTATCTAGCCAACAGCAAACCTGCAAGACTCCATATGATTGATGTTATTATAATGAAAGTAGTTGATGCTTTCTGCTTGAAAAAGTTCAGTGTAGTGTTTAGAGATTCGCAGTGAGATTGAACAGTTTATAGATGATTTGTTAGAGAAAATGTATTTAAAAAATGACACATACCTTTGCTTACGTCTTGTTATTATCCAATACTTGAACAACACATAAAGCAATACATGTATTTAGTATAAGCACCTTATATTTAAACCCTACACATCATCCAGTATAGGAAATCAGATTACACAGACAACAGTTACACGACCTAGTCGTGAACAATATTCACAGGACGAATGTTTACCTCATCACAAGGGCAATGTATCCCGTACAACAAAGAAAGCCAATGAATGCTACCATCGTTTGGTTCCCTTTATACATCAAAGGATGGTAATAAATCAATACTCAATTTACTAAATTGTTTAATATTTCATCAACGCAAATTTGTACCTATAATTTTATGTAATGCTACAATTCAATTTATGACACAAATTACTTTGAGGCAAGTTATAACAGTTAGTTGTTTTTAACGTATATGATTAAATTCATTTTCAAAACGGTATACAAATAATGGAAACCAGAAGTGACCCGTCTTCCACCGTTTGCGGTATATAAGTTAACTCTAAATTTACTATTTGCAACTGTTGGGACCAACTAGTGTTTGTGTTCGGCAGCCACTTGCCTAGTCTTTCCCGGACTGGGCAGACGTGTTTTTCGAGGAGCAGTGATTTTTCAAGGAGTGTATTTTCTTTTCTTTTTTGTGTGTGTTTTTGCCGGTGTTTAGAATGGCAGATTTATTTGTCGATTTTGAATCAGAAGATTTCGTCCCAGATGGAGAGATTCACAAACAGGGAACACTTATAATTACTGTTTCTGGAAGACAAGCTTTGAAGGCATCTTACCACCTCATTTACAGCATCCTAGCGGGACCAGCCGGCGTAGGCCCGAATGGGGTCGTAGGAATCGGTCGATTCTCAGACCCAAGAGTGTTTTGTGCCACTCTAACCCAGTCGGCACATATAACACACTACCAGCGACTAAATGGTTTATCCTTAGAGTGGGACAACCCACAGGTCTCAATCATCATTGAGCATTCTGATAAAATTAAATCCAAGGGGGTGATCCACTGGGCACCCCCTACAGTCAAGCAAGAAGCAATCAAGAAAATTGCAACATTGGCCACCGGAGACGATGAAGTCCGGGTCAAACAAAAAAAAAACTGTCTTGACAAATGGGATTTTTGGTTTAAACCAACAAAAAGACCAATTCCCCATTATGTACACGCAAAATTAAAAGGCGACATCAACTCCACGTGGAAGATGTGGGTTACTCTGACGGGCAGGCGAACGCCCTGCGACCATTGTGGTGAAGAGTCACATTGGTCCAGTCAGTGCCACACAAGAAACAGAAAACCTACCAAAAACACAACAGAACAACAGACACCAGCACCACCAGCACCAGCAACACCAGCACCAACACCAGAGATACCAACACCACCATCACCGACCCCAAGAACAACAGAAGACGGTTTTACCATTGTTGAGCACGCACGAAAACGGAAAAACACCACACAAAGCACCAAAAATGGTACGCCACAAAAACAAAAAACACGAAGCCCCACCAAAACAACCCCACAAAAGAAGACCCAGCAAGAGCAGCAGACAACACCACAACAAAAAGCAAGCCCACAGAAACCAATAAACATTACATCTACAGAAACAGAAAAGATGACAACAGATGACATTCCACAAGAAAGACCAGCTTGGCACGCCATGGTTGACGCAGAGGACTCCAGTCCAAAATTAATTATAGACATTTTGGATGATGATCTAAAATTAGAGGATTATTTATTTTAATTATACATTTCAGTGACTTTTTATACAAAAAGTCAATAATGTGAAAAGTTTGATAATTTAGATAGTGTGAATGTTTTTTTTCCTATTTTTCTTTCAAGGTACGTATATTTATGTCTGTATCTATATTTTCCCCTGTCTCTCGGCCATGTATTTCTCACCAGTTTGCCGTAAACACGAACTCCTTTCTTTACTTATCATACTTTTCACTAAAAACGATCCTTTTTTCCGCTCTTGCAGTTTTTTTCATATCCCCTGTTCCTTTCTTTGACAATAAGATATCTGAATGTAAGTGTGTGTGGGAGTGTGAAAATGAAAGTATGTTTGTCCTCTGTATATACATATTCGTACGTATGAATGTCTCTTTCTGTTTTGTACGGTCCGAAAGCTATAGAGAGAAAGATGGATTTTCATTTGAAAGAAACTTACATGTTGAACAAATTGCCTATGAGATTCATAAGTGTGAAAATCCTTGACTGTGGAACCCCATAAATTGTATTACAGATTATACAACACAACACACTAACACACACATACCCCATGGCCTCAACAAATAAACTACACATTATATCTCTAAACATCAGAGGCCTAAGGCACAAACTACAACACATAACAACTCTAATACATAGACACAAAACAGATTTCATCTTTTTACAAGAAACACACATAGATAATGACATGCATGCACGTTTACTCACAGCAAAATTAGGAATAGCTCATGCATGGTTTAGTTTAGGAACACAGACAGGAGTAGCTATTTTACAGACATCAGATAGTTGGGAAATGACGCATAACCATAGAGACATAGAAGGTAGGGTACAAATAATACAAGTTAAAAGTAAATTAAATAATATTGACACACACACACTAGTTAATTTATATGCTCCCACAACAAAGACACAGCAGTATACCTTTTATAACAATCTTTTTAACACATTAAGTCAACAATACAAAAAACATAAAATCATAATGGGTGGGGATTTCAATTGCACATTGAACCCTTTAGACACAACACACGTGAGAATTACAACAAGGAAAACAAATGACATCCTACAATACATTTTAGATGAGCATGCCCTATTAGATACATACAGACGGAAATATCCAGAGGGCAAGGAGACAACATACACAGACAAAACATATACTCATGGCACATCAGCTAGGTTAGATAGATTCTATACACATGAAAATTATATAATAAGCAAAATATGTCATTTAGATACTAGAACATTTACAGACCACAAAGCAGTAGAAATAGTCGTAAACTCAACACATACAAACACAAACTACACCGAGTCTGTACATTGGAAATTTAATAACTCTCTACTTAAAAATGAAAATTTTGTTAAAAATATAACGAATTTAATACAAGACTATGTACAGACCGCACCAACTGAAAATTTAGCAGAATATTGGGATTTATTAAAAGGAACAATTAAAGAAAGAACACAAACAATATCAAAAATTATTTATAAAAATATAAGAAGAAATAAACAAATTATAGAAGAAGCCATTAGACTAACTGAACTAATAGATAAGAACGCCCCCGTAATTCATTTACTGCAAGAAGAGTTAGACAAAATTGAAAATCACAGAATACAAGGGGCACAATTAAGGACAAAATTACATTCTGTAACACAAGAAACACCCAGTAAGCAATATTTAGCAGTAGAACAAAACATACAAAGAAATAGACAGATACACGAAATAAAAGACGAGGGGGGAAATATTTGTACAGAGACAAAGGAAATAGGTCAAGCGTTTAGACTTTTCTACGCTAAATTGTACTCAGCAGAGAGCACCTCAACAAGTACACGTGAAGGCTGTGAGACCTTCACAAGGCGCTTGAATGAGCAGGACAAACAAGCAATAAACAAACCTTTAACAATAACAGATTTACAAGCTGCTCTCCTGTCCTTTCAAAAGGACAAAAGTCCTGGCCCTGATGGCCTGACTGCTGAGTTTTACTCCACGTTTTTCAACGTGTTGAGCCCACTCCTTCTCAAGGTCTTACACGAGGCCTTCGAGAAAGGTGAACTCCCAAATAGCTTTAACCAATCTTTCGTAACTTTAATTTACAAAACAGACACAGATAAAAAAGAAATACAAAATTATCGGCCAATATCACTTCTAAACACAGACTATAAAATATTAACAAAAGCTCTAACGATAAAAATTAAACCCTTTATGAAAAACCTAATTAACGAAGATCAGCAGTGTAGCGTACAAAATAGAAACGTCATTAAACATGCTCACTTTTTAAGAGACATAATTCAATACACGCACGAAAAAGACACACAGGCAGCAATTGTATCAATAGATCAAGAAAAAGCATTCGATAGAGTATCACACGAATATATGCATAAAACACTAGAGAGAAACAACATAGGGAATTATTTTACAAGCTGGGTTAACATTCTATATAAAAAGCCAGAAAGTAGACTGTTAATAAACCACACACTTACAGACAGCATACACTTAACAAGATCAGTTAGACAAGGTTGTCCTCTATCCCCTTTATTATATGTATTGGTGTTAGAGCCAATATTAGAAAAGATCAGACAAGACACAACAATTAACGGAACACATGTACCAGGAATAGGAGAGAAAAAATTAATAGCATATGCAGATGACACCATATTTTTCCCAACAAATTATTCATCAATACAAAATATTTTAAATACATTTGAAACATTTGGGAAACAAAGTGGCACTAAAATAAATATATTAAAATCTAAAATTATGGGAATAGGTAAATGGAAATTTAAAACAGACTTCCCCTTTAAATTAGTGCAAGAAAATAAACTCAAAATATATGGAATTGTTTTCCAAGCAAATCCTATGAACAAAAATAAAGAAATGTGGAAAAAAGTAATAGAACAAATTACAAATAAATTAGAGAAATATAAATTTAAAACTACTACAATATTTGGCAGAAGCATAATAATAAACACCTTTATTATACCCAAACTAATATATATATCAAACATCTTTAGCCCCCCAATAAAGACCAGTAAAGAAATAAATACCCTCATTAGAAATTTCATTTTTAGATTCACTCTTCATAGCATTCAAACTAAAACACTAATACAGGAAAAAAATAGAGGCGGGATCTCCCTACAAGATATAAAAACCAAAATTAAAGCCCTTAGAATTAAATTTATTGGTCAAATAATCGCGAATCCAACTGAGTACCCACTAGCGCACTACTATGTGGGACTCAGAATTATTAAATTCTGTAAACTCAACAATAATATGCCACACTCCTTTGGAAACTTACCTCCCTATTATAAAGAATGCATTAAACATATACAAAATAATGAACATTTAATAAAGCAAGAGACTAAAACTATTTACAAAATGTTAGTACAAACCCAAGAGCCCCCACTTAAAAATAGAATAAAAAGAGGATATAATTTTTTCATAACAGACTATTCAAATATTTTCACTACTTTACATGCATTAAAAATAGCTCCAAAAACTAAAGAAACAACATACAGACTTTTATTTAGCATAACACCAATGCTATACAAAAAAGCACACATGTCAAAAACAAGCATGCCAAAATGTAAACTATGCAGACAAAACATTCAGGAAACAGAAGACCATCTTTTCTACCAATGCAGCATCATATCGGAAACTTTAGCAACACTCAGACAAACAATAAATAAACACATACAAATTAAAGTAAACATGTACAGAGCAATCATGCTAAATACCATTCCCAGAACAGACAGAAACACGCAGAATAGACTATTAACTTTACTCGCAGATTTCAGACACCTTATATGGATATGTAGAAACAAAGCAGTTTATCAACAGAGAATCTACACTACAGAAATTTTCACCAACATATTTAAACAGAAACACAAACTATAAATTATTGACATTCATTTTAAATCCTTAGCAATTTAGGTTCGTGTGGCTGTAGAGTGCGTGTATGTGCAGTGTGTGTGTGTGTGTGTGTGTGTATAAACTTGTATAAATTGTAAATATTCAAATGCCAAAATAGCATTTAAACTGTATATAATGTATAATCTTTGTTTAAAAAAAAAATTTAAATGTTTTTTACTACATTATGTTTACAATTGAATGACAATGCGAGAGCAAGAAGTTTGAATGAATACAACCATGACATGATTTGTATTGTAAAAATGAAGAATAAACACATTTAAAACCCACTTGCCTAGTCCGTTCCGCGACTTAGACGCCTCCGTGTAGGTTCAAGGTTGAGCTCAGTGTAAGATGCGATCTTTCACACGGTCGATTGGGGTCAGAGCTGCTTCCTCCCCATATGTCAAGTAAATAGGACGAAAGCAAGCAAGAGAAATTTGGTCGGGTGGAAAATTAAAACCTTACATCCTACGTGCATACTCGCAATATGTACAGCCATGTGAATCTGCTGCAGGGCCATAGATCACTCTTTCTAGGCGCTATTAAATTACCCCTAGACTGAGGGGAGACGCCCAAGGCAGGTTCTCTCTTGCGAATTTTTTACAACATTCAGGGGAAGATAACTCTTGGTTCCTTTAAATGTTTTTAATTTATGTGGTTGCAACCCTTTAAAATTCTAAATATAAAAATCTTAGCAGACTTTGTTTTGAAATCTTTCAGCGTAAATAATAGTTCGAATTGGAATATCCAAAACGATATTTCTGCTTTCAACTTTTACACAATGTATATCGATTATGTAAAGATATGTCAAACACACCACATTTACTGCAGACCTCGCTATGAACTTCTTTTATCTACAACTAGCATCAAGAACTTACTAGAAAATAATTAATAAGATTGTTGAGCCAGAATGGAATAATTGTTAAATATATAAATAACCCTAACCCTATACCCTAACCTTATACCTTATACCCGAACCCGAACCCTAACCATATTCCCTATACCCTATTCCCTATACCCTATACCCTAACCCTTACCCCAACCCCTACCCTAACCCCAACCCCAACCCTAACCCCAACCCTAACCCCAACC
Organism: Ariolimax columbianus; assembly: GCA_036924085.1. NCBI lineage: Eukaryota > Metazoa > Mollusca > Gastropoda > Stylommatophora > Arionidae > Ariolimax > Ariolimax columbianus. The sequence goes on from JAVGWX010000022.1 coordinate 48,070,999, forward strand.
CTAACCCCAACCCCAACCCTAACCCCAACCCTAACCCCAACCCTAACCCCAACCCCAACCCCAACCCTAACCCTAACCCTAATTCGTCCATGTGCCAGTACACCAGGCATGTCCCATTGTTACAGGATGCCTTAAGCCAACACTAAAGCGAAAAGTTGATGTAATCACTGACATCGCACAATCAGAAATCAGGAGATGTTATGCGAAATAGAAAAGCAGTCCTGTGATCAGAGACACCCCCCCCACCCCTTTTCTAAATAATCCAGAAGAGGAGCGACTGAAATTAAGGAGCAGTTTACTTCACACTGTACAGTTTACATACCAGGAGCCTGAGAAACACCGCACCGTAATATGGCGTCAAAGATATGGGGAGGAATGGATGGAGAACAAAGAAGAACTGACGAAGTATAATTTGTCATTCCCTGTGTGGAAATTTCTGACGAAACTACGAAAAGGAGTATCCAGGTGCAGATCGAACTTGAAAAAATGGGGACATGCGGACGACGATGTATGCCAATTGAGAACCATCCACAACCCCGGCACCTGTATAACTGAATAACACATGTATAACTGTCCAAAAATGCAAGAACCATGTATTTTGGCCGGTCTCATGACAGCCAATGAAAACGCTTCCAATGCAGCTGTTTTCTGATCCAATACTTTGGGAAGTTATTGGACACGAAAAGTAAGAAACGGAAAGTAAGACACGGAAAGTAAGACACGGAAAGTAAGTAAGTAAGAGTTTGAAAGAAAGCTCAAGAAACAATATCCCGTATATCTTCTTCTTCTTCTTCGTTCATCCTCAGATCAAGGTTCTGGTTTCTCTTACAAAGGGCACCGTTGTTTGTAAGGCTGTTTCATCTTCATACAGCTTCTGTTGAATATCTGTTTCACGAGGCCAGTATTGTTCTCTCTTTTCGTGCGTCAGCGTGCAGCTTTGCAGGATATGTTCCACAGTCATGATATGTTCCCCACATGGGCAAATGCCATCTGTCCCAATCCTCATTTTGGTCTAAATATGACCCTTGAGTCTGCTATGCCCAGTTCTCAGTCTGAAGATGATGACTTGCTCTTCTCTAGTTAAATTATAGTAGCTGTCTTCTTTTCGGAAGTTGGGGTGTTGATCAGCGCATTTTACACTTAAGTTGGACTTAACCATGGTCGTGGCCTCATTATATGTGATGCTCAGGTCTGTTTGTGGGGATGCTCCTCCACTCTTTGCTAGTTTGTCTGCTGCTTCAATAATGCAGTGGGATGGGATCCACTGTATGACCAATCTTGGGTGTTCTGCTGAGAGCTGTGTCAGGGAGAACATATTGCTCGAGATCTTCATCTTTGTGTTGTTTTAGTGCTGCTATTACTGAGGTGGCATCAGTCAGGAATACTATGTTTTCTTGTTGGATATCTTTATCTTGGATGACAAGCTCAGCTGCGGCCCTCAGTGCCTCTGCTTCTGCAGGAAATTATTGGAAATTATTGTTAATACTCGAGTTTTTTTTTTCTTCTCCATTCCTTCGTCTGTAACAGACCCCTCCACCTCCATTAGATGTGGCTTTGTTAGATGAGCCATCTGTATAGATGTGTGTTCATGTTTCTGGGGGGTATATTCTCCTAAGATATTCCTCTGTGATAAATGTCCTTTCTGAATCTGTCTGTTCCCTTTTACCTCTATGATTTCTACCATCTTTGGTCTGCTCTTGCAAGTTATTTTGTTTTTGATATGAAGTGGTTTCTCTTTAATCTCCCTCTTCCCATGCGATTTATCCTGTCATATATTGGGTGATCAGGCATTCGTTTGAACTTCTTCCCCCTGCTGGAGTGTTTTTTGGTCTCTGCGCGTATCCAAACTTTCGATTCGTGTGATGTTCTCCATTGCATTTATTGGTGTTGTTCTCATAGCTCCAGTGATGATACGTGTACCTTAGTTTTCGGTTGTATTTATTTTGTGAAAGTTATTCTTTGTTGCTGTGGAACATGCTGCTATCTCGTATTCTAGCACTGGTCTCACATAACCTGTGTACAGTTTCTTTAGGGTGCCCGTGTCCGCTCCCCATGTTAAGCCTGATATCTTCCTCATTATCGCTATTCGTTGCAAAGGCTGCTTGAACAAATTAACAGCACAGCCAAAGAGTTTGACATGAAAATAAACACATTGAAGACAAAAACGGTAATCGCCAAGCAAAACAGGCAAATGAATACAATCATCAATGGCGAAATAATTGAACAAGTACAGAAGCTCATATATATATGGGCAAATCATAACAGAACATGTCCGCAATAAGACAAAAAATAAGGCAAGGAATGCATTGACTTCAGAGAAAAACATAAATTGCTAACTTCAAAGAGTATCCGGATAGAATTGATAAAAAGAATAGCCGCCACTCATATATTTAATTGTGCTGCATGAGACTGACACATGGACCTTAGCAGAAAAGGATTTTTAAAAAAGCTTTAAAGCATTTGAAATATGATGCTGACGCAGCATGGCAAGAGTTGGACACAGAGAAGCTCTAATGACAATGTCCGTATTTATGTAGACGCACATAGATAAATATTGAAAATAATAAAAAAAATAAAAAAATGGAGTCACACTATGATATGCATGTTATTGCCTATTTCGGGGTCTAGAGAGAGCGTATCATTGATAAGGGACCCCTGGTAAGTGAACTGGTCCACAGGTACCAGTTAGTAGTGATCGATAGCGATCGTAGGGGTGGTATTTACGTCTTGTCCCAGCACATTTGTTTTATTCAAGCTTATTGTGAGGCCGAAATGGTTGCACGCCTAGGAGAAGCGATCTATCAATCTCTGGAGTTCATGCTGACTGTAAATGACAATTGCAGTGTCATCAGCAAATAACAAGTCACTGGCACTAACTTCCCTGAAACAAGGGCAGTCATCGTTACAGACGCGCAAGTCATGCTTCAGAAGGCACAGAAAGGATGGTTTAGGTACGAGTGGATAGCAGCTGTTGAGGCCTAAAACCTCCAGGGGTTGACGGATCTACTGCTTGTGCTGGGGTTCAGGGCAATGAAAGAGCTGACATCATCGCTTAACAAGCTCCCATAATGGACACATTAGTGATAGATAAAAATGACCTTTTGAAATCAATCAATGACCGCCCGGGGGACACCACAATAGATGATGCAGCAATCCACAGACTGCAAAGCTGCAACATTGAACAAAGCTCGAGCGGAGTATGGCGCATGAGAGGACGAAGCAGGAGAGTGTACAACCAGCAAACTACAGGGACCATCAGCATCCATACCTTACGCCATTTAATGAGAGAGACTGAGCACCTATGGGTATGCCAGGAGTGCAGTGACGTCGATTCTCAGAAAGGGAAACAGAACTTCCCCGATCTTTGTTTTAGCTTTGAGTCTCTCAAGATTAAACAGTGCGAAGGCAAATCTCTTCTGTTGCATTAGCAAATTCGTGCTTTAGTAGCAGCACAAAGAAGATTCCGAATAGTGTCGTGATCAGTACGCAGCCATGTTTAACACCACATTGAATATTGAATGGAGGTGATGTATTACCGTCGAATTGGGCTGTTCCTTTCATATTCTCGTGAAATGTCACTGCTAGCTGCATCAGTTTGTTAGGACAACCTATTTTTTAAAGAGAACTTTGAAGAGTCCAACCCTGCTAACGAAATCGGATAGCTTTTGTCAGGTCGATGAAAACGACAGAATAAGGCTTGTTCTGCTCTCCTGATTTTTCTTGTAGCTGTCGGAGAGAGAAGATCATATCGATCGTTGGTCTTCCAGATCGAAATCCACATTGTGACTTCGGGTACATGCGCTCAGCCAGTTTGTGTAGCCACAGTAAGATCACAATGGCAAAGACTTTTCCAACAACACTGACCTGTGAGATTACAGTCACTTCTATCACCTTTATTTTTGCATAATGTGACATTAATAGGCAATCGCATTGGCAAGGGTGCTACTATATTGTTTCGTCTCACAACACGCGTCTGCGAAAACCTCAAACTTACAGCTATTGGTCTACAAGGCCTGTGTCGTCAGTACGCATCTATATGGCAGCGAAACGTGGATAACCTATGCTTAACATGCTTTTAGGCTCAACAACTTTCACCTACAGCGTCTGAGATCCATCCTTTGAGTCTCATGGAGAGACAGGGTGACAAATGCGGATGTACATTCTCTCACCAGTCTTTCAAATATGTAGACCCTCCTTCGCCAACGAAGATTGCGATGTCTTGGTCATTTTCGTCGCATGGAAGACGGTCACATCTCTAAAGATATTCTCTATGGGCATCTGAAGTGTGCTAAAAGGACAACTGGCTGACCACAGCTGCGGTTCAATGACGCATTCAAGCAGGATATGAAGGCTCTGGATATCAATCTGGCATCTTGTGATGACATAGCTGCAGACCGATTCAAATGGAGATGCAACATGAAGAGCCTCCCGAGACTGGACGAAAATAAGCTCGTTCAACACAGGGAAGTGAAGAGACAACGAGGAAAGGAAAAGTAAAACCAAAAACTCATTAGAGATTGGTTACTCCAAGTTCCATCAGCCTTTAGCTAGACATGACTGAAAGGGGTTACTACTACTATGTATGTGAAAGTCTTTTACAAAATATACTAGATGGCAAGATTCAGGGGAAAAGAGGAAAGAGGCGACGAATAGTCATCTTTACATTTCAGGCATACAGAGACATTAATGGACACACCCATGCTGAAATGAAGAGAGCTGCAGAGATCAAGCCAAATAGAGACACACACTCAGGACAACCTTGAAACCATTCTCAGGACTGATCAACAAGAGGGTAGAGTTAAATGGAGAGACTTCCTCATACAATCAGAATCAGGACCGTTTTATCAAGATGATGATAAATCACATTTCAACAAGTAACTTCAGTTGGTATTCTTTCCACAAACCCTCAAAATACTAACGTTGCTGAAAGAGAAAAGCAAATAAACCAAAGACGATTTCAGATTTTTATTTAACAAAATGATTTTACAAAATACATAATTCCTTAATGCGAATTGTGCAATAACAGTTAATGTATATTTCTTTTAATCTATCTATCTTGAGTCCACTTATGTTTTAATCTATCTATCTTGAGTCCACTTATGTCTTTAGACGTCGTGGGAGGTGTGACATCCTTTGTTGTAATATTTATTTTTTGGCAGGCAAATAATGCTGGTGACTTGCCAGGTCAATCCAAGCATCTTTTTGTCCCTGGAGTATATGATCGCCTATTATTGGTAGACCTGCAGCCTGTCATGTTCCATCTATGCCGCTCCGCTAACCACATAACCAAGACCTCATTTTATAACCACACATTCCCCCTTTGGCGACATATTCTCTATGGGGCGAGAATCCCTATAATAATTTGAGTCGATTAATCACTTTGAATTTTGCCCGAGCAGCGGCCGTTAAACATACTCTTTTCGATTTCCAACTGCTAAGGTATTTTTAACGTGCAAAAATATTTACCGGATGATCCATGTGAAAAAAATCTGGTCTCCACCGGGATTGGAACCTCCAGCACCTGAATCGAACAACCAGTTTCATTTACATTACCTTCCTCTAATCGCTATGTGCATTTAATTTATTCTTAAATGCATTAATTGTCCCTGCCTCCACTATCTCATGTGGCAGTGCATTCCATGCATTCACCACTCTCTGACTAAAAAAAATGTGCCAATATCTAATCTGGACATCTCTTTAGTTAATTTGTAGCTATGCCCTCTTGTTCTTGTGGGTGGTTGTATTTTGAAAAACTTGTTAAAGTCTAATTTGTCCATTCCTCTGATCATCTTATAAACCTGTATTAAGTGACCTTGAATTCTTTTATTTTCTAGACAACGTAGGCCAGTTTTTCTGAGTCTTTCCTCATAACTGTAATTCTGGAATCCCACTATCAGCTTCGTCGCTCTGTTTTGTATTCTTTCCAGCATGTTTATATCTCCTCTATGATAAGGGATCCACACCTGTACACTGTACTCCAATCTACGTCAAACAAATGCTTTTTACAGTTTGGCTATCACTTCCTTGCTCCTATATTTAATATTTCTTTTTATCATACCGAACATTGCATTTGCCTTTTTCACTGCTATTTGGACTTGCTCACTCACCTTTCCTGTATGATCTATTATAATCCCTGTGTCCCTTTTCTTATCTATCTCTCCAATATTGTTCTCGACCATTCTGTAATTATGTTCCATATTGGATCTACCCATGTGGATGACAGTACATTTATCTACATCAAAATCCATTTGCCAACTTACAGACCATTCTTGAATTTTTTCTAAATCCTACTTCAATATATCCACTTCTGCTTTAGATAAGACACTACTGCATAGTTTTGTGTCATCAGCAGATTTTGCAATCAGGGATCTGATATCAATGTCCAAATCGTTTATATATCAAAAACAAAATTGGACCAAAAACCGAGCCATGTGGCACTTCACTTTTCACTTCACACCACTCAGAACATTCCTTATTTATGCCCACCCTCTGCCTTCTTCCCGTTAACAAATTTTCAATGCATTTGGCAACTTCCCCACCTATTCCATGTGATCTGAACTTTGTAAGTAATCTTTGATGAGGTACTCTATCAAAGGCCTTCTCAAAATCTAAACTAAAAGCTGAGTTGAAAACTTTTAAAATTAATTATTAAAATAAAAATGTTAATATATCTCAATAATAAGTACAATTTAATTACACCTGCTATACTATTATGTCAGTCTTCAGACAATCAAACATTTACAATACAAAAATACTGCAGCTCTGTGAAGAAGTTCATTTGTACTTTATGTTCACTAAGTGAACATACATTATCTGCCTTTGTGCTCCCAGTAGTCTATTTTTCTTTGTTTTATTTAATTATTGGCATTGTATAGGTTATATGATACATTTTTTTCGCTGCACGCATTTTTCTGTACTATTTTAGCAAAACATCAAACGAGAACTCCAGGAGGGTTTTACATCCCTTGATGCAGTCTGAACTCCTGTGAATGCCAGGAATAACTGTTCTAATGTGGTTTGATGTACTGAGTAGTCTCTCACATTTAAGGTTTGTTTAGTGCTCTCCATTGCCAAGAAGATGTCTGCAAGTTTGATAGTAGCATCTGGAACTTGGAAATGAACATAACCTTCGTCAGTCTGAAACACCTAGAAGAAACACAACACACAATTAATCACATGTGTCAATTTTGTGTTCAAGTACATCGTACAGACCTATCAACAAACATACATATCGCCACACAATCGCCAATGGATTTCGCGGATCAAATTACATAAATCAAAGAACACAATCAGTTTAGCCACTCAGCTTCTTTGACTTAATCCATCTGACTTACCGTTTAACATAGGGTAGCCTTTTTAATTATATGAAACGTCAGTTGCCATATCATCCTCGCCACCATTTTTCACCACAAATTCTTTGTCTTTACTGCTTGGTACTTCCTTTGTGGGTTCCATTTCAGTTCATTTCTGAGTCCTGGTATTTCCATAATTGGCAAAGAAGAGGAGGAAATGCGGTTTTGTTAATCCTATCAATTAAAACTCGGCTTCTTCCTCCCGTCTTGTCACTATAGACGACTATACTGCTTCAACTTAACTTAACATAACTTAACTTAACGTCTTTATACTGGTTTAGAAGACCCTGCAGAGTCTGTATACAACCAGTTACATTTACATCACCTTGCTCTAAAAGCTATGCGCATCCAATTTATTCTTAAATGCATTAACTGTCCCTGCCTCCACTACCTTCCCTGACATTGCATTCCAAGCAGACACCACTCTCTGACTAAAAAAATATTTCCTAATATCTAACCTGTATCTTGGCTTGGCTTGGCTTCGTTCGTTCTCATTCTCCCGCTACCAAACCCTGAAAGGGCTTAAGTAGCAGAATGTAGTCCATAGAACGGAATGCGTTGTAACGTAGTTTACAGCTTGACTGCGATATTTGCACCTTTCGGTCCAACACATCCGACTTCAGCAAGCATTTTTTTAGTACCGGGTTAGCATTCCCTCTTCGATCACTTCTCCTTAGCCAGTCTGCCCTGCTTCAGCCTGCTATCCAGGATCACCGCGTGATCTGAACCATGAATATATTTATAGGGTCTTTTACTGCCACAGTTATTTTGTTTGGTTCAAAATGTATTAGCAATTATGCCTTTGCATATTCTCACGTTGGTCTGTAAATATTTTCCGGTATATCTCGCTGCATATATAATTTCAGAAGAAATTCATCTGAAAAATCAAAATCTTCTTGATGTATATATAATGTACTCCCATAATTTTGCCATCTTTTATTTGCAATATTAGTATCACCAAGACCATAGCCAAGAGGTAGATTGTTAGAGACGTGGTATACATTTTGTTCATTCGTTAAAAATGTTCTAGTAATCCAAAGTGTTTCAATTCTATCTGTACCACTTTGTGGTTTGCGTTATAGAAATTCACAAGCTCATCTCTAAAGTATTCAACTACTGCATGTTATAAAAATTGACTAAAAAAGTCAATCTAATTGTGTAACACAAGTTACAGCAGAAATGCTTTAGTATGATGCTTGATAAAATACAAATAGCAATTATGGTTCCGTACTCCTCGTAGAGGAGACAAAAAACAAAGTGGAAATAACACATACTACTAATTATTATGCAATACAGAAAGAAGAAATTGAATTGTTGAAATAGACACAGTAAGATGGGCTCAAAACCTGACTGACAAAATGATTAATAATAGATAATGGATGCTAACTACGGAAGTTCCATATATAAAGGAGTTTCATTTTAAAATGAAAAATACTGTGCACTGATGTATAATTGATAAAACCTATTTGAAATAACTTAGTGAATACCAAAATTGAAGCGAAACATCACTATATATTACATAAGAGGAGATTCGAGTTGATTTATAAATAAAATTGGTAAGTAATTTACTTGTTTTGTATGTATTTTGGTTTGTCTAATACATTGTAATGTTTTAAAGGACACCCTGTTTGAGAAAGATTTTACGGTTCTCCACTGATATATATATATATATATTAACGCACGCACGGGTCCGTGCGCGCACACACACTCGCACGCACAAACGCACACCCACACACACGCACACACACACACGCAAACGCATACGAACACCCACGCGCACACACGTGCACGCACGCACACATGCACGCGCACATGCACGCACGCACACACGCACACACACACAGAGACGCACATGAACGCACAGAAACGCACTCAGAAGCACAGAGACGCACACAGAGTCGCACACATAGACACACACAGAGACACACACAGAAACACACACAGACACACACACACAGAGACACATACAGACAGACACACAGACAGACACACAAACATACACAGAGACGCATACAAAGATGTACACATAGCCACCCACACAGAGTCGAACACATAGACACACACAGAAACACACACAGAAACACACACAGACACACACACACAGACACACACAGAGGCGCAGAGACACACACAGACAGACACACAGACAGACACACAAACATACACAGAGTCGCACAGAGATGCACGGACGCACAGAAGCACGCGCGCACGCACAGAGACGCACGCGGAGACACACGCAGAGACACACGCAGAGAGACGCAGAGAGAAGCACGTTCGCACACACACACACACACACACACGGGGGAATTTGCAAAGGTTTGCCTTTGAGGAGACCATTTCATGAACGTGCACAATTTACGCACGAGCTATACATTTTCTGAAAGCTTGAAATTCCGTTTAGGTGATGTTTCATTATTGGCCAACGCAGACACCATCCCAGCCCACACACAAACGCCAACATTGGGCAATTTCTTGCATCTTGTCGGGGAAAAAAATCTTTAACCGAAACCAGGTACGCATAGCTGCATGCACGTCCTCACTAGAAGCATAATTGTGTCCCTTTAGATGTTCTTTCAGCTTCGGGAAGATAAAGAAGTCACAAGATGACAGATCGGGGCTGTAAAATGTCATGAACCGTGAGACGCTCCAATGCGGTCATTGTTTGTCGACTCAAGTATGGGTGAAATAATTATCGTGCTAAGAAATTGCGTGCTTGCCCACACGAACATGCAACAGTCGTGCTCCTAGTTTCTGCAATGTTATCACATATCGGTCGGAGTTGACGGTACTGCCATGCTCTAAAAATTCAGTGTGGATTACACCATCAGTCTCAAAAGATGGTCATCATCACTTTTTCCAGCTGTGATCGGTGTTCCGCTGCGAGCCTTATCACGTAGATGCGCCGTGGCTGGATTGTCGTTATTTACATTCCGAGTCAACCTCGTGACAGTGATGACATTCACAACGGCGTCACCATATACAGCAGTCATTATCCGATACATGTCGATGGGACCCCGCCCGTCATAAATTCAATCACAGCACCTTGCTTCAATCGTATTTTCATGTAGTCCGTCATTTTACTGTCTGTTGTGCGCATGTGTTATATTCCAAGAGCATGACACTACGTGCCTCTATAATCACTTCATGCCCCTACATTTCCCTACATTTCCCTACATTCCCCTACATTCCCCTACATGCCCCTACATGGCACTTCATGACTAAATAATCACTTCATTTTAGATTTTTATCAAATAGGTGTCACGTGACTCCTAGCACTGTTGCCAAAGTTGAGGTAGAATATAACACGTTTATAATCGTTCTCGTATATAAGATTTTCTTAATGACTTTAGAAACAACAGTGGTGTGAGTGAACAGCATCAAACCACCATTTCAAGATGGCTGCATGCAAATAAAACTATATAAACGCTAGTAGTCAGACTTTTTTTAAAAATACGTTTGTTACAGAAATTAAATTCAATTTATAACAAGACATGTAGAATGTACTCCACTGTGATGAAGAAAGAATGTGCAGCGTGTGAAACACTACAATACAAAAATCAATTGCAGCCAACAGCTACACGGTGAGCGTGTATTTGGATTAAAGTTAATTTAGCCCATTGGATTGACCACAATTGCTTTAAGCAAGTTTGGAAATTGTCCTCGCTAGCAGCATGTTCAAATGTAGGTAAAATAAAATTGTCCATAATAAACTCATCCAGTATTTATAGAACTAACTTGTTAGATTCTGAACGGCTTTACACATTATAGTTCATTATAATTTCTGTACTCGAATTCTATGTTTTTCTTTGTGTTTAATGCATTTATTCAATGTTGTCCTTCGTCTTCTATTAATGAATCCAATAATTATCTTCTTCCTTCATAAAGCCATTATCTGAGGAACAATACCCAAGCATACAAAGTGCCCGTTTCATCTAAGAATATCTACGTACAATCCAATACAAAAGGAAATTCAAACAGGAGGAAAAACAAGATCATTACAGTTGGCCAAAACATTCAGCAAATGCATTAAAGAAGGGCAAATCCATGACTAGTGGAAAATTAGGAAAATATTTATTATCTACATAAAAGTTGAAGCAAAACAATGAACAAACTACCGACCAATTTGGTTGCCATCATCCATGTACAAACTTTTACAAAGAATGACTATAGAAAGACAAGAAAATAATTTGCCGAGAATCAGCTAAGGGAGCAGACAAGTTTCAGGAAAGACTACCTTCACACTAAAAGTACATATGCTTGTCCAAAAGTCTTTCACAGCATTGCATTAAATGTTTTTTGTGGGGCGGGGGGAAGGGAAAGGGGGTAGGCGGGGTGGAGTGGGGTTTGGGGGGGGGGGGGGGTTGGGGAGGTGTGAGGCACAGGACTTTCAGTTGGAAATATTTCCTGTGAAATTCATCTGATGTTTCGTTATGCACCTATAACAAACCAAAACAAAACCGCGAAGACCTTCTGCCTAGGGGAATACTGCCCCGTAACGATAATGCCAGACCACATACGGCTGGAATAACCCAGAAGAAAATTCACCAATGAAATTCAAAAATAAATACTTTCTGTTTACGGAGAGAAGTGTTTGTCACGTAAAGTGGTGTATAACTGGGACGATAAATTTTCTTCAGAACGCTCACAAGTTCTTGATGAACACCGACTTAATAGTCCTGCACAGCTTGCAACAGAAGCTTCTGTAGGGCAGGTGGAGATGATTAAAACTGACAGAAGAGCAACAATAGATTAGAAAATGTAATAATGTTTCTCATGGTTTAGCCTACAACATAATGCATGGTCGATTGAATTTCCTGAAAGTGTGCTCACGGTGGGTACCGAGATAACTGACTGATGAAGACAAAATGAACCGAAGGCTTGTCCTAGCAACGCCTCTGTCGGTATGCAGACGACGGAGAAGAAATGCTGAACAGAATTGACACTGGAGACAAATCATGGGTACATCACTACAAACCCGAATGAAAGCGTGCTTATATGAAATGTAAACATCCTTTATAACATATTTCCAAGAAATTAAATTTTACGCCATCAGCATGGAAGGTTATGCTTACAGTGTTTTGAGTCTAAACGGATCGCTGTTAAAAATTTTCAGAAGAAAGATGACAATTTATGTTGATGTTTATGGATGCAATTCAATAAGAACATCCAGGCCTATTGACTAAAAGAGCTCTGCTCCCCCATTTCAACACAAGATACAATTCACCAACTGGGGCGACAACCTTTGAACATCCACCTTAAACCCTGACGTACCTTGAGCGATTTCCACCTGTTTGTTGCACTAAAACCCATCCTGGCAGGAGACTTTATCACGAATGACGAAGAAATTGAATGTAAAGCGCAAATGTGGTCGAGACAGCAGACCAATTACTGAGATAGTATCACATTAATTCATCACATTCAGGAAAGAGACGAAATACCAGTGGACTGAAACCAAGGATATGCAGTCCAGTTGCAGAAGAAGGGGTCCTTCTACAGTGTACAAATTATAAAGGAATAAATAGTGTTATTTTTAGTGTATGGGAAAACATGAGCATGGTCACATTAAAGAAATTGAAAGCGGCCAAGATAAGAAGGTGACGAAAGAACAAGCGACAGGCGAGTTTTCGGCAAAATAAATCCCGTTCGAATAAGGAAGCTGCACAAGGAATACAAGATAGACAAAGTGTGCAGTGAAACGCATCCTTTTTTATCGAATTCAAGGACTATGAAAATACATTTGCCAGTTCAGACGAAGAATCACAGTGGAAGCTTCTCTGACTCTATAAAGTGACCCAGAATTTCACTAACATAAATAATAATGTGTATAAAGATGTGGAATAAAGAGTTCTATAGAAAGTCATCTTTCTGAGGCCTTTGAGATATGAAGTGGTGGGCAGCACCGGTGTCTCTCATCATCATGTCTTTGTTCTGTTGGCTATTGACAGGATTGGGAGAAACACAACACCAGACACCCAATCAAGAATTCAAGGACATTTGAGAAAACAATATTATGTCCTGCACTTTGAGAAAACAATATTATGACCTGCACTTTGAGAAAACAATATTATGTCCTGCACTTTGAGAAAACAATATTATGTCCTGCACTTTGAGAAAACAATATTATGTCCTGCACTTTGCTGAAACTTGGCTCTTCTGTCTAACAACCACAATCAGACGTAAAATAAAATAAGTGTACATGACGAGTCGTCACAACAATTAAAACTGATAACAGAACAAACATTTTGAGAACATGAACATCTGGCGGAGATTGTTTTTGCAGATACAATACTACATAGATGAAATTATGTATGCATCTTATAGTTATATAGACAATCATCTCCGCACTCACCGACAACCCGACTCACAGAATACTCAACTAAAAGGACTGGTTAAAAGATAAAAAGTCTTTATCATTAGTTATGGACGAAAAACAACACCTATAGACAAAGTAGGAAGTACAGTTAGCGATATAACATTGAGAATACAAAAGACGACAGGGGTTTTCATTGCGCTATGGAATATAGACAAATCGAAACGAATTAATCCACAACAAAAATACAGGTTTTCAACTCCAATGTGAAGACTTCGTAACGTGGAGAAGCATGACAAAAGTACAAGCTTTCATCAACGTGTTCCTGCAACACAAAGAGGAATTATAATGCCATGATAAAAAACCTGACGTGGAACTGCGAGCAAGAACCGGGCATATATCTGTGACACGTGACGACAGGAGAAGGGAGCAACATTTGTTTGGATACGCATTCAAAAAACAGCTGATATCATTACTAGACAATCTCTGCTCATGAACATCCAAGGCAAGAGAGTTACAGGCAGGCCTAACCATTGATAGAGAAGAGAGTTTGTAACAAACATAACGACAGCAGAGAAGAGATGTGAATGGGTGTGAGAGACAGCACAGACCAGGAACAGTTGACGTGTATTTGTTCAGGTCCTATTGTCAGCAGGGGAACTGAACGGTCTCGATTGATTTATAGTTTAATTGATTCAATGTTACGTCTACTTAGCGTCTCCCTAAACATAATTTCTTTGGAACTTGTTGAAATATGTATTATCTAACACTATATTATGATTTGTTCACAATTGTATATTTATGTCCCTTTTTGTGCATTGTTCCCCAATCTAAAATCGCATTACTATATTCTTCTACGCCGATTTCTGCATTCATATCTCATTTTGCAGTCAGCACACATGTAAATGGTATTGGTTTGCATGTGTGATGTTATTCCTTAAAATGTTCATATATTCCTTCCAAAATGAATTTATAATAATGCTAAGTAAAATGGCTGCTTCTTAACTACGCTCTCGACTTGCTCCGGTGTTTGTGTCATTTTCCGATGTTTGATGGTTCCTGTTCGGATGATATTTCACAATTCCTTCCCCATGTGGTATCGGGGACTTTATTATGGGGTTCAATCGGTTATCCTGTTTGTGATGCTGCTTTTCGCTGCATTTCATGCCTGGCTTAAGCCGTGGGAGACCAGTCCATGATGGAGTTCCACGTTCCGCTTTACTGTACAGCATAATTCAGTCCAGGTTACCACTACTCAAGGACCTTTCTACTCTCGGATTGAAGCCGATTTCCTCCTGCCCGCCCCTCCCTCCATCGGAGGTTACACGATACCTCTCCCAATCTCGTATTTTTAGCACAGCAAGGGTCATGCTGAGCAAAAGGTGAACACAATCATAAGCCTCGGCGACGGGACCCGGACAAACAGGGAGTTTGACACGGAAAGTCTGACACAAACATTAGTTTAATACACTCCTGGCGGCTCTCATACCAAGGCAGCGGAGTACTCGGATCCACCTGGAGAGTCTGTAGGAATTTTGGTCGTCACGCCTCAGCAGTTGGACATGGTAGTGGCCGTTCGATGCAACGGGCCTTTGACGCCTAGGCGAACATTATTATTACTATACTCCAGCGGTATCTCGGATGAAATTCAATGGTAACATTCAAAGTAATCACAACAGTTGACTAATTAGGGTTGTGCTTGGAACTAGCAATCTTATCATGTAAAAACATTGCCATTACAATCAATCAATGCAAAAGCCCAAACATCAGGACCAACTGTAGTTAAAACCTTTGCCTCACATTGAAGCTCAGCGTTTAAATGATTGCAATTACTTGGAAATATGCTTCATTTTGAAGCGTTCAGCTATGGCGAGGGTGTCCCCTTTATATTGGAGCAAAAAGGTAAACGAATACTACAATAGTCAGTACTAGAATCGGCAGTTTGGGACGCATAGGTCAAAGGTCATGCTTACTTGATTGTGTGCCTATCTCAAAGGTCTTAGTTTGTTAGACGAAGCGACAAATTCATGCGAACACTCTACAACCGAAAGTAAAATTATGTTTTCTTACCTTCGCTTTTGAGAAGTTGGACAAAATAAAATCAATAACAGGTTGGTTGGGTGCAGTTGTCCCATCTGCTAGAGTCCCAAGTTGTACAATCAGGGTATACCCCTGTCCAAATTTATTCTTCAAATGTTGAGGACTGCCCAGACACACGAATCTCCCATTAACCATTATGGCAATTCGGGTACAAAGAGCATCACACTCCTCCATGCTGTTAGAATAGCAAGTGGTAGGCTTACACAATAAGCATATTAAGAATCAGGAAAGAGATTAGGTCATTCAGTAAAAACACAATAAGCATATTAAGAATCAGGAAAGAGATTAGGTCATTCAGTAAAAACACAATAAGCATATTAAGAATCAGGAAAGAGATTAGGTCATTCAGTAAAAACACAATAAGCATATTAAGAATCAGGAAAGAGATTAGGTCATTCAGTAAAAACACAATAAGCATATTAAGAATCAGGAAAGAGATTAGGTCATTCAGTAAAAACACAATAAGCATATTAAGAATCAGGAAAGAGATTAGGTCATTCAGTAAAAACACAATAAGCATATTAAGATTCAGGAAAGAGATTAGGTCATTCAGTAAAAACACAATAAGCATATTAAGAATCAGGAAAGAGATTAGGTCATTCAGTAAAAACACATATTTAACATGCACAAAATGAGACTAGATATTTATATTATATTTTTGTCATCTAATTTTATAAATCGTCTGGTCAGGCAACACATACTGCTCAGACAATGTTAGTCAGGGTCAGACACAACATACTGCTCAGACAATGTTAGTCAGGTTCAGGCAACACATACTGCTCAGACAATGTCAGTCAAGGTCTGGCGAAATGTCTGAGCAAGACCGCAACTTCAATTCCACGCAGTTCTCTCCGGAAACAAGCTGTTTCATGGTAGTCTTGCTAAAGACGAGGATCGACGTGATCCCCCTAGTAGTAGGCGATATGCAGATGAAGTCAAGCATAGAACAACCCCATAGAGTACCCCGGTCGACCATCATCAGCATGCTTGAGGTGCGTGGAAAGCTACTTTAACCAGCCACCTAACGTCTTTTCAGGGCGCACAAAAGAGTAAATTTCCTCATTATGTGCATTCAACAACACCAACAATTCTACAAATTATTATTGGCTTAAAACAACATACACATACATTACAAGGTGATAGCACTATTTTACATTCAGGTGTGTCGTTGATGTATTACTAAAATGAAAATATATTTGAGACAATGCGGATATAACAAACAATGGTTGAATGCTTACCTGTGAGATGTTAGAACTAATGTGGCGCCTGATGCTCTAACGAGTGATAAAATATTCCAGAGAGTTCGTCTGGCTTCGGGGTCCATGCCTGCCGATGGTTCATCCAACATAATGAAAGGAGGATTACCAATCAAGGCCACTGCTGTACTCAACTTTCTCTTGGTACCTCCACTGAAAGCAACAATGACTTTGATCTTTACTGCATATATTTGTGTTTGATGTTCTGTGCTGTTGCCAGCAAGGTTAAATGCTTTATATAACAAAAGAAAACACTGTAATACTTAATTCCCTTTTCTAGGCAGTCGAGGGATTTTAAAGGCTGAGGAGTACAGGTCATTTCGTTCCTGCTGTCGCCACTTCGCGTGCTTGCTATGTGTGTTTTTATACGCAACATAACAAAAACATCAACAAATGCCTTACCAGGGAATTTGTCATTTGCCCTCCTCGTTAGAAGGAAGGCATTGACACCATTCGGCAACGGGTTCCTGCGGGTACCTAAAGCTCATTTCTGTTTCTGTCTTATTTTCTAACTTGTTCCTTATACACGTTTGGCAGTAATTCTAACGCTTTTGTAATTTCAACAGCATCTACACAATTTTGGTGAAAACCCACATCACAGCATCCGCATACAAGGCAGTGTTTGGTCATCTGCAATTGACTAACAGCTGAATTTAAATCAGCTTCCCGACTTTGCAGCAACTTGTTTGTAAAATTAACTTCAAAAGGGAGTGTTTTACCATCTAATAATAGATGTGTTAGTTGGCATTGAACGCAAAAATAGACGACGGGAGGTAACTCAGGAGGCAGGCACTCTAGTCTAGCCTCCCTTGAGACCAGGGTTCGCTTGAAACTTGCGGGATTATATCGCCCCCTGTTTTTGTTCATCCCTTTGAGAGGTGAGTGCTTTACCTCTCGATATATACCAAAGACTTGACTCACATAGTACACATTGCTTACATAATACTTCCGGTATTCTCGTCATGGTCGTTGTGAATCTGTTGAGCATCCAGTTATTTCCCTTTGCGTTTGATTGGATTAGACACTGTAATTTGTGCCTCCAAGGTGTCAATTGTGGTTAGCATTTTTGCCCATGCTATACGTAGTTTGTTGGCTTGACTTTCTGAAGTTAATTTGGATTTGATAAAGGAGCAGACATGAGCAACGCATTTTGTTTCCCTAAAATTATATATTGCGGTTTTAAAAAAAATCCTTAGAAAAGAAGTTTTATATTTGTGGGGTGATGTTACCATTTCCCATCGCGAAGCGATGGTGGCCACAACATCAGACGGTTTTGTCTTAATAATGTGATGTTCGCTGTATGAGGATTATAGTGAGGAAGAAAATGCGCAAGACTATTGGTCGAAACGACTGGAGGTAACCTGGGATACAGCACGGCCATCTTGATAATTTGACTTTCTTGTATCCAAATTTTTTTCTCACTTTCGAGCATTGTTTGACCTACACAGTGAATATTATTTAAATCTGCAAATAAGCTGTCACTTGTACCCATCAACATTTGAGAGGCAGAAGGTTTCTCTAGCTCCAAAAATGTTTGATGAGAGATCTATAGCTGCATTGTCAATAGAAGGACCAAACTTTGATAGTCTGTCCGGATGGGAGGGTACAGTGGAATTTGTATCAATTATTGTAACGTGGTGGAACATGATAAATGTACATACTCCATCACTGGGAATCAGATCAAATAACAAAGACAATCAACCGTTCACATCAGTTGAAGACAGACTAATATTTCTGAAAAATATATGAACATGGTTTGATGTTTGGAAGAAGCAGAGCAAACTGCACCTAAATTAATTAACAGAAGAAACTTTTTTTTCCCTTCGACATTCCAGCATGGTAATGGTAGAAGTTGTCACATACCTTCTTACTGAAGAAAAATCCAGATATGTGATAACAGGAAAATTCCAGACAGATAATTTAGAAGAACGATTTAGTAAGTATAGACACATGTCAGAAGGAAACTATCATATCTCACTGCAACAATTACATGAATAAGAAAGAAAGCTACGTGTTCAGATAACCTTAACGCTTACAAATGGCTACATCAACTTTAGGAAATTGTTTGATAATTTAGATGATACCGTAGAAAACACTAATGCAGTTTTCTATAATTATAGATGCTGATATGGATATAGAGAAGAGTGATGAATGTGTCATTCCAGATTTGATGTATATTGGATGATACATTTCATTCCAGATTTGATGTATATTGGATGATACATTTCATATAAGCTTTGCAAAAGACTGTCATGTGAAGGATGCATTAAAAAGAAAAAAAATTTAATAGGGGGCTCGACTTCATTGTCTCGGTTTTTTTCCCCATTTTAGCTCGGTCTCTCTCGACAGATGGGTACCCCATCTGTCGAGAGCATCGCACAAAGCACGAACTCAGTAGCTCCAGTGATGCATTAAGAAAGTTAAACAAGGCAGAGATATGGAGTTGGAGAATGCACAAAATTTCAAACTAATACACATATTGAAAAGAGGTGGACTGAAGTACCCTTTTAAATATTTCATGCTTGTTTTTAGTATTTGTTATAGCATACTTGAAAAGCTGGTATCTTCTGAATATGAAAAGAACTATCTTCAAGTTAAAAACCAGAAGGAGGTGTTGAAAAAGCGTTTTAACATCAAACTAGATCAAGAATATGGATGGGTAGATATTATGGTATATATATGGGTGTGTGGTACCAGTGTTATTGATTGTTCTAATACAGTGAAATCAACAATGTCAAGAAAAAGGAAACTATTACCAAAGGAAACACACAAAAAGTGACCGGAAACTGCAAGGAAAATACATAAATTCTGAATAAATTCGGTCGTCTGATGTGTGTAGGGGCCCCTGTCAGGCGGTCCTAGGTCGACGGAGTGAGGGACGGGGGGGGGGGGGGGGGACAACCGTCCGTCCGTTCGTCAGTCGGTCCCTGCGGCCGTCCCAGTGAGGCTTTTTACACACCCGTCTTCCGCCGACCGGTGTGTGCGGTACGTACGTCTCCGACAGATATCTGGTTGATCCTGCCAGTAGTCATATGCTTGTCTCAAAGATTAAGCCATGCATGTCTAAGTTCACACTGTCTCATGGTGAAACCGCGAATGGCTCATTAAATCAGTCGAGGTTCCTTAGATGACACGATCCTACTTGGATAACTGGCAATTCTAGAGCTAATACATGCTTACCAAGCTCCGACCCTCGCGGAAAGAGCGCTTTTATAAGTTCAAAACCAATCGTCGTTTCCCCTCGCGGGGTTGCGGCGTCCCCACTGGTGACTCTGGATAACTTTGTGCTGATCGCATGGCCTCATGTGCCGGCGACGCATCTTTCAAATGTCTGCCCTATCAAATGTCGATGGTACGTGACATGACTACCATGTTTGTAACGGGTAACGGGGAATCAGGGTTCGATTCCGGAGAGGGAGCATGAGAAACGGCTACCACATCCAAGGAAGGCAGCAGGTGCGCAACTTACCCACTCCCGGCACGAGGGAGGTAGTGACGAAAAATAACAATACGGGACTCTTTTGAGGCCCCGTAATTGGAATGAGTACACTTTAAACCCAGTAACGAGGATCTATTGGAGGGCAAGTCTGGTGCCAGCAGCCGCGGTAATTCCAGCTCCAATAGCGTATATTAAAGTTGTTGCAGTTAAAAAGCTCGTAGTTGGATCTCAGGCGCAGGCGGTCGGTCCGGCTCGCGCCGGTTCACTGCCCGTTGTCTCCTGCCCTACCGTCTGCCGGCTCTCTCCCACGGGTGCTCTTCGCTGAGCGTCCTGGGTGGCCGGCGCGTTTACTTTGAAAAAATTAGAGTGTTCAAAGCAGGCCTCGGCTGCCTGAATAATGGTGCATGGAATAATGGAATAGGACCTCGGTTCTATTTTGTTGGTTTTCGGAACTGGAGGTGATGATTAACAGTGACAAACGGGGGCATTCGTATTGCGGCGTTAGAGGTGAAATCTTGGATCGCCGCAAGACGAGCTATTGCGAAAGCATTTGTCAAGAATGTTTTCATTAATCAAGAACGAAAGTCAGAGGCACGAAGACGATCAGATACCGTCGTAGTTCTGACCATAAACGATGCCGACTAGGAATCCGCAGGAGTTGCTTCAATGACTCTGCGGGCAGCTTCCGGGAAACCAAAGTGTTTGGGTTCCGGGGGAAGTATGGTTACATAGCTGAAACTTAAAGGAATTGACGGAAGGGCACCACCAGGAGTGGAGCCTGTGGCTTAATTTGATTCAACACGGCCAACACTAAAATGACTGACATGCCGAGAGCACTTTCCTTGGGTCTAATATGGAACGGGAGCTGGATTTAGACCCTCAGAAATCTGGGGTTATGCCCTCTGTCTCTCGGTTGGTCTGCATTCCGTGTTTGATAAAGGAATTGACGGAAGAGCACTACCAGGAGTGGAGCATGCGGCTTAAATTGACTTAACACGCCAATACTGTAGAATGACTGTCAAATCGAGAGCACCTTCGTAGGGTCTAATAGTGAACATGTGCTGGTATTAGACCCACGGACGACAGGTAAGTCTCTTTACCCCCTAATGAAAGAGCGTCTGCTATGGCAATCTGGTCTTAACCATGCAGAAATCGCAGGTTCCAGAAACTTGGCCATTGACAAACTAAAAAGCCCTCTATTGATACGTCCGGTCTAATATTGAACGGGTGCTGGAAATAGACCCTCGGAAGACAGGTCAGTTTTACCCTACTAATGACAGGGCGTTGCTACGGTAATCCTGCTCAACACGAGAGGAGCCGCAGACAATTGGTTCACGTATTAGGCTGATAAGCCAACGGCGCGAGGCTACAAGGTGAGGGATTACTAAGCCAAAATCCCGCCCAAAAGCTCATCACGATTGCAAAGGGAGGCTTCAACATGGTGGGGACCTGGGGGCTCCGCCCGGTCGAGCCGGAGAATGAGGTCTCTGCCGTCCGCCGATCAAAGCGGGCGGGAAGCTGCTCGATATTCACCCCATACGGCGATGAGGTATGACACCATTTGTAGAAGACTTAGTTCTCGGTTGGGGTGCCCTAAGCAGTAGATCAGCTACCTCCCTGCGAACTACTGAGACTCAACCCTTGACCATGAGATATGTCCGCACACCAGGCGAACAACATCTCCGTGCAATGACCAGGCTTGTCCCCTGGTCAAATGCACTATTTCGAGATGAATCACAGGTCGCTGACATTTGGTCCACGTGCTTGGTTGACAAGCTACCATCTGAGGGACTACGGCCGAACGCCACTAAGCCAGAATCCCGCCCTAAATCTCAGCACCGCTGTGATGGGAGGCTACGACATGGCTGGGGCTTGCGTCTCAGCCCGGCCCAGTCGAGCCGCAGAAATGCACCTGGTAAAATGCACTCCTGCCTCGCTCTTTGCCTCTGTCTGCTATCAGTCATCCCAATGGACGCAGAAGAGATGCAGTCCAGCGGACATTGCACCTCCTGTCCTATTGTGACAACCTCCCGGGTGGCGGGGAATGCTAGGCGTACCATCACTGCAGATGAGCCGAGAAAATAAAGGGAGCAAAGAGATACCTCACTCACATGCATATGCTACGTTTCTGGCAGGACGTGACGATCCTGGGACAAAGTCACACTGGACTGCCTCTCTTCCGGGATAGTACAAACTAGTACATAGTCCATCATATCATTGCCAAACCCTATAGACACGACAACTTCCTAAGAGAGACAACTCTGACCAAAAACAACTGCTGCCTTGCAGTTAGACTGGGGACAGCCAAAGGCTAAGGAGGGCAACCCTACAGAGACGCCTGTTGAAATCGGATGCACTGAGCCACAGGCTTAACAAAATAAAACAGTGCAACGTAAATATCGCTGTAAACAGCGTACGATGAAGAAAAAGAAGAAGAACTTTGTATGGTAAAAACATCTATAGCCTAATGTTTATAAGTTGCAAAAGTATTACATTTTTTTTCAGTAAAAAAAAATGTTCAGGTTATTTACGTTACCATTTCACAATATTTGGCCCTTTTGAAAGTATACTGGTCACCTAATTTGGATTCCAATTTTACAGACAATTTGTTTTTATAAGCTGGTGCGATATTTAGGAATGCCGCACTTTTAGGAAACCAAGTGTAGTAGTGCCTGTAGTAGTCATGTACTCTGGCTGTAGTGAAACAGGACAAGAAGAAGCAAAATATGTTTTGCTTTTTGATATTCACAAACTTACATTGCCGTTTGTTGTGTGCTTCTAATGACTCACTGGAGAAAGGAAACGCAGCTCCCTTTAGCACATTGCACATCACCATCAACAATCTTTGGACAGATACCTGGCAGGGTGGTTTGATATCTGTAACCGCTACACTTTAATGACATGCTTATTCGACGACACATGTTAGTGTACGATGGATGACTTTACTGTTTACAGACCAACAGTAGGCTGCATTTTGATGGATGACTTTACTGTTTACAGACCAATAGTAGGCTGCATTATGATGGATGACTTTACTGTTTACAAACAAACAGTAGGCTACATTATGATGAATGACTTTACTGTTTACAAACAAACAGTAGGCTACATTATGATGAATGACTTTACTGTTTACAAACAAACAGTAGGCTGCATTATGATGGATGACTTTACTGTTTACAAACAAACAGTAGGCTGCATTATGATGGATGACTTTACTGTTTACAGACCAACAGTAGGCTGCATTATGATGGATGACTTTACTGTTTACAAACAAACAGTAGGCTACATTATGATGAATCACTTTACTGTTTACAAACAAACAGTAGGCTACATTATGATGAATGACTTTACTGTTTACAAACAAACAGTAGGCTACACTATGATGGATGACTTTACTGTTTACAAACCAACAGTAGGCTACATTAAGATGGATGACTTTACTGTCTACAAACCAACAGTAGGCTACATTATGATGGATCACTTAACTGTTTATAAACCAACAGTAGGCTTCATTACCTCGTTAATATTTAATTACTTTACCTTGTTAATACTTTATTTCATTGCCTCGTTAATACTTCATTACATTATCCCGTTAATACTTCATTAGATTATCCCGTTAATACTTTAATTCATTACGGTAGGTCGTTAATACTTGATTATATTACCTCGTTAATACTTCATTACATCAAAGCGTGCTTCCGAAGTAGAAACATTTTTCGATCCCTTCTAATTTCTGCCTTCACAGTAATCGCAGGTTTCTGCGATTTTTGTTTTACCCGGTGCTGATTTTGAACATAACCTCTGTTTTCTTTACACGAATGGCTTGATGTAATGTAAACGTAAATGCTGAATGATGTAATTTCTCTCCATCTTGAGAGATTGTTATGTGCCTTTAACATGCTACCAGTACCACGCAGTACAGTTTACCTGTATTGCCCAGCCATTTTGTCTATGTAAGGATCAAGCGTGAGCATCTGCGCTAGTGTTGTGACCACTCTGTTGATACTGTCTTGTGGGATGCCCCGAAAACGTGCAAACATTGTCAAGGTTTCTCGGCCAGTCATTTCTGGAATTAATGCGTCAAATTGTGGGCAGTAACCCATGTTTGCATGAACCTGTTCAATCAAAAACAAAATCGGCTAGACCACAAATGCAAAGTTTGGTTATATCCCTTTTCGATAGACGCTTATAAATACAAAATTATCCCCTAAAACATTTCAGTCATTTGAAACATAATGAAGATTAAAATTATTTGGCAACCTATCAAATCTGCAGCTCTTTGGAGAAAATGTATAAACTACAGGGTAGGAGAGGGAATATTTGGAAACTTCCGGGCATCAGGCTGAAAACAAAGAACGTTTGTTCATGACAACGATCACAAGTATTTATCTGCACTCGAAAACCGTATTTAACGAACAACAGGATATAAAGTGAAGTAATAAGCAGCTCAGAAATCCAGCATCGGACCTCCAGATGACGAAAGCGCCTTGCCACAGGAGTGAAATTAGTTAAGGTACTAGACCAGCGGGACACCCCTAATAAAGTGTAACAAATGGCTAAGCCTTTCATAATTCTTGCAACTGTGAAATATAAGATGAAATCAATTCAGACATGTTTATTGCTTCTTATTTGTACAGTGATATACTGTCACATATGATTACACATGTCTGATACTGTAGCCATCCTTGCTTGTGTTGGGCAAGCAGAACAACACATATTTGCACAACTGATCCCAGACCATTCAATACACTGCAAGCATTGCGACACTAATGAGGAAAAAGTATAACATAGTCATTGTCAGAAATGTGGAAATAACGTCTACTACCAACGCCATCCATCAAAAACACAAAACATATTGAGAAAACCTGTATATTCTACTATCTGGTATAGGGAAAAGAAAAGTGATGTTGTTCCGGGAATCGGTAAAGTCAAAGTCAACAGTTATATTATTTGAATGACTATTTTGTCTATTCATTGAGGAGACACACTTTGTTACAAAATGATCTAATGTCTCTCACTTTGTCAGACTGCAAAAGCCGTCATCAAACATCAAGTTTAATTAACAGAAGATAACTTCACACGTGATCATTCTTCTTGCTGCATTGTGTTGAAGGAATGTCGTCAATGGGTAAATTTACCATTTTGCGGGCCCTAAAAAGGACGTTCATTGGCGGTTTGTTGTGACTTTTCTGACATCCCGAGCGAGCTGATGAAGATGAACTAGGGTTATCCAGGCCGTTGTGCTATGCTTAACTTCACCTGCATGTCAATGGATCACGTCGATCCATAACTTTGATGGCCAAACTGCTATGAAAGCAGTTCGTTTCCAGGAAGGGCTACGGGGAAGCTGAGGTGAGGGTCCAGGTCAATATATTTTGCCTGACCCTGAGAAATGTTTGCCTGACCCTGACTAACATGTCTAATCAGTATGTTAGTCTTCCTTCCCCTTTGCTGGATTTAGAAACAGAGACAGACTGACAAAATAAATTATTTAGAAAAAATGGTGGAACCATAATTGCAGTGAAACATTAAAAAATACAGGGATTCTCAAATAAATTAATCTTCAGTAAAAACATGAAGGATTAATAATTTCCTCAAGACGAAAAGTGAAATTTAGGAACAAAAGATGTGCTACTTTGGATGTTATAGTGACTATACCAAAGTAATACATAATAATAATATTCAAATATTAAAATGTATTAATTCTCTGAATGTGTTATATGTAAACACAGAATGTTAATATTTACATATCAAAATATATATGTTCACTCGTCATGTATAAATACAGAATGCAAATATTAACTAAATAAACGTCACACAAATCATGTGTGTGCAGAGGATGCTAATATTCACATATCAAAATAGACCATTTCACTAAAGCCATTTGTAAGCACAGAATGCTAATATTCACATATCAACAAAAACCAATTCACTTGTCATACGTAAGCACAGAATGCTAATATTCACACATCAAAATAGACCAATTCAATTATGTCATGTGTAAGCATAGAATGATAATATTGTGACAGTTCCAGTTCCACGTCGAGTATGCCTGTTTAGAGCAGGAGAGATTGGGCTGGTGACTGTATTCTCTGGTAAAAAAAGTTGCCTGAATGCTGGTGGACGTGCACAGGTTACCCAAGAGCCAATCGCCGGTGCAGACACTGGGTCGACAAGAAAGTGAGAGGTAAATATTCACAAGAGGGGAAAACTAGACTAGTTTTGAGTGGTGGGTGTCAGAGAGACCATTCGGGATCAAGATGCTGAGCAGCACAGAGCTGCAGTGGTTAGCGACCCATAGCTAACTGCTAGCGTCAGGGCCAGCGAACCAGAGCTGCCAAGACCCTTCTACACCTCCACGCGGTGATCCTGGATAACAGGCTGCAGCAGGGCAGACTGGCTAAGGAGAAGGGATCGAAGAGGGAATGCTAACCCGGTATTTAAAAAATGCTTGCTGAAGTCGGATGTGTTGGACCGATAGGTGCAAATATGGCAGCCAAGCTGTAAACTACGACACAACGCATTCCGTTCTCTGGACTACATTCTGCTACTTAAGCCCTTTCAGGGTTTGGTAGTGGGAGATTGAGAACGAACGACGAAGAAGAAGAGAGACCATTCTGGTATCAGACAATAGTGATAGGAGCTACCTTAACGATAAGGAACTTACACAGCAGGCTGTCACATTTAAAATGACAATGACCTATACATATTTCATATTGCAATCATGGGATTCTAGATTGTGTGCGACCAAATTAAAGTGATGGCTTACCAGTCAATTGGGGAGGACCACAAGACAGTCATGTGTGTTAAAGGAACTAATAAAAGATTCTATAAAAGACAATGTACAGTGAAATTAGAGAACTGGAGAGATGTGGTTATTACATCATACAGCTAGAGCCTTGCACACCCGCTTAAAGGTGCGACTCGTGGACACCCTGCAAACAATATGAGATATAAATCTGATCACATGCAAGTGATAAGATTCGTCTGGGAACGAATTGAGATTGATCTAGAAGACAGTCCGACTGTTATCCAGGGTCAATGCATTGTGTCTTTTGGATGAATAGTGGCCGTTCTACGATCAAAGTCTCTTATCTGTTGAAACTTGGTCGCTGCAAAAGGTTTTCTTCCTGAATCATGGGATAATATCCCGAAATCTCTTGGTCGTTGCAAAAGGTTTTCTTCCTGAATCATGGGATAATATCCCGAAGTCTCTTGGTCGCTGTAAAAGGTTTTCTTCCTGAATCATGGGATAATACCCCGAAGTCTCTTGGTCGCTGCAAAAGGTTTTCTTTCTGAATCATGGGATAATACCCCGAAGTCTCTTGGTCGCTGCAAAAGGTTTTCTTCCTGAATCATGGGACAATACCCCGAAGTCTCTTGGTCGGTGCGAAAGGTTTTCTTCCTGAATCATGGATAATATCCCAAAGTCTCTTGGTCGCTGCAAAAGGGGTAATTCTTAAATTATGGGATACTATCCAGAAGACTATCGTCTCGCACAGTCAGCCCAGACGGTCCGCGTGACCAGGATATCAATAAGCCTAACCTGCTGCAATATTTACATATCAAAATAGACTAATTCACTTAATTCGTCTTAATATTTACTTGTCAAAGTAGATCTATTCACTCAAATCGTGTGAGCACAGAATGCTAATATTAGTTAATAACTGCGACAACTTACATGCTTGATATTTTGTTTAATATCAAAACGTTTCAGATAAGCGTTTCCACTGGTTACTATGGTATCTCCGGTTAACATTTTGAAAATTGTGGTTTTTCCTGCGCCATTTTGACCAAGAAGACCAAAACATTCTTTTTCAGGAATGCCAAGACAGATATGGTCTACAGCAACAAAATTATTATATCTCTTGTAGAGCTTCATAAGCACCAATGAATCTGGAACAAATCAAGACGTGGTTATAGTTGATGTTTGTATTAGGACTATAGTTCAGCTATTCACGAGTTAGAATGTTTTATTTATCTCTCACTATGAGTGCGAAGGGTCATGTGAAACATTATGGACCAAAACTCTATCTCAGCCGACATAGAAACATGCTGATAGCATTATTGGCCAACGAGGTGGCGATCGACATAGTGAATCTCATCAAGATTAGTCCGCTCAGAAGGCTTGTATTTTAAAACAGTGAGGGAGACTCATATTAATCTTTTTCAGTATCCCCCCCCCCCCTTTCTAAGCAGTGCCACAACTACCGCTAGGAAAACATTCGTCAAGAGTGAAGAAATTGGTAGTAGTAGCCTACTCCCTCTCTCATAACCATCCCCACCACGCCCCTACTCTTTCCCAACATTTGTGTCAATTAAGTCTGAGGTGTTATGTATATGCTGTTCTAGTTGTTCTTTAATGACAATCATGAGTAAGTTTACAAATAATAGTGGTCCTGGTCAGAATTTTGTGCATGGCCGGACTAGCGTCTCAGTTCCCTGTTATGTATATATATATATATATATGGCCTGTTAATGAAGATATCCTGGCTCAATGATTCAAAACCGTACTAAAAATTCTCCGGATCTAAATACGAGCTTCCAACAACGGCCGAGTTCATCACGGGTAAGCTGACAGAGTAAACATTTCAGATGTGAGAGCAGGAAGAACATTTGAGACAATATCCCTAATGGCAGTGTCAGTTACCGGACCGTAAGAACACATGGGCTGATATGGTTCAGAGACCGGGTCAAAATAAAACTGAGAAGAAAACAAACGGTCTTCTTTATGAAACATCGTGTCCACTAAATTTTTGGCAAAGTGCTTATTGCTAAACTTTAAAACCTTCTACTTTTTTAGGACAAAATGCTCTCTAATGGAGCGTTTGCGTATTCTACATAGGCAAGATGTTATGTCATTATGTCAGATATATTTTTGAAACTCATTGTTACTAAAGAAACTCAGGACGATCGATATAGTGGGAAGAACATTCAGTATGTTGAGCTAGCCATAAAAGCTCTTAATAATTATTTGAACAAACAACAAAACAAACACTGCCATTTCAAAAGAACAGTGTCGATTTCTAATGTGGAAAGAGACAATCAATGCAGTTTTTTAATACTAAAATGAAAATGCAAAAATATATGTATGTACAAGGCGTGTTCAAATGAAACCGGACTTAACTGGACCAAGTGAACATACGTACGATGCGCATAATGACGTTACTTCAGGTGTAAACAGCACATACCAACCGACTCATAGTTTCCTCAGATGACCGTTTAAAATATGGCGAGTGTTATACGGAATCCGTCTAGAGTTGATCACCGAGCGGTGATTCCTTTCTAACAGCTGAAGGATGTCGACCATTTGACATTCGTCGCAGAATACAGGCAGTGCATGGTGCCAAAAGTGTGTCAAAGACAACAGTGAAGAACAGGACAACGATGTTTAAAGAAGGACGTAAGCTAACGAAAGATCTTCCGAGACTAGGTCAGGCGCATATTATTGCATCAGAAGATGTCATCGCCAAAATTGATGCAGCAATTCGGGTGGACCGTCGCCGGAGCTTACGTTCACTAGCAGAAGAATTTGTTGTGTCGCTAGAGACAGTTCAAATGGTGGTTAGCAAGAAACTGAAGTATCGGAAGGTGTTCACAATCGGTACAAAATCGTGGGATATGAAGAAATCATGGGGAGGGAGAGACTAGGAGTCCTAAATGAATATAGAGAACGGTTTGCAGATTTTTGTGCAGGAAACAAATTGGTCATATCATTCAGTATGTTTGCACACAGAGCCATTCACAAGGCAATATGGGTATCCCCAGACCAGAAAACGAAGAATAAGATTGACCACATCTGCGTTAACTCCAAATTTAGACGATCATTATTAAATGCCATGGTCTACAGGGGGGCAGATGTGGCCTCATTACTCTTGTTAGTGATTGTGAAGGAACAGCTGAAGTTAAGGATAAACAGAACGATGTAAGTCAGCAGGCCACGGTACTGTGTACAATACCTAAAAAAAGATGATAAGAACACACAGGAATCAATATCAAGCAATGAAACAGCTAGATAAAGGAGCCAGCATTAAGGTAAATGGAAACAAGTACAACGTACATGAAAAACTGCATGCGAGGAAGTGCTAGGAATGAAGAAACGGTAGCATAAAAAATGTATAACAGCAGAAACAATCACTAAGATCGAGAAAAAGCGAGATAAGAAAATTGCCTTACTAAATTGTAAAATAAGAGCCGCAAAAAGCACAGCAAAGAAAGAGGATGCAGAGAGCAACAACGAGGTTAACAAGAGCATCAAGGCGGACACAAGACGTTACATTGAGGGTCGGACTGAGTAAGCGGGAGAGGCTGCAGGAGAGGGAAGGATGAAAGGTCTATATGAGGATACCAAGAAACTATCGGGAAAGTATCAACAACAAGGTAGACCAATCAAACATGAACTTGGGGAAAAGATAACTCATTTTAAAGAACAAAAGAAAATATGGGTAGAATACTCTGAAGAGCTTTTGAACAGACCAGCACCAGGCAACCCACCAGACATCCTACCATCATTCCTATCAATTGTGATATTCCAAGTAAAGAAGATATTAGAAGGGCAATAAAGTTTCTAAGGAACGGAAAAGCAGCAGGACCTGATGCGATACCACCGGATGCCATAATAGCAGATGTTGAAACAGCTACTGACATGCTCCACAACTTAATAGACGCCATTTGGGAGCAAGAAAGCTTACCAGAAGATTGGAGAGACCTACCTGGTGAAATTGCCTAAGAAGGGAGATTTACAGGAATGCAAAAACCATAGAGGAATAATGTTATTATAAGTGCCAGGAACGGTGTTAAATAGAGTAATACTAGAAAGGTTGAAAAAGGCAGTAGATAACAAAATAAGAGATGCGCAGCCGGGCTTTAGACAGAATAGATCATGCATTGACCAGATAACCAGATTGCGTAAAGTTGTGGAGCAATCATTGGAATAGAATTCGTGTTTGTACATCAATTTCGTTGATTATAAACAGGTTTTCGACAGTTTGGACAGTGATGTACTCTGGAAACTACTGAAGCACTATGGAATTCCTCAAAAGCTCACAAACATAATTAGATAGACGTATGAAAGTATGCTATGTAGAGTTATACACGAAGGACAACTCACAGAGGCATTCACAATTAAATCAGGTGTATGTTACGGTTGCCTACTGTCGCCTTTCCTGTTCATCCTGACAGTGTACTGAATTATGAAAGTAACAACAAATGAGAGTAATAAAATCCAGTGATCCTGAATAAACAGCTGGAGGACCTGGATTTTGTGGATGATATAGCCCTTCTGTCCCACAGCCAAAGCCAAATAAATGCAAAGGAAACTGGATAGTTTGGATTATACCTCTAAACAAGTCGGTTTGAAGATCCACGAGGAACAGACATATACAATTAGGGTCAATGTAGCAAACACAGAACCAATCAGGCTGAGAGAAACGCCACTGGAAGAGGTATTTACATACCTAGGAAATATCACCAGGAAGGAAGGATGGACCTACGTGGATATAAAAACAAGAAAAAAATAAAAACAAGAATACATAAAGCAAGAGTTGCATTCAGAATGTTGAAACCCATATGTAACTCTAAGGAAATAAGAAGGAAGACAAAAATAAGGATTTTCAATTCAAATGTGAAGCCGGCCCTGCTGTCATGAGTGGAGACCTGGATGATGACCAAAGGCAATGACAGGAAACTCCTGGGTTTTGTCAAATGATGCCTAAGAAAAATTCTTTATATTAAATCGTTTGACAGGGATACAAAGCACAGACTGTGGGAGAGAGCGGGACAAGGTAAATTGGAACAGGAAATCATTAGAAGAACGTGGAGATAGATGGGTCCTCCATACAGATAACCCTAAGCCAGTATCATCAGGCAATCCCTGTGATTAAACCCACAGGGAAAGAGAGACATAGGTAGACGAAGGAATACACGGAGACAAGATCTGGACGCAGATAAAGAAAACAGGAAACAGCTGGACAGAAGTGGAAAAGATTGCACAGGACAGAGCTGCTTGGCGAAGGCTGGTTGATGGCATATGCACCCCTGATAGAAGGTGAAAGAAAGAAAGAGATAGTGTCATGCACTTCTGTCTTTGTTGTACTACAGTTGAATGATAGTAAAGTGATAATCTGGATGGAAATCAAAGGGTCTGAAGTGCTACAATGCTGCAAGAATGATTGTCAAAGTCATTGAACAGGAAGATTGAGATGATGAATGCATGCTTAAGTTGCCCATATAATTAACAAACATATTTGAGGCGCTAATGACCCATCGGTTTCGAACATTGAAAAAAAATTCGAAACTGATGGTTGAAAATCTGTGGCTGGTCTCTCGGTGGCTTGATTGACTTGCATCCAGTGTTCGTACAGCGATTTCAGTCCCGCCAGGCGGAGTGAGAGCGCGGGCGTGCCCAACAAGTTCGCCCGCCTCTCCCCGGCACTGTAGCAGGACCAATTTGGTGGAGTCGTACCTCTGGTAACTGTGCGTTACTGTAGTCCGTATCGAGAAGCTTTGTCAGTCCGTGAGGTTCGTCGAAGGCTAGCGCGTATAGCCAATCTCGACAGTTCGTCTTGCTTGTGGTCCTTCTCTCGCAATGAACTTTGGATCGGCAAATGGAAAGCAGAAATCGTACCTAAAGGCCCTGTCCTACCCGACCATTCCTACCCCATCATTCCAACCCTACTATACGCTTGCGAAAGCTGGACTATATACTCTGGACATGCAAGGAGGTTAAACCACTTCTACACAGGTTGCCTGAGGCGAATATTCCACATCCGATGGCAAGATCGTGTCACTGACATCGAGGTTCTCTCGAGGGCTAACATGCCCAGCATCCATGCACTGCTAGAAAAAGCACGACTAGGATAGGCCGGACACCTCGTCCGTATATCAGACGAGCGGCTCCCAAAGAAGCTTCTCTACGGCGAGCTGAGAGAGGGATGACGAGAGAGAGGGCGCCCAAAGAAACGTTTTAAAGACGGTCTGAAGGACTCACTGAAAAGTTGCCAGATAGACATCGACACCTGGGAATGTCTTGCGCAAGACAGATCTGACTGGAGAAGCGCAGTCAAATCAGGTGTAGCCACCGGCAAAGACGACCGTGTTTTGAAAGGCTAGAGCAGACACGAGACCCGGAAATCCCGAACAGCGGGAACACCATCCCCTTCTACAATCCTCGTGTGCCAGATATGTAGCAGATGTTTTCGTGCCCGCATTGGCCTGTTCAGCCACATGCGCACCCACACCCAACAGGGAAATCTGTGACAAGGATGATGTCGGCGGTCCTCATCGACAACGATGGACAGCTATTAATTAATGTGCACTACGTTCTACTGGGTGTAAAATAAAAACTTACTACATACACTACTTTCTACTGGGTGTAAAATAAAATCTACTATTTTCTACTAGGTGTAAAATAGAAACCTATTATTTTCTACTAGGTGTAAAATAGAAACATATTATTTTCTACTAGATGTAAAATAGAAACCTATTATTTTCTACTAGATGTAAAATAGAAACCTACTTATGTACACTACTTTCCATTGGTTGTAAAAGGTAAGCGCCGTTCTTCAAACAACATGCTGCACGATGATGATCATGTACTAGGTATAAAAATAATATTTGCAAGTTGTTGTTTTGTTGTCAAGCTGATCTTTTGGTAGTGGTGACAATAGACAAGTCACAGCTGAAACTCTGTTACATATTGTTTCGTTTCCTCTGTCAAGCCTTCGATCTATCATTAAATACTTCCCAGATATTTGAATTCTTGATCCTGTTCAAGTTTTTGACATTATTTACAAGTATGTTTAGCCTCTACTAAGCCGCTGGCATAAATTTTTTCTCAACTCGGCCTTAAAAAACGGTGTGCGGAAATTTTATTTTTGTTGTTGAAGGGAGCCACTTCCGACAGCCATTTTTTACTGCTGAATACGTCCCCCATATATACACGATATTTTGCCGATTAAAGTATCGTATGTTCAATTACAAATGGCTTTTGAACAGTTTTAATTTTCTATACGCCGTTTGGAGCAAGCCGACTTTTTGCGAAAGGTGAAGTAGGTTGTTGGTAATGCTCTTTATCGAGTAGATTTCTTTATTTTGTTTGTTAAGATGAAAAAACTACGTTTAAATTAGAAACTAACAGGTGTGTCGATAGTGTAAACACAGTATCGATACGTTGTTGTGGCTTAAATGGTTTTCTATCAGAGCGACTAGGCCTTAGTCGTCAAGTCCAAATGTTTCCGAGATTTCCATAAATTTTCAACTACATCTTTTTGTATCTCAAAAACTAACAAAGACACAACAAAAACAATAACACCCACAAGATCGTTATTCAATTGTGTCTCTGCACACAAGAAAATCATATTTATTGACAACAACAAAAAACAGAACAGTTACAAATTTTGAAAGTCGACTACTATAGAGGGAGATAATATTAATTGATGTAAATTTGCTCAAATTTTCGTTTAAAAAAGTATGTTGCGTCGTGCAGGTTAGCTGACCTGTCCTCAGTCTTCTGTGTGCTAGTCTTTATGTTATATCTTCCACATACTGTGTATTCACGTGGTTTTGTTACGTCATCAGATAATTGATAGAATTAGAAGAAGTCGATGTGATTTAATAGTGTTATAAGGTATGGACGGAAAGGGATCAATTCGAATTTTACAAGTTTTTCAAATTACAACCACCTACAAGAACAAAAGGGTACAGCTACATATTAATTAAATAAGGGTCCATATTAGATATTAGGAAATATTTTATTAGTAAAAGAGTGGTGGATGCTTGGAATGCATTGTCGTGGGAAATAGTGGAGACAGAGTCAATTAATACCTTCAAAAATAGATTGGATGCACATAGTTTTTAGTACAAAGAAATGTAAAAGAAACTGGTTGTGTACAGACTCTTCAAAGTCTTCTAAACTAATTAGGATGTTAATTTAGGTTAAATGTAAATAGAAAATCTAGTGAATAGAACAACTCGCAATTAAAAACGGTGAAATAGCATTTATGTTATGTTAATAAAGGCACTATGGCAACTCCGGAGCGTTGGACTGACTGCTGCTTTTGGTAAGAAGATCTAATGGCGAATAAGGGAGGAAGACAAAGATAACACAAACAAACGCTTTTAGTTGTGATGATGATCGTTTTTGTCATTTATTACCGTGGCCTCTATTTATGTAACTGTCTTCAAGTCCTTGCTTTAGCTACTTGATCATTTTAATTGTATTATATTGTCACAGCAATTTCAGCATTTCATCTTTTTTTACCTTTACAGAAATACTTCTTCAGCATTGTTATTTTTCTTTTCTGTTTTATTCACTAGATTTCCAGTTTACATTTGAGCATTATTTTGATGACTCGTTAATATATACCTGAAATCTGAGAGGTCATATATTTTATTGAGCTTGCTGCTTTGTCTAACTATTCTCGTTGCTTCCATGCATTAGTAAAATTATTACGTTTGTCTATTTCTTGAAGACTATCTGCTCCAACCAAACGTGCAGTTTACTCTTTTAATCACGAAGCATGATTCAGGTATTGTTTCTAAAGCTCTCTTTTAAACCCAGAACGCAGGGGATGGCGTGGCCTAGTGGTTAAGTGGCACGACTCACAACCCGAAGGTGTTAGGTTCGATCCCCATCACAGCACCGGCCATTAACCCGGGGAAGCAAACCCTTAGAAAATGCAGGAGGAAGCAGTCCCTTACATAAAATGCATGCGGAAGTTGGATGCATTGGGCCGACAGGAGCAAAATAAAAACCACAGGGCAATGCACACCGCCTTGGGGATTAGAGAAATAAGGCGAACCCAAAAAAAAACCAACAAACCAAGAACGCTACAATACACTAGGGAGGTTTTTTAGCAAATGTTAATGGTGTTCTGTAACAATGAGTTGTGGAGTCCTCTACACTGAAGAAGTTTCTTAAAACAAATATTAATGGTGTTCTGTAACAGTGAGTTGTGGAGTCCTCTACACTAAAGAAGTTACTTAAAACAAATGTTAATGGTGTCCTGTAACAGTGAGTTGTGGAGTCCTCTACACTGAAGAAGTTTCTTAAAACAAATGTTAATGGTGTTCTGTAACAATGAGTTGGGGAGTCCTCTACACTGAAGAAGTTACTTAAAACAAATGTTAATGGTGTTCTGTAACAGTGAGTTGTGGAGTCCTCTACACTGAAGAAGTTACTTAAAACAAATGTTAATGGTGTTCTGTAACAGTGAGTTGTGGAGTCCTCTACACTGGAGAGGTTACTTAAAACCATAAATAAATACATGATCTTGCTTGTTAATTCTTCTTCACTATTTGATATCGCTAAATTACACCATCTTTTAAAACACACAAACACTGAACACAGTCACTTCATCAACCTTTAGATTTGAGAACTGACGATTTGGAAGAAAGGATACGTTTTCTTTCAGCTGCAACATCATTGTCCTCGTTAAGACTAGCGTTCATTTCTTTATCATCAGCCTTGTCAGAATTTATGTTATACCTGATACGCACAAAGTTAGTTTAAATTGAATAATAACCACACATGTCAACAATAACCACTCATTTAATCAATAACCCCTCATGTCAATAACAACCACACATATCTATAATAACCAGTTAAATTAACAATTAGCAGTCATGTCAATAATACCCACTTAATTCAACAATAACCACTTATGTCAATAATAAACAACAATGTCAATAACCCCCACAGGTAAACAATAAACAATAATGTCAAAAATAACCACTCATATTAAAAATTACACATGCCAACAATAACCACACATGCAAACAATAACCACATGTGTCAACAAAAGCAACACAGACCAACAATAACCACACATGCCAACAATAATCACACATGCAAACAATAACCACAGGTGTCAACAAAAACCACACATGTCAACAATAACCACCCATGTCAATAACCAAACATGCCTACCATAACCACACACGTTAATAATAACTCCTCATGACAGTAATAGCTAATCATGTCAACAATAATTACTCATGTCAATAACCACACTTGAAAAACAAAAACCTCACAAGTTAACAATAACCGCACATATAAACAATAATCACATTTGCAAACAATAAGCACACATGTAAAAAAAAGACTTCCCATGTAAATAAAAGTCACTAACGTCCACAATAACCACTCATGTCAGTAATAGGTAATCATTTCTACAATAACCACTCATGTCAGTAATAGGTAATCATTTCTACAATAACCACTCATGTCAGTAATAGATAATCATTTCTACAATAACCACTCATGTCAGTAATAGGTAATCATTTCTACAATAACCACTCATGTCAGTAATAGATAATCATTTCTACAATAACCACTCATGTCAGTAATAGGTAATCATTTCTACAATAACCACTCATGTCAGTAATAGGTAATCATTTCTACAATAATCGCTCACATCAATAACCACACTTACCAATAAAATACCCATAAGTCAACAATAACCACACATTTCAGCATAAACCACACTTGCCAACAATAACTACACATGTACAAAAAAAAACTTCTCATGTAAATCATTTCAGTAGTTACAAGTTATGTCAATAATTATTCCTCATGTCAATAATAACCACTCACGTCCACAATAAACACTCATGTCAATAATAATCACTCATGTCAACAATAACAAAACATGTCAAAAATAACTACTCATTTCATCAATAACCACTCACGTAAATAATAATCAATCATCTAAATTATAACCACTCATATTATCTATATAACCATGCATGCCAATAATAACCACTTAGGTCAAAAAATGACAACGTATGTCAACAATAAACACTCACTTAATCAATAACCACACATGTCAACAATAACAACATATGTAAACAACAAACAATAATTTAATGAATAACAATTCTGGTCAATAATAACAATTCAAATCAATAATAATGATTCATATAAATAATACACAAACACATATGAACAATAACCACTGATGTCAACAATGATCACTAATGTCATAAAAAATCATGTAATACAATAACCACTTATGTCAATAATAACTACTCACGCCAACAATAACCACACTTATCAACAATAACCACACATGCAAACAAATACCACAAATGTCAACAATAACCACTAATGTCAATAATAACGATTCATCTTATAAACCACTCATGCCAGCAATAACAACACATGTCAAAGATTACCCCATATGTCAGCAATAACCACCAATGACAATAATAACACCATATATAAAAATAATCACTCCCGTCAACAATAACTACAAATGTCAACAATAACGACTCAAGTCAACAATAACCACTCATGTCAATAACCAATTAGACTAACAACAAATACAAATGTCTATAATAGCCACACATGTCTATAATAGCCATACATGCAAACACATGTCAACAAAAACCACACAAATCAACAACAACTACACTAATTTAATCAATACCAACTGATGTCAACAAAAAGCGCTCACGTCAATGATAAAAACTCATGTCAAAAATAAGCACTGATCTAAAAAATATTCACTCATTTTATCAATAACTTCTTTAATATATAAGAAACGCTCATGTCAATAATAACCACTAACGTCAAAAATAACCAATAATAACATGTCATCAATACCGATACATGTCAACAATAAACAGTAATGTCAATTAACCACTCATGTCAACAATTATCACACACGTTAACAATAACCACACATGACAAAAATAGCCAGACATGTCATTAAAAAAACCAGACATGTCAATAATAACCACACATGCCAAAAATAACACACATGTTAATAATAAACACTAAGACCCATACTGGCCATATTCGTTAAGACAGTACAGACATGAACATTTTTCTTACCATATCTTGTATATGATTCGAAACTCTATAAACATAACAATCAGAAAATAGAATACTCCTTGCAAGAAAAGGAATACCAGCGGCTTTCCAATGCCAGGCTCTTGGAGGCTAATGTAGTTACTTTCGTATGGTAAACATGAATCTCTGCACGTTTCTATGAGAAACAATTTGTAATGGAAACGAAATAAATCACTGGAATCTTATTCCAGAGATCACTATTCAAACTTGACTAATCTCAGTTAATTCTAATCCAGAGATCACTATTCAAACTTGACTAATCTCAGTTAATTCTAATCCAGAGATCACTATTCAAACTTGACTAATCTCAGTTAATTCTAATCCAGAGATCACTATTCAAACTTGACTAATCTCAGTTAATTCTAATCCAGAGATCACTATTCAAACTTGACTAATCTCAGTTAATTCTAATCCAGAGATCCCTATTCAAACTTGACTAATCTCAGTTAATTCTAATCCAGAGATCACTATTCAAACTTGACTAATCTCAGTTAATTCTAATCCAGAGATCACTATTCAAACTTGACTAATCTCAGTTAATTCTAATCCAGAGATCACTATTCAAACTTGACTAATCTCAGTTAATTCTAATCCAGAGATCACTATTCAAACTTGACTAATCTCAGTTAATTCTAATCCAGAGATCACTATTCAAACTTGACTAATCTCAGTTAATTCTAATCCAGAGATCACTATTCAAACTTGACTAATCTCAGTTAATTCTAATCCAGAGATCACTATTCAAACTTGACTAATCTCAGTTAATTCTAATCCCATTGACAATTGTTGGAATTCTTCTTGTCTTCTTCTTCTTCTTCTTCTTCTTTTTCTCCTTTTTTATTTCTTTTTCATCTTTTTTTTTCCTTCTCCTTCGTACGCTGTGAGACGCTTCTTTTTCTTTTGATAATCAGCTTCTCTCTCCGTTTGTTGTTGTTGTTGTTGTTGTTGTTGTTGAATGCGCACGATGAGTAGATTTACCATTTTTTTTGCATACTGAAATGGGCGTCAATTGCCGGATTGCAGTAGCTTTCTTCACATCTCAAACATGCTGATGAAGGTGGGTCGGGGTCCTCCAGGCTGTTGTGTTATACTTGGCTTTATCTATGTGTCGCTCACTACTACGGGGATCTCGTCGAACCCCACCTCGTTATGCAGTCTGTTTTGAGCCAGCCCCTTTACAGAAAGACCTGCACGGAAGTGAGGTGGGTTCTTGGTCAGCATCGGACCTGGACTAGAATAGTCTGATTAGCATGATTTGTTTAATCATATGTTAGTCTCATCCTACCCTCCTCCCCCCTCCCCCACCATGCCCCGTCCCGTACCACTGGGGATTAGGACTTGGGATTCTCGATGAACATATCTGACCTTCTAAGAAGCGGTAATGTATTTGTTTCCTGCAAGTTTTCTTTTAAATACATCCTCTCTACCTGTTTGTGTGCAAGAGCTATCAATATGCATGCAATATACGTATCTGCAAACATTTAATCTTTTAGTCGAGTTCGTCCCGAAAAGGATGTTGTACCGTGTGGTGCAGTTTACAGCGAGACTGATATCTGCGTTTTTCAGCGTGTCGCATCAGGTTTAAGCACGTCATTTTTATTAACTGGTTTATCTTCCGCATTCGACTCCTGTGCCCTTGGCCAAACTACGATAGTACAGATTGTTACCAAATCCGCCACTTGGCTATGAGTCACTGACCCTCACGCAAGCAGTCAACTTTGAATAGTTGAACCTGACGCAAACAGTCAGTTTTGAGTGTCTGACTCCATCTATGAATCTAACTTTGTTGTTACTTTAATCTTACTAACCATAACAGATTAATGTTGTAGATTCTCGAGAAAATGCATTAAGTGTTTCTTTGTCAGACGCATGAGCTGGCTAGTTTTTATGATCTCATTGTGTATATCTACGATCCATGGTAGACATAGCACAACACTATTGACCTACACTCGACTGATCATTTATCACCTATCTCGCACTTGAATCACCTATTTTCTAAGTCGCACTTGAGTGTCTTGGCAGATTTTGCAAGAACTGCATTTTCTTGACCAAATGTTTGAGATCTGTTACTCGACTTTATTTTGTCCGCCATCTTTTGTTACTCGACTTTATTTTGTCTGCCCCACGTCTGTTATTTTATTTTGTCGGCCCATTTCTGCTACTTGACTTTATTTTGTCTGATCACTTTTGTTACTTGACTTTATTTTGTCTGCCAACTTTTTATACTTGACTTAATTTTATCCGCCCACTTTTGTTACTTTATTTTGTCTGCCAATTTT
This sequence comes from Ariolimax columbianus, assembly GCA_036924085.1. Taxonomy (NCBI): domain Eukaryota; kingdom Metazoa; phylum Mollusca; class Gastropoda; order Stylommatophora; family Arionidae; genus Ariolimax; species Ariolimax columbianus. The sequence goes on from JAVGWX010000022.1 coordinate 48,112,588, forward strand.
TGTTACTTGGCTTTAGTTAGACTGCCCACTTTTGTTCCTTTGTTTTGTCCGATCACTTTTGTCCGAACAAGAGAAGCAATTTTCTGTTTGAAAACAAAATCTAGAAATATATAGAAATGCATACTGACATTAAATTTGCTTCATATACTACCAGACGATTTTTTACAGAGTCCAATATGCGAAATTAATTAAATGTCTCCAAGAATTAGGTATGGATGGTTAAGACTTCCAATCTGGAACTGTATTTAGATAATTTGAAGCTATGCCCTGTAGTTTTTGTAGTCGCTTGAACTTTGAAAAACTTGTTATAGTCTAATTTATTCTTTCCATTGATTAACCTTTAAACCTGTATTAAGTAACAGGAGAAGTGAGACAAGAATGTGTATTATCTCCCTTGTCTTTTTAATATGTACACAGAACAAATATTCAAACAGATAAAGGGGATGCCAGTGCTTGTCATTGGAGAAGTGACAATGAACAATCTAAGATATGCGGATGATACAGTTTTGATGGCAAAAAGTTGGAAAAAGTGACAATACACCATGTATGTAGATACAAATAAAAGAACAGATATTGGAACACAGTACATAGATTCTCCTATCTAGGTCATATAATAACGGGAGATTGCAATAGTGAAAAATACATTAGAAAGAGAATAGGTATGGCCAAGATGGTATTCAGCAACAAAGCCACACATACTGACATCCGCAACATGTGACACATACTGACATCCACAACATGTGACACATACTGACATCCACAACATGTGACATACTGACATCCACAACATGTGACACATTCTGACATCCACAACATGTGACACATACTGACATCCACAACATGTGACACATACTGACATCCACAACATGTGACACATACTGACATCCACAACATGTGACACATACTGACATCCACAACATGTGACACATACTGACATCCACAACATGTGACACATACTGACATCCACAACATGTGACACATACTGACATCCACAACATGTGACACATACTGACATCCACAACATGTGACACATACTGACATCCACAACATGTGACACATACTGACATCCACAACATGTGACACATACTGACATCCACAACATGTGACACATACTGACATCCACAACAAGTGACACATACTGACATCCACAACATGTGACACATACTGACATCCACAACATGTGACACACACTGACATCCACAACATGTGACACATACTGACATCGAAACAGGTAAATCATAATTGGAAAATGAGAATTGCCAGGTGTTACTCGTCACTACTTTATGGCACAGAAACATGGACACCGAATAACAAGTTGGAAAAGAGTATTGTAGCCTTTGAAATGTGGGTACATAGAAGATTGGGTCGAATTTCTTGGAAAGAGAAGAAAACAAATGTGGAAGTATTGAAAACATTGTCGGTGAAAAAGAATGAATGAATGAAATCAAGGTTAGACAGTTAAATTATTTTGGCCATATAACAAAATATACCATCTTGTTGAAGACCCTACTCTAGATGGTAGGGTGGAAGGCAGTCGTTCAAGAGGCACCTTTATATGTGAGTGGATAACATCAGCCGATGGACTGAAAAAAGCCTGTCAGATTGCACCATTATGACAAGAGATAGAGCACACTGAAGATCTATTGCAACCGACCTTCAATGCGGAACTGAATTGTTTACAACGTAATGTTCTGCTAATTTTGTATAGCTGCCATCTTTATGTGTTGATATTTAAATGATATCTTTGGGGCCTAAGATGCATTCACAGCTCACTGCTTACGTCAGTGTCAGCGAACCAAAACCGTTAAAGACCCCATTTTACTTTCAAGTGGCAAACCTGAAAGCAGACTGCATCCGTTCAGCATGACTGATTGAATTGGGATTGAAGAAAAATGTGCCGTGCTGAAACCGAATGTATCGGGTCGAGAGACTGATATATCGTGGTCTCGCTGTAAACTAAGAGGCTCACAATCATCTGATGCTATACTTCTAGTCCGGTGAGGCTCACGATCAACTTGTGTCATGGTTCTAGTCCCGTGAGGCTCACAATCAACTGATACTATGGTTCTAGTCCAGTGAGGCTCACAATCAACTGATACTATGCTTCTAGTCCGATGAGGCTCACGATCAACTGGTGTCATGCTTCTAGCCCGGCGAGACTCACGATCAACTGATGCTAGGCTTCTAGTCCGTTGAGGCTCAAGATCAACTGATGCTAGGCCTCTAGTTCGGTGAGGTTCTCGAAGGAGACTTTGCATTTCAGGCCTTCGCCGGTCCCCCACAGCTTTTCAAGCATGGTCGCTCTCCTAGGCCAGACTGCCTCTCTTTGGTCTGCATAGGTCGGGCAGTCCTGCAGATAATTTTTCTACTGTTTGCTTGGGCACTCCCCAATAGCACGTGGCGGTGTCTCTGGGACTCATTCTGTGGAGGTGGGCCTTGAGTTTACAATGTCCCGTTCTGAGTCTGAAGTGCTTTGTCTGCCCATCTCTGCCAAGTTTGTCTATGCTGTCATTCTGCTGTTCTCTCAATTCTGTCTTCATGGATCGTTTGAAGAGTGTCTTTGCTTCTTTATAGCTCTGTGAATGGGGAATCTGCATGCCACCACTTCCAGCTTTTGCGAGCTCATCTGCTTTCTCGTTTTAAGGGATCCCACAGTGGGCCGGAATCCATTGTAGGACTAAATCTGTTTTTTGAGACAGCAATCCCATGTTACATTTAATTGCATATGTCAGTTTATCTTGTTTGGGGCTTAAGATGGCTTGGAGTACACTTCTGGAGTATGTTAGAATGTCCGTTTTCCTTGTAGTTATGATTTGGCTGATAAGAATCTGAGTTGCTTCATGAACAGCTCTTGCTTCAGCTCTGAAATTGGTACAGGTCTTTCCTGCTGGTATGATGTGATTTTTGATGTCGCCATTAGAGTGTGCTAAGTAGATTCCACTGTCTCCCCTTTTATCGCTCAATGAGACCGATCCATCTGAATACACATTTGTCCAAGAACGTGGCATTTTTATTCTGTTCATGACTGATCATTTTTGTTCATTAACCCTGAAACCTCCAAGATTATTTTGGACCGGTCCTGGCTCCGTGTCCAAGGTTCTGGATTGAGTGGTTCGCATTCTTTGCTTTAGCTTCGAGGTTGTCTGTTTTTGTGTGGTTTTCTCTGGCCAGATGGTTGGGGCTTTTGCTTAGTAGTCTGTTTTGTGCTCTCTCTTGAAACGTCTGGTGCAGAGAATGGTTAGGTAGCCTCTCAATTTTTCAAACTAAGCGATTTATATTTTCTCCTAATTCAAGGGGCTCGATATTTGCTTTTTTCAAGCCTTGTGATTGGAGTGCTTTTCAACGCTCCAGGGAAATATGAGACCAATATTTTGGACGGTCTAGTTTTCCTATCTGTTTTGTCAGCTGTTGACTAAGTGCTAGAGGCATATTCCATAATTGAACTGATTGCACCAGTGTAGACCTGCTTGAGTATTTTATTTGTTGGCAATCCAAGATGTGCCAGCCAGTTGTTTCATCCATGAGAGTCTTTTTATGACCCTTGTCTGGATTTTCTCTATATTTGACTTCCAAGTAAGGCTCGAGTCAAATGTGACTCCGAGGAATGTGGGTGTGTCCAACTGAGGTATTTGTTGGTAACGTTGTGAAATTCTTGTTATACTGGTTCCATCACTTGTTCTTATTACGTTTAACCTAAAAGCTATGTAGATCCAATCTATTCTTTAATGCATTAATTGTCCCTGCCACAACTACTTCATATGGCAATGCATTTCAAGCATTCACCACTCACTCTCTGACTAAAAAATATTTCCTAATATTTAATCTGGACCTTCCTGTAGTTAATTTGTAGCTATACCGCCTTGTTCTTGCAGATGGTTGTATTTTGAAAAAATTGTAATTCTTTAATTAATACATTTCTTTAACTATCTTATAATCTGTATTAAGTCACTTCGAATTCTTCTCTTTTCTAGACACTGAAGGGCTTTTTTTTCTTAGTCTCACCTCTCAATTGTAATGTTGGAATCCCACTATCAGCTTAGTCACTCTTTTTCTGTATCCTTTCCAGCAAGTTTATATGCCCTCTACGATAAGAACCCCACACCTGTACACAGTACTCCAATCTAGGTCTAACTAATGCTTTATACAGTTTGACTATCACTTTATTGCTCCTATGTTTAATATTTCTTGTTATCATACTAACATTGTATTTGCCTTTTTACTGCTACCTGGACTTGCTCACTCACTTTTTGCCTGTATGGTCTATTATAACTCCTAGGTATCTTTCCTTTTCTTTCATTCTAATATTGTTCTCTCCCATTCTCTCCCATTCTGTTCTATATTGGATCTACCCACGTGGATGACTGTACATATATATATATATATATATATATATATATATATATATATATATATATATATATATATTTACATTAAACTTCATTTTCCAGCTTGCAGACCATTCTTGAATTTTATCTGAATCCGACCTACTACATAGTTTTGTGTCATAAGCAAATTTTGCAATCCTGATCCAACATCAATATCCAGATCGTTTATATATCAAGAACAAAACTGGTCTCAGGACTGAGCCCTGTGTCACTTTACTTTTCACATCACACCACTCAGATTATTCCAAATGTATGCCCACTTTCTGCCTTCTTTCCATTAACCAATTTTCAATCGATTTGCAATTTCCCCTCCTATTCCATGTGATTTTAACTTTCGAAATAATCTTTGATGAGGTCCTCTATCAAAGGCTTTTGCAAAATCTAGATAAATAACATCCACTGGTTTCCCTTTATCTATCATAATATATTTATTAAGCACAATCTCCTTGTTGTAAACCCATGCTGACTATTTCTAAATAGATTAAAATTGTCTAAATGCATTTCAGTGTTTTCTATGATGATTGACTCTAACAATTTACAGACTATGCTATTGAAACTCACCGGTCTATAAATTACTGGGTCAGATTTTTCGCCCTTTTTGAATAAGTGGATCACTCCTGCATCATTCCAATCACCTAGAATAATCCTTTTTGCAAGTGATTAAGAACATAATATAGCCAATGGTTTGGCTAGTTGGTCTATAATTTCAAACAGCAATTTTGGATGAATACCATCTTGACCTAGACATTTATCCACTTTCAACCCCTCCAATTTTTTTAAAAACCATTTCCCATGTAATACAGATTGATCTTAATTTCTCTGTATCCATGTCTCCTTAGAATATATATATAGTCTCTGGGATCTTGGAGCAGTTTTCTATTGTGTAGACTGTGCTAAAGTACAGATTGAGTAGATCAATTGCCTCCCTATTCTCACTTATCATTTTTCCTGTGCTATCTATGATAGGGCCTACTTTGTCTTTCGTTCTTTGTTTAATTTTAACAAAAGAAAAAAAGCTTTTACTATCAGTTTTGATCCTACGAAGAAGAAGAAGATCCTACGAGCAAGTTGTTTTTTTCTATGTCTTTTGTTGCTTCTCTATTTACTTTCTGAGTTATGTTTTGCTTGTAAAAATATTTAAAATATGTTTCTTTTAATTTACCTGCCTCTATATATTTTTTCCATGCTTTATTTTTAGCTCTTCTACCTTTAACTACAAATCTAGTTATCCACTTTTTACGCTTGTGGCTTACATTCCTGCATGGAACAAATTCCTCTTTTAGCTTTTATAGAACTGTTTTGAAACTCTCCTACTCTTGTTCAACATCTGTTTCTCCGACAATATCTTTCAGATTATGTGGCTCACTGCCTCTTTCATCTTCTTAACATATGTCTTAGAGTTGTTGTATGTTCATGTGTTTATGTTTACTTCCTTTCCTGCTATAAGATTTTAACGGATGATTTGATGTGGTCACTTTAGCCAAATGGTAACGTTTTCAATCTCTAGTTACATTCTACAGTAGTTCCATCACTTGTTCTTATTACATTTCTTGTCATATTGTACAGTGGTTCCATTATTTCTTCTTATTACATTTCTTGTCATGTTGTACAGTGGTTCCATTATTTCTTCTTATTACATTTCTTGTCATATTGTACAGTGGTTCCATTATTTGTTCTTATTACATTTCTAGTCATGTAGTAGAAAAGTGTAGTCTTATCTAATAGTTGTGCATATGCTCGCTAGTCCTCTAATACATGATTCAGAGTGTATTCTAAGAAAACACATATACTGATACATATATACCTCTAATATATATCTAATAGCTGTCGTCGTACTCTCTAGTCCTCTAATAAATTATTCAGAGTGTATTCTAAGAAAACATATATACTGATACATATATACCTCGACTTCAGTCCGGATGTGTGCCGTATGCGAGGTAGCCAATAATGTCCTGTGTGCAGTTCGATCTTTCGTCGTGTCGTACCATTTCGGACCTAGGTATCTCAACAGACCACCACGCTATCGTATGGTTGGGCGGCCGCTTGGCCATGTATAATCATATGGCCACCAAAACGTCGTTCTGAGTGTCCATATGCATGCACACCACTTCGCCAGCCCAGTGATATTTGCGAGACAACGCAGCTTCCACGACGACTCGAAATAGAGTGCGTTCTTTGATTTCAGCATTGTGAATTAGATCTCTGATCGAGATACACAGAACGCATCTTTCCATCGCTCGCTGGGTAACTCGTAGTTTCTCTGCATCCGGGTTGCGCAATTTCCACACTTCACATAAATAAATCATGACAGGTATGACCGCAGAATTGAAAAGGTGCGCCCTTGCCAAAGTGTCTTTCAGATGCAGGAGTATTATGGTATTAAAGGTAGACCAGGATGCAGCTCTTCATCTAGATATTCCCTAGTCTCGGGTGTGGGTGGCATTTATTTCCTGCCCCAAGTAAATATAGGCGCTGACATGCTCTACATGCTCATTTCCCAGCAGAATCTCGCCGTTGAGTCAGTATGGCTTTCGGAGACATTGCGTTTTCTTTTTGTTTATCCGTATTTCGACACCTCTACCGATCTCATCCAGTTCGTTCATTCAGGGAGTGTTGGGCCTCCTCTATGGCCACACCTGATAACAATACTTCAATCTAGGTCTTCTTCTTCCTCCTCTTCTTCTTCTTCTTCTTCTTTTTACGCTGTCAAACTTCAACCTGTATTTCTTCGAAAAAAGCAGCGGTCATCCTGAGGCTGTCGACACTACCATATAACTTGTCTAGTGTTGCCACTGGAGATGGCCATGTGTTGTCTCTGGTGCTCGTATGTCGGGCAGTTTTGCAGCAAATGTTCAACGGTCATTTTCCATAAGTGCATTCGTCAGCGCCACCTATCTTCAGTTTATTAAATAGGTTCTACCTTAGTCTGTTGTGGCCTGTGCGGAGTCTGAAGACCCCGACCTGCTCTCTTCTGTTCAACTGGTAATAGGCATCGTTTTTTGTGTAGTCAGTATGTTCTGTTTCCCATTTGGCCATGTATCTGGCTCTAATAAGCCTTTTGGACTCTTCGTAGGTCACACTAGAATCTGGTTGTGGTAGTATTGCACCTTTTTTTGCCAGTCTGTCTGCCTCCTCGTTGCCTTGGATGTTACAGTGGGATGGAACCCTCTGTACCACTACTCTTTTTGGTGTGGACTGCTGGCTGAGATCCAACTATGAGCTTTTTAACTGCAACAACTTTAATATACGCTATTGGAGTTGGAATTTCTGCGGCTGCTGGCACCATACTTGCCCTCCAATAGATCCTCGTTAAGGGGTTTAAAGTGTACTCATTCCAATTACGTCGCCTCGAAAGAGTCCTGTATTGTTATTTTTCGTCACTACCTCCCTGTGCCGGGAGTGGGTAAGTTGCGCGCCTGCTGCCTTCCTTGGATGTGGTAGCCGTTTCCCATGCTCCCTCTCCGGAATTGAACCCTGATTCCCCGTTACCCGTTACAAACATGGTAGGCATGTCACGTACCATAGACATTTGATAGGGCAGACATTTGAAAGATGCGTCGCCGGCACATGAGGCCATGCGATCAGCACAAAGTTATCCAGAGTCACCAGTGGGGACTCCGCAACCCCGCGAGGAGAAACGACGATTGGTTTTGAACTAATAAAAGCGCTCTTTCCGCGAGGGTCGGATCTTGGTAAGCATGTATTAGCTCTAGAATTGCCACAGTTATCCAAGTAGGATCGTGTCATCTACGTAACCTCGACTGATTTCATGAGCCATTCGCGGTTTCACCGTGAGACAGTGTGAACTTAGACATGCATGGCTTAGTCTTTGAGAAAAGCATATGACTACTGGCAGGATCAACCAGATATCTGTCAGAGACGAACCACATACCCCGGTCGGCGCTGGATGGATGTGTAAAAAGCCTCACTAGGACGGCCGTGGGTACCGACTGACGGACGGACGGTCTTTCCGTCCCTCTCTCCGTCGACCTAGGACCGCCTGCCAGGGGCCCGTACACACACCAACCGACCGACCGAGCTCGCTCGGGGAGGGATGGCAGCGCTCTGTGCAGAACGGATCCCAACGGCCCTGGCGATGATTTTCACTCGGATGAGACGATTTTTGCCTGCCCGCCTGCCCTTCTTTGACCGGTTGGTCGGGCGAGGACAGGGCCTTTAGGCACGATTCCTGCTTTCCAATTGCCGGTCCCAAGCTCATTGCAAGAGAAGGACTTCTAGCGAGACGAACTGTCGAGATTGACTATAAGCGCTAGCCTTCGACGAACCTCACGGATTAACAAAGCTTCTCGATACGGACTACAGTAACGCACCGTTAGCAGCGGTACGATGCAACCAATTTGGTCCCGCTGGAATGCCGGGGAGACGCGGGCGAGCTTGGTAGGCAAGCCCGCGCTCTCACTCCGCCTGACGGGACTGAGATCGCTGTACAAATACTGGATGCGAGTCAATCAAGCCACCGAGAGACTAGCCCCAGATCAATCTAGGTCTAACTAATGCTTTATATAGTTTGACTATCACTTCCATCTTGTTCTCTTTTTTCTTTCTATGTTCTTGTAATTGTTGCTTCCGTCCACTTCATTCTTCTTACAAGTTTGAATTGATCAGTAACTTATTTATATGGCTGATCTTTACAGATATATATATATATATATATATATATATATATATATATATATATATATATATATATATTTATATATATATATATATATATATATATATTTATATATATATATATATAAATATATATATATATATATATATATATATATATATATATATATATATATATATATATAAGTATTGTCCCGCAGTTTCTTTTGGTTTGAGAAGTTCTAAAAAAGATTCTTTCCACGCTGTTTTCTAGTGTGCTAGTAATAAATGTTGGCATAGTATAATTATAATGAAGGAGTTTTCCTAATTGTTGCTCAATTTTCTTGCTTAACCCACTTTATGAAAAAGTCACCTTAGCCTACATTGGTTTACAATGCAATATTTGTATCATTTCTACTGGCAATGTCCAATTCTTAAATTTTCACATGACGAACCTATATAATTTATGAGCTTTTTATGACATTTTATTTTCCGTTCGCATTGCCTTCTGCTTGGGATATACAGCTTTCGTTACGACCACAAAGTGAGGCAGTCTGGCACGGGAGACCGACCATGCTCGAAAAGTTGTGGGTGACCGGTGAAGACCTTAAACTTGCAGTATCCTTTGTGAACATCACCAGGCTGGAAGCATATCATCAGTTGATCGAAAAAGAAGAAGAAACGGCCACTTTGATTTGTTTCTGTTGTACACATTACTGATAATTGAGATGTCAAGGTTAAAGTATCAATTTAGATAACATTTTTCTCTTCACTTCTTTGCTGCATAAATGCAAGACCGTAGAAATTATCTTATACACAACCAGCAGCGGAACCTTTGGGGTTTCAGAGAACCTTGTGAGTAGCAGGTTTATGGGCTTGAACTTACTTAAAAAGCCTCAAAGGAGTGACGAAGATGGCGCCCTACCGGCTGCGGGTCTACATTACTCTGGTGTTTTAGTTCATTATGATGTCGCCAGGCTACAGATTTGTCTGGAATTCACACTAGTCGACGACTTACACTAGTGTTCACGGAAACGTATCGTTGTTTTCCATTTGGACTGGCTAATTTGTTCGTTTTTTATGTTTCCATCCCCCTGATTATCCTTACATGGACATCGGCTATATGAATTAGTACTACGCTTAAACCTGTGTCGTATATTTACGATCTGGTTTACATGGCTGAACTTCACGATATTGGCGCAATTCGCTCTAGCTGCAGACATCGTCGGTTTTCGTGTGACTATGAACTTTAAACATGACTATAAATGGACTAGAACACGGCTCGGAAGAGATGTCCAACGCATCATTCACACGCAAATGTCCCTACGACCTGTTGCGGTTATGCGAAAGGCACTACAAAAACCATAGATGTCATCCCCCTCCGCTGCCTTGCGGGATACTTGTTTACGGGAAGTGTTTCGGGAGTAAACCCTAAAACGGGAAGTGTTTCGGGAGTAAACCCTAAAGAAAAAATCTGCATCCTGTGCTATCTACAGTCGTCTCGATAAAATCTTGCCACTGGCAAAGGTAGCTCAGGACCAGAGAATGAGGTTGACAAAAGGTTCAGTTTCTTCCTCACTTTATTACCCATTTCAGCGGACACAGCAAGAGAAAAGACTGTACACGCGGCTGAACAAAGAGAGTGGTCTTTATCACATGGGATGGACAAACGTCATACATAATTGAGAAAGCCTTGTACAAGAGATCTCCGTTGTCAGCTGCTGAGAGTTTGGGGACCTTGATGGTGTTCCATGCTTTGATTATTTTCTATATGAATATTCCTTTATGGTTTAAGTGTGTTAGGATAAAATAGAAAGCACAGCCAAATGAGCCAGACTGAGATGACCAGCTTGAACTGCGGTATCTGTCTATTGATGTTGAGTATACGCTGGCTGATGCTCTTGACAAAGGAGACCACACAGCCAGTTTTCCGAACGCTCTAGATCCTACTGGCCTTGTAAACGTCTACACGGTTATCTAGACAATGAAGACTGATGACAACTTGATGACACTTACAAATGCGGAGGTGCTGCATTTGGCTACCTGGTATCAGTGCCTGATTGAATACCAGCATTTTGAGATTTAGAGACAACTTGAAAGCGTTAACTGAAATTGAGAGAGACCGATAGACTCTAAAAAGATGCCCCACTTTTCTATCCAACTAGGGATTCCTATTTCTCTATAACTCGTTCTGGAGTCGGTAACACTGAAGATGTAATCAATATGCTTCCCGGCCTATTTAATAAGTGGCCACTCCGCAAAAATAATGTGTCTTATAATTACGAACATGCATGAACATGCATTTGAGAGCAATTGATACAGATGTTGAGATTAGGTAGTTTGTACTTCTACTCTTCTTTACGCTGCGTGTCAGTAACAGCTTCTTAGAGCTTCCATCACTGAGATTACTAGCCGCGAACCCATTTAGTGGGACTGGGTGATCTCTATTTCCGCTGTAAAGATAATGGTAATTTACAACGCTGACGATGTATCCAACAATAAAATCAGATGTTGCGTCAGCACCTGAACCTGACAAGCGGACTAGGATAGAACCTGACAAGCGGACTAGGATAGAACCTGACAAGCGGACTAGGATAGAACCTGACAAGCGGACTAGGATAGAACCTGACAGCGGACTAGGATAGAACCTGACAAGCGGACTAGGATAGACACCTTCTTTGCCAAGAAATGGAGGACAAAGAGAAGTCACATATACCAAAGGCTTGCCAATAGCTTTGGAGGTTTGTAATTGGATGTTCACTACAGTCATAGGCGTAGAGAAGGAGGGGATTGCGATAACCGCAAATGGGGCTGGGGCTCTATCAGGTGTTCTTTCATACAAAGATATTTATTACACGAACATCTACACAAACACACTTGTTACCCCAAGATCTACACAAACACACTTCTTACCCAAATATCTACACAAACACACTTGTTACCCCAACATCTACACAAACATAATTGTTACCCCAAATACAACACAAACACACTTGTTACACCAAGATCTACACAAACACACTTGTTACCCAAACATCTACAAAAACACACTTGTTTCCCAAACATTCATACAAACACACTTGTTACCCCAACATCTACACAAAGACACTTATTACACCAACATTTACACAAACACACTTGTTACCCCAACATCTACACAAACACACTTGTTACCCCAACATCTACACAAACACACTTGTTACCCCAACATCTACACAAACACACTTGATACCCCAACATCTACACAAACACACTTGTTACCCCAACATCTACACAAACACACTTGTTACCCCAACATCTACACAAACACACTTGTTACCCCAACATCTACACAAACACACTTGATACCCCAACATCTACACAAAGACACTTGTTACCCCAAAATCTACATAAACACACGTGTTACCCCAACATCTACACAAAAACACTTGTTACTCCAACATCTACACAAACACACTTGTTACCCCACCATTTACACAAACACACTTGATACCCCAACATCTACACAAACACACTTGTTACCCCAACATCTACACAAACACACTTGTTACCCCAACATCTACACAAACACACTTGTTACCCCAACATCTACACAAACACACTTGATACCCCAACATCTACACAAAGACACTTGTTACCCCAAAATCTACATAAACACACGTGTTACCCCAACATCTACACAAACACACTTGTTACCCCACCATTTACAGAAACACATTTGTTTCCCAAACATATACACAAACACACTTGCTACCCAAGATCCACACAAAGGGACCAGTTATATGAATATCAACACAAAGAACCTGTTACACAAACAACCACACCAAGACAATTTTTACACCATTATCCACACAGAGACACTTGTTACACCAACATCCACACAAATACTTGTTACACCAACATTCACACAAAGACACTTGTTACACCAACATTCACACAAAGACACTTGTTACACCAACATCCACACAAAGGCACTTGCAATATGAACATCCACACAATGACCTGGTGCACCAACATCCACACAAAGACACTTGCTACACTAACATCCACACAAATACATTTGTTACACCAACATTCACACAAAAACACTTGTTACACCAACATCCACACAAAGACAGTTGTTACACCAACATCCACACAAAGACACTTGTTACACCAACATCCACACAAAGACACTTGTTACACCAACATCCACACAAAGACAGTTGGTACACCAACATCCACACAAAGACACTTGTTACACCAACATCCACACAAAGACAGTTGGTACACCAACATCCACACAAAGACACTTGTTACATCAACATCCACACAAATACTTGTTACACCAAAATCCACACAAAGACATTTGTTACACCAACATCCACACAAATATTTCTTACACCAACATCCACACAAAAACATTTGTTACACAAAATTCCACACAAAGACACTTGTTACACCAACATCCACACAAAGACATTTGTTACACCAACATCAGCACAAAGAAACTTGTTACACAAACATCCACACAAAGACACTTGTTACACCAAAATCCACACAAAGACACTTGTTACACCAACATCCACACAAAGACACTTGTTACACCAACATCCACACAAAGACAGTTGTTACACAACCATCCACACAAAGGCACTTGCAATATGGACATACACACAATGACCTGGTGCACCAACATCCAGTCAAAGATACTTGTTACACCAACATCCACACAAAGACACTTGTTACACCAACATCCACACAAAGACACCTGTTACACCAACTTCCACACAAAGACACTTGTTACACCAACATCCACACAAAGACACTTGTTACACCAACATCCACACAAAGACACTTGTTACACCAACATCCACACAAAGACACTTGTTACACCAACATCCACACAAAGACACTTGTTACACCAAGATACACACAAAGACACTTGTTACACCAACAAACACACATAGACACTTGTTACACCAACATCCACACAAAGACACTTGTTACACCAATACCAACATCCACACAAAGACACTTGCAATATGAACATCTACTTAATGACCTGGTACACCAACATCGTGTAAGTACGTTGGTGCTCTCCTAAAGTTGTAACATACATTTTTGTCAACTACATCTACACTTGTTATTTTAAAATTCATACACAGAAGTGCTCAATTAACTCCCATATAAAGACCTTCAATATTAACATCTATACACAGACCTGTACTAGTATCCTGTTTACAAAGAACTGCCATATTAACATCCATAATGTACCTACACAATTAACATCCAACCATAGACTTGCACAATGAATCCCTTTTACAAAGACCTTCTATATTTAACATCCATATTTAAACCTAAATTAACATCCATAGAAAGACCTGAGAAACGAACCTGAGAAAACAATCCCTCCAACATCAACAAATATAGAGGATAACCAACTGATAACGAAGGAAGAGGTAAATGCAGCGGTAAAGACATTGAGAAGAGGGAAAGCGGCCGGCGTGGACAATATACAAGCAGAGATCTTACAGGCATGTGGAGAGATAGTGGTGGAAGGCCTGACACACATCTGCAACAATATATGGGCGACAGGAAACTGGCCGGACTTATGAAAAAAATCAATGGTTATACCGTTACATAAGTCTGGAAACCTAAAGCTGTGCCAAAATTACAGAACAATAAGCCTCACCAGCAGCGATAACCAACATTCGTTTTGTAGATAATATCTACGGTTTGGCGGGTGTTTGAGGTGCTGGCCAGAATAGCACGGACAATAGCGGCTCTTGCACGGCTTAACAACATCTGGCAAGAAAGACGGTTAGCACTATGCACGAAAATCAGATTCATGCGTACACAGGTCCTGTCAATATTCCTCTATGCTTGTGAGACATGGACAGTTACAGCTGACCTTGAGCGAAGGATACAGGTCTTGGAGATGAGATGTTTCCGAAGACTTTTAAACTCCACGTACACATATCGAGTTACAAATTAGGAAATACGAGATAGAATTACAACAGCAATAGGGCCTCTCGAAGACCTCTTGGCAACTGTCAAAAGAAGGAAACTCACTTGGTACGGTCACATATCGAGATCAAATGGTCTTGCAAATACGATCCTCCACGGCAAGGTGCAAGACAGACGACGAAGAGATCGTCCCAAAAAGAGGTTCGGGGACAACATAAAAGGATGGACCAATCTCCGACCAGAATAGGCACAGGCAGCGGCCGCTGTCAGAGAATGGTGGCGTGATGTTGTGAGGATGTCTTCATGTGTGCCCCAACGACCACACCGTTTAGGGGATGACCTGACCTGACCTATCAAAGACCTGCACAATTAACATCCATACGGGAACGGTATGGACTTGTGGTTAAGTGACCCGTTTCACAATCTGAAGATGCTAGGTTCGCTCTGCATCACAGCACCGGCCGTTACCCCGGGGAAGAAAACATTTAGAAAATGCAGGAGGAAGCAGACCCTTACATAAAATGCATGCCGAAGTCGGATACACTGGGCCGACAGGCACAAAAATAAAAACATAGTGCACACCACTTTGTGGAATAGAGAAAATAAGGCGATCGCAACAAACAAACAAACAAAAAAACAAAAAACATCCATACATAGACATGCACAACTAATACTTTCACATACCTGCACAATTAACACGTACACATATACCTGCACAATTAACACTTACACATAGACCTGCACAATTAACACATACACATATACCTGCACAATTAACACAAACACATACCTGCACAATTAATACTTACACATAGACATGCACAACTAACACACATACCTGCACAATTAACCTTTACACAGAGACCTGCACAACTAACAATTACAGAAATACCTACACAATTAACACTTACACATAGACCTGCACAACTAACAATTACACATATACCTACACAATTAACACTAACACATAGACCTGCACAATTAGCATCCATACAAAGACCTGGACAGTTAACATCCATAGACATATCTTCCTACGCAATTAACATCGATACAAACACGGTACAATTAACATCGATACAAACCCGGTACAATTAACATCGATACAAACCCGGTACAATTAACATTAATACAAGTACCTTCTATATAAACTTCCGTACAAAGAACTGCAATACTAACATCCATACACAGACCTTCTATATTACTATTATTAAAAATAACTACAACCTTAATATCCTTTCAAAATCATTTATGAAACATTAACTTATCCATTACAAGCATTCCATCCAAACTGACAGCACGAATGCGCTCATCCCTTTCACCTTACAGCAGCACTTGGAACGCAAACCGTCAACGACCAGGATATACATTTCTAATTGATATCTAATTCTTTGAAGTGTGCACCTCAGCATAGTGGTTTCTCAAGCACATATATTACCTTTACAGCATACATTGCTTGTCTTGCTTGTACAAAGCTTCTGGAGTTGGTCACACAATTTATTGTTGTCATAGTTAGTAGCAATATCTAAAAGGCAGGTGGCAAAGTTGTAGTGGGGGAATATAATCAGAAATACATAATTGAGCTTGTTGCCGAGTTTACGAGTGGGCATCAAAGGCAGCCGTAGCATGATCACAATAATTTTGGCGATCATACCTGAAATACAAATATTCATGTTGATAGTGCGATCTTGGAATAAAACAAATCAAATGAATATAATCAAACATGGGTAACAAATGTGCACATAAAGAAATTAGTGATAATTAATCAAAGGACGTCGCAATACGTGTTAGACAGACTCAATCATCACTACAAAATGTACAGCCGTAATATGTACCTGTTATAAAGTTGACTATGATACACACAACAACACCATTTGCTGGCGATGTGAACAAATATTGAAATGCGTATGCAAATGGAAGGGTTGCCCAAGCATATAAAATCATGACAGAGATGACTAGTGCCCATCTGCCATTATGTACAACTGCTGCATTATCATAAACTGCGAATATCACTATTACGGGGAAGATGGCAAAACTGTAAGTGATGAGGTCCCACACAAAGGTTGGTAGCCAGTAGGTCACTGGCCGCACCCCGCTGATAGTTTGCATGTGCTTTGCTCCAAGCTGAAGAAAGAGAGAAAGAGAGAATGTATGTCAGAAAACCTGATTACAAAATATATATTATTTACTGCGTTTGATTCAATTGATTCAAATAGTATCAATAGCGTGCACCTTCATATCCAATACCAGGGCTTTCATCTCCTGCTATTATCCACTGATATCTCTCTGCTACTATTCAATACCAGGGCTTTCATCTCCTGTTATTTTCCACTGATATCTCTCTGCTACTATCCAATAACAGAGCTTAAATCTCCTGTTATTTTCCACTGATATCTCTCTGCTACATTCCAACAGTTCCACTTAGTGATCGTTTGAAACTAGTTCAAACTCTTTATTCTGTGCACAAATTTATAAAAAAATATGAACATATTTCCTTACTACTTTTGTTGTTCTCCATGTTAAAGCCATACAATTCAAGGGCCTTTGAGTTGAAGATGTTCATTCTTGTGTTGGACTTCATTTCTTTTGAATTTTATAATTCCAATAATGCAATAATAGCTACTATATCCTTTTGTATTTTGGCTTTGATAACCGTACATGTACATTCTACTGTGTATATTGAGACCAGGACACGTAAATGATTGCATGCCACACAACAGTGTGTCTCCCAGAACAACCAGACTGTCGCTAACGTCAATTCTTCTCATAATCGTAATTGTTTCTCTGTTTATTCTCAACTCCAATTTATGTGACGTCTAGTCGAGTATATTTATTTTATTTTACATCTGATGGCTGTTATGTGACAAAAAAATCAAAGTTGTTTAAAGTTGATTTGGACAATGATATTGGATTCATGATTGCATAATTTGCAGATGACACAAAAATATGCAGTAGTACCTCATCTAAAGCAGATGGGGATATATTGACGCCGGATTTAGATAAATTCGAGAATGGTCTGAGCTGGAAATGGAGTTTAGATAAATGGATAGATTCAATATGGAACATAATTACAGAATGCACGAGAACAATATTAGAATGCTATAAGAGGAAAGGGACCGAGGGGTTATAATAGATCATACAGGTAAGGTGAGTGAGGAAGTCCAGGTATCAGTGAAAAAGCAAATGCAATGTTAGGTATGATAAAAATAAATATTAAACATAGGAGCAAGGAAGGAATAGTCATCTGAATAAAGCATTAGTTGGACCTAGACTGGAGTACTATTTACAGGTGGAGAGGAAATATAAACTCACTGGAAAGGATACAAAGCTGAGTGAGAAAACTGATAGTATTTCATAGTTACAGTTAGGAAGGACTTTAAAAAAAACCGTGTCTAGAATTGAGAAGAAATCGAGGTGACTAAATAAAGGTTTGTAAGATAATTAAAGGAAAGGATATATTAGACTATAACAAGTTTCTTCAAAATACAGCCGCCTACAAGAACAAGAGGACATAGCTACAAATTAACTAAAGAAAGGCCCGGATTGATATTAGAGAATAATTTTTAAGTCAGAGAGTGGTGATTGCTTGGAATGCATTGCCACATGAAGTAGTAGAGACAGGGACAATTAATGCATTCAAGAATATATTGGATACGTAGTTTTTTTAGATGAAGGAAAACTAAATGAATCTGGTTGTATTATACAGACTCTGCAGAGTCTTCGAAACCAATATAAAGACGTTAAGTTAATTTATATTAATTTGAATTTTACTGTTGTTCACATCACAATTTAGTCAATCGCCGGTATCATTTATAAACGATGACACGAGCACAATTTCTTATTTCGAAAAGTTAAAAAAAGCTGACCTTTATGTAGACATTTATATATCATAATATGCATTAACAAAATTGTTTTTGATTACATAGTCTGACAGATAAAATAGTCTACTGTTTAAACATTTTCGTACTAACATAGTCCGTAACGCTGGAAGTTTCTGTAATATTAGTGTTGTCTGTAATGTTAGTGATGTCTGTCATGCTAGCAGTGTCTGTCATGCCAGCAGTGTTTGTTATGCTAGCAGTGTCTGTAATGCTAGTATTGTCTGTCAGACTAGTATTGTATGTCAGGCTAGCAGTGTCTATCATGCCAGTATTGTCTGTGAGGCTAGCAGTGTCTATCAGGCTAAAAGTATCTGTCATGCCAGTATTCTATGTCAGGCTAGCAATGTATGCCATGCCAGTATTCTATGTCATCCTAGTAGTGTCTGCCATGCCAGTATTCTATGTCAGGCTAGCAGTGTCTGCCATGCCAGTATTCTATGTCAGGCTAGTAGTGTCTGCCATGCCAGTATTCTATGTCAGGCTAGCAGTGTCTGCCATGCCAGTATTCTATATCAGGCTAGCAGTGTCTGTCTTGCCAGTATTCTATATCATGTTAGCAGTGTCTGTTTGGCTAGCAGTTTCTGTCATGCCAGTATTATATGTCATGCAAACAGTGTCTGTCATTAGAGTAGTGTTTGTCATGCCAGCAGTGCCTGTCATACTGGCAGTGTCTGTCATGCTAGTATTTTCTGTCATGCTAACAGTGCCTGTTATGCTAGTATTATCTGTCAGGCTAACGGTGTCTGTCATGCTAGTATTGTCTGTCAAGTAAACAGTGTCTGTCATGCTAGTATTGGCTATCAGGGTAACAGTGTCTGTCATGCTAGAAGTGTCTGTCATGCTAGCAATGTCTGTCATGCTAACAGTGCCTGTTATGTTTAGTATTGTCTGTCAAGGTAACAGTGTCTGTCATGCTAGTATTGGCTGTCAGGGTAACAGTGTCTGTCAGGCAAACAGTGTCTGTCAGGGTAACAGTGTCTGTCATGTTAGCAGTGTCTGTCATGCTAACAGTGTTTGTTATGCTAGTATTGTCTGTCAAACTGACAGTGTCTGTCATGCTAGTATTGGCTGTCATGCTAGCAGTGTTTGTCATGCTAGCAGTGTTTGTAAGGCAAACAGTGTCTGTCAGGGTAACAGTGTCTGTCATGCTAGCAGTGTCTGTCAGGCTAGTATTGTCTGTCATGCTAGTATTATGTCATCCTAGTATTTTCTGTCAGGCTAGATTTGTCTGTCATACCAGCATTAAGTGCTACACTTACAAAGTCAGTATTTCGAATGATCATTGTCTGTAAATAAACAAATTATTAGTCATGCTACAACAATACACCAATACAGTATGTCACACTAGCATTAACTGTTACATTAACATTAACTGTCATACTAACATTGTCAGTTATATTAATGCAGTCTGTATTAAAAATATCGTGAGCACTATTAATAATAATTGATGTCCCCATATTATCTTCACACTAACAAAGTCTATCACACTAAATCTGTCATATTAACATTATCTTTCACACTAAACAAATCAGTTATAATAGCATTGTCAGTCATATAATACAACAAATCATAATAATATTGTAGATTTATTATTTACATGACTTTTCTATCTGTGTGTGCCATGGTGAGCTGTCCACCTAGGACCATAGAAAATGATTAACCGATTTGCTTGTCCATCTTAATGGGCTCAAACACTAGAGCAATGTAGACCCACAGCCTGTTAGGTGCCATCTATGTTGCTCTAAACAAACCACCTAACCATGGCCGGTGTTATGCCATGTTATATATTTAGTCACCTCTAACGACATGCTCTCTGTGGGGCAGTGGTGCTATTATTGTCCTTGTCACACAGAAAGACCCTGATAGATCACTCGTGACACTTGATATGTCTACACGTATAAACTTGGCGTTCTACTAATCTTCATAGTTTCCGTCTTCGACCGGCTGACCTTCACATTACATCCTTCATAGTCCGTATCAGGTACATTTATATGTTTTTGCTGTCTGTCTCTGTTCACCTGTATCAGACATTAGTGTCTTGGCAACATTAGTTCAAGTATTGAGTTGGTTCTTTTTATTGCATTATCTGTATATATTTTATACTGTCACGTTAACATTACCTGTCAAACTAACATTAACTGTCAAACAAACATTATCTGTCACACCAACATTAACTGTCACATTAACATTAACTATCACACTAACATTAACTATCACACGGACATTAACTGTTACACTAACATTAACTGTCAAATTAATATTAAATTTCACATTAACATTATCTGGCACACTAACAGTAACTGTCAGACTAAGATTAATTGCAGTTCTAACATTAGCTGTCAAACTAACATTACTTGAAACACAAACTTTAACTATCACACCAACATTAACTGTCACACTTATATTAACTGTCATACTAACATTACCTATCACACCGCACACTAACATTAACTGTCACATTAACATTACATGTCACACCAACATTAACTGCAACGGTAACAATAACTGTCACATTAACATTAACTGTCACACTAATAGTAACTATCGCACTAACAGTAACTATCACACTAACAGTAACTATCACACTAACATTAACTGTCACACTAATATTAACTGTCACATTAACCTTAGCTGTCACATTGATATTATCTGTCACAGTAAAATTAACTATTACATTAACATTAACTATCACAGTAACGTTAACTGTCATACTAACTTTAACTGTTTCACTACAATTAACTGTCAGATTTAACATTAACTATCGCACTAATATTAACTGTCACACCAACATTAACTATCGGACTGACATTAACTGTCACAATAGCAGTAATTGTCACACTAAGATTAATTGTCACACTAACATTAGCTGTCACACAAACTTTAACTGTCCCACTAACACTACCTATCACACTGCCATTAACTGTCATACTAACATAAACTGTAACATTAACATTAACTATCATGCCAACATTATATGTCTCACTAACATTAACTGTAACACTGACATTAACTGTCATACTAACATTAACTGGCACAATACAATTAACTGTAAAATTAACATTAACTATCACACTAACATTAACTGTCACACTAACCATAGCTGTCACATTGATATCAATTGTCACAGTAACATTACCTGCCGCATCTCATACTAACGTTAACTGCCACATCTCACACTACCGTTAACTGTCACACTAACATTAACTGTCACATCTCACAATAACATTAAATGTCACACTAACATTCCTGTCGCATCTCATGCTAACATTAACTGTCACATCTCACACTAACATTAAATGTCACACTAACATTACCTGTCACATCTCACACTAACATTAACTGCCACACTAACATTAACTGTCACATTTAAACTGTCATATTAGGCATTGTCCATCATATTAAAATTGTCCACCAAACTAACATTGTCTGCCCTAATAACATTGTCTGCCCTACTAACAATTTCCGCTTTACTAAAATTGTCCATGACACTAACATTGTCTGCCCTACAACAATTTTCCAATATACTAACATTGTCCGATTTACTAACATTGTCCGTCATACTAAAATTCTCTTACCTAGTAACACTGTCCACCATAGTACTAACATTTTCTGCCTTCCTAACATTGTCCATCCTACTAACATTTTCCGCCCTACAAACATTGCCCGTCATACTAATATTGTCTGCCGTACTATAATACTATAATTTTTCAGTATATTAACATTGTCCTTGCTAACATTTTTCCAAATCTAGCATTTTCTACCCTAATAACATTATTCGCCATACTAACATTGTCTGCCATACTAACAAAGTAGGCCTCACTAACATTGTCCTCTATACTAATATTGTCCGCCCTACTAACATTTTCTACCCTATTAACATTTATATCGTCCTAATATTGTCCACCAGGCTAAAATTGTGTGTTATACTATTATAGTCTGTCTTACTGAAATTTTCCACCATACTAACATTGTGTGCCTTACTTAAATTGTTCACCATACTAACATTGTCTGCCTTACTGAAATTTTCCACCATACTAACACTGAATGCTCTACTAACATTGTCCGCCATACACACAGTGTTTGCTCTCTTAGATTGTCCGCCCTACTAACATTGTCCACCGTACTAAAATTCTCCGCCCTACAAACATTGTCTGTCCTACTAACTTTGTCTGTCTTACTATCATTGTCTGCTTTATTAACATTGTCCGCCATAATAACATTGGCTGTCCTACTAACATTGTCCATGATACTAACATTGTGTGTTATACTATTTTGATCTGTCACAACAAAATTGTCCACCATACTAACACTGTGTGCCCTACTAACATTGTCCACCATACTAACATTGTCTGTCATGCTAACATTCTGTGTTATAATATCATTATCTGTCAAATTACCATTGCCCACCATACTAACATTGTCCACCATACTAACATTGTGTGCCCTACTAACATTGTGTGCCCTACTAATATTGTCAGCCTTACTAACATTGTCTGCCATGCTAACATTCTGTGTTATACTATTATTATCTGTCAAATTATCATTGTCTGCCCTACTAACATTGTCCGCCTTATTAACATTGTCCGCTATACTAACATTGTCCGCTATACTAACATTGTCCGCTATACTAACATTGTCCGCTATACTTACATTTTCCGCTATACTAACATTGCCTGCCCTAGTAACATTGATAGTTTTGTCCATCACAAGTGATGAAGAAAACTCTCTTTGTTCAGCCTTGTGGACAGTCGAATCTTTGCTGTGTCCGCTGAAATGGGTGACTTGCGCGGAGATTTGGATTAAAGTGAGGAAGAAACTGCGCCTTTTGTCAACCTCACTCACAGAGCCTAAGCTACCTTTTGCCAGTGGCAAGACATTCATCGAGACGACTGGAGATAGCATAGGATGCAGATTTTGCCTCAGGGTTACCACCGAAGCCTTTCCGTAAACATGTAACCCGCAGGGTAGAAAGGTGGGAAGTCATCTAACGCAGTTTGTCGTGCCTTTTCGATAACCACAAAAGGTCGCATAGACAACACTCAGCGTGTGAGTGAGTCTGGCATCTTTCCCCAGCTGTATTCAGTTCATCATAGTAGCATCTAAAATTCCCACATGCCATATTCGTGAAGGTGAACCGGCAGAACTAACCCGTGAGCTACGACACAGGTATAACTAGTTTAAGCGTAGCGCCATTCAGCCGGCGTCCAGACCAGGATAAACGGATGGAAGGAATAACAAAAAAAGAACGAAAAAACAAGTCCAGACGGAAAACAACTCCATGTATCCGTGAACACAAGTGTAAGTCGTCGACTAGTGTGAATTCCAGTCAAATCAGTGGTCTAGCGGCATCCATAATGATCCAGAACAGTAGAGAAATGTAGACTCGCAGCCAGTTACTTAACATTGTCCGCTATACTAACATTGTGTGTTATACTGTTATTTACTGTCATATTAACGTTGTCTGCAATAAAGACGTTGCTTGTATGGTCTAGTGCTTGTTAGCTTGTTTGTATGGTGATTGTTAGCTTGTTTGTATGATGATTGTTAGCTTGTTTGTATGGTGATTGTTAGCTTGTTTGTATAGTGATTGTTAGCTTGCTTGCATGGTCTAGTAAATGTTAGCTTAATTTATGGTCTAGTGATTGTTAGCTTGCTTGTATGGTCTAATGATTGCCAGCTTGCTTGTATGGTTTAGTGATTGTTAGCTTGTTTGTATAGTCTATTGCATTGTTATGAGCTAACTGTGTCCA
Organism: Ariolimax columbianus; assembly: GCA_036924085.1. Taxonomy (NCBI): domain Eukaryota; kingdom Metazoa; phylum Mollusca; class Gastropoda; order Stylommatophora; family Arionidae; genus Ariolimax; species Ariolimax columbianus. Next base: position 48,137,164 of record JAVGWX010000022.1, read on the forward strand.
ACTCAACATTATACTGAACTGTCTCCAACTCAAGATTGTACTGAACTGTGCCCAATTCAACATTGTACTGAACTAACTGTGTCCAACTCAAGATTGTACTGAACTGTGCCCAACTCAACATTGTACTGAACTAACTGTGTCCAACCCAAGATTTTACTGAACTGTGCCCAACTCAACATTATACTGAACTGTCTCCAACTCAAAATTGTACTGAACTGTGCCCAACTCAACATTGTACTGAACTACCTGTCTCCAACTCAAGATTGTACTGAACTGTGTCCAACTCAACATTGTACTGAATTAACTGTGTCCAACTCAAGATTGTACTGAACTGTGCCCAACTCAACATTATACTGAACTGTCTTCAACTCAAGATTGTACTGAACTGTGCCCAACTCAACATTATACTGAACTGTCTCCAACTCAAGATTGTACTGAATTGTGCCAAACTCAACATTGTACTGAACTGTCTCCAACTCAAGATTGTACTGAACTGTGCCCAACTCAACATTGTACTGAACTAACTGTCTCCAACTCAAGATTGTACTGAACTGTGCCCAACTCAACATTGTACTGAACTAACTGTCTCCAACTCAAGATTGTACTGAACTGTGTCCAACTCAACATTGTACTGAACTAACTGTCTCCAACTCAAGATTGTACTGAACTGTGCCCAACTCAACATTGTACTGAACTAACTGTCTCCAACTCAAGATTGTACTGAACTGTGTCCAACTCAACATTGTACGAATTAACTGTCTCCAACTCAAGATTGTACTGAACTGTGTCCAACTCAACATTGTACTGAACTGTCTCCAACTCAAGATTGTACTGAACTGTGCCCAACTCAACATTGTACTGAACTACCTGTCTCCAACTCAAGATTGTACTGAACTGTGTCCAACTCAACATTGTACTGAACTAACTGTGTCCAACTCAAGATTGTACTGAACTGTGCCCAACTCAACATTATACTGAACTGTCTCCAACTCAAGATTGTACTGAACTGTGCCCAATTCAACATTATACTGAACTGTCTCCAACTCAAGATTGTACTGAACTGTGCCCAACTCAACATTGTACTGAACTGTCTCCAACTCAAGATTGTACTGAACTGTGCCCAACTCAACATTGTACTGAACTAAATGTCTCCAACTCAAGATTGTACTGAACTGTGTCCAACTCAATATTGTACTGAACTAACTGTCTCCATCCAACTCAAGATTGTACTGAACTGTGCCCAACTCAACATTGTACTGAACTAACTGTCTCCAACTCAAGATTGTACTGAACTGTGTCCAACTCAACATTGTACTGAACTAACTGTCTCCAACTCAAGATTGTACTGAACTGTGCCCAACTCAACATTGTACTGAACTAACTGTCTCCAACTCAAGATTGTACTGAACTGTGTCCAACTCAACATTGTACTGAACTAACTGTCTCCAACTCAAGATTGTACTGAACTGTGTCCAACTCAACATTGTACTGAACTGTCTCCAACTCAAGATTGTACTGAACTGTGCCCAACTCAACATTGTACTGAACTACCTGTCTCCAACTCAAGATTGTACTGAACTGTGTCCAACTCAACATTGTACTGAACTAACTGTGTCCAACTCAAGATTGTACTGAACTGTGCCCAACTCAACATTATACTGAACTGTCTCCAACTCAAGATTGTACTGAACTGTGCCCAATTCAACATTATACTGAACTGTCTCCAACTCAAGATTGTACTGAACTGTGCCCAACTCAACATTGTACTGAACTGTCTCCAACTCAAGATTGTACTGAACTGTGCCCAACTCAACATTGTACTGAACTAACTGTCTCCAACTCAAGATTGTACTGAACTGTGTCCAACTCAATATTGTACTGAACTAACTGTCTCCATCCAACTCAAGATTGTACTGAACTGTGCCCAACTCAACAGTGTACTGAACTAACTGTCTCCAACTCAAGATTGTACTGAACTGTGCCCAACTCAACATTGTACTGAACTAACTGTCTCCAACTCAAGATTGTACTGAACTGTGTCCAACTCAACATTGTACTGAAGTAACTGTCTCCAACTCAAGAATGTACTGAACTGTGCCCAACTCAACATTGTACTGAACTAACTGTCTCCAACTCAAGATTGTACTGAACTGTGTCCAACTCAACATTGTACTGAACTAACTGTCTCCAACTCAAGATTGTACTGAACTGTGCCCAACCGAACATTGTACTGAACTGTCTCCAACTCAAGATTGTACTGAACTGTGTCCAAATCAACATTGTACTGAACTGTCTCCAACTCAAGATTGTACTGAACTGTGCCCAACTCAACATTGTACTGAACTAACTGTCTCCATCCAACTCAAGATTGTACTGAACTGTGTCAAACTCAACATTGCAGTATTAAGTTTGTTTTTTCCATCTGTGCCGTTTAGCGTCGTGGGGAGCTTAAGTAGTCTATCCCGCGCCAAGTGTGTTGCGTTGGTCAATGTGAGCTCTTGTCGCTGCACAATCAATCTGTCATCTATCCACCTACCTCGCGGCCTTACCCTTGCCCTGTAGCCAGATCTACCAGCATTGTTAGCCATCAGTGACAGTTGATGAAGGTACATTCCTATGATATGATTATACCAACTATTTTCTATCTAGAAATGTATTCGACACAAAACCTAGTGGTGCTGACCATACTTCGAATGTCGTCGTTCCACATTCTGTCTCTTCTGGTAACACCGATGACTTTACTCAAACACTTTATTGCACAAGTCGAAATTCTGCTCTCGCGCGCCCATGACAGAGGCCATGTTTGGCACTGGTAGCACAGAATCGGAATAAATATACTGTTTATCAGATGTCGCTTTATTGCTGAACTAATGCGCGGATGTCTTAGCAGTGGGAACAGCTGATAACTCACCGCAGATGCTTTCTGACACCTAGTCTAAATTTCCCCGTCGATCCTACCGTCTGCTGAAAAAATACTACCCAAATACTTGAACTCATGGACCTGTTGAAGAGCAATATCATTTAGACTTATTTTGAGTGGCCCAGGAGTTCTACTGATCATCAAACTTTCTGATTTGTTTTCGCTAATTCGCTTTTTGTATTTAGCACAGGTAGTCGCAAGAGCGTTCGTGTGATTTCGCAGTTTGTTTTCATCGTCGTACAGCAAGTTAAAAATCTAATAAAATTTTTATATGGAGAATATGTCGCAAAAAGGGGACCGTGTGACTATAACTTCAGGTCTTGGTTTAGTGGTTAGCGGAGCGACTTAGATGCGCCTAACAGACTGCGGGTCTACCTTGCTCTAATTTACGCTTCCACCTCCACCAGTCTCAAAAGTAGACGATCTTATATTCTAGGGGCTTCCAGATGCTGGAATTGACCTGGCAAGTCACTCGTGGATTTTCACCTGCCATAAAATATGAAACAAAGGAAGTCACACCTCCCCACGACGTCTAACGATATAAGTAGACTGAAGATAGATAGAGATATATAGCATAATGGAGACGTGTCTGTCGTGTCATTGTTTGTCGTACTAACACAGTCGTCTATACTAACATTGTCTGTCCTACTAACACAGTCGCCTATACTAACATTGTCTGTCCTACTAACACAGTCGCCAATACTAACATTGTCTGTCCTACTAACACAGTCGCCAATACTAACATTGTTTGTCCTACTAACACAGTCGCCTATACTAACATTGTCTGTCCTACTAACACAGTCGCCAATACTAACATTGTCACTAACATTATCTATCGTACTAACACAGTCGCCTATACTAACATTGTATGTTGTTCTAACTGCCGACTATACTAACATTATCTGGCGTTCTAACAGCCTACTATACTAACATTGCTACATGGGGAGGAAGACTAATGTCTGGTCAGGTAAAATATACTGATCAGGCATGTTAGTCAGGGTCAGGCAAAAACATACTGGTCAAGACCCTCACTTCGGCTTCCTAGTAGCCCTCTCTGGAAACGGGCTGTTTTCCTGGCAGCCTGGCTGAGGGATCGACGTGATCCCCGTAGTTTTGAGCAACTCGCAAGCTAAGCATAGTACAACAGCCTGGAGGACCTGAGTCCACCTTCATCAGCATGCTCGGGATGTGAGGAACTACTGCAACCAGCTACCTAACGTCCTTTTTCAGCGCGCACAAAAGAGTAAACCTACTCATTGTGGGCACTCGCAAACAACATCATACTTACATTGTACGTGTTAGTAATACAGTTACATTAACACTTTCTATAATACTAACATCGTCATTAAGATATGTGTTGTATTAACATTGTTAAGTTTGATCATTGCACAGATCAAGTTTTAAAGTGCACATCTTCTCTAGTGTAATCCAAACATAATCGATACTCTCTCATCTGATTTCTAGTCCTTGCCCTCACATGTCCTCTGTATTTGACAGCTGAGAAGACCTGTCAAGATTGTTGCTAAGCCAGTCTCAGTTAATATAAGTAAACTGTTCTGAATATCATGTTCTCAGAAAGCGGGTATTTGTAATATGAAAACTTCGTTTCGCATTGCGTTTCATAATTGCCAAATATTGTGTAACTGATTTCTAAATTTAGTTAGTAATATCATATGTCAGAAAGCGTGCCAGTCTTGTCGCAATGACAGAAGCTATCTTGATAAGCGCTCTTCTACTACCGGTTGTTGACTCCACCAGGGTGGTTGAACTAAAGAATTATCTAATGGCCCTGTGCCCAATTGTCTATCACAGCCTATGTTAAGCAATGATCTTGTCATATCCATGCTATCCGAATACCGGTTTAGGTTTCCGGTGTCCGGTCGGCTTTCCTTTCGCTATAACGGCGACGCATTGCAGTTGGTCACTATTCTGTGTACTTAGTGTAAGGAGAGGGCAATATCGCTTGATATTAGTGCCAGATCAATGACATTATCTAAATTCCCAAGCAGATATGTCAATCATTCACGACTAAGGTATGTGCCGAGTAGTGCCTAGCTCAGAACAATGCCATGTTTATTTTCATTGGCATTTCCCCACTCATTTGATCTGGCATTATAATCGCCAGCAATGAGACACTATTCGCCAGGTACTCATTACAATTCCGTCCAATATCCCGTTTTCTCTAATTATAATGTGGTCGACGTGTTCATACTTGTTATACATTCTCCAATATTAGTTATCGATTGTCCGTGAAATCCTCGTACCTAGCTTGATCAAATGCACAGTTACACCACTCGGTATTAGAATGATTCCTGTAATACCAACCTCTCTTTCCTTGATAACGAAGTGAATAAACAATGCAGCCATTAAGGATGTGCCAAATACAAGAGTTAACATTGTGTTTGATGAGTCGCTGTCAATGTTGCTACTTTCTAAAGGTTTGGGCAGTGGGTAAAGTGCTGTCTGAAGACTGAATGAATCGTTCAATCTGGACTGCACAAGGGTGTTCACCAAATAATTGACCTGTAAGTGAATATATACGAGAAACAAATATGATGGTTGAAGATTAGTTGACTTGTAAGTGTTTAAGCGAAAAAGAAATATGATAGATTAGTTGAATTAACATAACCTAACTTAACGTTTATATACTGGTTTAATAGACTGCAGCGGTAAAGACACTGGGGAGAGGGAAGGCGGCCGGCGTGGACAATATACCAGCAGAGCTCTTACAAGCGGGTGGAGAGGTAGTGGTGGAAGGCCTGACACACATCTGCAACAAAATATGGGCGACAGGAAACTGGCCGGACTTATGGACGAAATCAATAGTTATACCGTTACGTAAGTCTGGAAACCTAAAGCTGTGCCAAAATTACAGAACAATAAGCCTCATCAGCCACCCTAGCAAGGTAATGCTTAAATTAATCCTTGACCGATTGAAACCCAAAGCAGAGAACATCATTGCCGAGAAGCAAGCAGGGTTCAGACAGAGAAGAAGCACTACAGAACAGATATTTAATGTAAGGCTGCTAAGCGAGAAATATCTAGAACAGCAGCAAACACTGTATCATGTATTTGTGGATTTTAAGAAGGCGTTTGATATGGTATGGCATAAAGCGCTTTGGGCAACCATGAGGATGTATAATATCAATGGAAATATTATAATGGTCTTTGAACATCTGTATGACAAGGCGTCCAGCGTAGTTCTTGTGAATGGGAGGCGAAGGGGATCGTTTCGCACATCAGTTGGTGTGAGACGGGGTTGTACACTCTCTCCAACTCTTTTCAATATATTCCTTGAAGGAATTATGAGTGAGGCACTTGGAGGTCACGTTGGTACTGTCAAGATAGGGGGCCGAACGATTACCAACCTTCGTTTTGCAGATGATATCGACGGGTTGGCGGGTTCAGAAGCAGAACTCCAGGAATGGGTCAGAAGGCTCAATGAAACAGCTCTTGACTATGGTATGGAGATAAACGCTGGAAAGACAAAATTAATGACCAACAACGCACGGGTTTCAACAGCAGGATAAAAGCTAACGGTCAGGAATTCGAAGTGGTTGACCGTTTTAAATATCTTGGGTCGATTGTCAGTGATGAAGGATCAAAATGTGAGGTGTTGGCCAGAATAGCACAGACAATAGCGGCGCTTGCACGGCTTAACAAAATCTGGCAAGATAAACGGTTAGCACTATGCACGAAAATCATATTAATGCGTACACTGGTCCTGTCAATATTCCTCGATGCGTGTGAGACATGGACAGTTACAGCTGACCTTCAACGAAGGATACATGCCTTGGAGATGAGATGTTTCCGAAAACTTTTAAACGTCGCGTACAAATATCGAGTAACAAATGAGGAAATACGAGATAGAAATACAACAGCAGTACGGCCTTTCAAAGATCTCTTGGCAACTGTAAAAAGAAGGAAACTCACTTGGTACGGTCACATATCGAGATCAAGTGGTCTTGCAAATATAATCATCCACGGAAAGGTGCATGGCAGACGACGAAGAGGCCGGCCCAAAAAGAGATGGGAGGAGAACATAAAAGAATGGACCAGTTACACCAACATCCACACAAAGACAGTTGTTACACAACCATCCACAAAGGCACTTACAATATGGACATACACACAATGACCTGGTGCACCAACATCCAGTCAAAGATACTTGTTACACGAACATCCACACAAAGACACTTGTTACACAAACATCCACACAAAGACACCTGTTACACCAACATCCACACAAAGACACTTGTTACACCAACATCCACACAAAGAAACTTGTTACACCAACATCCACACAAAGACACTTGTTACACCAACAAACACACAAAGACACTTGTTACACCAACATCCACACAAAGACACTTGTTACACCAACATCCACACAAAGAAACTTGTTACACCAACATCCACACAAAGACACTTGTTACACCAACAAACACACATAGACACTTGTTACACCAACATCCACACAAAGACACTTGTTACACCAACATCCACACAAAGAAACTTGTTACACCAACATCCACACAAAGACACTTGTTACACCAACAAACACACATAGACACTTGTTACACCAACATCCACACAAAGACACTTGTTACACCAATACCAACATCCACACAAAGACACTTGCAATATGAACATCTACTTAATGACCTGGTACACCAACATCGTGTAAGTACGTTGGTGCTCTCCTAAAGTTGTAACATACATTTTTGTCAACTACATCTACACTTGTTATTTTAAAATTCATACACAGACGTGCTCAATTAACTCCCATATAAAGACCTTCAAAATTAACATCTATACACAGACCTGTACTAGTATCCTGTTTACAAAGAACTGCCATATTAACATCCATAATGTACCTACACAATTAACATCCAACCATAGACTTGCACAATGAATCCCTTTTACAAAGACCTTCTATATTTAACATCCATATTTAAACCTAAATTAACATCCATAGAAAGACCTGAGAAACGAACCTGAGAAAACAATCCCTCCAACATCAACAAATATAGAGGATAACCAACTGATAACGAAGGAAGAGGTAAATGCAGCGGTAAAGACATTGAGAAGAGGGAAAGCGGCCGGCGTGGACAATATACAAGCAGAGATCTTACAGGCATGTGGAGAGATAGTCGTGGAAGGCCTGACACACATCTGCAACAAAATATGGGCGACAGGAAACTGTCAATAGTTATACCGTTACATAAGTCTGGAAACCTAAAGCTGTGCCAAAATTACAGAACAATACGCCTCACCAGCAGCGATAACCAACATTCGTTTTGTAGATAATATCTACGGTTTGGCGGGTGTTTGAGGTGCTGGCCAGAATAGCACGGACAATAGCGGCTCTTGCACGGCTTAACAACATCTGGCAAGAAAGACGGTTAGCACTATGCACGAAAATCAGATTCATGCGTACACAGGTCCTGTCAATATTCCTCTATGCTTGTGAGACATGGACAGTTACAGCTGACCTTGAGCGAAGGATACAGGTCTTGGAGATGAGATGTTTCCGAAGACTGTTAAACGCCACGTACACATATCGAGTTACAAATTAGGAAATACGAGATAGAATTACAACAGCAATAGGGCCTCTCGAAGACCTCTTGGCAACTGTCAAAAGAAGGAAACTCACTTGGTACGGTCACATATCGAGATCAAGTGGTCTTGCAAATATAATCATCCACGGAAAGGTGCAAGCAGACGACGTAGAGTCCGGCCCAAAAAGAGATGCGAGGAGGACAACATAAAAGAATGGACCAGTCTCCGACCAGAAGAGTCACAGGCAGCGGCATCTGACAGAGAGGGGTGGCGCGTGGTTGTGAGGATGTCTTCATTTGTGCCCCAACGACCTCACCGGTTACGGGATGACTTGACCTGACCTTAATAGACTCTGCAGAGTCTGTATACACCCAGTTTAATTTAGATTACCTTGTTCTAAAAATCTTTGCGCATCCAATTTATTCTTAAATGCATTAATTGTCTCTGCCTCCACTACCTCCTGTGGCAATGCATTACAAGCATTCACCACTCTTTGACTAAAAAAATATTTCCTAATATCTAATCTGGACCTATCTTTCGTTATTTTGAAGCTATGTCCTCTTGTTCTTGTAGCTGTTTGTATTGGAAAAAAACTTGTTATAGTCTAATTTTTCGGTTCCTCTGATCATCTTATAAACCTGTATTCACCTCGAATTCTTCTCTCTTCTAGACACTGTAGGCAGGTTTTTCTGAGTCTTTCCTCATAACTGTAATTCTGGAATCCCACTATCAGCGTTGTCGCTCTTTTTTGTATTATTTTCAGCATGTTTATATACCCTCTAGCATACGGACTCTACACCTGTACACAGTACTCCAATCTAGGAATAACTAATGCTTTATGCAGTTTGACTATCACTTCCGTTTTTGTTTTATATTTCATTTTATCATCCCTTACAATTCATTTCAATTTTTCACTGCTTCCTGAACGTGCTCACTCGCCTTACCTGTATGATCTATTATTAACCTCTAGGTCCCTTTCCTTATCTGTGATTCTAATGTTGTTCTGTAATTATGTTGCATTTGGTGTCGTTAACCAGCAGGAGGTTGTTGATTGGCTTACAAGTGATAACCCTTTCCAGCTATATAGAGTGTCCATAATGGACGTTTATTAAATTAGAGGCACATCTCTAAGCCAATCCGCAAGTCTGGAGAGAATAGCTGGTCAAGGAGAGGATGACTTTAAACAGCTCTAGAACAAATATCAATGTGGTCTCGACAGAGGATGTCCTTAGAGATACATCACTGGAACAAGTCAACCAGCCTAAATACATTACAACTGTAATAGACCGTGAGGGTGGCGTTAAGGAAGGGTTGGCCACCCACATAGCAGCAGCAGGTTGGCTAGGTAATGATATGACGAGGATTCGTCAGTAAAAGAGATATATGTAAGAAAACAAAGACGGCTGCATACCGCTCAATATATGTACTTGAATTGACTAATTCCACTCATGAACAACAAACCAATACCTTAAAAGACCGCTGTAAACCTCAGAAAAAAAGGTACTTGAGACAGGTCACTATCTTGAAACACAGCAGCATGATACTCGAATAGATGGAGTAATTTTAAATACTGTGGTTTTGGCACGTCTGTGGTAAGAAGGTCTGTGACAAGAAAGTATGTGCTAAGAAAGTTCAAGACAAGAAAGTTTGTGAAATGAAAGTTTGTGTCATGAAAGTCTGTGACATGAAAGTCTGTGTCATGAAAGTCTGTGGCATGAAAGTATGGGGCATGATAGTCTGTGGCACGAAAGTCAATGGCATGAAAGTCTGTGGTTTTATAGTCTGTGGCATAAAAGTCGCTGGCATGAAAGTCTATGGCATGAAAGTCTGTGGCTAGAAAGTCCGTGACAAGAAAGTCTGTGACATGAAAGTCTGTGTCATGAAAGTCTGTGACATGAAAGTCTTAGTCTGTGGCATGAAAGTATGGGGCATGATAGTCTGGGGCATGATAGTCTGGGGCATGAAAGTCTGCGACATGAAAGTCTGTGGCATGATAGTCTGGGGCATGAAAGTCTGGGGCATGAAAGTATGTGGCATAATAGTCTGTGGCATAATAGTCTGTGGCATAATAGTCTGTGGCATGAAAGTCTGTGGCAGGAAAGTCTATGGCAGGAAAGTCTATGGCAGGAAAGTCTGTGGTTTGAAAGTCCGTGACAAGAAAGTCTGTGACATGAAAGTATGTGCTAGGAAAGTCTGTGGCATGCAATTATATGGCATGACAGTCTGTGTTATAATAGCCTGTGCCAAGCACACACACAAAAACACACCATATTTGGTGCATGCATAACGGAGACCCAGTGGTCTCGAGGTAAGGTGTTCGCCTCGGATGCTGGAGATCGCAGGTTCAAATCACTGTGGAGACCGGGATTTTATCACGTGGATCATCCGGTAAATATTTCCCCTGATCTCTGAGTAGTGCGATCAAACACTCGTGAACAGTGGCGCGCACGTTAAAAATACCTTAACAGTTGGAAATCGAAAATAGTAGGCCTAACGGCCGCTGCTGGGTCAAAATTCAAGTTAAAAATGTACTCAAATTATTCCAGGGATATTCGCCACACAGAGAATATGTAGCAAAAAGAGGACTGTGTGGCTATAACTTTAGGTCTTGGTTATGTGATTAGATGAGCGGCTTAGATCGCGCCTGATAGGCTGCGGGTCTACCTTGCTATAATTTACGCTTTCACCTCCACCAGTCTAAAAAAATAGGCGATCGTATATTCCCGGAGTTAACAGATGCTGGGATTGACCTTGCAAGTCACCAGTGAATTTTCACCTGCCAAAAAAATATGAAACAAAGGAGGTCACACCTCCCCACGACGTCTAACGACAAGTGGACTGAAGATAGATAGAAATAGATAACATAATGGAGACGTGTTAGTATCACATGTAAGATAGTCCGCACTATCATCTTAAGTGTCCGGTAGGGATACTGTTGCATTTTGTGCATTTTTGCGATTCTGAGTGAAATATACATTACAGGTACCATAAAACAGTTGTTGTCTATACAATGCGGATCTAACTCGTACTCTAATAACTGGCTAAAGATGTGCTATTAGACATTCGATGTGATCTCCACAGTCTGTATACTAGATGTCCTCTTGGACATGTGATTTGATACGTAAGATGTGTATACTTCAGTTACTTTAGGACATTGTGATTTGGTACTCACGATCTTTACACTTCAGTTACTTTAGGACATTTGATTTATTACGTAAGATATATATACATCCATAACTTTCCAGTCACGTTCTGGAATCATTTTTGTCTGCTTTCTTCATGTCGTTCGCTTTAATGATTAATTTCTTAACTTTTAAAACTGTTATTTTTGTTTTCTTTTAAATGTGACTATTTGAGAGCGTGTGATATGTAGTGTGAACGTGGAATGTGCCTTGCGGACTAATGATCTCATGTAGATTATTCATAAACCGTTCAAATTCCTTGTTATTGCTTAATTGCTACAAAATTAATGATCTTGTTTCCCAGCTGTGAACCGGTTTCTCCTTTCTGTTATTATAAACAGAAAATGCATACATGGGCCTAATATGTTGCATAAGAACTTACAGTTAGGATAGCAACTATTAGATGTCCACGATACAGCCTAATTTTGTTTATGAACACACAACATGTTGACTGTAGCTTACTTCACCATGATACACTACTATCATTGACGCTGTCCGGTCCATTTACTCCAAGCTATGTTGTGATATTCACAGACTTGATTTCATTAAAAAAAACTAACATATTTACAATATTAAGTACTAGAAGTCAAACACACTTCATGTGCTGTCTATTATTATGTTTTACTTGAAAACGGTAACAGATAGTAAACGCTAGTTCCATTTCTTCAATTTCATCATTTGATCTATGAGCTCGCTATTTTGACAAATATTGACTGATATGAAAGAACATCTAGACATAACTCTTTACTCACAGAAATTGGCTCTGCATGCAAAGGTTGGCCATTATAATAAGCGATATTATTTGTTATTCCAGCTTTCACATTATGGATCATTTCCATGCCAATAATCATCCTGGTGTTATAAGCTCGTATTCCCATTGCATTAGCTTTTTCTATCGTGTAGTTATCGAATTGTTTATCCGTCTGAATAGAAACATCAGTGTTTTAGTTATTTGTCTCCATTCAACTTACAAACTGACGCCACTAATACCTTTTTCTCTATCTATTTCTCTCAACTCTCTCTCTCTCTCTCTCTCTCTCTCTCTAAACGGTAACTATCCAGTTTGCAGTGCTGATGGGTTGCTAATAACATAAATACTCTAGATACTCCGCTGGTGGGCAGAACATTTCCGTAACATATTTAACCATAAATGAAACAGCCATCCAACGTATGTCCCAAATGGAAATTAACATGAAAATGGATGAACTCATCACTGAAGATGAAGTAGACAAGACCATCAAAGCTCTTCCTTATGGAAGTGCATCTGGAGCTGATGCAAAACAAGCAAAGGCATATACAGCAGGGGGGGACATCTCCCACCATAAAGTTCACTGAACTAGTCTGCTCCATATAGGCTGAAGCAGTAGCCCTACAAGAAATCTTCTTCTTCTTCTTCTTCTTCTTCTTCCCTTTGTTCTCAATCTCCCGCTGCCAAGTCCTAATAAGGCTTTGCAAGTAGCATGATGTTGTCCATCGAATGGAATGCCATGTGTCGTAATTTACAGCTTGACTACAATATATGCCCCTTTCGGTCCGACACATCCGACTTCTGTAGGCATTTTTGAGTACCAGGTTAGCCTTCCGTCTTCGATCCATTCTCCTTAGCCAGTCTGCTCTGTTATAGCCTGATGTTTAGCATCATCCAGTTTACTTGACAACTGTGAAACCTCTACATTTTTTTAGGTCAACAACGGCTTGAAACTGGGATGTATATTTACCCCGAACCTGTCCAACATGGTGTTTTCAACTATTCTGACTGATGCCTTCAAGGATACCGATTATAGCATACCAATAAAGTTTCGCACGGATGGTGGTCTATTCAATTTCAGCTGACTGAATGCGAAGACCATAGTTGTCTTGCGAACGCTTGTTTGCGGATGACTGGGCTCTAAACATTTGCTAAGAAAAAAATATAATGGATCTATTCTTTTCTGATTGTGTCAACTTTGACTTGACCATTAACACAACGAAAGTGGGTCATGTAGCAATCAGCACCAGGCACGGCTTATAATCAGCCAGTAGTTAGAGAAGAGGGGGTATTGGGGATATAAATTACAAGTGGTTGAAAAATGCTACCACGGCAGCACGCTGTCGAGATGAGTGATAGTGCTGATGATAGTTTTTGCCCATCGCGAGGCGATGATACCACACCATTAGACGGTTTTGTCTGAATAATGTGATGTACGCTGTATGAGGATTATAGTGATGAAGAATATGCGCTGGTCATCAATGTCACTCTTATCCCAAGTTACCTTGTATCAGTGGCAAGACTATTGGTCGAGAAGACTGGAGGTAACTCGGGTTGCAGGCACTCTGGTCTCACCTCCGTGCGACAAAAAGAGACCTTGTCAACTCGCTGGCAAGATTCGCTAGAAAAATACAACATTCACGACCCCACAACAGACAGACTACTATCACACTGGGCGATACGCGCCCGCGACAGAAACGACTAGATCCTGAGTTGGTACCCACTCAAGGGTAACCACCTCTTGACGTAGAACGGGTCGAACTAAGAACTAAGTCAATCAGAATCTTCAGATTCTGGTCTGGGGATACCAATGTTTCCTTATGAATGTTTGCTCTGTTTGCCAACATACTTCTTCCTTTGACTGATTTGTTTCCTGCACAAAAATCTGCAATCCTCTCTCCGTTTTCGCTTAGGACTCACATCCCCTCCCTCCCCATGATTTCCTCATATCCCCCATTGTCATGACCTATTTTTGCCTTGGAGTCTCCCATTAGTATGGTAATGTCATTTCTCCCTGTCTCATTCACTAGTTGCTGTAATCCGCTGTAAAAAATCGGTTTAACTGTTTCTTCCTTTTCATATGTTGGGGCGAATCCCTGAATTATATTTAGTTTAACGTTCGTGTTCTTTGTTCTAAATATAGCCATCAACAGTCGTGATCAGGCTACTCTCCACTCTATGAGCGCACTTTAGGCCTCCGCTGAGAGCATTAGGGCCACTCCCTCTGTGTGTGGTGCGTGGTTTTACTTCCTCATGTCCTAAGTATATCACATTCTCCCCTGTTGGCAGTAGTACCTTTCCTGACTGAGCCCATCTAGTCTCACTCAACCCAAGGATACTAATGCCCTATAGCGCGTTCTCTTTTGCAATCTGCGCTGTCTTCTCCCCCCACATGGTTCTAACATTCCAGGTGTAGAGTCTGGAAGGCTTCGTTGTCGAAGAAAGGTAGTCGGCAGTCCAGCTTCGTTACGGGTTTGACTAAGCCGCATCATAGGCCCTGCTAAGGGGGCCTTTCCCTTCAAGGATGGCTTTTGGTTTGTTTAAGTTGTTGTTTTTGTTTTTTGACGAGGTGGTGTAGCTGGCCCCACGCTCAACATACCTCCTTTCACATCCGGCTTAGGACTGGTCATGGTGGATATATATATTTATATATATATACACACACACGAGGGCGTTCAAATCAAACATGGACTTTTTGTTCTAGTTCTTCCTGAATGGGTTATAGCGTGCTGGAACTACTATCATTAGATAGGGGCACTTGTGTTCTATTACTGCTAGGTAGCTCAACTTGCTTTGGGCCAGTCACGTGACAGATAAATAAAATTGGCGGACAACACTGTTAGTGCTTGCTTGGTCCAGCGTATTGTGATGAAGTTTCTTGTGATAGAAGGTGCAGACACTACGGAAATTTACAAAAGACTGCAATCACATTACGGTTATGAGACACTCAGCCGCAGTAAGATATTTGAATGGTGAAGTTGTTTTAGAGAAGGCCGTACATCCGTGATTGATAATCCCGGCTCTTAACCCACCACAGTCATTCTTGTGAATATCTAGATCATGGAACGCCTTATCTAGGAAAATCGATGCATAATTCGTCGCAATATTGCACAATAGGAAAGTCTTTTTCTAGGTACGGTGAACATTATTATTCATGAACATTTGCATTTTCGGAAGGCTAGTGCGCGTTGGATGTAAAGACAGCTTTCCGCTTTATAACGACAGAGGGGGTTCAAACCTGCACCGAATTCAAGGAACATGTTTTTACATGGAAGAGCTTAACATTTTGGATCGCTTCATTACATGTAACGAAACCGAAGCGTATAATTATACTTCTCAATCGAAACAAGCATCCAAGCAGTGAAATTATACGCACCACCAAGCAAACAATTTTGAACAAATGCGTCTGCAGATAAATTTATGGCTAGTGTTTTCTGGGACAAACTTCGCATCATTCATTTTCATTTTCTACCTCCTGGTGATACTATAAACGATGAACATTACATTTGGATTTTGAGGGATGTGCATGAGGGTTGGAAGGTATTGACACATCTACCTTACAGCCCAGCCCAGACCTCGCTCCAAGGGATTTCGACATGTTTGGGCCCCTAAAAGAATTTTTAAGAGGTCATAATTTTAGCACTTACTTCCCCTGTCCTAGGCATCACGTCACACTTCATTGTTCCAGTACTCAGCCACGTGGATTGTCCTGTCACTGGCACTCAGCAGGTCATCCATGCTACAAGTCTCCGGAAGGTTTGGGCAGATCATCAGATGGTCCTCGTCTTGTGTTACTCCACATTCACATGTTTCATCATCCCTGTATCCCCATCTTTTCAAGTTTTTCCTGCATAGTAATACACCAGTTCCAAGTCGATTTAGTGACTTCAATGTTGCGTAGGGCAGAAGATGTCCAGGCGCATGTTCCTCCCGTAACTCGATCAAGGGAACCTATGTCAGCTGTTTCAAACTTTCGATGCGTCGATTTCCTGAATTAGTCTGAAAGGGTTGGATTGACTGTAAGAAACTTTGTCTTGACTAGTCTTGGACGCTGCACATGATGTCCGAACAAAGAGTATGTTTGGTCATTTACCTGTTTCTCTCTTTCTATCTATGACGCAACAGTTCTTCGTATCTCTGGTGACTAAGTGAAACAGGCGCTCCTTGAATGGTTCAGACAAACTGACAAATCTACGATCAAGCATTACCTAAATGCTGGGAAAGGTGCATAAGCGGTGCAAAAGATCATATCGAAAAATAAATGAAATTTGAAATGTTGACTACTTGAAACAACAAATACTTTTCCTTACAAAAAAGTCCATGGTGTACTTGAACGCCCTTCATGTGTATATATATATTTATATATATACACACACATAAGAATAAAGATGCAGATACATATAACGTGGGTGAGAGAGACGGATAATGAGAGAAAGAAAGTGGAAATAGAAAGATGTAAGAGAGGAAAAGAGAGAGAGAGCGATAGAGAGAGAGAGAGGGAGAAAGGGAGAGAGAAAGAGAGAGAGAGAGAGAGAGAGAGAGAGAGAAAGTAGAAGCATCGTTAGGCAGGAATTAAGATTCCATTTAATAATAGACAAAAATTACGTACAAGCGAATAAAAACTTACATTATTTAAACGAAAGTATTGCACATCATGAGCATGTGCGAACTGTGTTGTGTACAATCTTTCAAAAGTAAGCGACTCAGGTGTAGCATTAATTCCATCTGTGTACGGAATGTAAGTTCTCCCAAAGGGCTCGAGATTAAACGTTCGAGATGGAAGTACATCTTTAGAACCGTCCGAAGAAATCGAAGTTAATAATGCGAATGTAAATGGTAGTAATAACTGAGGTATAGTTACTATCCTATTACGCCAGGTGTAAACTGCTTTCTTCACAAACACTGCGCGCATTCGAGAGATCTCCAGAGGGAGACCAACCATCTTTATATAGCCTTTGTTGAATTCTTTGGGAGGGGGGAGGGGGGAGATACAGCATTTTGTTAGTGGAGATATTTAAACGATGCTTAACCTAATGCCAATAATACGTCTCAACGTGTGTGTTTGTGTGGTGTGGTGTGATGTGGGTGCGTGTGTGGGTATGTGCGTGTGCGTGTGTGTAATTAACGCCTATATGTATATGTATAAGTGATTAAGATTCTTGAGTTATGATTATGATGAAAGAAAAACCGGCATACAGTGTCTAGAAATGAAGCGATTTAATACAGCAGTTAATCAAGGGAAACGATTAATTAGACTATAACAAGATTGTTGTCCAAAATACTTTTGTTAGCGTGACTTTTTAAAGCGATAGTTCGATAATTGATGCATTGCTTAAAATTGCCTTTCTTTGGGAGAGGTACATATACAGATCTTGTCTTTGTTCTTAACCATATTTCACTGGTCTGACCATGGTAACATTGAGTTCCCATCCTGCTTGAATGAAATCACAGGGTATATCATCGCGTCCCGGTGATTTCCATTTCTTGAAACTTTGGATTGCGAAACTGACCTTTTCTATACTAGGTCCTGGTGTAGATCAGACGTTATGTTGGAGCCACCTCCGGTGTTTTCATACATTTCTCTGCAGTAGTCCTTACATCTCTCCAGTATGTCCTTGCTTTCTGTCAGTGCATTGTCATCTTTATCGTGTATGACATGCAATGCCGGTTTAAATTCGCCTGTTAGTATTGATGCTTTCGTTGAACTCGTCTCCTTCTGTCCCTTGTTTTTGAAACGCTTCCATTCTGCTCTTCGTGTCCAATATGTGTTGTTTCTTGTCCTTCGAGATCTCTCTTCTAATTTATATTGTGCTGTTTCTGTATTTGTAGCTACTGCATTCTTTCCAAAATTGTTTTAACTTTTTTGTTTCTTCTTCGAGTCTCATGGTCTATACTGTGATACATCTCTGATGTCTGTGTAGTTTTCTAGGTATAATCCTACTTGCAGATGGGATGCGAATATTTCCTGCATGTGTTGTGAGTTCATCGGGTGATCTCTATTCCTTCTTCTATTGTATATTCTATGGTATTATGCTGACGTCATAGTGAATTGGTCTACACTTAACATTTCTTTTAATCCACATTTTACTCTTGTTGTTTATCTTCTTACATGGAACACATCCTATAGTTTATCTTCTTACATGGAACACATCCTATAGTTTATTTTCTTACATGGAACACATCCTATAGTTTATCTTCTTACATGGAATACGTCCTATAGTTTATCTTCTTACATGGAACACATCCTATAGTTTATATTCTTACATAGAATACGTCCTATAGTTTATCTTCTTACATGGAACACATCCTATAGTCAGTCACGACTGAAAGGGGCAACTGTGTACTATGTGGATGTTTATTTGCCTGAATTCTCTCTTCCGAAAAGCGCTGTGTGTTTTGCACTATGTTTTTATATTGCCGCTGTCGGCCCAGTGCATGCATTTTATGTAAAGGTCTGCTTTCTAATGCAGTTTGCAACCTGTTTGCTTCCCCGGGGTAACGGCTGATGCAGTGATTGGGGAGCGAACCGCGCACCTTCGGTGTTGTGAGCCGTGACACTTAACCACTATCCCACGCTGTCCCCTCCTATGTGAATGGGAAAAAATACATACACCCACCGCATACACTCACACACGCATAGATCTATAATACTCAAATTCACAACATTGCACACCCACCTTTCATACAGGCAGAATAATGGTGACTGTGTAATAGTATTTTGGGTTTGACTGAACGATTGTGAAACAATGCACCAACTTTGATAGAGGAATAAACAATAACTCGTTCTCATAAACATCAGAACAAGAAGAAAAAAGTGCTTTCAATCTTTAGGTTTGATTGTCTAAAAACACAGATTGCGTCCTGATACGTATTTGAGATGATTAGTCTTGTATTGTGCTGGTTGTTTTTGTTTATTTGTTGTTTCTGTCATAGCTGTGGTCCCTTAAAGGGGGTGTCTTCACCAAACCCCTAATTAAAGCACAAAGGGCTATCTAAATGACACCCACAAAATCAGCCCTGAAATCTGTAGACGACGAAATGTGCCTACATATACCTTCATCTCCAGTAAGCCAATACTCCAAGAGATGTACCTAGGTATACCTTCATCTCCAGTAAGCCAATACTCCAAGAGATGTACCTAGGTATACCTTCATCTCCAGTAAGCCAATACTCCAAGACATGACAAGAACATAGTCTTTAAATGCCATGACAATTCCAGCAATGACTTACTGAGTATTGCACGTGCAAAATAGAGGATGAGAAGCTGAGAGTCACTCAGAGAAATTGAACGACGCGTACTAAACATTTCGATAAGGGATACAATCTGAAACGATTACACTCGACATACATCTTTCTTTCGAGAAGTCGGGGCAGCAGCGATAATACGCAAGCATTGCTGGGCTGGACATGTAGTACGCATGCCTGGCAACAGATGGACATGGGGCATATCGTTATGGTCGCCAAATGTATGTACACGTCAACGGGGTCGTCAACTAATGCGACCTAGGTCAGCATCGGTACAGCATTGCAAAAGATTTGGACGCATACGGAATGCTATTGACTTTCTGGCATACATCATGCTGGATAAATGTGCTGTCTTAGAATGGTTTTTCCTACAATTAACCTTTTTAGCTGGTATGTAGCAACATAAAGTATAAGACTTACCTAAGGTAATTCTTGTGGCTGTGAGTTTGTCAGCATGAACTTGATTACTTTTGGAATCAGGATTACTAACATGAACTTCACTGTCATCAACCCTGTAGAAATGAAACAAAAAAGAGTTACATTCCATAACCAAAAGAATAAAAATGTTGTATTTTTGGCTGCAAAAACAAAAGAATACACCATTTACTTACACAATTACTTTGGTTTGAATTATTGTGATTTATTTCCTTTTTTTAAATTTCATAATCATTACTATGTACAACCTGTAACTGTTTGCAGAATATTATTAAATAGGGTAATTACAGCTGGTGTTTGTAAGACTTGGACCGTTGATCTGCTTAGTTTTCATTTTGGTTGGAACATTTGACACTTTCACCAATTGTTCTGCATCTAAAACTGCAATTTGTTCTCTTTCTGTGTAGATAATGTTGACCTTGAGCTTCTCATTCTTCTTTCGTTGTAGGTTACAGTTTCACAGTTACTTGAGGATATGTATTTGATGGATC
The DNA here is from genome assembly GCA_036924085.1 of Ariolimax columbianus. Taxonomy (NCBI): domain Eukaryota; kingdom Metazoa; phylum Mollusca; class Gastropoda; order Stylommatophora; family Arionidae; genus Ariolimax; species Ariolimax columbianus. Next base: position 48,157,747 of record JAVGWX010000022.1, read on the forward strand.
TTTCTGATCTTTTTGATCTTGATCTTCTTGACTTTGATGACTGCTTGTTCGGAGCAGCTGTGTGTCCCAACCTCGTCTCCAGCGGATTCTGTTTTCGACCACCGAAGTCAGGTGCATTGTAAGCACTCCTCCACATGCATCTTGGATGTTGTTGCTTACAGCAAGGAAGTCTAAAAAAAGATAAAACAAAGGAGTCTGACCAACGAATAGCAAGGAAGTCTGACCAACGTACAAGAAGGGAGTCTGCTGACCAACGTACAGAAAGGGAGTCTGACCAACGTACAACAAGGGAGTCTGCTGACTAACGTATAGAAAGGGAGTCTGACCAACGTACAAAAAGGGAGTCTGCTGACCAACGTATAGAAAGGGAGTCTGACCAACGTACAACAAGGGAGTCTGCTGACCAAAGTACAAAAAGGGAGTCTGACCAACGTACAACAAGGCAGTCTGCTGACCAACGTACAACAAGGCAGTCTGCTGACCAACGTACAGAAAGGGAGTCTGACCAACGTACAGAAAGGGAGTCTGACCAACGTACAACAAGGGAGTCTGCTGACGAACGTACGGAAAGGGAGTCTGACCAACTTACAACAAGGGAGTCTGCTGACCAACGTACAGAAAGGGAGTCTGACCAACGTACAACAAGGGAGTGTGACCAACGTACAACAAGGGAGTGTGACCAACGTACAACAAGGGAGTGTGACGAACGTACATAAAGGGAGTGTGACCAACGTACAACAAGGGAGTCTGCGGACCAACGTACAGAAAGGGAGTCTGACCAACGTACAACAAGGGAGTCTGCTGACCAACGTACAGAAAGGGAGTCTGACCAACGTACAACAAGGGAGTCTGCTGACCAACGTACCGAAAGGGGGTCTGACCAACGTACAACAAGGGAGTCTGCTGACCAACGTACAGAAAGGGAGTCTGACCAAGGTACAACAAGGGAGTTCGACCAACGTACAACAAGGGGGTCTGCTGACCAACGTACAGAAAGGGAGTCTGACCAACGTACAGAAAGGGAGTCTGACCAACGTATAGAAAGGGAGTCTGACCAACGTACAACAAGGGAGTCTGCTGACCAACGTATAGAAAGGGAGTCTGACCAACGTACAACAAGGGAGTCTGCTGACCAAAGTACAAAAAGGGAGTCTGACCAACGTACAACAAGGCAGTCTGCTGACCAACGTACAACAAGGCAGTCTGCTGACCAACGTACAACAAGGGAGTCTGACCAACGTACAGAAAGAGAGTCTGACCAACGTACAGAAAGGGAGTCTGACCAACGTACAACAAGGGAGTCTGCTGACCAACGTACAGAAAGGGAGTCTGACCAACGTACAACAAGAGAGTCTGCTGACCAACGTACAGAAAGGGAGTCTGACCAACGTACAACAAGGGAGTGGGACCAACGTACAGAAAGGGAGTGTGACCAACGTACAACAAGGGAGTCTGCTGACCAACGTACGGAAAGGGAGTCTGACCAACGTACAACAAGGGAGTGTGACCAACGTACAACAAGGGAGTGTGACCAACGTACAACAAGGGAGTGTGACCAACGTACATAAAGGGAGTGGGACCAACGTACAACAAGGGAGTCTGCTGACCAACGTACAGAAAGGGAGTCTGACCAACGTACAACAAGGGAGTCTGCTGACCAACGTACAGAAAGGGAGTCTGACCAACGTACAACAAGGGAGTCTGCTGACCAACGTACCGAAAGGGAGTCTGACCAACGTACAACAAGGGAGTCTGCTGACCAACGTACAGAATGGGAGTCTGACCAAGGTACAACAAGGGAGTTCGACCAACGTACAACAAGGGAGTCTGCTGACCAACGTACAGAAAGGGAGTCTGACCAACGTACAGAAAGGGAGTCTGACCAACGTATAGAAAGGGAGTCTGACCAACGTACAGAAAGGGAGTCTGACCAACGTACAGAAAGGGAGTCTGACCAACGTACAACAAGGGAGTGTGACCAACATATTGTAAGTCTTCCCTGCAGTCTCGTTTTAATATTACGTAACATAAATATATAGAGAAAGCAATAACTTATATTGGTATTCTGTGAATGGAAATTGCAAGATTGCATAACACCAGAAACATTAACAGCCATACAAATGAGAGAACTGATCAGAAAGAAAAATCGGTTAAAGCAAAGTCCACTAGCTTATAGGAAATGCATATCAACCAGTACATGCAGCTAAACAAACAAGTACGGCAGTGTAACAGCCTCAGGTGTCCCAAGCTAATTTTAGTAGAAATGATAAAGGCATAGGTCACAAGTGAGTTTAGGTAGAAATGATACAGGCATAGGTCACAAGTGAGTTTAGGTAGAAATGATACAGGCATAGGTCACAAGTGAGTTTAGGTAGAAATGATACAGGCATAGGTCACAAGTGAGTTTAGGTAGAAATGATATAGGCATAGGTCACAAGTGAGTTTAGGTAGAAATGATACAGGCATAGGTCACAAGTGAGTTTAGGTAGAAATGATACAGGCATAGGTCACAAGTGAGTTTAGGTAGAAATGATACAGGCATAGGTCACAAGTGAGTTTAGGTAGAAATGATACAGGCATAGGTCACAAGTGAGTTTAGGTAGAAAGGATACAGGCATAGGTCACAAGTGAGTTTAGGTAGAAATGATACAGGCATATGTCACAAGTGAGTTTAGGTAGAAATGATACAGGCATAGGTCACAAGTGAGTTTAGGTAGAAATGATACAGGCATAGGTCACAAGTGAGTTTAGGTAGAAATGATACAGGCATAGGTCACAAGTGAGTTTAGGTAGAAATGATACAGGCATAGGTCACAAGTGAGTTTAGGTAGAAATGATACAGGCATATGTCACAAGTGAGTTTAGGTAGAAATGATACAGGCATAGGTCACAAGTGAGTTTAGGTAGAAATGATACAGGCATAGGTCACAAGTGAGTTTAGGTAGAAATGATTCAGGCATAGGTCACAAGTGAGTTTAGGTAGAAATGATACAGGCATAGGTCACAAGTGAGTTTAGGTAGAAATGATACAGGCATAGGTCACAAGTGAGTTTAGGTAGAAATGATACAGGCATATGTCACAAGTGAGTTTAGGTAGAAATGATACAGGCATAGGTCACAAGTGAGTTTAGGTAGAAATGATACAGGCATAGGTCACAAGTGAGTTTAGGTAGAAATGATTCAGGCATAGGTCACAAGTGAGTTTAGGTAGAAATGATACAGGCATAGGTCCTAAATGGACCTGAAAAGGCGATCCATCTGAACACGGTTTGATTAGAAAGGTAAAAGTAAGTAGCATGTCCTTTACAGAACGGTGCTTCTTACAGCCGTCATGTAACAGTTCTAGTCCGAGCATTATCGTTTAGGGCAGTACAGTTCAAAACAAACACACAATTGTCAATTTGCAAGAGTTTCGTACTTTCTGTGCGTCTGTATAATGGGGAATGTTGGAGAGAAACAGAAACAAACTATAAATATTGTTATCTTTCCACACAACCTGTCTACGAAATATTCACATAATCTGTTGGTGGCACTCTAACAGGAGGTCAGGTACCTGAGCAGTATCTTCTCAGAAGGTGACAGGTGCGGTCGACAGATTTAAAACCGGATGCCAGAAGGTAGCGGGAGTGACTTATCAACTGCTCAAATATCCTCACATTAGTCTGCCAGCACAGCAGCATCTGATCCACATCATCTTCCTACCAACCATGTCCTACCACATCATCTTCCTACCAACCATGTCCTACCACATCATCTTCCTACCAACCCTGTCATACCACATCATCTTCCTACCAACCATGTCCTACCACATCATCTTCCTACCAACCATGTCATACCACATCATCTTTCTACCGACCCTGTCATACCACATCATCTTCCTACCGACCCTGTCATACCACATCGACTTTCTACCAACCCTGTTATACCACATCATCTTCCTACCAACCATGTCCTACCACATCATCTTTCTACCAACCCTGTGCGACCGGAGTCAAACGTGGCCTATGTCCAAAGCGCGAGTGAGTAAAATTTATACCTGTGAAATGAGATGTCTGCGAATGGCTGCCGCCGTCTCCAGGAGAGACAGATTGACGAATGAGGATATTCACGAAAGGGTCGGTTGTATCCCATGAACCGTATACATGTCCAGACAGAAGGCGCGATGGTTCAGTCATCTCATGAAAATATCCCATGATCAGCTGGCCATGCGAGCTTACAATTCCTGACCCACAATCCGGGCAAGAAGGCGTCAGACAAGAAATTGAATAGATGGCGCAAAACAATACTTTCCAGCAACACGGGTTAGCGGCGTCAGACGCGACTATCAGAGAAAAAAAGATGACTAAGGCTCTTCACGCCGCCCATACAACAATACAAATGGACCAATTACAAACTAACTAACTAACTAATTATCATCACCAGACGAGAACAGTTTGATCAGAACAATCCAGAAGACATACCCACCATCACAACAGGTCCACGCAGGAATTCATTATGTAAAGCCATGTCTTAAGAAAATAACCTGACACCATCATGAGGATCTTAAACCGTCACCAGGATCTGACATCATCACCAGGATCTGACATCATTTGAATTTGCCACCATCACCAGAACCTGACACCATCACTAAGACCTGACACTATCACCAGGACCTAACACCATCATCAAAACCTGACACCATCCCCAGGACCTGACATTATCACCAGGACCTTTATCCTCTCCAGATCCTGGCACCATCACTATAATCTGACACCTTCACCCAGGACCAGACACCATCACCAGAGTTTAACACCATCACCAGGACCTGACACCAACACCAGGGCTTGAAAACATCACCAAACCACCCGACACCATCACTAAACCCTGAAACCATCACCAGACCGGATATCATCCCCGAGGTCTGACACCCTCACCAGAGTCTAACACCACCACCATCACCTTTTTGAAATTAACAAACACATGATACAGTTTTTGCTGCTGTTCTAGATATTTCTCGCTTAGCAGCCTAAAATTGAAGTAGTTCTGTAGTTCTTCCCTGTCTGAACCCTGCCTGCTCCTCAACAATTATGGTCTCTGCTTGGGGTTTTAATCAGGATTATTCTAAGCATGACCTTGTCATGGTTCATGAGGCTTATCTTTCTGTAATGCAGCGACCTCCTCATCCGTTATCAGTTGGTTATCCCTCATAGCAGTTGGTGTTTGAAGGATTGTTCTCGCAGGTTCGTTCTGCCTTTCATAATTGTATAACTCGGAACAGTACTCTGTCTATCGTGCCAGTACATCATTGTCTCCCTTAAGGCACTTGCCGCTTATATCTTAGATCATAAAGTTTGGATCATTGTCTCGATGTTCGGTGTTCTTTGACCACCTTCAGCGCCATGGCTGTCTAATCTCTCTTCGATGTTTGTACATTGCTCACATATCCACTCTTCTTTCGCCTCTCTCATCTTTTGTTGTATCGCTTTCTTGACCGCTTTATACCTGCCGAACTCATTAGGTGGATGTTTTTGGTGTTTCAATGACCTTCTATCCCAAAGGTCTAAAATTTCTTTGGTCAACCATGGATTCTTTTTTGTTTGGTGGCACCCCAGAATCTATGAGTTGAGATGGAAATACTTTGGTGAGTTTACCACGGAGGAGGGCCACAAGTTTAACCTCATTGGCAGGGAGGACAAAATACTTACATGAGTGGGGATACTGGGTACATATAGACACATCCAGGTGCATATTGCGTTGTCGTTCAATATCTAGCCGATTTACGGCTAAAGGTAGCACCGTTTAATTTTACGATAATGTAACAGTTCCCGCCGGAGCAAGGGGAGTTTAGGATGCCTGAACATGTTAAAGCTTAAAGCTACATGAATGCATGTCAAGGTCACTCACTGTCTCAGCAAAGAACAGAGTTGGGTTAAGGAATGTGGACAGGTAGAAACTGACCACTGGCCTTCCGATTTTGGTAGGGGGAGATTGATTGACAGACGAAATTGGCAACGGGGCTTGCTGCGAGAGAATGAGTGACAGGTGTGCAAAGTGTTTCGTTCCAATTGGAATTGAAGATGACCATACCTGAGATCGATTGGTCAAGCTCTGGCCTTGCTTGAGGATATATAACTCGAGACAAAGTTTAGCTCGAGGGGGGCTGGATGAGAGATGGAGAGGCTGGAGAGAGAGACAGGCTGGAAGAGAGAGGAGGAGAGATGGAGAGAGAGAGACTGAATGTGGATAGTATGTTTAACTCACCGACTTAGATAGAGGAGCGATTGATTGACGGTTGGACGAATGTTTAGTGATCGAACAGGATCGCTCAAATAGGTGTGTGAGTTTTGCATTAATAGATAATGTGAAAGTGTGTTTGTAATCAAGGACACATTGTGAACGAGTTATGTCGAGATCGCCCGCCTGAGGGGATTTCAGTGAGGAAGAGTATTTGATAAGGTGTGTTGAAGACGCAGTTAAGGCGATGTGTGTGTGATGAAATTGCAAGGCAATAGAACTGGGTTTTTTTAGATAGTTGGGAATTCCATCAATAGCTAATGCTTACAATTCCCGTTTTAGTATAATGTTTAGTTAAGATATGTATTATATTGTGTTTGTAATTTCTCTACTCATTGTATGATATGAGTATGATATAATAAATATGCCACCTGCTGTTTGATATGTCATTTACTGGGTATGGTCATGATGATGTGGATGAGTGTGAGAATGTTCTAAGTTAGATCACGGCCAAGGCAAACAGTGGGATCTGCTACACGTTATTATTATTTTGGTGCCTGTTGACCACGGATAGTCGTGGTAGATTTATAAATATAGTGCGTGTGTAGCTATAGATCTTGATTTGCATGTTTAACACAAGTGTCGCAGTTAAATATAACTTGTGTGTGTAGTTAGGAATAGAGGAGTATCTAGTGGTTAGAGTGTTAGAACCATAGACAGCTTTTCCAATCATCTGACTGGTAAGTGTGACATTTTTCTTCCACCCATTGTTGTATTATTGACAAGACTTTGTGCGCACTTGACAGTCTTATAATTTTTTTGGGTGGGCCAGACGGGTTTATTCAATATGTCGAGGTTGGACAATGTTAAACAATGTTATCATTGTCTAGCTTTTGGACATTTGTCTATCGGATGCCCTAATATTCTTCGGAATATTAACAGTTCCTGGCGAAGAGGAGGACTGTTTGTCAAAAACAAGCCTTTCATGGCACGAGCTACAGTCAGCGATAAGTTGAAGGACAAAAGTCAACTACAAAACCAGCTAAGAGAACTAACAAGCAGAGTTATTCGGCTGGAAAGACAGGAAAAAGACCTCCAATGGAAGCTGCGACAGCTGTTGCAACAGTTTGATAACGGAGCTTTCAAACCAGCTAGGAAGGAGAGAAGGAGTCAAGAAATCACAGAAGTAAACACGGCCCAGTATTTTGGAAGGGGACAGAGTGGTAGGAAAGTGAGTAGGAAGCCCGTACTACTTCCACATTCCGATCCGTGGAGGGACAGAGGTGGAAATCTCAGGACGGACGTGTGTGGACGACTGGAAAGAGGTTGCGAAAAGGGTTGGAGTTTGACCCAGGTGCAGAGGCCAAGTCAAGTGAGAGGAGGAGGAATGGTTGGGCAGAAGTTTGAATCGGGCAGATTCTTAGCCCACAAGAGGCCTTTTGCACGGTTACAGATGGAGAGGCAGGACAGGAGCTATCAAAGAGACTTTGAGCACGAGGCGGATGGACAGAAAGAAAGAGATACAGGTTTTGTGTATCCAGAAAAGTTAGGGACGGAGGGCAGGTTACGCAATGCAACCGAGACAAACGTTCGCTCAGAGGTCCAGATAAAATGTTACCGCATCGGACAGTGTAGGCCGAGAATTCAGGAAGAGGGTATTACGTCGATTAACATGGTCGGGCGTGCTGAAAGGGGCCAAGTTTACCAGGAACTTGTGGTCAAGCCTGGTAGAAAATTAGTTAAAGTCGACGAAGAATCGAACAAGGAAATAGTCAGAGATTCGTCAGATAAAGAAGAAAGGAGAGGAGGAGGAATGGTGGCAGGACCAGCTATGGTTTCGTGCCCACCCAAGCCAGGTTCTAGCCATGCGGGAGAAGTTGTTGAACAGACCGAAAGAAGGGACAACCCTTCGGCCACCCAGGAAGGAAGTGGGAATGACGCACAGTTGGAATGCGAAACGGACGCACCAACAGCAGCGAACAAAAGAGGAACAGAGTTTCTAAGGAAAACGAAGAAAAGGGAAAGACAGGTTAAAAACAGCCAGGACAGCGAACCAGTCATCGAAGCAAAGATGAAAAGATCTCAGTTCGAAATAAGCCAACAGTCAAACGAACAGTGTGAAAAGTCTTTCCCACAAATAGTGAATACAGATGGACGGAAGGCTGAAGTAGCGGACGGTGTAAGTGTACGAAACACTACCAGAGAACCTGTGGATACGAACCAAACAACCGTGAAACAAACAGACCAGACGATGGGCGTTTTACAGGAGGAAATCGCGCAGCAATCAGAGACAGCTGATGGGGCAGCGCATAGTCTGGTTAAAATAAGCAGTAGTGATAAGGAACGGTTGATGCAATGTTTACTGACGCTAGCCAAAAACATGGAATTCAGAAATGGAATTAGGTAAAGTCGTGTGGAGTACTTACACACATGGGCTATCATGTGAAACTCCAGTTGATGTATGCATTTGCATAAAATTTGTTTCATCTACCGTTATCCTTGAGAACGGAGATTTTGATAATTAGGGGGTAGGGTATAGAGATGGAGGAATGGCCAGATGTTAAAAATTCCTTTGAATTCGTTGTCTCAAGTAAACGCCAGACAATGAGCGTACCACGGACGGGGTCAGTCTGCAGCTAGACTGACCGAGATCAAAGGGACATTTCCGACCAGAGAAACGGACAGAACGAACGAGAGACGCAGGATAGCTGGATGCGCCAGGTAATGATTACGTGACGCAAGGTAACACGTGGACGCGATGCCTTCGGTTAATATCTGACCAGGTAGCTTTGATGCGGAGAATTTGGGGAAATAGCGGTGAATTAGTTAGATCACAAAACTCGGTTTTGATTCCTCGGGACAAAGACTGCACCCGGACTAGTAGGGTTACAGCATGACGTAATTCGACAGGTGGACGATTCGGTTTTTGACTTTTGACTCAGACATAGTTTAGTATCTGATTAAGTTAGAACTTAGTCATAGTTTAGTGACATAGTTTAGTATCTGATTTAGTGACATAGTTTAGTATCTGATTAAGTTACAACTTAGTCATAGTTTAGTGACATAGTCTAGTAGAACTTAGTCATAGTTTAGTATCTTATAAAGGGGGCATTAACAGGTGCTCATCTGTGGGGCACGAGCAGGAGTGAAAGTTGATGGCACTTGGTCATGTTTATGTGTGTAAATATTTTGATATTTGGATTTTGACTAATGGTATTACTTGCATTTTTAGTGGGTTGTATGGTCGATATAGTATGCATTGAATTTTTCTTTATTTTGTTGTTGTTTTTTTGTTGTTGTTGTTGAATCATCATGTTTACAGGTATTTGATACAGGTTATTTAGGTGATCTACAGAGCAGTATATCTCATCCAGACTGTAGGCCTCCGCAAGCACAAGTCACCACGAGTTCCAGAATCACATGTATGTGGAGTCTTTGCAGAGAAGACTATATTGATCAGAAGTTTTAATATTGACTATGACATATGTTGTCAAATATCGTTTTTGTGGGAAACATAAAGAATTTTGCTGTTTTCTTTGAGAGGGGATAGCTGTCAAGAGAGACAATGATAACTAGCCTGAGGATAACCCACGTAAGTTCGTGGCCTCACAGGAGTTAGTATGAAGTGAATCGTCGGCCAGGCGTGTAATGAGACCGCCTGAGAAAATTGACCTGAACTGGTCGTGTGTAACAATGAAGGTTCGTGTCCTTAGAGGAAGGCACGGGAACAGGTCGAGGTATATTGACCTCAATGAGTAAGGAGAATTCCTTAAGGTGTTTCTGTTTTGATGAGTTAAAGGTCCCGCAGGGACAGACTTAGGTTAATTTGACTGTAAAACGATGTAAAAGTGTTGGTTTGTGTTGTAAAAACGACCAGCCAGTGTTTTTCTTCTGCTTGTATTGATTGTGTATGTATTACAAAAAGTTTATATGTATCAAATGACATGTCTTTTTATGCATGTACGATGTGAGTGAAGTTGTAAACAGGAGTAGTGTTTACATTTTGGATAGTAGAGACGAAAATGGTGGTCATTTGCCAGATGAAAAAAATGACCATCCATGTTTCGGTCTGTAGTTTAGGGAGGTAATGTAACAGTTCCCGCCGGAGCAAGGGGAGTTTAGGATGCCTGAACATGTTAAAGCTTAAAGCTACATGAATGCATGTCAAGGTCACTCACTGTCTCAGCAAAGAACAGAGTTGGGTTAAGGAATGTGGACAGGTAGAAACTGACCACTGGCCTTCCGATTTTGGTAGGGGGAGATTGATTGACAGACGAAATTGGCAACGGGGCTTGCTGCGAGAGAATGAGTGACAGGTGTGCAAAGTGTTTCGTTCCAATTGGAATTGAAGATGACCATACCTGAGATCGATTGGTCAAGCTCTGGCCTTGCTTGAGGATATATAACTCGAGACAAAGTTTAGCTCGAGGGGGGCTGGATGAGAGATGGAGAGGCTGGAGAGAGAGACAGGCTGGAAGAGAGAGGAGGAGAGATGGAGAGAGAGAGACTGAATGTGGATAGTATGTTTAACTCACCGACTTAGATAGAGGAGCGATTGATTGACGGTTGGACGAATGTTTAGTGATAGAACAGGATCGCTCAAATAGGTGTGTGAGTTTTGCATTAATAGATAATGTGAAAGTGTGTTTGTAATCAAGGACACATTGTGAACGAGTTATGTCGAGATCGCCCGCCTGAGGGGATTTCAGTGAGGAAGAGTATTTGATAAGGTGTGTTGAAGACGCAGTTAAGGCGATGTGTGTGTGATGAAATTGCAAGGCAATAGAACTGGTTTTTTTTAGATAGTTGGGAATTCCATCAATAGCTAATGCTTACAATTCCCGTTTTAGTATAATGTTTAGTTAAGATATGTATTATATTGTGTTTGTAATTTCTCTACTCATTGTATGATATGAGTATGATATAATAAATATGCCACCTGCTGTTTGATATGTCATTTACTGGGTATGGTCATGATGATGTGGATGAGTGTGAGAATGTTCTAAGTTAGATCACGGCCAAGGCAAACAGTGGGATCTGCTACAATAATACAGTGACACGCACCCACTGCAGACTATGAAGATTGTGAAATAGAGGCACTCAACTTCAGATAAAAGAATCGCCAAAACAAAAAGGACATAGTAGTTCACGGGGATTAGAACGCAAAAATTGGAGAAGATGCAGTTCATGACTGGAGGGGAACATAAGGGCCATACGGAAACAAAGAAACTAATGAACGGGGCCTCATACTCCTAGAATTTGCACGATGCAATAAGCTGTTGGTGGCAAACACGTTCGGGTATAACAAACAGTCTAGACGCTGGACATGGCATAACCCAAACAATGAAGTGCACAGCCAAATTGTTTATATACTGGTCCAGAGGATGTTTAGATTTAATATCAACACCGACAAAACGAGAAGTTTTCCCGGAGCGAATATAGGAAGTGACCACGATCTTGTTATGATGACTTTTCGTCTGCGATTGAAGAGAGTCGCAAAGAAAGAAGTGACTAGACTAAAGTTTGACCTTGACAAACTAAAAGATCCAACAATCATCTAAGTGTTCCAATCGAAGGAAGGAAGGAGATTTGCTCCACTGTTGGCTCTCGGAGAGGGACTGGATACATATACACTCAATACTCATAGATACATCAACAGAGATCCTAGGGTTTACGTATTAATGTTTAAAATAAATGGATTTCCCGTAAAAGATGCATGTTGAAAGAAAATGATACAACTGATATTTGTATTTTTGTGTCGGTGTTTCTTTTAAAAGACATTTGATTGTCGAGCTTCACGACAAGTTATAGCATGCATTGACTAACATAATTGTTGCTTTCAATATCATTGTTCCTCAAATGTACACCACCTTTTCATTATCAGATGGCTCAAAGAGATTGATGATGGTTGTCGTCTGAATGAATCGAAAATCATCTTTCTGCAAATAACCACCTTAGTATTATTTTAAGTCTTAGTCGACCTGTACTTCCAAAGGGGCGCAAACACATGTGCAGGTCCCACTTAGTCGACCTGTACTTCTACAGGGGCAAAAACACAAGTGCAGGTCCCACTTAGTTGACCTGTACTTCTACAGGGGCGCAAACACATGTGCAAGTCCCACTTAGTCGACCTGTACTTCTACAGGGGCACAAACACATGTCCAGGTCCCACTTAGTCGACCTGTACTTCTACAGGAGCGCAAAAACATGTGCAGGTCCCACTTAGTCGACCTTACTTCTACAGGGGCGCAAGCACATGTGCAGGTCCCACTTAGTCGACCTGTACTTCTACAGGGGCGCAAACACATGTGCAGGTCCCACTTAGTCGACCTGTACATCTACAGGGGCGCAAGCAGATGTGTAGGTCCCACATAGTCGACCTGTACATCTACAGGGGCGCAAACACATGTGCAGGTCCCACTTAGTCGACCTGTACATCTACAGGGGCGCAAACAGATCCCAGCTCTGGTGGGAGCTGGATGTAACCGGGAGGATGATTTCTGCTTAGCGGGCTAGGATCGAGCAAATAATTACTCCGCTGTTGATGGTGGCTAATTGATGTGCAAACCCATCTTAATACATTCAAATACTAGAGCAAAGTAGACCCACAGCCATCTATGCTGCTCTTAACAAACCACCTAACCATGGCCGGTATTATGCCATGTATTATAGTCGAATTTGAACACTGAACACGGGAGTCCGATGTCATTACCACGAAATCAGGTAAATGTTTACCAAAAGGTTCACGTGAAAAAAAATACCTTGTGATAGAAGTACCTTGTGACAGAAGTACCTTATGACAGAAGTACCTTGTGACAGAAGTACATTGTGACAGAAGTACCTTGTGACAGAAGTACCTTGTGAAATGTGGTCATGTTGGATAGGTGAATCTTAGGGAGGAACAGGAGATTCCGATAAAGGCAGAAACGCTAGGCATTTCCTCGATGGGATGTCCCACTGTGAGCTCCGGAGGCATTGTCCCCGATTTTCCGATGGAAGGGAAAGTGAACTGACCCCAGCGAATGATCAGATTAAGCAGGGGAGTGGAGAAAATACAGTTGTATATTCTACAGGTCTTGCTGTTGGGGCTGCTGGAAAGGATAGCAAACTGAGATGTCAGAGAACAACTTCAAGAACTGTTTCGTGAACTGTCTCAAATGTTGTTTGTGTCAAATAAGACTCTGATCGAAAGTAGGATATCACGGGCACCATGGATAACATCCAGAGAACCAGTCAGTAATAAATCTTTGGTTGCACAACAGAGAATAGTCGGGCGGAAGCTGTCAGGCTGTGAGAGGCCAGTCACACCACCAGCGATGGAGGTCCACAAGACTCAAGATGTTAATATACTTCATTTGTTGCTGTTGTTGGAGATAATAGATGAAACAGATCGTATCTGTAGAGACATTATATAGGTAGGAGGTTAGACATGTTTTAACATGCAACAGTTGGGAGGAAGATAGAAGGAGCTTAGACAACTATCCGTTTGCTATCTTCTTCGTGGGATTTGAGTCAGTGCAGCTGAACTGAGTCCTGTCAGAATTTGAGTAACCAAAACGTACGCTTTGTCTCGAACCGCGCAGGTCGGAGATTTAGTAAACATTCGTAAACAGACATACGTTACGGGCCATATGTTTACACCTGGAAAGATAGTTGTGGTAGACTTGTTGCCGCCGACAAACACGCGTCGTCTGGAAATCACGCGAACAGGATGGGGGCTAATGGCAAGCAGACGGAATAAAACGCTGGCCATTTTGGAAATCACGTGATCTGAGGATGCAGATAGAATATAAATTAGTTGAGAGCAGCCGACGGAGAGAAAGGACTTTGACTTCAGAGATTACAGGAGAACACTTTCGAAGGAGGCGCTCAGTGTAGAGCAGACGACAGAGTGAGGTAGATTTGACTTGAGAACCAGATTACTTGAGAAGACATTCGAAAGAGACGCTCAGTTGATAGCAGGCGGCGAAGATAAAAGACTTGATTTCAGAGATTACAGGAGAACACTTTCGAAGGAGGCGCTCAGTGGAGAGCAGGCGACAGAGTGAGACAGATTTGAGTTGTGAACCACAGAGAGAGAATATTTCACTTCAGAAATTACATGAGAATACGTTTGAAAGAGACGCTTAGTGGAGGACAGGCGATGAAGATATGCAGTTGAGGTAGATTTGAGTTAAGAATCAAATTACAGGAGAACACTTTCGAAAGAGACGCTCAGTGGAGAGCAGGCGACAGAGTGAGACAGATTTGAGTTGAGAGCCAGATTACATGCGAACAGATTCGAAAGAGACGCTGAGTTGAGAACCACAGAGAGAGAACACTTCACTTAAAAGACAGAGGTACTTTGGAAAGAGACGCTCAGTGGAGGGGAGGCGACAAAAATATGCAGTTGAGGCAGATTTGAGTTGAGATTTAGGCAGCGGAGAAATAGACAATCAGCAAGCAAGGTAACTACCCTCTTTTTATGTAGTGATCGTAATTACAAGTTGCCAGTAGCGTATAAAGGCAGTCTTCCAGACATCCCATTCATCATATTGACGTAGACCCACTGATCACGTCGATATTACCTAGATCAATGGAATGTAAGTCGTCGATCGCGCTAGAGGCAGTTTTAGAGTGATACCATGAATCATATTTCATGCAGTCTATTCTGACCACGTTGAGACCGCTTTTATCTTTCGCCAACGAAGAGGAACAAGACCACAGACGTCATACTCGAGCTTAGAACCTACGAACTTTACCATCAGCGGCAATCCGCAACTAAGTTCGATGGCAGCGGACCAGATTAGGAGAGGAGAAAGTTTCTGGAAATAACAATATTGATAAGGTTAGGGTTTATCGGATAGGAGTGCTTCAGATAAGCGTGTGAAAGAAAGAATTTAAGTTGTTAGAGAGTTTATAGTTGGCTGTGTTACTCTGTTGTATTGTGTTTATATTTAGTGTTACTCGAATCTGTTTAAAGTGAGTGTAGAGTGCAAAAGAATAGAGCAGACTTCTTTACCGTCTGTGACAGAGCTCCATAGAATCGATCGACCCTGGTACAGAGATAAAGGACCAACCACGGTGTATATCTAGTTATAAGTTCTGAGACAAGCATCCGGCTACTGAAACTCTCTGCATTGGTGAAATTGGTAATAGAAATTGGCTAAAGCTAGATAATAAGGATCTTCTTAGTCGCCTGTTCTCAAACTCCTGTTACCAAGTCACGAAAAGTGCTTTGCGTGTAGCAGGATGTTGTCCGGAGGACGGAATTCCTTGTATCGTAGTTTACAATATGACTGCGATAATTGCAACTTTCGGTCCAACACATCCGACTTCAGCAGGAATTTTTGGATGTTGGGTTGACCTTTCACTCGATCCATTCTCCTTAGCCAGATTGCTCTGTTGCAGCCTGTTGTCTAAGATCATCACATGGTGGTGTAGAAGGGTCTTGGCAGCTCTAGTTCGCTGGCCCTGACGCCAGCAGTCAGCTTTAGGGGGTCGCTGACCGCTGCAGCTCATGCAATTTAGGGTCTGTTACACAGAATTTAAGATTTTCCATTCAAACAAGTGCAATATGAAAGATCTGTTTTACATGTCGCCATGGGTTATTTTAAAATGCTAGTTAGCAAAGAGAAACACTTTTTATATATACACAAAATACGCTAAAGTTATCCCTAATTGCTTCTCATTACTAAAACAATGTGACATAACGTCTCTCTTACAATAACAAAAACATAATTTTGTCATCAATGTATTTCTTATAACTGATGACATATATTATCTCTACGATTGGCATGAAGTTCTGAATGCACCGTGCAAGGCTACTCAGGGACATATTTCTGAATGCATCATCCAAGGCTACTCAGGGACAAATATCTGAATGCAAAATTCAAGGCTACTCAGGGACAAATATCTGAATGTACCGTGCAAGGCTACTCAGGGACAAATATCTGAATGCACCGTGCAAGGCTACTCAGGGACAAACTAAATGTTCACATTATGAACAGCTATTGTGTATTTAAGACTCAATTTCCTTCACCAAATTCCGGACTCCTCATATTGTTTTACTAACATACATATATATAGTTGCCATCTTCTTTACTATAACTTATTCCGCGAAAGTTAAAAATCAAATTTACGTTTCATATTCAACAGAAACCATTACTTGAGTTCATCCTGAATGGATAATGCCTTTATATTTAGACCTGAGTCTCGAAAACTGTCAATTCTAAGCTGCTCCTTGTTATTTTCCAGATACTTCAAAAGATTTTGAAATTGACTGGATTCACTGTCAGGAAGAATGTAGGTGACTTTATTGGTAGAGATATTGGTACTTTTAGCGGCTGGTATAATAGCCTGGATAGCATTTGTCAGGTTGTTAACATCACAGTTAGGTCTTTTCACAATTAGAACTTTGTGACCAACACCTGGAGAAAGAGGAGAGGAAACAGAAACATGCAATCACACTTCTGTTATGAGGCATGTCTAAATACCACAAAGACAATAACGCGAGGAGATTATTTATTACTTAGGTTAAATCAAGGACATACACATGTATCATTCAGGGACATAAAACAACCGCTACCATCTAGGGTCGTCATCTGAAGAAGTGTCGTCTTATTTTTAGACGTGCTTCAGAACATGACATCCTCACATGACCTGACTCTTTACATCAAACTATACATCACAAATATTAATTTATCGGCATACATATTCAGAAATACGGAATCAATCAAATATCAATTCATTTGCCCAAATGTTCAAAATCTTTCAACAAGGATTTAAATTTATCTGCACAAATGTTGACAACTTTACATCTGATATCATACAAATTTTGGTGAAAAAAAACATTTCTACCATAGATCTGATAATCGTTTTTCCTTTTTGTTCTTTGCTATTTGTTTGGTGTTCTGCTGGCTTTATATAGTGTCGAGTTGGCTGTTTTTCTAGAAGCTGATCTGACAAACCACAAATATTAAACTTATGGCAGGGATAAACTTTAATGTTTGTATCCTCAAAGATGACCTAGCTCAGACAAACATGAAATAGTCAGGGACCTACAAGATACATTGCAAGCAACCTCAAGGAGCTCACATTGAGCATTGGTGAAACAGTTGCTGCAAACCGGAAGTGACTCTTGCTCGTGATATACCCTACTTTGTTTGATAATGTCTTGCCAGTGGCCAAAGGTAGCTCACGACGAGAGAGCGAGCTTGACATATTGAGAAAAACTTCCTCCCTTTAATCCAAATAACCGCGCAAGTCATCCATTTCAGCGGCCAGAGCAAGTGAAACGAGTGTGCACACTGCTCAACAGAGAGATTGGTCTTCATCACACATGATGGACGAACAACCACCTCCAGTTGACCATAGCAGTTGTCGGTTGAGAGTATAGGTAAACTTCAACTGTCAAGTTAATAATTAAACGGGTTGGAAAGTATTTCAGTACTTAAAGATATTTCAGACACATTAATCAAGCCAGTTGGACTCTTGATCCGTGCTCTGAAAAGTCATGAAAATGTGATTTTATCATCACTAGATTGAATAAACAGAGGTCTGAAAACATCATGAGTTGGTAAAGGTTATCCCCTTGTTTATGATAATGGCATCATCCCTGCCCTAAACGCCCATGCCCCGATGGAACTTTTACATTAGTTTAGTACTCATATTTTTATTATTTAACTTAGAAGTTTTTTTCGTATGTTTGAAATTATGTAAAATTATTCATGCAAATAAAGTATACTCTTTTGTCTCAATGGTTAACGATAGATTTAGTATATTCTGTGATTAACGTGTAAGGTCTTAGTCTATGTTGTGAGGCAGTAAACTGTTAATCAATAGTTCTGACACATATAAACATGTACTATCTTAGTCTAGTTTCTAACCTAACCTCTTATTAAAGTGGACTATCTTAGTATTGTTTATAACCTAACCTCTTATTAAATGATAGTGTACTATCTTAGTCTAGTTTCTAACCTAACCTCTTATTAAATGATATTGTAATTTCTTAGTCAAGTTTCTAAGCTAGCCTCTTTTTAAAATACTATCTTAGTCTAGTTTCAACCTAAACTCTTATTAAAGTGTACTATTTTAGTGTAGTTTCTAACCCAACCTCTTATTAAAGTTTACTGTTTCAGTCTAGTTTTTAACCTAACCTCATTAAATAATAGTGTACTATCTTAGTATGGTTTCTAACCTAACCTCTTATCAAAGTGTACTATTTTAGTCTAGTTTCTAACCCAACCTCTTATTAAAGTAATCTAGTTTATAAGTTTACCTCTTATTAAAGTTTACTGTCTTTGTCAAGATATAGAAAACCTACAGCAACACGGCAGGGAGAGAGATGCTTTTAAGGCGATAAGAACACTGAAATAGATACTATCAAGAAGTGCAGAAGGGCTAGAGCAGCTAATTAAATGGACATAGTAAAGATAAAAACCTTTTGATAAACATAAATCAAACAAAGATAATGACCACCGACAAAACACAATGTCAGCATATGCTTACAGTGGGTGGTGAGGAAATAGATCAGGTCACACATTTTGAATATCTACGCTGCGGAATTGACAAAAATGGCGACTGCTCGAAAGAAATCAGAAAAAGACTAGCTATGGCAATGCAGAGACTGAACAGCCTGAAGAAATTATAGCAGAGCACTAATAAAGTAATAAAAGTAACAGTCTTGAGAGCCTGTGTTTTTTCCTGTGGCAGGTTATGGCTGTGAATCATGGACGATTACCAAAACTTCTAGAAAAGAATCAAGTCCTTCGAGTCAAAATGTTACAGAAAGATCCTCAGAATACCCTGGTGAGAGAAAAAGACAAATGTAGACATTCGGCAAGAGTTGAGCATAGAGGAGAACTGGTTTATCAATTCCATTTTCGCTAGAAAATGCAAATTCTTTGGTCACATCAAGAGACACAACAGTCTCGAAAAAACAAAGATGGAAGACATGGTGCCAGGTAGACGAGGAAGGAGTAAACCAAGAAGACGATGGCACCAAGATATCCAGGAATGCCTGAGTATGACTGTGACGGAGGCTGGCGTTTTGGAAGAGCATCGAGTTTCTTTCAGACAGACTGTGATGGGAGCAACGTTCCATAAAGGACATGCTATATGATTATGATTTCTTAGTCTAGTTTCTAAGCTAACCTCTTATTAAAGTGTACTATCTAAGTCTAGTTTCTAACATAACCTCTCATTAAAATGAACTATCATTGTCTAGTTTCTAAGCTAACCTCTTATTAAAGTGTGATTTGTAATTCTAGTTTTAAACCTAACCTCTTATTAGATGATAGTGTACTATCTTCGTCTAGTTTCTAACCTAATCTCTTATTAACGTAATTTCTTAGTCTAGTTTCTAAGTTAACCTCTTAATAAAGTAATATCTTAGTTATATTTCTAACCTAATCTCTTATTGAAGTGTACTATCTTAGTTTAGTTTCTAACCTAACCTCTTATTAAAGTAATATCTTAGTCTAGTTTCTAACCTATGTTATTAAATGTTAGTATATTTTCTAAATTTAGTTTCTAACCTAACCTCTTATTTAATTATAGTGTACTATTTTAGACTAGTTTCTAACCTAATGTCTTATTCAAGTGTACTATCTTAGTCTAGTTTCTAATCTAACATCTAATTAAAGTACTATTTAAGTCTAGTTTCTAACAAACCTCTTATTAAAGTTAATATCTTAGTCTAGATTCTAATCTAACCTCTTACTAAATGATATTGTGCAATGTTACTCTAGTTTCTTAGCTAACCTCTTATTGCAGTTTACTATCTTATTCTAGTTTCTAAACCCTAGCTCTTATTAAAGTGCAGTATTTTAGCATAGTTTCTTACCTAAACTTAGTAAATGATAGTGTACTATCTTAGTCTAGTTTCTAACCAAACCTCTTATTTAAGCATACTACCTTTAGTCTAGTTTCTAACCCAACCTCTTATTAAATGATAGTGTACTATCTTAGTCTCGTTTCCACAACAGTTACCTTTTTTACTTGCATGATCCAGCATTGAGAAACAGACCAATACTTACCGTTCATATTCACAGGTTTGGACATGTCATTCATGTGTGAATTAGTTTCGGACTTTTCATCTTTATCGCTGATTGTATTTTCTTGATCTCTGTGCAAATTTAAAAGGAAGATATTTCACATCGACACCCTTAATTCAATATCGTTATAAATGGACACCTGTATTAATTTTAAGCATGTGACGACAGCGAGGAAGAAAACTGGCTACCCAACCTCATAAACAAGTTGTGGTCAAGGATAATATAGTGTCTAACACTTTATTCCCGACGGCAGTGTTTACTTTCAGACTACCTTTATTTTTGTTTACATTATTGAACCATCATAAGGTAGATGATGTGTTGTTAGATAAGAGTGTTCCAATGTTACTTGCAGTAAATAGTTTGCGCAATTCCAAAACTACCAAAGAAATGCCATTTTCTGATATGGTCATTGTTGGGCAAGTTTTCCTGATGTGACGTTCAGCAGCACAAATGTGTTAAATGCAAAGTTATGCAGTAATCTTTCCAATTGGAAAATCACAATTTCAGTTTATAATACAAATACCAGTGACCCGGCGTGTATTGACAAAATGATCTACTCAAACATTGGGCCTCGACACATTTTCACAAATTGGCCATGTCTTATATTCGACTGGTATAATTAATTGCCCATCTAGCTCCTACAGGCCCCTGACACTATTACTCAGGTTGTTTGTGCTCATCTATCTGCATCCATCGCCTGATGTGAATTCAGGACACAGTTTCTATGACAAGCAACAAATAGAGGATTATATTAGGATAAGTTATTTGCTCAATGTCATTGTGCTGTGTTTTTGTACAATCACATCGAACTAGAAATTGTGCCTTATATTATTGAAAACAGTTGAGCGTGCATGAAAACAGTTGAGCGTGCATGAAAACAGTGGAGCGTGCATGAAATCAGTTGAGCGTGCATGAAATCAGTTGAGCGTGCATGCAATGATGTATCGTAAAGTCGACCTTTCGGTCTTCCTTCGTTTTGGTTCGCACAATGTTTTTATGTCATACTCAGTGGCGATGTTTAAAATGGATTTGTGGATCGGAATTCACCAACTTGGTCGGGGAGGAACACTAACGCCTGGTCAGGCACAAGATGCGGATCAGACATGTTAGTCAGGGTCAGAAATAATATACTGGCCAAGACCCACATCTCCTTCCTAGTTGTCCTCCCTGGAAACGGACTGTTGTTATGGCAGCCTGGCGAACGGGTGAGGGATCGACCTGATCCTCATAGTAGTGAACGACACGCAGATGAAGCCAAGCATAGCACAACCACCTGAAGGACCACGATCCCCCTTCATCAGCACACTCGGGATGTGATGAAAGCTACTGCAACCCGCTTCTAAACGTCTTTTTCAGGGCCCACTAAATAGTAAACCTACTCATTGTGGGTATTCAAAACAACAACAACAACACCAACAACAACAACACCAACAACAACAACACCAACAACAACACCAACAACAATAACACCAACAACAACAACAACAACAACACAAACAACAACACCACCAACAAAA
Organism: Ariolimax columbianus; assembly: GCA_036924085.1. Taxonomy (NCBI): domain Eukaryota; kingdom Metazoa; phylum Mollusca; class Gastropoda; order Stylommatophora; family Arionidae; genus Ariolimax; species Ariolimax columbianus. Next base: position 48,179,513 of record JAVGWX010000022.1, read on the forward strand.
CAACAACAACAACACCAACAACAACAACACCAACAACAACAACACCACCAACAACAACAACACCAACAACAACAACAACACCAACAACAACACCAATAACAACAACACCAACAACACCAACAACAACAACAACACCAACAACAACAACAACAACACCAACAACAACAACACCAACAACAACAACAATAACACCAACAACAACAACACCAACAACAACACCAACAACAACAACACCAACTCGCTCATTACACCGCGTGCTAATTATTTCAAACACTAGTCGTCCACTACCCAATCGTCTACTACCCAATCGACCACTACCCAATCGTCTACTACCCAATCGTCTACTACTCAATCGTCTACTACCCAATCGTCCACTACCCAATCGTCCACTACCCAATCGTCCACTACCCAATCGACCACTACACAATCGTCTACTACTCAATCGTCCACTACCCAATCGTCCACTACCCAACCGACCACTACCCGATCGACCACTACCATAGTATATTAGTGCATTGTCTGCCTTGATATGTACTCAGCACAAAGGGCAGCAATTGTGATCATCAGCCATACCACTGACGAGTGCCAATAATCCTTGATCGATCTAACTGAGATCAGTAGAGCTGATGGTATTATCATCGATACAGATACAACACAATGCCTGAGAAATCCTTACTGCCTAATTCTGGACATCAAGCTGGGGGATGAAACCATCCAAGATGTCAGCTCCCAGATCTACATGGACCAAGACGTAAATGCCACTCACAATATTGATCTCCAAATCTCTAGAGAGAACAACAATGTTGATATAGCTTCAACTATACAGTTGATACTCCAACATATTAGAGATACCAAATCAGGAGAATACGTCTTTAATTCCGTGGTCATTTCAAACATGCCTTACGTATGTAAAGTGTGGCAATTACACTAAACAGATGCTGAAAAACTCAACGAGTTACTCAACGAACTATGGAACGTTGTGTACTAAATGCATCGATAAGGATCATACTCGAAATGCGGAAATTTGACATCAAACTCTACAGGGTATTTCAGGATGTCGTAGAAACATTACTGCCGTGCAAATATTGATACAATGGTCATGTGGTACGCATGCCTGACAACATATGGACAAGGTGAACGACGTTTTTGTGGTCGTATGGTTTTACGCGTCCATGTGGCCGCCCACCTTAGCGGGGGTGGGTTGGTTTGACACAATATCTAGGTCCACTCTGATACAGCACGGCAAAGAATGGGCAAGCTTACAGTATGGTTTCCTCGCATATCGAATTTGCACCGAGAATAATGTGAAGGGGTAGTAACAACGATATTTATAATGTTATCAATCTCATTGTATCTCTTCTGGAGACACCAATGACTTTGCTCAGACATTTTATGTCACACGTTGCAATTTATGCCATCATTTGCTTATGTAAGGACGACATTATTATTACAACGGTGGCATACATATGCAGTTTATCAGTTGTTGTTCTGTTGCCAAAATAATGTTCAGGTGTTTCAATAGTAGGAACAATTGTTAAGTCAGAGATGCGTTTTTGCTGACAACTTGTTTCGATTCATTCTTCAATCCTTCCATCTTCTTAACAAATATGAGCCATGTGTTTCCCTTCTTGTGCTTGTTTAATTAAGGTAACAGTTTCTTACACCTTTGTTTAGTGGGCCCCATGATTATTTACTCATCGAAGTTTCAGTCATGAATGAACTAATTTTCATATTTTATTTTTCACAGGTTGTGACAAGCATATTCACATAAGTTTGAAATATATCTTCGTCCTCATATATTAAACTTTGGTCGCTGGCAAAGTGTAGCTCATGTTTTCACTTGGGCTCTTTGCTTTCAGTTCTGAATTGCACTTCTTGCGTTGCAATGTGACTATATTTGGTTGTTATTTTGGGCATGTAGATGTCAACCAGCAATGATGAATCCAAGCAGCTCTGTCCTTCTCTTATAGTTGTTTCAAAAGGATGTGCCAATCCATCAGTTGTTCACATCACATTTATATGGCACAATGCTCTCGTAAAAATTGTTACCAGCCCATATTCATTGTCCAAAGTGCATTATTATCTACTCTAATTAATACATACTCTTGATCGATAAATGATGTGTTTAGATACTTACCATTTGTTACTTACTCTAATTAAAACAAAATCCTGATCAATAAATGTGTATTGATGCTTATAATTAATTTCTGTTCTTTCGCTAAATTGTCTTAATGTGGATTTGGCATAAATACGCTACATCCCCTTCTGAAACCAAAATTTGCTAAACAATTGGCCTGTTATCAGTTTCTATATTTTCACATACATTCTAACGTGTAGACGTTGCAGCTAAATGCATCACAGTTTCGTTTACTACCTATTATCTTCAAAACTGACATTTTTGTAGCTTTGTGTCAATCGTCTGGCACTTTTCTTTCTGTCCACGCCATTGTACAGATTCTCTATTTTGCTCTTCAATCCTGCCATCCCACACGTTTGATTTGCTTCCGTTGTTGTTTTGCCATTCACACTCTGTGGATTATTTCCGGAGTTGTTCTTCATATTGCTTCTGTTTCTTGAATCAATATACTTCGGTCCAATAAAGGTACTGAAATGGTCGATGCAGATTGTGTTGCATTTTAGAAGTGTCATTTGTTGTCTGTCTTTGGATGCCTTTCTGTTCAGTTTCGATCGTACACTGTTGTTCTTGGAATAGGTACAGATTCTTTACTGCAACAAAACTGCATACAACTCAATATTAGTCTTGGGGTTATCGAATGTGTACTGTCCTTGTTGACATGGATGACGTCACAGCGATGGACGCCGCACTACTTTCTTGGTCTATGTGAGGACCAATCCTCGACTTTCGAGTTTCCGGCTAAACCTTTTTTGAAACTTTTACCTTACAGTTCTTCCCATCTTAATGCTGACGTGACGTTTCAAGAAAGTGTCTGCATTTTGCGACCTTTAGAGTGACAGCTAAAGTTAGGTCAGATCAGGTCAGGTCATCCCGTAATCGGTGAGGTTATTGGGGCACACATAAAGACACCCCCAGAGCCCCACACCATTCATCTCTGTCAGCGTCTACTGCCCGTGTCTCCTTTTCATCGGCGATTGGTCCATTCTTTCATGTTGTCCTCCTACTTCTTTGTATTGGGAGCTCTACGTCATTCACTTTGCTTCCTGCCATGCAAAATCGTATTTGCAAGATCGTTTGATCTCGGTTTGTGGCTGTAACAAGCGAGCTTCCGTCTTTTGACAATTAACACGAGGTCTGCAAAATGCCTTTTTGCTGTTGTAAATCTTTCTCATATTTCCCCATTTGTAACTCGATCTTTGTTTAGATCTTTGTTTAGAAGTCTTCGCAAACATCTCATCTCCAAAGCATGTATCCTCCGCTGCAGGTCAGCTGTAATTGTCCGTGTCCTACAGGCAAAGAGGATTATTGACAGGACTAATGCATGCAGTAATAAGATCTTCGTGCAAATGGCTAACCGTTTGTCTTACCAGATTTGGTTAAGCCATGCAAGCATCGCTATTATCTGTGTTGTTCTGGCCAACATTTTGGTCTATCATCCCTGGCAATCGAACCCATATATTTTAAACGGTCGACCCCTTTAAGCATGGACAATAGCACAATTAGATGTTCTAGTCTCTACTAGACTCATATCAGATTTGACGCTGATGAACCTTGCCGATTATCAAGATGTTGTGACCGCCGCTGGATATTCTTGATTTCTGCGCACTCTATTTTGATCCAAATGATATGGAACGCCCCTGAACTTTGTTAGACCGTCTTCATGTCGTTTTGCTTATCCTTTTGTTGAACTTTACAGAGAAACGTCACGTCTGGTCAGACAGACTTGCTCGACATGGATGTCACTAGATCTTACAATCGAACTTTACAGAGGAACGACACGTCTGGTCAGACAGACTTGCTCGACATGGATGTCACTAGATCTTACAATCGAACTTTACAGAGGAACGTCACGTCTGGTCAGACAGACTTGCTCGACATTGATGTCACTAGATCTTACAATCGAACTTTACAGAGGAACGACACGTCTTGTCAGACAGACTTGCTCGACATGGATGTCACTAGATCTTACAATCGAACTTTACAGAGGAACGTCACGTCTGGTCAGACAGACTTGCTCGACATGGATGTCACTAGATCTTACAATCGAACTTTACAGAGGAACGACACGTCTGGTCAGACAGACTTGCTCGACATGGATGTCACTAGATCTTACAATCGAACTTTACAGAGGAACGACACGTCTGGTCAGACAGACTTGCTCGACATGGATGTCACTAGATCTTACAATCGAACTTTACAGAGGAACGTCACGTCTGGTCAGACAGACTTGCTCGACATGGATGTCACTAGATCTTACAATCGAACTTTACAGAGGAACGTCACGTCTGGTCAGACAGACTTGCTCGACATGGATGTCACTAGATCTTACAATCGAACTTTACAGAGGAACGACACGTCTGGTCAGACAGACTTTCTCGACATGGATGTCACTAGATCTTACAATCGAACTTTACAGAGGAACGACACGTCTGGTCAGACAGACTTTCTCGACATGGATGTCACTAGATCTTACAATCGAACTTTACAGAGGAATGACACGTCTGGTCAGACAGACTTTCTCGACATGGATATCACTAGATCTTACATTCGAGTACGGAAATAGGTCATATTACTTATACTGATCGGTTCCGGTATCTAGTCCACATCTATGCTCTTGGTAAAGGCGGCTCCTCAGTATGGCAGACATTTCGTTTAGACCAAGGTATCTCTGATGACAAACCACGAACAGGAGTCATCGTGGGAGCTACGGAAATAATGCTTCGACGTCAATGTATCTAGTAGATGAGGCCAAGAATGGTGAATGCTGATGACAGACAGGAAATGCAAAAGACAAAAAAGAGCGAGAGAGGGATGGGAAACAAACACTTCGCAAAAAGTTCGATAGACTTTGTTTAAACAGGGTGTATCGGCTATTGTAATTGCTAAAGTACTTCTCAACGTGAACTCATTCTTAAAAAAAAGTGTCTTTGACTTCGTCATCCTTTTGATCCAGAAAACCTACTTAAAAGGAAATGTTACCATAAAATATCCAGGATGTAAGTGTTACAATAATTTATTTGGGTCTGTCAGGCGAGGGCTGGCAATGCAGTTGAAGCACATCCCTCCCACACATGGATATAACGGTAAATGTGGGTCCGGCAGGCGAGGGCTGGCAATGTAGTTGAAGCACATCACTCCCACACATGGATATAACGGTAAATGTGGGACCCATGTCAATAATTGCGTCGGAGATAAAGATAACTCTTCATGGACTTAGTCGTAGCCTATGTAAGGTGGGGTAACCAGTTTCCATCTTTGATGTTTATACCTTCCTCAACCGATTTACAGCTGGGTGCACTGCGGGAGCGGTGATACCAGGAACAAACCACGCGTGGAATTTTTTATGTGCGTCCATGATTTCGTGGCACGGTGTAATTCCAGTCTTAGCAAGCAAGCTCACTGTTGACAATGCTACACGCTCCACATGGTTGAAAGAGTATAGTATTGTCAAAAACCGTGAGGACCAGGGATCGTTGCATTTGGTGCTGAGAAATATATATGTATATATACAAACGAAAGGTGTTCAAAATTTGTTGGGGTTAGTAGTCAAAATGCAAAATGATCTCCTGCAATGTTTATGCACTTCTCCCAGCGTTTAATTAATGCCCGAAAAGCTAAAGCTTAGAAAGATTTGTCAGTAGGGCTGAACGAATCCATGACAGCATGTTTCACATTGTTATCAGTGTCAAAATGCTGACTTTCCATGAATTCTTTAAGTATCCAAACAGGTGGCAATAGCTTGGAACGAAGTCTGGGCTGTAAAGAGGATTTGACAACACTTCCAAGCCGAGCTGCTGCAGATGGGACATAATGCAGGGAGCCGTATGCGGGAGCAGGAATCGCTTTGTGATCAAACCAGGCCGTTTTTTTCCCAAGTGGTTATGCACATCAGGCGAAATTGGTATGTACTGTCAAATGTAGATAGTTGCAATACGGTGTACAAAGTTTCCGCAGGTTTCACGCAAGAACCTTCATCACAACACGCTGTTCAATGCCAGCACTAATAGTGTTGGCCGCCAGCTTTATTTATCTGTCACGTGACTAGCCCATGGCAAGTAGGTCACCTAGGAGTAATATGACACAAATACCCCTAACTAATGATAGTGATTACGGCATGATATAACCCATTCAAGTAAAACTAGAACAAAAAGTTCAGGTTTGATTTGAACGCTCCTTGTGTATGTGTGTGTATGTGTGTGTAAATATATATATATATATGTGTGTGTGTGTGTGTTTGTGTGTGTGCAACGACGAATAAAGGGGGGGGGGGAGTGTGGGTACCTGTTTTTGAACCTAAAAAACATTGCCCAAGAAACCTATCTGTGACGAATGGACAATCTTTAGAGTCAAGTCAGAGACCTTGATAAAACTGTAGCAGAACTTTTTACTTATGAAAACATAAAGAGAGCAGTTGTACTCATCGCTCGTGACACCTGGCCCAGCACAACCGACTAATTAGCTGCTCGAGCCTAGTCCGAGAAGCAGGAAATCCTTCTCCATGCGACATTCTACTCGCGTCAGAGCTTGGTCCAGCATGGGGCATACGCCCCTGTAGAAATACAGGTCGACTAAGATTAAGACTAAGATTAAGACTAAGATTAAGACTGCACAACTAATCAGTGTCATATATATCATTGTTAACAATATTAACTACCTTAATGTAGTATCGATATAACTACTAGGCGACTACTCAACCCCATGTTTTTTTGGACATGAAAGCTTTTGACTGTGTGCGACACGACACGCTGGGGGAAATCATTACGGACATTGGGCTAGCGACGCAAGTTATTCAACTGATCGAAATACTGTACTAGGAACTACAAGCAAAGGTTATAATAGCAGAGCAGACATCAGACTGGATTAGGGCGCACAAGAGAGTATGACAAGTATACACGCTTTATCCCTTATATGTGTAATATATATGCGGCAAACATAATGAGAAAAGTCAAGAATCACAAAGAGTATAACAAGTTTGGCGCATTCCCAGTCGGTCGGAATGACATATCAGAACTAAGATATACAGATGCTAAAGTTGAGAATAATACTTAACAGACTGAAACCACATTGCCGAAGAACAATCGGGCTTTCGACGGGAAGGAGTACCATCGAGCAGATATTTAATGTTCGGCTAATGAATGAGAAGTACTCAGAGTATCAACAACAACTCTACCATGCCTTCATTGACTTTAAAAAGGCGTTTGACAGAGTGTGGCATGCGGCGCTATGGTCAACAATGACGCATTATAAGTTCAACAGTGATATTGTGAGGGTAATTGCAAACCTTTATCAGCAGGCGACAAGCGCAGTCTCTGTAGAGGGAACGCTAGGCGATTGGTTCCGCACGACGGTGGGTGGTGAGACAGGGCTGCATACTCTCCCCAACATTCTTCAATGTATTCTTGGAGAAAATAAAGGAGACGACCTTAGAAGGATATGTTGGCACGGTTAAAATAGGTGACAGGCTTATCACAAACTTTCGATTTTAAGATGATATTGATGTATTGGCAGGCACATAAAGGAGACTCCAGGAGTTGATTGGCAGATTGGATAGAGCAGCCCAGAGTTTTGGTATGGAAATAAATGCAGATAAAACAAAGCTCATGACTAATACCATAGAAGGGTTTAAATCTGTAATAGAGGCAAATGGGCAGGAACTTGAGGTGGTACTACGTTTCAAATATCTTGGATCATTAATCAGTGAAGAGGAATCGAAGCCAAAGGTAATTGCAAGAATAGCACAAACAAAAGCGGCTTAAACCTATGTGGAAAGACAAGCGGCTCGCCCTCGGCATAAACGTTAGACTAAAGCGCTCTTTTGTGCTATCAATATTTCTGTATGCCTGCGAGACCTGGACCATTACAGCAGATATCAAGGGCAGAATACTTGCAATGGAAATGAGGTGCTATAGAAAACTCCTAAATGTTACATATAAAGATCGCGTAACGAACGTAGAAATACGACAGAGAGTTGAAAACGATATTGGCCCGTTTGAAGATCTGTTCACACCAATCAACAGACGAAAGATGACCTGGTGCGAGCATGTCGCGAGGTCCAACGGAATTACCAACTCGATACTCTTTGGTTCCGTACCGAGACAGAGAGGGCGAGGGCGTCAAAGGAAGAGATGGGCGGACAACATCACTGAGTGGTCAAGCCTTCGTCCCGAGAGATACGTCAGGCGGCGGCAGACAGAGAAAAATGGCGTGGAATTTTGGGAATGTCTTCAAGTGTGCCCCAACGACCTGATGGGCTACGGGATGAACTGAACTGAACTGTCAGCTGTCCTCTCAAAGAACGCTGTGCGTCCTGAACAGATGATCCAGTTGATCGAACGACACAGCAAGGAACAACATCTATTCATAAACACCGGCAAGACTAATACAATGAGCACTAGCTAGACAAAATCCAGACCTAAGATTATCGTAGAGATATTACACAAATCACAACTTCACAAGTTTTGAATATCTTGACTATACACAACAAACAAGATTGCCATAACAAAACAAGGAAAGGAGAAGAATGGACATGACACTAACGTGTCGTATAGAACATGGAGCAAAATTACAACAAAAATAAAGATCATGAGGATGTGATCTTTCCGGTAGCAAATTTACAAATGCGAGACATGGTCAACCCCACAAATCCATTCGGTAAAGATTGAATCCTTTCAGCTACGGTAAAGATTGAATCCTTCGAGCTACGGTAAAGATTGAATCATTCGAGCTATGGTAAAGATTGAATCGTTCGAGCTACGGTAAAGATTGAATCCTTCGAGCTATGGTAAATATTGAATCGTTCGAGCTACGGTAAAGATTGAATCCTTCGAGCTATGGTAAAGATTGAATCGTTCGAGCTACGGTAAAGATTGAATCCATCGAGCTACGGTAAAGATTGAATCCTTCGAGCTAAAATGCTACAGGATGATCCTCAAAATACCATAGATAATGACAAATAAAAACACATCAATCTTGCAGAAGTTAGATATAGAGCAAGACTGGCTAGTAAACAGCATTCCGTCTAGGAAATTAACAAACTAAGGTCACATCTAACTTCAAAATAGCCTTGAAAGAATATACTAGAGAACATGGTGCCTGACAAAAGAGGCAGACCAAGGAAAAGATAGACAAAGGACATCACAGAGGCTCCGAGGTTGACAATAGCAGAGGCGGGAAAGCTGACCAGGGATCGAATGTCCTACAGATCGGATGTCTTGAGAACGATGTTCTGTGGGAAAGCTGACCAGGGATCGAATGTCCAACAGATCGGATGTCATGAGAACGATGTTCTGTTGGAGAGCTGATCAGGGATCGAATGTCTTACAGATCGGATGTCATGAGAACGACGTTCTGTGGGAGAGTTGATCAGGGATCGAATGTCTTACAGATCGGATGTCATGAGAACGATGTTCTGTGGGAAAGCTGACCAGGGATCGAATGTCCTACATATCGGATATCATGAGAACGATGTTCTGTGGGAAAGCTGACCAGGGATCGAATGTCATACATATCGGATATCATGAGAACGATGTTCTGTGGGAAAGCTGACCAGGGATTGAATGTCCTACAGATCGGATGTCATGAGAACGACTTATGTGGGAGAGCTGATCAGGGATCGAATGTCTTACAGATCGACTACCAGGAGAACGACGTTCTGTGGGAGGGCTGACTAGGGATCAAATGTCTTACAGATCGGATGTCATGAAAAAGACGTTCTGTGGGAAAGCTGACCAGGGATCGAATGTCTTACAGATCAGATGTCATGAGAACGATGTTCTGCAAAGCAACGGGTTCATGATGATGATGACGCCTACATTACGAACTACATTAATGCGGTAGCAATGCATCTACAAACAAAATACTAAGTGACATATGTTTACATATCCACAATGTAAACTATCTTAAGGTAATAGTTATTTAACTATAACAAAATTACTAAATTACATATGGCCGAAATGTTTACATTATGAGCAGCTTTTGTGTATTTTAGACTGAAGTTCCTTCAGCAAATTCTGGCCTTTTGTTTTTGCAACATTTATTCCTATAGTTGTCATTTTCTTTAGAATAACTTTTCTGTCTGAAATTTAAAACAAATGTCATTATATGCTCGATATGGATTATTATCTTAGTTCATACTTATGGAATTCTTCCATATTTGGTGAATATTCTGCAAAACGTTCAATTCTAAGGTCCTCTTTGTTGTTTTCCAGATATTTGAACAGATCTGGCAGTTTACTAGATTCACTCTCAGGAATACTGAAGGTGGCTTGTGTAATCGAAATGTTTGCAAGATGAGCAGTTGGGATGACAGACTGGATGGCGCTAGTCAGGCTGTAAACATCACAGTCAGATTTCTTCTCAATAAGCACGTGGAGAACAAATTCTGGAGACAGAAAAACGTGTTGACTATTTTGTAAAGATCGATGCCTAAATGAAAATAATGCGGAAAAAACGAATGAAAAAATGTAAAAGTTGATTAAAGTTTAATTTAATCAACATTTTAAAATTGGTATGGTCAGATACCGCAACGAGACGAGAACACAAACAAAACCTACGTTAATACCAATAGGCCTTCATCGGGGACAGCAAATAACAATACTGAAATAACAAATCAACATATAAGGAAAAAATGGTCTACCGATCTGATAGTAGACTCAGCCTGTCTAAGCGACTGGTTTGGTCAAATGCTCGACAGAATATGAAGGGAAGCGGTTAAAAAAAAGTGGCCAGGAAAGCATAAGAAGTGAGGGGGAATGTGCCGGATAAGCCAGTGGTGGCCAAATATGGAAACGGCCAAATAGTGATCCAAGTGGGAGAACAAAAAAGAAGTTGATATAGCAGGGAGGGGGGGACAATAATATAGGAGGGGGTGGAGGACTGAAAAAAGAAAAGGAGGGGGTGGGCAAAGGAAGACAAATAGATGGGAGCCAGTATGAAATTTTAAGAAACGGTATGGAAGATAATAATGCCATGCGGTTGGAGACAACCCATGCTGGAGATAAGTTTATTCTCAAGGGCGAATCGATGACGATCGTCAGAGAAGCAGGAAACTAAACCAGTGACACTAACGTCCGCCTTATCCCGGTGCTCAGGACCATTGAAGGGGCTGACAATTGGGGAACCCGTGCGGTTACGGATATCATTGATGTGTTGGCGGAAACACTCACGCAGTTCCATACCAGTTTCCTCAATGTATACCACACTGGCGACAGATGATAGAATAGATGAGGTTACGGGAATTGCATGTGAATCCCTCTTTGATGAAGAATTCTGCTTTGGGAAAGGTGATGGAGCGAGAAAGGATGCCATGAGGGCAGGTAATACAACCACGTGCATTTTTGCACGCCTGGTGCCTAGAAGGGTATAAGGGCTGGTGTGTAGGCGACTACTGATCAGGAAGTCCCTCAGGTTTCTGTCCCGTTGGTAGGCAACAAGGGAAGGATCGGGAAAAATTATACAAGGCAGGATCGGAGTGAAGAATTATGGAGATGGCGGAATAGGATATACCGGACAGAGGCGCAATGAGGGTGATAAGTAAGAACAAGTTTCACACGGTCAGAGGCGGGACGGTGAGTGGGAGTAGAAAATGAAAATATAAGCAAGTCCTTTGCAGAACATCGTCACTTACAACCGCCAACCTATTTGGTTGTCGTTTCTTGGCAAGTGTGCAAGTTCGTTAGGTTGTCATTCATTTCTTGACAAGTGTGCAAGTACGTTAGGTTGTTATTCACTTCTTGATAAGTGTGCAAGTACGTTAGGTTGTCATTCACTTCTTGACAAGTGTGCAAGTACGTTAGGTTGTCATTCATTTCTTGACAAATGTGCAAGTACGTTAGGTTGTCATAAGTTTCTTGGCAAGTGTGCAAGTACGTTAGGTTATCATACATTTCTCGACAAGTGTGCAAGTACGTTAGGTTGCCACTATTTCCGTACACGGAGATGAGGGCACGCCGAGAAAAGAACTTCGTATCTGCCAAATAGAACACGGTGGAATTCGAAACGAGTACTTTGGGATTGTGATGCAGATATATCACTCATAGGCCATGCTGCTTCACGTATGTCAATTAAGGGTACGCAATTGAACCCTTCAGATACAAAAACAACATTTAGGGTCACATGAGGAAGTTTCTATTCCTTTGTAGGCAATTACTTCAGATCATCTTATCCAAACACTTGATGACCCCATGCTCCAGATCATCTTATCCAAACACTTGATGACCCCATGCTCCATCTCATCATGTCCAAACACTTGATGACCCCATGTTCCAGCTCATCATGTCCAAACACTTGATGATCCCATGCTCCAGCTCATCATGTCCAAACACTTGATGACCCCATGTTCCAGCTCATCATGTCCAAACACTTGATGATACCATGCTCCATCTCATCATGTCCAAACACTTGATGATCCCATGCTCCATCTCATCATGTCCAAACACTTGATGATCCCATGCTCCATCTCATCATGTCCAAACACTTCATGACCCCATGCATCAGATCATCATGTCCAAACACCTCACGATCCCATGTATCAAATTTACAGTTCCAAGTGCATACTTGAAACAATGCAAAAATTAATTCTGTGGAAAACGGATCTTGGAAGTACCAATCTGAAATGCCCGTATGGTGCTAAGGTGAAGACACTGGGCTGCTTGTTTGTTTGGTTTAAACGTGAAGCTTCATTAGCAACTGTGTTTAGATCACAATTTCTGTTTTAGTGGGTCTAAAATGCCTATTACGCTTTTCAGCCCTCCGAAGAGGAGCTAGCCAACCTCGACAACACTGGACTATAACGTTGGACTGTAGCGTTGGACTGTAGCGTTGAGCATGGATCCACAAAAAACTTCATTTGTTTAGAAACCTCTCGCAAATCGTACGTCCTTCATGAAAACAACACACGATACAGAGGTCACTCCAAATAACATACACAAATATGCTGTAATCTCAATCCGCTCGGGAATATTTCAACAATTATTCAACCACAGAGTGATGAAAGACACAGAAAGAAGTTCCAACCGTTTGTACATCTGGAAAACCGTTTGAAGTGAGTACAACAGATTAAACACACTTAATAGGAGTCAGGTACAAAGGACGAGGTCATCTTATTGGCCTGGAAGTTTTACATATGCCGATAAAGTGGATACACAAGTCAACCTCACTTCCACGAGGTACAAACCTGAACTGAAATATATAAATCAGCTAAATGAGCCTGTACTGAAAAGGGTAAATTAATTGTCATGGGCATCACAAAAGAAGAAAGCTATACCACCAGCTAACACTTTTAATACAACAACAACATTATGATAATTTTTCTGCAAGTATTTTTTTTAAAAATAAGTAAGTAGCATGTCCTTTCGAAAACATCCCTAAAACAACTGCCAGCCTGTTGGCTGTCATACGTTTCTTATCAGGTATGGTAGGTTATAGTTATTTCCGCGCGTTGAGAAACAATCGTACCAAGAGCATTACTGTCAAACTACACAGGAGGATTCGTACCCTGTAATTTGGGATTGTGAAACGGACGTTTCTTCATCTTGTTCTTCTTCGTTTGTTCTCAATCTCTCGCTACCAATCCATGTAAAGGGCTTTGCAAGTAGCAGGATGTAGTCCGGAGAACGGACAGCACTGTGTTGTAGTTTACAGATTGACTGCGATATTTGCACCTTTCGGTCCAAGACATCCGACTTCAGCAGACATTTTTAAGTACCGGGTTAGCCTTCCCTCTTCGATCACTTCGCGGTAGCCAGTCTGCTCTGTTGCAGCCCGTTGTCCAGGATGGAGAATGATTTTGGCAGCTCTTGTTTTATGGCTCTGGCGCTAGCAGTCAGCTTTGGATTGCTGACAGCTGCAGCTTAGACACTGCTCAGCATCTTGATCCCAAACTGACCTTTAACCCATAAACCACACTGCCTACATCATAATTAGCTTAGTAAAGTAAAGTATATTTGTAATAATTAGCTTACACTCACTAAATGTTTATTTATTTTGAAATGAACTTCGTGTCTGTCGTTTAACCTATAAGTTTCATACTGTCAGCCGCATCATTATAAGTTTCTATGTGATTCTCAATTATACGTTTACATTAAGCCATAACCCAATATTTGTTTCCGTTTTTCACAAGGTCCAAATGTTGTTATTGATCATGTTTCAATGGCAAGAAAATCTTGCTCTTGCTCGTGATCTTGATCTTGATGACACGTTCCTCTACGTAGATGCGGGTCCCAACTTCGTCTCCAGCGGACCCTGTCTTGTGCGACGGAAGTGCAGTGCGTGGTAAGTGCTCCTCTAGAGGCATCTCGGATGTGTACAGCAAATGAGTCAGACTAACACGCGGTCTTTCCTTACCTCCGGTGTACCAGACTGCTACCGCTGTGCTCCATCGACCATCGTTTCGTTGTAACATGTGTCCTGCCCATATATGTATTGCCTTGTCTGCATGGATTACCGCATCCTTCAGCTGGGAAAATAGTTTTATGGAGAATTTTTATGAGAAATGTGGAGACCTTGCATACGTTGGTTCCGAGAGTCATTCCGACCAAGCGTCTCTCCAGGGAGGCCCGGGTTAATTATACATTTGTCCTCTAGTGATTTTGTTAGTGTCCTCGTCTCGGCACCACAGCACACCGCGAGGAGAACAGTGGAATTGAACAGAGAGCCTCGTAGATCCTGGCTATGGAGAAAGTCCAGGAGTGTTTTAATACACGAGAATGCTGCCCATCCAGAGCTGCGACGTCTTGTCAGTTCAGGTTCCAGGTTATTCTCCATATTGAGAAGACGCCCAAGATATATGTACTCTTTGACATCCTCTAATCGTACCTCGCCAAGGAAGACTGGATTACAAGTGGCGAAGCGATTGCGCAACAATTTGATCTTCGAGACATGCATCTCCAGTTCCGCTTTCTTGTCCTCTCTATCTAGTAGCTGCATCATTTGGGTGCATTCTGCTGCTCTGTGATGAGACATATGTCATCGGCAAATCAAAGGCGATTTCGGCGTCTGCCGTCATTAAAAATTCCAAAGGTGTTTCAGTTGCATCGGCTAATGACTAATTCCAAACATGCACAGAAGAGGCTCGGTAAGATAAGATCGCCCCCTTCTGAATTGGTACCACAATATGGACGTTGGTGATAATTCTGATGTAACCAGGATGAACACCTTGTTCCAACAGTTAACGCCAGACAAAATTATGTCTACTGAATCAAAAGGCTTTTAATAGTCAATGAAGATGAATGTGAAGGGCTTATGGAACTCTCGGGCTGCCCCAATAAGGCAGGTTAAAATATGGTCCATTGTGCTGTACGCCGAAAACCTGCCCGCTCAACGAGAATGGTACAGACTCTGGTAACGATGCATTTTGACAACAGTTTGTACGTGACCGTGGAGGAGAGTAATTGGGCGATAGTTTCCGAGATCCTTTTTGTCTCCATTCTTGTGCAAGAGTGTTGTCCTTGAGGTTTGCCAGGCGACAGATGTTCCTCCCGAATGAAGATAATGTGAAAAACGTTGTTCTGGGGCTTGGTAAAGGGGTAGATCGCAAGTCTGGATGACGTCCGCAGTGATGCCATCTCCACCTGGTGATTTTCCAGATGGCATTGACTCAACAGCATGGCGAATTTCTGATGGCAGGAAGTCTGGAAAAGGGGGTAAAGTGGATGGACAAGTATTTGGAGGGGGCTATGATGATCTTAACAAAGTTGTTATAGTAAACGTTCATTATTGACTCCATGCCCAGCTTTGACGTTGTGTGAGACCCATCGGAAGCTTTCCGGCAAGGAATGATTTGGCTGTGCTCGGCAAGACTAAGAGTAGCTAATTGGATATTCAGCAGCTTTCATGAGACGTTCGCGGGGAAAGTTTTGATGATCTCTAAGTTTTTGACGACAGATCTTGCTAAGGGTCGTGAAGGCTGTGTAGTTGTCCGGAGAACGAGCCATCTTACGCCGTTCCTCTAGCAAAGCTCGAGTGGCAGATTTTGAAATGGATGTGATTGTTGCACTCATAGTTGCATAGTCAGAGTCGATGACGGTGTAGATAGAAGCTCCGAGCTGCTTCCTAGTTGCGAGGGTGGTAGCAATCGAGGGCTTGATAGCGTCTCTGGACCACGATATTATCGCTGCTGCTGGAACTTGACGAGTTTTGGATCGAAGTGGAAACGGGCATGGAGGAGGCGATGTTATCGCCTTCTTTTCTCTCCAGGCAGTACCAATCAATTGATTACACAAGAGTGGTTGGATAAAGGCGGATCCAGTGGTACTGCGTCTGATAGTTTGGTGCAGCTTGTTCAATACATTATCCTGTTCTTACGTGTATCTGAACACCTGTTTAGATTTCCAGTGGCTGGTGTTTTCCTCTGGGTATTAGTACAACACATGGCAGGTGGTCGCTCTCTTGTGCTCCAAGTACGCCCCTGTGCGTGGATACAGCAACATTACTGGCTATAAGTGCCAGGTCGAAAACACCAGCCGTATCCCCAGGTCGGGATGCTAGTCTAGTTGGACGTCCATCGTTCCCGACAGTGAGGTTTGTGTGGACTAATGCCTGGCTCAAAAGGGGGGGGGGGTTTCTTCCTTCACATTCATCACCTGTCCCCGCTTGCCGGGCCCGCATGGGTTACTGTATCACCCTTATCCTGGACACCTGATGGTAACATTATCCTTGAAGCAAGTCTTCTGTATCATAAAGATGTCGAAGTCGCATACCATTTTTTAGAGAATGACTTCACGTTGGGTAGCGCTGCGGCGATTCCAGTACCTTGTACGTACATTTGTTAACCCAAGTCTATCTGACTTTCTTCTATATTTTCTCTTTCCGGCTCTTTTCTTTCTCTTTCTCTTTTTGTCTCCCCTTCCTTTCCTTCTGCATCCATTCACCTTGGCGCCATTTGCTAGAGACATCGACGTCAGAGCACGATCTTTGTAGCCCCGTGATGACTTTTATGTGTGGTTTATCATCAAAGTGTTCATTCTCCTAGAAGAGATCCCTACTCGGTTTGTGGTCGGTTGTTTCCACCGTTTTTGTTGTGGTGTGACATCATGGTTTTAGTAACAATGAAAATCAACCAAGCGTGTCTACCAATTCACGACCAGCTTTGTAAACCAAATTACGATACAATCCTAGGATGATCTGTGCAATTTTGCTAACCGATCACTTGATACACACTGGATGTGTTATATTGTTACTACCCATACCACAAAATGATAGTATTAACTACCACCATCGTAGAAAATTTACTCAATGTCACGGTACAAGTGACGTTGAATCCAAACCACATGTGTCTTCCCAGTAAGTCAGTTTCTGCAACACAATCACAACAATATCAGTGATAATCCGTGAAAACTAGTTAACCGAAAACTTAGCCAGAAACTAGCTACACACGGTCATTGTTATTGCCTCACTTTCTACACCCTGAATGCTTATATTAACTTCAAACTCACGCGGAAATGCCTGAGCAAATGTAATCCATGTCCGCCATTAAGTGGACACCACACCATTCTACTTTATGATGCTGGTTAAAAGCTATTTTTGCTTTGTTCATTTTACTGTCGATGTGGGATCACTGACTCGTGTTAATGCGTTTCCTTACTTACTTAATCACTCCTCTTCTACCGTGAGGTGTATAGCTTAGCCAGAGAGAACACCATACTGCTCTATCCGCCGTCTGTCTCCTAGCCTCTTTCCAATCCAGTCATCGGTTAATTAGGGACTGTCGAATGTAGTCTTCCCAACGTACTTTGAGATGTCCTGGGGGTCTGTGTTCTTGGTTTTTTTATCTCCTATGACCACCTTGGTATTCAATCTTCTTCCATTCTACAGACATGACCAAGCTACTGTAGTTGGGACTGCTCCACTCGCGTCTGCAGGGGTTGGGCTTCGATATTGATACGAATTGTCTGGTTAGGGATTTTGTCCCTTTTCGTCACCTGAACCACCTTTCTTAGGTACCTCATTTCTAAAGATTGTAGTTGCCTTTTTTGGGTTCTGGTATTGCCACTGGCTCACATCTGTATATCAGGACAGGCACATAGGTCGAGCGGTATACATTCATCTTTGTTTTACTGCTTATTTAACTTTTGCTGAGAAATCCTCTGTTCACTGCATGGAAAAATATATTAGCTGCTGCCCTTCGTGCAGCTAACTCTTCTTTGATTCCTTCCCTGCTATATATTACCACTCCAAAATATTTCAAGTTGCTGACCTGCTCCAGTGCTCGTGTTCCCAGGGTTATCTGATGTCTCTTCTCATCTCTGGCGATCACCATAGTTTTTATTTTGGAGTTGCTGATGTGCATTCGTCTCTTCTTCAATTCTTCTTCCCCAGCCTGCAAATTGATCCGGAGATGGGCCTCGGATTTTGTGATCAGGGCGGCGTCATCTGCAAATGCTAGTTCCGATATGTAACTTGGTCTCATCTTCCAGTACCCTACTTCATACTTTTTTGTCCATTCCTTGCAAGCTTTGATGACTTCATCCATAAGGAGTATGAAAAGGTACGGTAATAGAATGTCACCCTGTCTTACTCCGCTAGTGGACTTGAACTCTACTGGCTTTTGATTTCATGTCCTCACATAATTTCTGCATGTTTTATAGAAAATTTATATGGCAGAGATCAGGGGTCCTGGGATGTTCTTCCTTATCCGAACAATCCCAGAGTTTGTCCCAAGGAACTTTATCAAATGCTTTCTCCAAATCCAAAAAGCAGAGATGCATCTCCATGTCATACTCAATAGCCTTTTTACTCAGCTGTCTGAGTGTAAAGATAATGTCTTGAGTACTTCTGTTTGCCCTCAGCTGTCTGAGTGTAAAGATAATGTCTTGAGTACTTCTGTTTGCCCTCAGCTGTCTGAGTGTAAAGATAATGTCTTGAGTACGTCTGTTTGCCCTCAGCTGTCTGAGTGTAAAGATAAGGTCTTGAGTACTTCTGTTTGCCTTCAGCTGTCTGAGTGTAAAGATAAGGTCTTGAGTACTTCTGTTTGCCCTCAGCTGTCTGAGTGTAAAGATAAGGTCTTGAGTACTTCTGTTTGCCTTCAGCTGTCTGAGGGTAAAGATAAGGTCTTGAGTACTTCTATTTGCCCAAAACCCACATTGAGTCTCCTTCATATTTGGCTCTGCTAGACCTCCTAATCGCCGTTCTAGAATCATAGAATAGATTTTCCCGGGGACACTAAGAAAGGAAACCCCTCTGTGATTTTCACATTGTCGATTGCCACTTTTAAAAAATATTGATATTATTATGGCAAACTCCTAATCTCTTATTATCTTCTTGTGGGGCCAAGCTGCCTTGATAATCTTCATGAATAGTATCTCTCCTGCCGTTCCCATGTATTTAACCATCTCTGGTGTTATACCATCATGTCCTGCTGCTTTACCAATCTTAATTTTCTCCAATGCTGCCTTTAGTTCTTCCATTGTGATATTATCGTTTCCCTCCATGGCTCCCTCTTCTTGAATTGGGACTGTTATTTCCAGAGCTTCATTTTCCTCTGCTCCAAGTAGATTTGAGAAATATTCTTTCCATCTGTGTATTACCTTTTCTGAGGTGGTCAGCAACCCACCTTGTTTATCTTTAACAAATTTCAGGGGCCATTCCTTTTCCTTCCACATCATCTTTAGTCTCCTATAGAATAGTTTCTGGTTTTTTCCAGCATTATTTTCTCTCCAAATTTTTCCCAATATTTCTATTTGGCCTTGATCATACTCTTCTTTGCTTCTGTTCTAAAATTTACATATTCTTTATATTTCGTTGTTCTTTTGTTTTCCTAGTCCATAGGAATTGCTTCCATGTCTTTTTCTTTTCTCGAATTATTCTTTTCACTTCTTCTGTCCACCATGGTGTACTATTTCTCTTCTACCCTTCTCTGGTTTGACCGCATGCTTACTGCAGCCTGTTCTAGCCAGAGCATTTTCATATCTTCTTTAGATTCCTCTATTTTTCCTTGTGCTGTTGTTATGAGCCCTTGGTATCTCTTAACATCTGGTGCTCTTAGCGTGTAAGCCTTAATTTTGTTTTCTCCTTGTGTGTTATTATGTTTCTTGGTTGTTGATGGATGTTACCTGGGTGGATAACATTTTTTAAGATTTCTCTCTCTGTTTTAACTAGGTAGTGGTCGCTTCCTATCTCTGGTCCTCTGAACACTCTAGCGCCCTTCAAATGCTTGAAATCACTTTTCCTCACTATTGTGTAGTTAATTATTGATCTTTCATTTCCTGCCGGCTCGCATCTTATGTAGTCATGGACACGCTTGTGTGGAAACCTTGTATTTGTAATAACAAGGTTTTGTTTTCTGCAGAATCTCAGCCGTGGTTTTCCCTTGTCATTTAAGACATCTTCTCCATATCTACCGATCACTCCATCTCATTTAGAATAATCGTTTCCAACTGAAGATTCCAAGGAGATGTATTTCATTTTGGCAATCGTCAGCAGTCCTTTGAAGGAGCTCATAAAATTCATCTTCTATGTCAGTGTTCTCATCTT
Source organism: Ariolimax columbianus (assembly GCA_036924085.1). NCBI lineage: Eukaryota > Metazoa > Mollusca > Gastropoda > Stylommatophora > Arionidae > Ariolimax > Ariolimax columbianus. The sequence goes on from JAVGWX010000022.1 coordinate 48,200,118, forward strand.
CGTTTGGTGCATACACAGTGACTATATCCATTTTACTATCCTCCATTTGTAGGCTTAGAACCATCAGTCGTTCTGAAATGAGCTGCCATCCTTTAATTTGTTTTTTATTACTTTCCTCTATATAGCCCACCCCTCTCCTGGCTCGTTCACTCATGGGAACCCCGTTGTAGTATTACATGTTGCCGTCATGGTCCAGAACGCCCTGTCCCTTTTTCTTTGTTTCTGTAAGTGCCAGAACTGTCAATTTTGCTCTCTTTAGTTCACTTTCTTTTCCGTTTATACTTCTTACATTCGACATTCGTGATCCTTATTTCTCGTCTGTTCGTCGCCGTTGAGATTAGTCCGGTTTTCTCTATGGTTTGACTTACAATCGTTTGTTAAGACAAACCGGTGATTAGCCTGTACTGTCTTTGCATGGTAGAGGGGCTGCCTCTTTACAGCCTCCATGCCTGCCGACCCGTTTTTGTCCACGGCTGCTTATTTATTGGCAGCTAATCTCCAAATCAGGAGGCCTTTCAGCAATCCGCAACTCTGCTGACGCGCCTGGTAGGAGATGGGTTACTCCCTCGGGTAAATGCGTTTCCGAGATATTTAAATGCGCCTATATTTGCTAGTTGATTATTTCCTATCTCAATTGGTGTAGAGTTTAATATATTTAGTGTCATGCCATCTGTGTTCTTGATATTACTGTTCAGTCCCACTTGTCGACTAACCGCAATCAGTCATTCAGTTTTCACATTACTGTGCTGGTCTGTGTGAAAATAGTGCAATCCAGACCTTCCAGTGTGTAAAATAATGTCCATTGTTTACACTAATGTCCATCTTACTGCTCGGAGTAGTCTGCTATGGCCTGTTACATACCAAATTCTATGCCAGTTAGGATCAGAATGGTTGGCAATAGGAATCCTTTTCGCGCTCGTGTTTTTACGTTAATAGTTTCTTTGATGATGGAAATTTAAAGAAAATGAAAATAAGGAATCATTTTTGAAGCATTTAGTCAAATTTAATACGTTTTTAAGATATCAATTATAAAAATCGAACTTAAACAAAAATTCCCACTTGAGAGCTGGGCCGATAATAGATAATACATATTTAGCAATTGATTGTTGAAAGTAAAGAAGGCTATACTAAACTCACAAAAACCACTTACCTTTGGAGAATTCGTTGACTATGTTGTGTCTATTATGTTTAGAAATTTTCAAAGTGCTGTTTTTTAGGGAAGCTATGATATCCTCAACATTTGCATTCGCTCCAACTCTGAACAATTGAATAAAATAGATGATGATTTACAAAAAGTGCATGTTTCTAGTAAAATTCACTAAATGATTTAAATTGAGTACCAGTGATGCATACATTTCTTTTTTTTACATTCACATGCAGTAATGTTTATTAATTCCATTTTCAATTGCTTGTTTGGTTTTTGTAATCTGGATTCTGTGGCAATAAAACAAGCAGGTGAATGTCTATTGCCAGATACCCGAAGTCTATTTATAGTAGGTTCTTCTCACAGCTGATCTTCCTGTTGTTACAAGGCCTGTCACAACTCCTAGACGACACACCACCCAAAACGTCAGTTTACTAGGCCTGTCACAACTCCTAGACGACACACCACCCAAAACGTCAGTTTACTAGGCCTGTCACAACTCCTAGACGACACACCGCCCAAAACGTCAGTTTACAAGGCCTGTCACAACTCCTAGACGACACACCGCCCAAAACGTCAGTTTACAAGGCCTGTCACAACTCCTAGACGACACCGCCCAAAACGTCAGTTTACAAGGCTGTCACAACTCCTAGACGACACACCGCCCAAAACGTCAGTTTACTAGGCCTGTCACAACTCCTAGACGACACACCGCCCAAAACGTCAGTTTACTAGGCCTGTCACAACTCCTAGACGACACAGCGCCCAAAACGTCAGTTTACAAGGGCTGTCACAACTCCTAGACGACACACCGCCTCAAACGTCAGTTTACTAGGACTGTCACAACTCCTAGACGACACACCGCCCAAAACGTCAGTTTACAAGGCCTGTCACAACTCCTAGACGACACACCGCCCAAAACGTCAGTTTACAAGGCCTGTCACAACTCCTAGACGACACACCGCCCAAAACGTCAGTTTACTAGGCCTGTCACAACTCCTAGACGACACACCGCCCCAAACATCAGTTTACTAGGCTTGTCACGACTCCTAGACGCCACCCCCCCCCCCCAACGTCAGTTTACTAGGCCTGTTACAACTCCTAGACGCCACCCCCCCCCCCAACGTCAGTTTACTAGGCCTGTCACAACTCCTAGACGACACACCGCCCCAAACATCAGTTTACTAGGCTTGTCACGACTCCTAGACGCCACCCCCACCCCCCAACGTCAGTTTACTAGGCCTGTTACAACTCCTAGACGCCACCCCCCCCCCCTTCCCCAACGTCAGTTTACTAGGCCCTTCACAACTCCTAGACGACACGCCCCCCCCCCCCACCCCCCCTAACGTCAGTGTTGGAATGAATGATCAATTTATGCTGCACAATGTTTCATTCACTATCATCCATACACGATTTCTAGTGACAGCAATGTTTTTATGTGTGCAGGCGTCAAAGCAGGTCTGATCTTTAATCGTGTCACTACAAATATCAAATATCTGTGCTGTATCTTATTTTCCCTTTCAGGATTTGAGGTTCTTCTACTGCTTCTTCGTTCATCCTCAGATCAAGGTTCCGGTTTCTCTTACAAAGGACACCGTTGTTTGTAAGGTTGTTTCATCTCCATACTGCTTCTGTCTCATATCTGTCTGACGAGGTCTGTATTATTCTCTCTTTTCCTGCGTGAGCGTGCAACTTTGCAGGATGTGTTCCACGGTCATGATATGTTCCCCCCATGGGCACCTGTCATCTGTCCCAATCCACATTTTGTTGTAAAGATGACCCTTAGTCTGTTATGCCCAGTTCTCAGTCTGAAGATGATGACTTGCTCTTCTCTAGTTAAGTTAAAGTAAATGTCTTCTTTTCGGAAGTCGGGGTGTTGATCAGCCCATATTACCCTGAAGTTGCCTTTAAGTATGGTCTTGGCCTCATTATATGTGATGCTCAAGTCTGTTTGTGAGGATGGTCCTCCACTCTTTGCTAGTTTGTCTGCAGCCTCCTTGCCTTCAATATTGTAGTGGGATGGGATCCACTGTATGACCAATCGTGTGTGTTCTGCTGAGAGCTGTGTCATGGAGAACATACATTGCTCGAGATCTTCATCTTTCTGTTGTTTTAGCGCTGCTAATACTGACGCGGCATCAGACAGGAATACTATGTTTTCTTGGTGGATATCTTTATATTGGATTACAAGCTCAGCTGCGGCCTTCAGTGCCTCTACTTCTGCACTGACGTTATTGGAATATGTTCCCGCTGTTAATACTCGAGTTGTTTCTTCTACATTCCTTAGTCTGTAATAGACCCCTCCACCTCCATTGGATGTGGCTTTGTTAGATGATCCATCTGTATATACATGTATCCATGTTTCTGGTGGGTATACTCTCCTAAGATATTCTTCTGTGATAAATTTCCTTTCTGAATTTTCTCTTTTTCCCCATTCCCTCTATGGTTTCTACCATCTCAGGGGACTTGGCTTTTTTCCATGGTGGGATTTGTGATGTTTGTTTTAGATCTCTAACCATTGCCTCGCTTATGATTTGGTCTGCTCTTGCAAGTTCTTTTGTTTTTGATACGAAGTGGTTTCTCTTGAATCTCCCTCTTCCTATGCGATTTATCCTGTCATATATTGGGTGATCAGGCATTCGTTTGAACTTCCTCCCCTTCTGGAGTGTTTTTTTGGTATCTGCGCGTCTCCATTCTTTCGATCGTGTGATGTTCTCCATTGCATTTATTGGTGTTGTTCTCATAGCTCCAGAAATAATACATTTACCTTTATTTTGGGTTGTATTTATTCTGTGAAAGTTATTCTTTGTTGGTGTGGACCATGCTGCTATCTCATATTCTAGCACTGGTCTCACATAATATGTGTACAGTTTCTTTAAGGTGCACCTGTCCATTCCTCATGTTGAGCCTGATATCTTCCTCATTATCGATATTATGTTCTTAGCTTTGTTGGTGGCTTTTTTAATATGGTTTTTCCATGTCAACCTTGGGTCCATTGTTATTCCCAGATGAGTTGGACTTATATCAAGGGGGAGAGTTTGGCCATTTACTTTCAGGATCACTTCTTGAAACTTGGCAGATAGAGAGAAGATTGTGTACGTAGTTTTGGATTCGTTTATAGTGATTTACCATTTTTGTGTGCATGTCTCTATTTTAATTAGAGCCTCCTGCATTTGGTTTCTAGCTACAGACGTCCATAGTGCCAGGTCATCTGCATATAGTGCACTGTGTACTTTTAGGGATTTCTGTGATTATATCATTGATGTATATGAGGAACAGCACGGGTGAGAGTATTCCACTTTGTGGAACTCCTTGTTCCATTTTCATCTTTTTTTCATCTTTTTGCACTCTTGCTGTGCAGTTATCTAGATAATTACTGATCCACTTGTATATGTTGATGGTTACACCCATTTGTTTGAGTTTTAACCCGGGCTTCCATATTCTATCAAAGGCTTTTTCTAGATCTATCTAGACCGTTTTCTTTTTTTCTTGAAGTGCATCTTCTATCTCCTGCGAGATATATGTCACCTGATCTTCAGTCAATCTGTTTCTACGAAAACCTGCTTGTTGAGGGATACGTAAATTTTTAGGTTAAATTGTAAGGAATATGTCAGTTATCCTTTATCCTCACGTCTGTCAATTTAATTTTGTTGTCATAGCATACCGGTGCTAAAAAATTCCCCTTATCAGGTTGTGCACATAAAGATGTCAACTGCCTCTTCTTGAGATATGTTGTTAGCATGTTCTAAACGTGCGAACAGCAGCAACATATTCAATGGCATCTGTAACTGTTCTTGAAAGTGTCAACAGTAAAATCGTTAAGAGATTTTAATCAATCATTACTTCTAATTGTTTACTGATTGTCTATGATTGCTTCTGCAGTGAAGAACCAGTTGGAAAACCTTGGAAAGGTGTTTGATATCTCTAACAGAGATACATCACAAACGGTACAGCAAACAGGAAGAACAGCAGGTAGAGAACAACAGGTCGTAGATCAGATCAAACTAAATGAAAAATTCAAGATTCACCAAACATAATTCCAAAGAAATAAGTAAAAGTGTAATATATTTTATAGTAGTTCTAAAGTAATGAAAATAATGTAGCCGGCTAGCTGGTTTCGGTTGCCAGCTTGGAGTTTTCTATGCTACATTCCAGAAATGTTAGCATTTTTTTTGTTTAAAAAGTTGTAAATGTGGATTCGTCGTTGATAATAAGAGAAACGTACACAGAGTTTTGTTTATTGACACACATATTTACTGCTTAACCCGCAGAAACGTCCACTTTAAAAACACTGGACAACAAATTTATACTTTTGTGTGTACCTGAGATAATTCAAGTTACTTTTATGTTCTTTGGGCTGCTGAAAATGAATCTGGCCATTACATCTGATTAGCTCTAGTTTTTTTTAAAATATCTTTTAGATTATTGCATAAACACTGTCACATGATAATAAGGCTCAACGCGCAACTGATTCACACCGACGCCTTTTTGCCTCTCGTTTGTAATGCGTTTCTAGCGCATATTTCACAAGGGTTCAACAATTGTTTGCTAGCATTGTTGCGTTCCACTTCCCTTCGTACCTTTTTTCTAGAGTAGTAATGTCCAGATGAAATCGTTTCCCCGGCTTCGTCACTGACAGCACCTTAAGTTACCAAGGATGAAACTCACATATGAATATAAAAAGTGTAATTTCAAGGACACCTTGCACCCTAGTATGTCGTAGTTCTGGAACAGTTTCTACAAGCTCCTGGAAATTGTCTTATTGTTTTTCTAGAAAGTTTGTGGTCACATGCTGGAAAACATTCCAAGTTAACATTTTGTCACTCGTGATGATATCATCAATTCGTTGATCGTTTCTGAGAACTGACAAATACACTTTCCTTCATGTTATCTTTACTAGGCCTTATAGATTTGTCACGAAGATATACAAATCTGCACCCACACACACATTTCGATTGGCCTTTATAAAATCTTTCATTAGTCCAAGTCATGTGACGAGAAAGAAGCAAAGTCTAGTGGGATTCTACAAGTGGTTAGGCAGGTACATTTTTTTCCCCCCTGGTTCAAAAGATTGACTTTTGGGCGAGGGGGTGGTGGACGTCAATCCATTTTCTTCCATACGTTCTGGCATGGCTGTCTTACAGACAGAGAAAACAGTAACACTTCGTGTAACTCTGTCGTAGCCTCATCCAGATGGCAATGACTTTCAGATCACCCCAAATCTGCCATTTATACTTGTCATAGTTGATGTTGTGTAACAGCTGTTTCATGTTGGTGTTCGTTTCTTTCATGTGGACTGCATGCCAAATTGGAACAGATGATAAACCGTTACCATTATGAAGCAGCACACCTATGACGAATAAATGGACAGCCTCCAGCCGCCATGATGTGCAGTACTGCCACCAGACTCGCTGTATCAACGCAAGCAATGAGGTTAACTGTTATTTGGAATAATTGAAGATCTTTTGCCGAGTACGAAACACAGAAACGTGCACAATTTCTTCAAGAAAGTGCCATTGCTAAGGCCTAACTGCAGTATGTCTGCTTCTAGAAAGTGCCATTGCTAAGGCTTAACTTTGGTAAGTCTGCTTCTAGAAAGTGCCATTGCTAAGGCTTAACTTTAGTATGTCTACTTCTAGAAGGTGCCATTGCTAAGGCTTAACTTTGGTATGTCTGCTTCTAGAAAGTGCCATTGCTAAGGCTTAACTTTAGTATGTCTGCTTCTAGAAAGTGCCATTTTAAGGCTTAACTGCAGGATGTCTGTTTCTAGAAAGTGCCATTGATAAGGCTTAACTTTAGTATGTCTGCGTATAGAAAGTGCCATTTTAAGGCTTAACTGCAGTATGTCTGTTTCTAGAAAGTGCCATTGATAAGGCTTTACTTTAGTATGTCTGCGTCTAGAAAGTGCCATTTTAAGGCGTAACTGCAGTATGTCTGTTTCTAGAAAGTGCCATTGATAAAGCTTAACTTTAGTATGTCTGCGTCTAGAAAGTGCCATCGCTAAGGCTTAACTCCGTTATGTCTACTTCTAGAAAGTGCCATTGCTTTATTTATTTGACAATTTAAATTGTTTCCTGAAATCATTTATTTCACTTGGACAAATCCATATGGTTGTGGAGACTCTTGAATAAGTAAGAAATTAGGATGCTTTGATGTAGATGTTTTCACAAGTGACGAATCTACACTGTTTGATATCATCGTCATCAGCCAGCCATGGTATCAAATTCTGGGACATCCGGAGCAGGCACTGGCTGCACAATGGAGGGAATATTCGGATGTCTCAAGTAGTTTTTTCTTCCTAGAAATACCATGTCCATTAGAGGAGTAATACACAAGCTACAATAATCAAGATTAAATGCCGGTTTTCTCCACGACCTTGAAACTGCGATACGTATCGAGCGTCCTTTTCGGTCCAAAGAGCAGCGCAGATTAGCTGCACACCATTGACAAGATATGTGTTGGTCTTATTCTGGTCCCCGATATCACAACTAAAGTAAAAGCTGTAAGCTTTCTTTATGATGGGTGACCCGAGGAAGGAGAAACCTGATAAGATGGGGAGATGGGTGACTCGAGGCAGGAGAAACCTGATAAGATGGGGAGATGGGTGACTCGAGGCCCAGTTTGATGAAGTGTAGAATCATGCCCCCATTTTGACTTTGGGGCACTGATGCCCAGTTTGATGGAGTGTAGAATCATGCCACCGTGTTTACTTTGAGACTCTGATGCGTAGTATGATAGAGTGTAGAATCATTCCACCAAGTTGAATTTGGGACATAACTGCCAAGTTTGATGGAGTGTATAACCAAACAACAATGTTGACTTTGGGACTTTAATGCCCAGTTTGATGGAGTGTAGAATCATACCACAATGTTGACTTCGGAACATTAATGCCCAGTTTGATGGAGTGTAGAATCATACCACAATGTTGACTTCGGAACATTAATGCCCAGTTTGATGGAGTGTAGAATCATACAACAATGTTGACTTTGAGACACTGATGTCCAGTTTGATGGAGTGTAGAATCATGCCACCATGTTGACTTTGGGACACTGATGTCCAGTTTGATGGAGTGTAGAATCATGATACAATGTTGACTTTGGGATATTAATGCCCAGTTTGATGGAGTGTAGAATCATGCTACCATGTTGACTTTGGGACACTCATGCGCAGTTTGATAGAGTGTAGAATGATTTCTTGGCTGGCAGGTTTGATATCAGCTGTACTGATGGTAGGAATAGTAGCAATAACCTCGGGATTGTGTACATCAGTCGACAAGAATGTGTCCATGATTGCTATTACAAGATTCTCTGCTCTAACTGGAGCTGCTCAAGATATAAATGTGTCTATCATTGCTACTACACGATTCTCTGCTCTAACTGGAGCTGCTCAAGATATAAATGTGTCAATGATTTCTACTACAAGATTCTCTGCTCTAACTGGAGCTGCTCAAGATATAAATGTGTCCATGATTTCTACTACAAGATTCTCTGCTCTAACTGGAGCTGCTCAAGATATAAATGTGTCTATGATTGCTACTACACGATTCTCTGCTCTAACTGGAGCTGCTCAAGATATAAATGTGTCCATGATTGCTACTACACGATTCTCTGCTCAAAATGGGCTGATCAATATCTGTGCAATTAAAGTGAACACACTGAGACAGGGGAAACATTGACATTTGCAACCGTGATACTGACATACATGACTGACTCTACTGAACAAGAGTTATTTAAAGTTTTTAGGTACATTTTACATTCAATAAAAATTCGTACTTTAGAAATACTTCTTCCATGGTTGTCGCAGATGTTCCAAAACTGGTGATGAACAGTTTATTTTTGTTTTTGTCTAGAGCGGTAAAGAGACTTGCAAATTTGCTGGAATCGCTATCAGGAAGAAGGTAAGATACTTCTGTGTTTATAACATTTTCAAGTTCAGCTGCTGGGATGAAAGACTTAATGGCCTTTGTCAAGCTGTTTATATCACAATTTGGTAGCTTCACAATAACAAGGTGATAACCAGAGCCTGAAAGTAGATAGCAAACATTATATTAGAAGTCAACATTGCCGTACACTGAAAATATAGAACCTGATATTGAAATATCAAAAGGACAATTTTAGAAAACAAATTAGTTCTCGTCTAGTATGGTGTTAATTAAGCATCCTACAGATTAACATTCACATGTGTCCTTAGAACAACCTTACGCAAACCTTAAGCTTGTCCCCAGAACAACATAACATACAGCTTAAGCGTGTCCTCAGAGCAACCTTACGCAAACCTTAAGCGTGTCCTCAGAGCAACCTTACGCAAACCTTAAGCTTGTCCCCAGAACAACATAACATACAGCTTAAGCGTGTCCTCAGAGCAACCTTACGCAAACCTTAAGCGTGTCCTCAGAGCAACCTTACGCAAACCTTAAGCGTCTCCTCAGAGCAACCTTACGAAAACCTTAAGCGTCTCCTCAGAGCAACCTTACGCAAACCTTAAGCGTGTCCTCAGAGCAACCTTACGAAAACCTTAAGCGTGTCCTCAGAGCAACCTTACGCAAACCTTGTCTATGAAGAACTTGATTTAAGAGTATTTTCGCAGTCGATAGGCTGACATGCAAACTAAATGACCTGCCCAGCGGATCTGTGAGAATAAAATTAATACTAGGGAAACCATCTCTTTCAAGAATGGAGGAATCTGTGACCAATTCGTTTCACTTCATATTCCTTCTGAGTCAGACTATGTGGAAGTAGTTCAACTTGCCTGTATACAGTCCATGTGTCACACTCATACAGAAGCACTGGACGTACCACAGCTTTGAAAACCTTCAGTTTCACGTGAATACATTTGTGTCTGTCAAATTAGCTGATGCTTTTGGTAATCCAAGGGGTCAGTTCATCCTGAATGGCGACATTCTGAGATAGTATGCTACCAAGGTATGTGAATCTTTCCATAACTCAGTTTCTCGCCATTGACCTTGCTGACGTTCTGGGATAGTATGCTACCAAGGTATGTGAATCTTTCCATAACTTTCAGTTTCTCACCATTGACCTTGCTGTCGTTCTGAGATAGTTTGCCACCAAGGTATGTGAATCTTTCCATAACTCAGTTTCTCGCCATTGACCTTGCTGACGTTCTGAGATAGTATGCTACCAAGGTATGTGAATCTTTCCATAACTTTCAGTTTCTCACCATTGACCTTGCTATTCGCCTCGGTATATCTACTGTTAGAAGCCGGTTGATACATGATTTCTGTTTTCTCCGTGTTGGTTGTAAGACCAATATTTTAATAGGCATCGGATAATCTATGCACACTATTTTGCAAAATAAAAAGAGGCTAAAGCACATAGTTTTAAAACCTTTGAAATAATAAATAGGGGAGTGTTAGTTCGGTTCATTGCGATCAATTCTTTATTGTCTATGGTAACAGCGTATCTCAGTTCAAAGCGAGCAAATCTCTATTGTCTGTGGTAACAGCGTGCCTCAGTTCAAAGCGAGCAAATCTCTATTATCTGTGGTAACATTGTGCCTCGGTCCATAGCCAGCAAATCTCTGTTATCTGTGATAACAAACATTGTGTCTCGGTTCTGAGCCAGAAATGCTCTATTGTCTGTGGTTACAGTGTGTCTCGGTTCATAGCCAGCAATTCGCTATTTTCTGCGTTAACAGCGTGCCTCGGTTTGAATCGCGTTCGGAGATAAATAACATTCCGGGTCGTGATTTAAATCGGGGTCAGCTTCTCAAGTCAACCCAGCTATAAATGAGTACCTGACGTATGAGTTTAGGACAATAAAAACAGCAAGGAAGGGCATTGGCCACTCCACGTCTCACAAGATGCGGCTTAGTCCAATGGAGTCTTAAAAAAACTCCATTTCCAACCAGTGGTAAAATCTGCTAAATTTTCACTTTTTTACTTTTGTTTTAACTACAAAGTGTTAAAGCCTTGACATAACGGCCGACACTTTTGAAGCTAAGGCGCAAAGCTCCACAGCGTATCGCACATCTTTTCGTGACGGTGCAGCGTCATGAAGTCATGCATACCACCCGCAGCTGAACAACACAGAGGCTAGACCATCCCATGAAATCAAGCCTTCACATCAGGCGGACATTTCCTGCACACACTGTCCGAGGTATTTCTAGACCCACAACGCGCTCCTCAGTCAGCTTCGATCTCATCAACTAACTGAACATTTTCCAAACGGATGAGAAGAGAGAGTGGACATCATCACTCCTGATGGACGAACATCACCAACATCACACCACAGAAAACAATAGGTCTTTTTCTTCTTCTAGTTGGTACTTGGTTTTAAAATGCGTGATACTAGAAAAGGTAGATAGCTTCTTGTATCTGAGACAGAAAATTACAAGTGACAGTAGATGTGACGGGAAGTGACGAAGATAATAGGAATGGTCAAAAGTGTATTTAATATCATGATCCAAGCAAATAACCAATACATTCAAAAGAGACATTAGGTGTTGTATACACACACTCACACACACACACACACACACACACACACACACACACACACACACATACATATATATATATATATATATATATATATATATATATATATATATATATAAACTCCAGCCTCCTCCACAGTCATACCCAGGCATTCCTGGATATCTTGGTGCCATCGTCTTCTTGGTCTATCCCTTCCTCTTTTACCTGGCACCATAGCTTCTATCACTGTTCTCTCGAGACCGTTGTGTCTCTTGATGTGACCAAAGTATTTGCATTTTCTAGCCAAAATGGAATTAATAAACCAGTTCTCCTCTATGCTCAACTATTACCGAATGTCTACATTTGTCTTTTTCTCTGTCCAGGGTATTTCTGAGGATCTTTCGTTAACATTTTGAATCAAGGGATTCGATTATTTGTCTGAAAATTGTGGTAATGTCCATGATTCGCAGCCATAAGCTGCCACAGGAAAAACACAGACTCTCAAGACTTTTACTTTTATCATTTTGTTGGTGCCCTGCCATAATTTCTTCAGGCTGTTCAGTCTCTGCATTGCCATAGCTAGTCTTCTTCTGATTTCTTTCGATCAGTTGCCATTTTTGTCAATTCTGGAGCCAAGATATTCAAAATGTGTGACCTGATCTATTTCCTCACCATCCACTGTAAATTTATGCTGTAATTGTGTTTTGTCGGTGGTCATTATCTTTGTTTCCCTTATGTTTATAAACAGGATTTGATCTTTACTGTGTCAATTTACGGCTGAAAGTAGCTGCTCTAGCCCTTCTGCACTTCTTGATAGTATCACTGTGTCATCTGCGTATCGTAACTCTGGAATCTCGTTTCCGTCAATCATAAATGGGTAGAAACTTTCAATGTTCTCATCTTCTCGAACATTTCTCATTATACATTCCGCATATATGTTGTATAGATAAGGTGAAAAGGATACATCCCTGTCGGGCTCCCTTTTGTACTACAAACCAATCTGATGTTTGCCAAGAAACTCGGACAGCGATTTGTTGATCTTAGTATATTATTTCAATGAGATGAATAATATGCACAGGAAACCCCATTTGCTTCATGATTTTCCACAGATTTTGATGTTTTACCGTATCATAGGCCTTGGTGTATCCAATGAAACAGGTACAGGTCTACATTAAACTCTCTACATTTTTCATAGATATTCCTCAGATTGAATATGTGGTCCTTGGTCTCTCTGTCTTTCCTAAAACCTGCTTGGAATACGTGGATTTCAGTTTCAAACCGTTTCTCAAATCTTCTTAATAGGATTCGCAAGAGTATCTTGCTAGAGCACTTGCCTCCCCTCCTGCATGTATTAGCTCTGCTTGGATATCATCACATCCTGGGGACTTTCCCTTTTTCAGGCTTTTGATTGCTGAGCGTACTTCCTTCAATGTTGGTTCAGGTTCTCATCCTGTGGTAGGATTGTGACTGAGCGCTTTGTGCTATCTCCATACATGTTTCTGCAGTACTCTCTCCTTCTTTTCAGTATGTCTTTGGTTTCTGTTAATGTGTTATCCTCTTTGTCATTGATGACATGAGGAAATGGACGGAATTGCCTTGTCAGTGTTCTTTTCGCATTAAAGGTATCTCTCCCCGTGCCTTGTCTCTGTAGATTTTCTTTGTCCTTACAAGTTTCAACTATGTATCTTCTTTTATCTTTTCTTATGTCTTTTCCAACTTTTCTTCCCCAGTTTTTATATGATGTGTTGGTTCTCTGACTTCCCATTTGTTCTAAGTGTTTCCTTTCGTCAATGAGTAAGTATTTTCTCTGATATATATATATATACATACGAGGGGCGTTAAAATACAAACGGGACTTTTGTTTGTTCTAGTTCTACCTGAATGGGTTATAGCGTGATGGAACTACTATGATTAATCAAGGGCACTTATGTCCTATTACAGCTAGGTGGGCCACTTGCCATGGGTCAGACACGTGACAAATAAATAAAAATGGCGATCAACACTGTCAGTGCTTGCATGGAACAGCATATTATGATGACATGTCTTGAAAAAGAAGGCCTGAAACCTGCGGAAATTTACAGAAGGCTGCAATCACAATATGGCGATCAGACACTCAGTGAAACTAAAACATTTAAAAGGTTTAAACGTTCTAGAGAAGGCCCTACATCCGTGAGTGATGATTCGGGACTTGGTCGTTCTCAACCCACCACATATATTTCTGTGAATATCCAGATTGTGGAACGCCTTATTCTGGAAAATCGACGCATAACCTGTCGCAAAATTGCACAAATTGCAATTCTTTCTCTGAGTACTGTGAACACTATTCTTCATGAACCTTTGCATTTTCGGAATGTTGGAGCACGTTGGGTTTGATTACACACGGCGTCCTGCTCCTGCAAGATACCACTCCATCTCATACGACTCACCACACTATGTGCCATCTGCACCAACTCGGCTATGAGGTATTGCTACATCCACCTTACAACCCAGATCTCGCTCCAAGCGATTTCTATCTGTTTGGACCCGTCAAAGAATTCCTGCGAAGTCAGCATTTCAGCCCTGATGAAGAAGTGAAAAAGGCTGTCCTCGATTAATTCAGGCGTACTGACAAATATTTTACGCTGAAACCTGTCAATCCTTACTTAAACGCTGGGATAAGTATATACACGTTGGGATAAGTATATACACGTTGGGATAAGTATATACATGCTGGGATAAGTATATACATGCTGGGATAAGTATATACACGTTGGGATAAGTATATACACGTTGGGATAAGTATATACACGTTGGGATAAGTATATACACGCTGGGATAAGTATATACACGCTGGGATAAGTATATACACGTTGGGATAAGTATATACACGTTGGGATAAGTATATACACGTTGGGATAAGTATATACACGCTGGGATAAGTATATACACGTTGGGATAAGTATATACACGTTGGGATAAGTATATACACGTTGGGATAAGTATATACACGTTGGGATAAGTGTATAAACGTTGCACGAGATTATACCGACAAATAAATGGCATGTTTACTACTTGAACATTTATTTTTCCTTACAAAAAAAAGTAGTCTCACTTTGACTTGAAAGCCATATATATATCCAAGATCAAGAGACGACCTTTGATAGTCAACAGACATAAATTATGGGGTGTTCTGTAGGCGTATGTGGTTGAGGGACAGCTATTGGACTTTATACGAGCCAAGTACGCGAATAGGGAAGAGGCTGTTCGGACAAGGGTCAGACAGGCACACTGGTTCTCAATAAGGATGTGTTCTATGCATCTTTTATTCATCATATAAATCTATAAAATCACTAGACTGTCCAATCACCTTGAAGAATCTCTACACGCATTTTTTTTCTTCAGACGAACAGCTCAGAATGATTTACAACATCACCTGACATATCTCAAGTCAGCCTACCTAGATTATGACATGAAGATTATAATGACTTTCAACATCACCTGACATATCTCAAGTCAGCCTACCTAGATTTTGACATGAAGATTATAATGATTTACAACATCACCTGACATTTCTCAAGTCAGCCTACCTAGATTTTGACATGAAGATTATAATGACTTACAACATCACCTGACATATCTCAAGTCAGCCTACCTGGGTTATGACATGAAGATCAACTGCGATAAGACATTAACCATGAGAATTAACCGCCTACCATTACAGCGCAGTTACCACACCGGCGGCACAATCTTCAAGCAGGTCCAGGAATTGACGTAACTGAGAAGTGTCTTTACTAAAGACGGCTGGCTGGACAGAGAGAAAGGAAACATAATCTACAAGGCAAACACGGTGCACTGTCAACCCAACCGGCACTGATACTGAAACATCCAGGTGTTGATGTGACCACTAAACATAAGCTGATAAACACATTGATCATTCCTATGCTGTGATATCAGTGTCAAACGTGGCCACTAATTAGGAAATCACAAACGTAAGATCGAGACCTGTGAGATGAGCTGTGTAAGAAATACAGCAGGACAAACAATTCGAGACAGAATTCATAACAGTATGGTTAGGAATATGGTGGAAACTACTGTTTTGAAGCACAGAGAGTCAAGTGGTTTGGTCATTTTACATTAATGCACTATGAACAACCTACAGCTAAAACATACTACATGAAGGTATCCGGTTCTCGAGCCAGAGGTGGGCCACGGCGACGGGGATAAAGTGGATCAAGGAAACTATCCAAAAGTTCAACAAGTCGACTACACAGGCCTCCAACCTGGCGCTAACCAAAAGTCTATGTATACCTCATTTTTGTGACGCCACAAGACAAGAGCAGTAGGACAAACCAATAAGAAGATATATATTCAACATTATTGTACAGTGCAGAAACATGGACTATGAACAAACAGTTCGAAAACAAAATAGAAGTCCTTGAAATAATGTTGTAATACAGAAGAATGTGTTGCATTTCATGGAAATAAAAGCAAAATGAAATGTCATGAAGAGAGTAGGCAAGGATATAGAACTTTTGACAGACATTAAAATAAGTTAATTCAAATATTATGGTCATATAAAAAGACACGATACATTATTGAAAACAATACTGGAGGAGAAGGTTGAATGTCGGTGGATAAGCGGTGCCAGGCGCTATTAGGGGGCGAGAAACATAAAAAGATGGATTAATGTGCTTCTGGCAGAGTATACCGTCAAGACAAGAATCAGCGGATAGTGTGGGTTCCATTGCAGTCAACCTTCGCTGCGGAGACTGCACTAATTGATTAATATGTCTACAACGAAGAACAGTGCTCTCAATAAATGTTGACATGATGGAGAATTATTCAAGGCTTCAGAGCAGCTTCGTTTGAGGGTTCCACTCCCTGTGTCAGTACTCAGTTCGCCGATGACTAATGACTAAGCAAATAGCAATGTATGTGTTTTGCTTGTCCGTACGTACACTGGAGATGAAGCCACTTTTAATAATGGAAAACAGGTTCTACTAAGAGAAGTGTTCATGCCATTCAAATAAACTAACGACTAGCCTGATCCGTCAATCTGAGCGCGAGGTGATTTGGACGTTTGCATTATAATTGGTGTGGGATTTAACATGTTTAATGTCACGTCCTCGGACCTCTTGATGTAAATATTTCTCCCACTTGTTGGTCATATGCACTCAGTTTTGTTGTTTTCTCTTGAACGTGTTGGTGACAATTCAAAAGGTTAAGCGTGCTGGTGGCAGTTCAAAAGGTGAACCGTGTTGGGGACAGTTCAAAAGGTGAAGCGTGTTGGTGACAGTTCAAAAAGTGAAGCGTGTTGGTATCAGTTAAAAAAGGGAACCGTGTTGGTGACAGTTCAAAAGGTGAAGGGTGTTGGGGACAGTTCAAAAGGTGAAGCGTGTTGGTGACAGTTCAAAAGGTGAAGCGTGTTGGTGACAGTTCAAAAGGTGAAGCGTGTTGGTGACAGTTCAAAAAGTGAAGCGTGTTGGTATCAGTTCAAAAAGTGAACCGTGTTGGTGACAGTTCAAAAGGTGAAGTGTGTTGGGGACAGTTCAAAAGGTGAAGCGTGTTGGTGACAGTTCAAAAGGTGAAGCGTGTTGGTGACAGTTCAAAAGGTGAACCGTGTTCTGCGTATTTCAGATCTTCACGTGACGCAAATAATTACCATCTTATTCCTGAAAAGGAGGTGGTGGGAGCTGTGGTCTGTTTAATCACCTTGACAAGGACAATTAGAAAGAGAATGGTTCATTGAGGACATCCCTACGTACTGGTGTTTTAACCACATCAGTTGACTATGTAAAACACTCCATGTACAATTTGCAAATTGTCTTTTCATTGGTGAAATGATACGATAAGCTTCTCAGTTTCATCCATGTGTATTTTTCCTTTTTTTTAGTCCATATTGTCTTTTAAAACTTGAGTATTCCACCAAACTGTTTGTTTCAGCCTTTGCCTTGTCTTAAGTTTTGTTTGTTTACATTTCTTGTTGAGCGTATACTTCGTGGCTGTGTTAACATTCGTCGATTATGCCCCAGTTTCTCCACTCTCTGCTTGTGTTTTTAGTTTTTCAATTTAGTATCTCACATACCTGGGTCATTTCGTGTCTCACATACCTGGGTCATTTCTTGTCTCATATACCTGGGTCACTTCGTGTCTCACATACCTGGGTCATTTTATGTCTCACATACCTGGGTCATTTTGTGTCTCACATACCTGGGTCATTTCTTGTCTCACATATCTGGGTCACTTCGTGTCTCACATACCTTGGTCATTTCGTATCATATTTTGCTTCAGATGGCTTCCAATTCCATTTTTTAAATGTGTGACGAATATGATCTTTTCTCTTTTATGACTTTTTCTATATACTGTATATGTCATTATCGCTGGTGGAATTGAAACCAGCCAGAGTACAACATAAAAAAGTAAAAAAGGTAAAGATAGTCCGATAGCAGACATTGTTTTCGGACATGACGTGTTAGAGCCTTCATTGTACTGTCACACCTTTATTAGGTGTGCTGACCATGTAATAGCGCTTGCAGTCCTGGTCACGTGAATCAAATGACACTATATGTAATGGTCATATCCGTCTTTTACTATACTAGTCACGTGAATAAAATGACACTATATGTAATGGTCATATCCGTCTTTTACTATACTAGTCACGTGAATCAAATGACACTATATGTAATGGTCATATCCGTCTTTTACTATACTAGTCACGTGAATCAAATGACACTATATGTAATGGTCATATCCGTCTTTTACTATACTAGTCACGTGAATCAAATGACACTATATGTAATGGTCATATCCGTCTTTTACTATACTAGTCACGTGAATCAAATGACACTATATGTAATGGTCATACCCGTCTTTTACTATACTAGTCACGTGAATCAAATGACACTATATGTAATGGTCATATCCGTCTTTTACTATACTAGTCACGGGAATCAAATGACACTATATGTAATGGTCATATCCGTCTTTTACTATACTAGTCACGTGAATCAAATGACACTATATGTAATGGTCATATCCGTCTTTTACTATACTAGTCACGTGAATCAAATGACACTATATGTAATGGTCATATCCGTCTTTTACTATACTAGTCACGTGAATCAAATGACACTATATGTAATGGTCATATCCGTCTTTTACTATACTAGTCACGTGAATCAAATGACACTATATGTAATGGTCATACCCGTCTTTTACTATACTAGTCACGTGAATCAAATGACACTATATGTAATGGTCATATCCGTCTTTTACTATACTAGTCACGTGAATCAAATGACACTATATGTAATGGTCATATCCGTCTTTTACTATACTAGTCACGTGAATCAAATGACACTATATGTAATGGTCATATCCGTCTTTTACTATACTAGTCACGTGAATCAAATGACACTATATGTAATGGTCATATCCGTCTTTTACTATACTAGTCACGTGAATCAAATGACACTATATGTAATGGTCATATCCGTCTTTTACTATACTAGTCACGTGAATCAAATGACACTATATGTAATAGCCTTATCCTTCTTTTACTATACTGGTCACGTGAATCAAATGACACTATTTGTAATGGTCATATCCTTCTAACTATCTTTTTACACTCACACTTTTTCTGTGCCGTATAATGGCCTATATACGTCCTCTACATGACACATAAACCACTAAAACTTCTGTGAATAATAAAACACAAGATATTTATAAATTATAAAACTAGTCATATATGCCCGAGTGGTCTGCCGGGGTTTTTGTGAATGACAAGTACACGAATAGCACCACTGCCCTTCAGAAAGCTTGTCGAAAAAGGCGACTAACTGTGTGACATGGCTTAACACCGGCATGGTTAGGTAGTTTGATTAGAGCAGCATAGATGGCGCCCAACAGGCTGCGGGTCTACTTTGCTCTAGTATTTGAGTCTATTAAGATAGACTTGGACCGGTTAACCACCCTCCGTAAAGCGCTTGTCCCAACGCAACGAAGTATTCAGCTGCTCGAGCATAGCCCGCTAAGCAGAAATCCCTTCTCCTGACTACATTTAGCTCATACCAGAGCTCAGACCTACACATGGGCATCTGCCCCTGTAGAAGGACAGGTCGACTAAGACTAAGACTAATGTCATATACAACTTTAACAAACTAAACTAACTATAACTAAACCTTTCTAACTTAGAGTGTGTGGAGACGATGAGGCGAACGTCTGGTCAGCCAAAACACTTTGATCAGACAATGTTAGCCAGGGTCATTAGAAATATACTGGCCAAGACCCTCACCTGACGGGACGATGAGGCGAACGTCTGGTCAGCCAAAACACACTATTCGGACAATGTTAGCCAATGCCAGGAGAAATATACTGGCCAAGACCCTCACCTGACGGGACGATGAGGCTAACGTCTGGTCAGCCAAAACACTTTGATCAAACAATGTTAGCCAGGGTCAGGATAAATATACTGGCCAAGACCCTCACCTGACCTACTCGTTGGTCGTCCTAGAAAGGGGCTGTTGTCGAGGACAACAGTCCGGCTAACAAGGTGAGGTTCGACGTGATCCACGCAGTAGTGAGCGACGCGCATATGAAGCCAAGCATAGCACAACCACCTGTCCCCCGGTCCACCGACATCAGCACGCTCGGGATGTGAGGAAAGCTATGACAACCCGCCACTTAAGGCCCGTTTTAGGGCACACAAAAGAGTAACCTACTCATATGGGCATTTGCAAACAACTCAGAGCGTGTCAGCATGAGCTGGTTCCAACTCTTGGATCTAAAAGCCGGCTGTGACTTCCATTCAATACTTCTTATATTATCTTTAAAGGAAGGATCCGTCTGTACAGATAATAGCGTCATCCATTGACTGTGAAGTGCATGGCCTTTTATGGCTCATTGTAATAGGGGAAAGATGAAGGGGAAGAGTGGAGCTTTGAGGTGACCCCGAGTAGTCTGACCATGGAGATTATGGCTGTTATTCGGGAGATTGGTCTGGTTGGAGTCACTGAGGGCCTGGAGTCACTGAGGGCCACGCACGTGCTGTTATGCAGGCGATGGTATGGCTGGAGTCACTGAGGGCCACACACGTGCTGTTATGCAGGCGATGGTCTGGCTGGAGTCACTGAGGGCCTGGAGTCACTGAGGGCCACACACGTGCTGTTATGCAGGCGATGGTCTGGCTGGAGTCACTGAGGGACACACACGTGCTGTTATGCAGGCGATAATCTGACTGGAGTCACTGAGGGCCACACACGTGTGTATTCTCACCGATTCAATGAGGATGCTCAGAAAGGTGCAATCAATGTACGCGAGGCGCTAATAGTTGTAGTCGATACGTCGGTACAGAAAATCACTTTGATACAGGTTTCGGGACATGCAGGTTTCGGGACATGCAGGTTTCGGGACATACTCGTTTCGGGACATGCAGGTATCAGGACATGCAGGTATCGGGACATGCAGGTATCGGGACATGCAGGTATCGAAGGCAACGAGAAAGCTGATAGTTTGACGAGCAGCTCAGCAAACAGTGGCGGACGGCAGATCAATGGACCGAGGTGATGCCCTAACTTTAAGGGAATAGGTACCCAAAAAAAACAAAAGACTCAGAAGTTGATCCAGACTCTACGTCCTTGACGCGGCTTGTCAAATTGGGGGTGAAACGAGACACGTTTATGCATGATCACCGTGCGGGGATCAAAACCAGCACAGAACCGGAAGGGTCAGTCACCAAGTGCTGGTGGAGATACTGAGGATGGCATCTGAGTGTTTATGGACTTGTTCATCCTGCAATAAAGATGATCCGACTAACTAACTAACTTTAACAGAAAGGAATGTAACATATAGTATTAAAATGTGTTTACCGTACAACTTTTTTAGAAACATAGACGTCCCACAGCATTTTACAACACCTTCTCCCATAATTGCGATGCGGTCACCTAGCATGTCTGCCTCATCCATGTAGTGTGTAGTGAGCAAAACAGTTCTACCTTCACGAGCTTCCTTCAGAACACTCCATAGGTGACGACGAGCCGCAGGGTCCAGTCCAGCTGATGGTTCGTCAAATATCACTACCTGTGAAGATCATTGTTATTGGACCTTTCCCTCCAAATAAAATGCAATAACAAATATGACATTTTGACTTCATTATGCTATTTAAAACAATTTAAAGTGATCAATAAACTACGACACTTGCATATTGTAACAGACCGAAGGTTCCTTTCAGCGATTTTAGAACACGGAAAACGTCCAAGGGAGGGTTTCTTCCTAATATTGTTTTAAAACCTTCAATTCAATCTTGATCTTGATCTTGATCTTGATCTTGATCTTGATGACCTGTTCCTCAGCGTAGTTACGGGCCACGGAAGTCCAGATCGTGTTAAGCACTCTTCACATGAGACGTTTCGGATGTTGTTGCGGAGAGAAAGGGAGTCTGACCAACGTATTGGAGGTGTTCCTCACGGTCTATTTTTTCCTTGGGGGTGCCAGATTGCTGTTGCCGTGCTCCATTGTTTCGTCGCAGCGTGTGACCCGCCCATCTATGTTTTGCCTTGTCTTTAAAGGTTACCGCATCATTCACAAATGACAGTCATCGTATTTAGTAGGTAAGAACAATTATTTATGCTCAGTTCCAGCCTTAGAATTGACATGATAGTCCAGATGATGTCTGAGCGACGCAGAAATGTCGCACCTCACTAGTTGGCTCAGCATGTTCAGATGTCCAGTCGAGAACCGATTTCCCCATTCAGACTTTGCGACACCAAGATATGGACTGGTCAGAACGACTGGGGGTGGGGTGGGAGGTTTCTTACTTTCTCCAGCGCAATCAGAAAACCCACGGGCATGCTTGAACGCGACAATCAAAATAGCATTCAGAGAGATGCAATCCTAGAAGTAACAGAACATACTGGGCGCGTATCTGCAATAGATGTGCGTTTCTACTTAAGGTAGAAGAGAGTGGACTAGTATAATTTTGCAATTTAAACTGAAGTGGTTCAAATTCTCACTAGGAAAGAGTGGACTTACATGATTAAGTGATTTTCAATTGGAGAGAGAGAGAATGAATTAATATATTTAACTGAGAGAGAAAGTTAGTAAGTTAGTTAGTTAGTTAGTTAGTTAGTTAGTTAGTTAGTTAGTTAGTTAGTTAGTAAGTTAGTAAGTTAGTTAGTTAGTTAGTTAGTTAGTTAGTTAGTTAGTTAGTTAGTTAGTTAGTTAGTTAGTTAGTTAGTTAGTGTATTTGGAAATAATCGCTGCGATTCCACTCAGAAATCAATCAGAGATGTAGCATTTCAGAAATATTGAACTTGATGCCTTTATTTCACTGGGAGAGAGAGAGAGAGAGAGAGAGAGAGAGAGAGAGAGAGAGAGAGAGAGAGAGAGAGAGAGAACCATACTCAGAAACCATACCACTGTAGTCATAGACAAGACAACCTGAATGAACACTCGACCGACTGAAATAGCGACTTTCAGAAATAGTCAAGATAATTATGTCTCCACTTCGAAGCAGAAGTGCAACTTTCAAAAACTTGCTAAGTGCTTTTGCACTTCCAGAATCCAATTTACCAGAATTCGTGAATCTGCTGCATTATGTTCATTTCCGGAACTGTCACAGCATAGTCAAGGAAGTGATGGACGGAACGAACAGAAGTGGTAGGGGGGTATGGATCCTTCTTACCAAATGTAGACTCTGGAAAGAAAGTAGTCCATAGTTATCCATGAATGTATATTCACGCCTGCGCACCGAATGAAGATGAAAGTAGTTTAAGCTAGTACATATGACATTGGTAGTATAGAAGCAGCCGTTGTTGATTGTCTTGCATTAAAATTATGTGAATTTTTTTCAATTAATAAAGTAAATATGTTTTACTCATCGTGAGGTTCTGTGTTAAGATGTGTTAGAGAGTGTTAGTTGTCTATCACAAGTGAAGAGTGCGACAGATGGCGAGGATACTTTCAAGGAAAGTAAAGCTATCCCCTGCTTGTAGGCAATGGCCGTGTTCATTGATATTTGGTTCGTGGTAGCGTTTTCGGAGCGTACAGGTAGGTAGAAACGTTACCTTCTTTTTCTTGGTGTTTACCGTAAGACCAACGTTAGTGCACACAGATGAAAACTCAGCACACAGCCCTGCTGAACTCAATTGATGAAAGGGAATTCTGCACAAAGTTCACCATCATTAAGTACACGGGCCGACATGCAACCTTGAAACTGGCACACAGCTGCGATTAATTTTTCAGGTTAACCGAATTTCGTTCCCATTGACAGTGTTAAAGGCTTTTTGTCAGGTCACCAAAAGTTGTGTACAGATGATGATGCTATTTCTGACATTTCTCTTGGATTTGACGAGCTGCAAAAATCATGTCAACCGTTTCTTGACAGATCGGAAACCCAATTGACTATCAGGGAGTAGCTTCTGCTCGATATGAGTTAATGAAAGGTTGAACAAGACTCGAGCTAGAATGTGTCCATCTATCGACCGGAGGGCTATTACAAGCATTTATCAACTAATTTAGAACAAGACACTTGTGTGAGAATATAGGTGAATGTGGTATGTCCGACAGCATCGGGTCAGAAATGTGGAAAGACAGATTGATTATCTTTCATGACAAAAGTATATCGGATTCTACATTATAAACATCTGCTACGTAAAGCCGTCTGATAAATATATAACAACACTATCATGTGTACAATTTATGAAGAGGTCGCTCACATTTGATGTCGCTCAATTTGTGTTTTTTTTTATCCTCTTCCTTGCTCACCACACATCGTCACAGAATCAAGAACTCGTCTTGTTTTTAAGGTTTGTATTATCATATTTTGTAAGTAAATACATCATTTTAAAACACAACGATTTGAACTAGTTGATATAACTGGAAATCATTTAGAAAAGTTTACTAGGAGATTATTAAGTTATAATAATCTGCTAACTATTTCCTTTCAGACAACGATTTAAGTTAGTTATTTTAGTTATAACAATCTCTCTAATTTTAGTTATAACAATCTCTCTAATTCTAGTTATAACAATCTCTCTAATTTTAGTTATAACAATCTCTCTAATTTTAGTTATAACAATCTCTCTAATTTTAGTTATAACAATCTCTCTAATTTTAGTTATAACAATCTCTCTAATTTTGGTTATAACAATCTCTCTAATTTTAGTTATAACAATCTCTCTAATTTTAGTTATAACAATCTCTCTAATTTTAGTTATAACAATCTCTCTAATTTTAGTTATAACAATCTCTCTAATTTTAGTTATAACAATCTCTCTAATTTTAGTTATAACAATCTCTCTAATTTTAGTTTTAACAATCTCTCTAATATTAGTTATAACAATCTCTTTAATTTTGGTTATAACAATCTCTCTAATTTTAGTTATAACAATCTCTCTAATTTTAGTTATAACAATCTCTCTAATTTTAGTTTTAACAATCTCTCTAATTTTAGTTATAACAATCTCTTTAATTTTAGTTCTAACAATCTCTCTAATTTTAGTTCTAACAATCTCTCTAATTTTAGTTTAACAATTTCTCTAATTTTACCACCGAGACAATGGTTTAAACTAGTTAATTGGTTGTACTAATCTTCCAAATATTTCAACTATGACGACGATTTAAAATACTACAAATCTTCTAGAAATTTCAGCTGAGACAAGCATGTAAACATACGTTCTCTAGTTGTCTGGTGTGGAAACACAGAGGCACAGGCCTCGAGGAAAGAAAATCATGGTTTCCGCCCGATTATTCTTAATGTATACTTGACTTGACCTGATCTAACTTGACGTCCTGATCTGACTAGACTTGTCCTGATCTAACTAGACTTGACCTGATCTAACTTTACTTGATTGAACCAGATCTGACTTGACCTGATCTGACTTGACATGAATAGACCTGACGACCTGACTTGGCTAAATCCGATCTGGCTTGCCTTGACTGAACCTGATTTGACTTGACCTGACTTACTTGACCAAACCTGACGACCTGACTTGGCGTGATCTGATCTGGCTTGCCGTGACTAAATTGCTCAGACTCGACCTGATCTGACGACTTGACTTAACCTGATTTGTCTTGACTTGACTTGATCCGACTTGACTTGATCTGACGTGACTTGACCTGATCTAACATGACTTGATCTGACTTGACTTGATCTGATCTGACGACGAGCTGATCTGACTTGACTTGATCTGACTTTATCTTGCTTGACCAGATCTGATTTGACTGAACCTGATCTGCCTTGATATGTTCTGACCTGGCCGCACTTAATTTGATTCTGACTGTCATCGGTTCCCTTATGTCGTTAAACGCATTAGTTTAAGCAGCTTGCTGTTTCCTGTCTTGGGCATAGTATGTTGTGCCCGTTGTTGTAAGTTTTGTTTTAAAATTTATGTTATGTTATCTCTAGTAGCATTTGTTGCGTTGTCTTCTACAAGCCCTGAAATCATATCTTGTGTTATATTTGGTTATGGTGATATCAGGTTGCATTCTGATATATCTCTTGTCTCAGTTTAGCTGTAAAAGCAGTAGTTTTGAAAATATTTATACGGTCAACTTAACCTAACTAAACGTCTTTATACTGGCTTAGAAGACTCTTCAAAGTCTGTATACAAGAAATTTCTTGTTCATTCACTTGATCTAAAAATAACTATCAAATCTATTCCTGAATGCATTAATTGATCCTGCCCCAACTATTTCCATTGGCAATGCATTCCAAGCATTCACTACTCTTTAACTCAACATATATTTCCTGATATCTAATCTGCAATATCTCATAACATTGTATCTTTTATGTTATTTCTGGTGACACATTCTACTTTTTTCATACACTTAATTTCGTCATTATTAGAGTCTCCTGTGCTGTGAGTAAGGACTACATCACGGATCGAGAAAAGCAGATAAGAAGATTAATAAAACGGTAGGGTAGCATAACAGTTGAAGATAATACAATTGTGTACCATCACATCTCTTCA
Source organism: Ariolimax columbianus (assembly GCA_036924085.1). Taxonomy (NCBI): domain Eukaryota; kingdom Metazoa; phylum Mollusca; class Gastropoda; order Stylommatophora; family Arionidae; genus Ariolimax; species Ariolimax columbianus. The sequence goes on from JAVGWX010000022.1 coordinate 48,226,645, forward strand.
ATTGCCGCCCCCCCCCCCGCCTTTCTCCATCTCCACCTCTGTTGTTATATTCGTCAAACAAGCATGAACTCCCTCTGACCTCCGTCATGAGCTCCCTCTGAACCGCGTCACGAACTCCCTCTGAACCCCGACATGAATTCCCTCTGAAGCCCGTCATGAACTCCCTCTTAACCGCGTCATGAATTCCCTCTGAACCCCGTCATTAACTCCCTCTGAACCCCATTATGAACTCCCTCTGAATCCCGTCATGAACTCCCTCTGACCTCCGTCATGAACTCCCTCTGTACCCCGTCACAAACTCCCTCTGACCTCCGTCATGAACTCCCTCTGTACCCCGTCACAAACTCCCTCTGACCTCCGTCATGAACTCCCTCTGAACCCCGTCATGAACTTTCTCTGAACCCCGTGATGAAGTCCCTCTGAACCTCGTCACAAACTCCCTGTGAACCGCGTCACTGTATGATAATACTTCAGATATAGATATCTTGTGTTTATCTTGAGGATTAAAACGAAGAAAACAAATAATCCAAAGACAACTAGAACAGGAAACCTTAGCTCCTCCAATAAGAGCAATCGCAACACACAGCTTTCTCTTCATTCCTCCTGATAGATTCTTAGACTGAACATTCATTTTAAATTGCAAGCCAACTTTCTCGGCCATTTCGTTTGCGTGTGATATCATATTAGTACCACTGAAGCCTTTCACCTGCGGAGATGAAACCAAAGATAGAGTTGTATTGATCAATTAAAGTGCTTCCTCATAGAGCGACTACATGGACAAACTATCCGCTTTACAAATTCCTTTACATTAGTAAATATTATTTAGAAAGTCATGAAGCCAACTACTTTCACTTTCTTGTCGTACAAAAGCAAATGCAATACATTGTGTGACACCAAGGATTATATCAAATTATTAATATCAACATAATAATCAATATTATGTCAAACAAAACGAAATGGGAAATGCAGGCAAATGAAGCACTTAAAACATTATGCTGTAGTAAGCAACGTATAAGGACATTGTTATGGAGACATTTCATGGAAGCAATAAAAATGACATTGTTATGGAGACACTTCCTTTGACCGAAAACGACGTGAAGCCAGAGGTTTCCATAAAAATATGCAAATTTGTTAATTTATGGCGCCTACTTTATCCAGGAAATTTAAAATCAGACATCATCCTTACTAACTGTGGTACTCGTCTTTCAAAGCGATGAACTGAACTGCGGGGGTTCGAGTCCCGCAGGTTTCAAGCGACCTCTGGTCTTAAAAGAGGTGGAGCCAGAGTACCTGTATCCTGAATTACCTTCAGTTGTTTCGACTTATCATCGTACCACTGGCCCCAGATAGCTCGTGACCAGAGAATGAAGTTGACGACTAGCGCATTTCTTCCTCATTATAATCCAAATCCAGACCAAGTTACATCACCAAGACAGAGCCCACTGACGGTGTCGTCATCTTTGCTTGCTGTGGACAATTCACATTTTTCTTTCACTATTATTAATGCATCTGGTTTCCTTTTCTCTCGATCTGTTGCTATTATGTGCCGTCTTCTCGAGTTCTGCCTATGATACACCGATTGGTTTTACTTTCTCCTAGACTATTCGTCGCCAGTTGTTCGTTAGACTTGTTTTACTTTCTCCTAGACTATTCGTCGCCAGTTGTTCGTTAGACTTGTTTTACTTTCTCCTAGACTATTCGTCGCCAGTTGTTCCTTAAACTTGTTTTACTTTCTCCTAGACTATTCGTCGCCAGTTGTTCGTTAGACTTGTTTTACTTTCTCCTAGACTATTCGTCGCCAGTTGTTCGTTAGACTTGTTTTACTTTCTCCTAGACTATTCGTCGCCAGTTGTTCGTTAGACTTGTTTTACTTTCTCCTAGACTATTCGTCGCCAGTTGTTCGTTAGACTTGTTTTACTTTCTCCTAGACTATTCGTCGCCAGTTGTTCGTTAGACTTGTTTTACTTTCTCCTAGACTATTCGTCGCCAGTTGTTCGTTAGACTTGTTTTACTTTCTCCTAGACTATTCGTCGCCAGTTGTTCGTTAGACTTGTTTTACTTTCTCCTAGACTATTCGTCGCCAGTTGTTCGTTAGACTTGTTTTACTTTCTCCTAGACTATTCGTCGCCAGTTGTTCGTTAGACTTGTTTTACTTTCTCCTAGACTATTCGTCGCCAGTTGTTCCTTAGACTTGTTTTACTTTCTCCTAGACTATTCGTCGCCAGTTGTTCGTGAGACTTGTTTTACTTTCTCCTAGACTATTCGTCGCCAGTTGTTCGTTAGACTTGTTTTACTTTCTCCTAGACTATTCGTCGCCAGTTGTTCGTTAGACTTGTTTTACTTTCTCCTAGACTATTCGTCGCCAGTTGTTCGTTAGACTTGTTTTACTTTCTCCTAGACTATTCGTCGCCAGTTGTTCGTTAGACTTGTTTTACTTTCTCCTAGACTATTCGTCGCCAGTTGTTCGTTAGACTTGTTTTACTTTCTCCTAGACTATTCGTCGCCAGTTGTTCGTTAGACTTGTTTTACTTTCTCCTAGACTATTCGTCGCCAGTTGTTCGTTAGACTTGTTTTACTTTCTCCTAGACTATTCGTCGCCAGTTGTTCGTTAGACTTGTTTTACTTTCTCCTAGACTATTCGTCGCCAGTTGTTCGTTAGACTTGTTTTACTTTCTCCTAGACTATTCGTCGCCAGTTGTTCGTTAGACTTGTTTTACTTTCTCCTAGACTATTCGTCGCCAGTTGTTCGTTAGACTTGTTTTACTTTCTCCTAGACTATTCGTCGCCAGTTGTTCGTTAGACTTGTTTTACTTTCTCCTAGACTATTCGTCGCCAGTTGTTCGTTAGACTTGTTTTACTTTCTCCTAGACTATTCGTCGCCAGTTGTTCGTTAGACTTGTTTTACTTTCTCCTAGACTATTCGTCGCCAGTTGTTCGTTAGACTTGTTTTACTTTCTCCTAGACTATTCGTCGCCAGTTGTTCCTTAGACTTGTTTTACTTTCTCCTAGACTATTCGTCGCCAGTTGTTCCTTAGACTTGTTTTACTTTCTCCTAGACTATTCGTCGCCAGTTGTTCGTTAGACTTGTTTTACTTTCTCCTAGACTATTCGTCGCCAGTTGTTCGTTAGACTTGTTTTACTTTCTCCTAGACTATTCGTCGCCAGTTGTTCGTTAGACTTGTTTTACTTTCTCCTAGACTATTCGTCGCCAGTTGTTCGTTAGACTTGTTTTACTTTCTCCTAGACTATTCGTCGCCAGTTGTTCGTTAGACTTGTTTTACTTTCTCCTAGACTATTCGTCGCCAGTTGTTCGTTAGACTTGTTTTACTTTCTCCTAGACTATTCGTCGCCAGTTGTTCGTTAGACTTGTTTTACTTTCTCCTAGACTATTCGTCGCCAGTTGTTCGTTAGACTTGTTTTACTTTCTCCTAGACTATTCGTCGCCAGTTGTTCCTTAGACTTGTTTTACTTTCTCCTAGACTATTCGTCGCCAGTTGTTCCTTAGACTTGTTTTACTTTCTCCTAGACTATTCGTCGCCAGTTGTTCGTTAGACTTGTTTTACTTTCTCCTAGACTATTCGTCGCCAGTTGTTCGTTAGACTTGTTTTACTTTCTCCTAGACTATTCGTCGCCAGTTGTTCGTTAGACTTGTTTTACTTTCTCCTAGACTATTCGTCGCCAGTTGTTCGTTAGACTTGTTTTACTTTCTCCTAGACTATTCGTCGCCAGTTGTTCGTTAGACTTGTTTTACTTTCTCCTAGACTATTCGTCGCCAGTTGTTCGTTAGACTTGTTTTACTTTCTCCTAGACTATTCGTCGCCAGTTGTTCGTTAGACTTGTTTTACTTTCTCCTAGACTATTCGTCGCCAGTTGTTCGTTAGACTTGTTTTACTTTCTCCTAGACTATTCGTCGCCAGTTGTTCGTTAGACTTGTTTTACTTTCTCCTAGACTATTCGTCGCCAGTTGTTCGTTAGACTTGTTTTACTTTCTCCTAGACTATTCGTCGCCAGTTGTTCGTTAGACTTGTTTTACTTTCTCCTAGACTATTCGTCGCCAGTTGTTCGTTAGACTTGTTTTACTTTCTCCTAGACTATTCGTCGCCAGTTGTTCGTTAGACTTGTTTTACTTTCTCCTAGACTATTCGTCGCCAGTTGTTCGTTAGACTTGTTTTACTTTCTCCTAGACTATTCGTCGCCAGTTGTTCGTTAGACTTGTTTTACTTTCTCCTAGACTATTCGTCGCCAGTTGTTCGTTAGACTTGTTTTACTTTCTCCTAGACTATTCGTCGCCAGTTGTTCGTTAGACTTGTTTTACTTTCTCCTAGACTATTCGTCGCCAGTTGTTCGTTAGACTTGTTTTACTTTCTCCTAGACTATTCGTCGCCAGTTGTTCGTTAGACTTGTTTTACTTTCTCCTAGACTATTCGTCGCCAGTTGTTCGTTAGACTTGTTTTACTTTCTCCTAGACTATTCGTCGCCAGTTGTTCGTTAGACTTGTTTTACTTTCTCCTAGACTATTCGTCGCCAGTTGTTCGTTAGACTTGTTTTACTTTCTCCTAGACTATTCGTCGCCAGTTGTTCGTTAGACTTGTTTTACTTTCTCCTAGACTATTCATCGCCAGTTGTTCCTTAGACTTGTTTTACTTTCTCCTAGACTATTCGTCGCCAGTTGTTCCTTAGACTTGTTTTACTTTCTCCTAGACTATTCGTCGCCAGTTGTTCGTTAGACTTGTTTTACTTTCTCCTAGACTATTCGTCGCCAGTTGTTCCTTAGACTTGTTTTACTTTCTCCTAGACTATTCGTCGCCAGTTGTTCGTTAGACTTGTTTTACTTTCTCCTAGACTATTCGTCGCCAGTTGTTCGTTAGACTTGTTTTACTTTCTCCTAGACTATTCGTCGCCAGTTGTTCGTTAGACTTGTTTTACTTTCTCCTAGACTATTCGTCGCCAGTTGTTCCTTAGACTTGTTTTACTTTCTCCTAGACTATTCGTCGCCAGTTGTTCGTTAGACTTGTTTTACTTTCTCCTAGACTATTCGTCGCCAGTTGTTCGTTAGACTTGTTTTACTTTCTCCTAGACTATTCGTCGCCAGTTGTTCGTTAGACTTGTTTTACTTTCTCCTAGACTATTCGTCGCCAGTTGTTCGTTAGACTTGTTTTACTTTCTCCTAGACTATTCGTCGCCAGTTGTTCGTTAGACTTGTTTTACTTTCTCCTAGACTATTCGTCGCCAGTTGTTCGTTAGACTTGTTTTACTTTCTCCTAGACTATTCGTCGCCAGTTGTTCGTTAGACTTGTTTTACTTTCTCCTAGACTATTCGTCGCCAGTTGTTCGTTAGACTTGTTTTACTTTCTCCTAGACTATTCGTCGCCAGTTGTTCGTTAGACTTGTTTTACTTTCTCCTAGACTATTCGTCGCCAGTTGTTCGTTAGACTTGTTTTACTTTCTCCTAGACTATTCGTCGCCAGTTGTTCGTTAGACTTGTTTTACTTTCTCCTAGACTATTCGTCGCCAGTTGTTCGTTAGACTTGTTTTACTTTCTCCTAGACTATTCGTCGCCAGTTGTTCGTTAGACTTGTTTTACTTTCTCCTAGACTATTCGTCGCCAGTTGTTCGTTAGACTTGTTTTACTTTCTCCTAGACTATTCGTCGCCAGTTGTTCGTTAGACTTGTTTTACTTTCTCCTAGACTATTCGTCGCCAGTTGTTCGTTAGACTTGTTTTACTTTCTCCTAGACTATTCGTCGCCAGTTGTTCGTTAGACTTGTTTTACTTTCTCCTAGACTATTCGTCGCCAGTTGTTCGTTAGACTTGTTTTACTTTCTCCTAGACTATTCGTCGCCAGTTGTTCGTTAGACTTGTTTTACTTTCTCCTAGACTATTCGTCGCCAGTTGTTCGTTAGACTTGTTTTACTTTCTCCTAGACTATTCGTCGCCAGTTGTTCGTTAGACTTGTTTTACTTTCTCCTAGACTATTCGTCGCCAGTTGTTCGTTAGACTTGTTTTACTTTCTCCTAGACTATTCGTCGCCAGTTGTTCGTTAGACTTGTTTTACTTTCTCCTAGACTATTCGTCGCCAGTTGTTCGTTAGACTTGTTTTACTTTCTCCTAGACTATTCGTCGCCAGTTGTTCGTTAGACTTGTTTTACTTTCTCCTAGACTATTCGTCGCCAGTTGTTCGTTAGACTTGTTTTACTTTCTCCTAGACTATTCGTCGCCAGTTGTTCGTTAGACTTGTTTTACTTTCTCCTAGACTATTCGTCGCCAGTTGTTCGTTAGACTTGTTTTACTTTCTCCTAGACTATTCGTCGCCAGTTGTTCGTTAGACTTGTTTTACTTTCTCCTAGACTATTCGTCGCCAGTTGTTCGTTAGACTTGTTTTACTTTCTCCTAGACTATTCGTCGCCAGTTGTTCGTTAGACTTGTTTTACTTTCTCCTAGACTATTCGTCGCCAGTTGTTCGTTAGACTTGTTTTACTTTCTCCTAGACTATTCGTCGCCAGTTGTTCGTTAGACTTGTTTTACTTTCTCCTAGACTATTCGTCGCCAGTTGTTCGTTAGACTTGTTTTACTTTCTCCTAGACTATTCGTCGCCAGTTGTTCGTTAGACTTGTTTTACTTTCTCCTAGACTATTCGTCGCCAGTTGTTCGTTAGACTTGTTTTACTTTCTCCTAGACTATTCGTCGCCAGTTGTTCGTTAGACTTGTTTTACTTTCTCCTAGACTATTCGTCGCCAGTTGTTCGTTAGACTTGTTTTACTTTCTCCTAGACTATTCGTCGCCAGTTGTTCGTTAGACTTGTTTTACTTTCTCCTAGACTATTCGTCGCCAGTTGTTCGTTAGACTTGTTTTACTTTCTCCTAGACTATTCGTCGCCAGTTGTTCGTTAGACTTGTTTTACTTTCTCCTAGACTATTCGTCGCCAGTTGTTCCTTGGACTTCATGCAATTTCTTCACCCTTTGTTCCAAGGAGGGAGTAGACAAAACGCTCAGAGAAGAATACTCAGGATTTCATGATCAGAGATCATGTACGGATCTTAAAGCCACCTTGTCCATCATAGTGGGACAAACGCTTGAGCAGAATTCATTCCTATACGTTAATATTATTTACCATGAGAAGACGTTTGACGGTGTAGACCAAAGTGTTGTATGGCTTCGAGATACTGACACAAGTTCACATCACTCATACAGAATATTTACGAAAACAGTTTGGTACATGAAGTACAACTTACAGACGGTTTTGATGTACATAATGGGAATAAGGCGGAGATGTATATTTGTTATAGACTGGATTAAAAAATGGCAACATCAGAGAAGAAAACCGGTGTACAGTGGTCATTGTGGTCACAGCACGAGGATCTGGACTACGCAGACGATTTGGTACTGCTGTACCACAGCTATAGCCAGATGCAACAAAAACTAAATAAAATGAGGGAGAATTCTGCCAAACTTGGACTAAATATTAAAATGAATAAAACTAAGCTGTTTAAAATCAACACTTTAAACAGAACCAGTCATGCTTGGAGGCGAGGCACTGGGAGAGGTGGACTCCTTCACATAGCAAAGAGCTAGTCATGCTTGGAGGCGAGGAACTGGGAGAGGTGGACTCCTTCACATAGCAAAGAGCTAGTCATGCTTGGAGGCGAGGCACTGGGAGAGGTAGACTCCTTCACATAGCAAAGAACTAGTCATGCTTGGAGGCGAGGAACTGGGAGAGGTAGACTCCTTCACATAGCAAAGAGCTAGTCATGCTTGGAGGCGAGGCACTGGGAGAGGTAGACTCCTTCACATAGCAAAGAGCTAGTCATGCTTGGAGGCGAGGCACTGGGAGAGGTGGGCTCCTTCACATACTTGGGTACCACCACTGCTACTTCAGGGACACAGATGCAGAAGTAAGAGTTACAAATTAGAAAGGCAAGGACGGCATTCCTGTTACTGAATAATATATAGAAATCCAGAGAAATAAAGACTAAAAGAAAATGTAGATTGTTGAACTCCAATGTCAAGGTCAGTTCTTCTGTTCGGGGCATAAATGTGGAGAACGATGAAGGAAAAATAGGAGAAACAACCCCAGTCGTTCGTCAGTAGATGTCAGGGGAGGGTGCTGGGCACAGGCTGGTCAGTCATGGTTTGGAATGAAGACCTATGGGACAGAAGCCAACAGCAAGTGGAGCAACAGATCAAACGTAGGAAATGGTTGGGACGAGCACACGCTACGGAAAGGGTCACTAGCCCACAGCAAAACAGCCCCTGGCAAAAAATCCATGGTGGCAGAGGAAGATGGGTAGACTAAGAAACACCAGGAAAAGAGACTGGGAAAATGAACTTTGGTCCCCTTGACCTCAACTAGATATAGACAGAAAAGGCACTCCTCAAGATCGAACTTGCTGGAGGAGAAGTGTCAATGGCCAATGTCCTGAAAGGAGCCTCGGGCATTGAGGACGAAGATGTTCCTGATCAGAATCATGTCTGTTCTCTTTGTTTATTATTTTTATGTAAAGCATCTTGTATGTGATAGACAATATCTAGGACAGGACTTTTCTAGAAACTGCCAGGAGTATTATTTCTCGCCAGTAACTGCATGAAGGGTATATAGCTTTCCAACTATTTTGTAGCTTGAGTGTCTGCATGATCTCTTGTTTGCTGGTGGATTTTATATTTTTTTTTCCTGTTGGGGTTCATTTGCTAGTTCTAGCTAATTTGGGATATTAGTGAATTTCTGTTTATTGGATTTTATTAAATAGTATTCCACCTATCTTGTCTTGTGGTTTGTGTTTGTTGCAGACATGTTGTTCTTGTTTGTCTTTCATTGACGTGCTGTGGTTATGTTTGTTCCTATCATAATATTCTAGTGTAGCGTCTTTAGGTCACGATATCTTGCTACCTTTTCAGGCTTCTCAGCCATTTATTTCTATTCGTTTCCTTTCTTGTTTAGCTCAGAAAATAGTGTACGCAGTCTTGTGTTTTCTTCTTGTTCTTCACATTTGTTTATTTGTTTCATAGTCCTTCTTTCTCCCGTCAGATTTCGTGTGCTTTCTATGAGTTATTCCTTAAACTGTTTGCTTCTCTTTGCAAGAACATCTTCACACGTGTTCCTAATTGTTTCCTCAAGCTTGTACCAGTGGCTGTCTTTGGTTCCGTCTGTGAGGTTCTCAACAATTTCAAATCTGTTCTTCAGATTTGGTTTGAATTTAGCTTTGGTATCTTTCTTTGATAGGTTTTGCGTGTTGTATTTATGACTTGTTTTAACTGCCCTGTCTTTGAAAGACTAACTTTGATTGGTCTAGTCGCTAAGAGGTGGTGATGGTCTGAACCTCAGTCTGTTCTTCTCTTTACTTCCACATCCTGTAAGCTATGCCGCCATTTATAATCTATAGTTAATTTAGCTTTCAGTGTGTCCCCCTGGTGAACGACATGATGCTTTATGTACTCACCTGTGTGGGAAGAAGGTACGTCTTACAACTATGTATTTGAAGTCACAGACGATGACGAAGTTTTCCAAATTTTTATTTATGATTCTCTTGTTATTTTTACCATCATCAGTCCCATAACCTAGAAGGTCGTTGAGGCACCGGTATTGCAATTTGTTGAACCAGTTCCCGCCACACGTCTCGATTTTTCGCCAGGGTATTAGTTTCAGCTATATACCTTCCCGTCCACTATTTTATATTGTCTTCCCATCTCTTATTTGGTCTCCCTCTCTCACGATTCCCAGGCACAGTGCCTTGCAGGACGGTCTTGGTAAGCCCCATCGATTTGGCTATTTTAGTTCATAATTAATTTGTAATTGCTGCTCTCTTTTTCAACTTGTGCAGTTTGATCTCCCATGACTAAGATATCTTCGATCTCCAATGACTAAGACATCTTCGATCTCCAATGACTAAGATATCTTCGATCTCCCATGACTAAGATATCTTCGATCTCCAATGACTAAGATATCTTCGATCTCCCATGACTAAGATATCTTCGATCTCCCATGACTAAGATATCTTCGATCTCCAATGACTAAGATATCTTCGATCTCAAATGACTAAGATATCTTCGATCTCCAATGACTAAGATATCTTCGATCTCCAATGACTAAGATATCTTCGATCTCCCATGACTAAGATATCTCTCCTCGAAGCCTTGTCCAGAGTTCTTTGGAGCATATAAAAGCATTTGTGTTTGTTATTTTCATCAGCATTGTTTGGTTTCTGTGTGCACAGTATGATAGTGGGTATTCTCCCTTTTTTGCTGTTACTTCTAGGTGACATTGGTTCCCATTCTAAAGGTGCCTTCATTTGCTTCTTTGGACGACATAAAGGCAAATGTTTCAACTGCCAAAATAATGTACTTGTCATTGTGTTAATCAGAAAGCTGATGATGGATTTATATTCCTAGAAATAAGAATGGAAACAATTTAATATTTACAGAATTCTACCTTTGCATAGAATTTGATATGTTCCAAAACTGTTAGTGAGTCAAACAAAATGTTGTGTTGAGGACACAAACCCAAACTACTTCGAACATTAGCAATGTTCTTCCTGGTGTTATAGCCATTAACATACGCAGTACCACTGGTTGGAGGAATGAAACCTAAAGAAATCACAATTATTTAAGTAACAATTATTTTATGTGTAGGTATGTATTTGCAACTTTCGTACATGTCAACCTGCAAGATCCGGTCATATTGTTTTCTGTTCACACATGTCAACCTGCAAAGTTTAGTCATATTGTCTACTGTTCACACATGTCAACCTGCAAAGTTTGGTCATATTGTCTACTGTTCACACATGTCAACCTGCAAGATCCGGTCATATTGTCTACTGTTCACACATGTCAACCTGCAAAGTTTGGTCATAAGTTCTATTGTTCACACATGTCAACCTGCACGATTTTTCATATCGTCTACGGTTCACACATGGCAACCTGCAAGATTTTGTCATATCGTCTACGGTTCACACATGTCAACCTGCAAGATTTTGTCATATTGTCTACGGTTCACACATGGCAACCTGCAACAATTTGTCATATCGTCTACGGTTCACACATGTCAACCTGCAAGATCCGGTCATATTGTCTTCTGTTCACACATGTCAACCTGCAAAATTTGGTCATAGTGTCTTCTGTTCACACATGTCAACCTGCAAGATCCAGTCATATTGTCTACGGTTCACACATGTCAACCTGCAAGATCCGGTCATATTGTCTACGGTTCACCCATGTCAACCTGCAAGATCCGGTCATATTGTCTACTGTTCACACATGTCAACCTGCAAAGTTTGGTCATATTGTCCTCTGTTCACACATGTCAACCTGCAAGATTTTGTCATATCGTCTACGGTTCACACATGTCAACTGCAAGATTTTGTCATATTGTCTACGGTTCACACATGGCAACCTGCAACAATTTGTCATATCGTCTACGGTTCACACATGTCAACCTGCAAGATTTTGTCATATTGTCTACGGTTCACACATGGCAACCTGCAAGATTTTGTCATATCGTCTACGGTTCACACATGTCAACCTGCAAGATTTTGTCATATCGTCTACTGTTCACACATGTCAACCTGCAGGAATTGGTTATGTTGTCTATTGTTCAAACATGTCAACCTGCAAGGTTTTGTCATATCGTCTACGGTTCACACATGTCAACCTGCAGGAATTGGTTATGTTGTCTATTGTTCAAACATGTCAACCTGCAAGGTTTTGTCATATCGTCTACGGTTCACACATGTCAACTTGCAGGAATTGGTTATGTTGTCTATTGTTCAAACGTGTCAACCTGCAAGGTTTTGTCATATTATTTAATGTGGTCCGCTGGGGTATTTGTGTGTGACAATGACAAGAATAGCATCACTGCGCCACCGAGAGCATATCGTAGTATTACAACTATATTACAGGGCATAACACCGGTCGTAGGTGGTTTGTTAAGAATAGCACAGATGGCGCCTAACAGGCTGCGTGCCTACTTTGCTCAAGTATTTGAGTCTCATAAGATGGACTCGCACCTCGGTTAACCACCGTTTACGACACTTGTTCCAACACAGCGACGTAATAAGCGGAGCATATTCCGCTCATCAGGAAATCCTTGACCTATCATCCACCTGTCAACCCACGGCCTCGTCTTCGTTCGATGTTGTTCTTGTTTGTATTTGGATTCTCTGGTTCATTTTGTGAACATCACATTGTGAAAAGTGCTGAAGATTGTATACCATGTACTTTTCTAGTGGATCCATTTGTTGAAGCTCTCAAATACAGACCCAGAGACGGTATTTTCAAAGTATTGTCAAAAGTTGATTGCCCACCTACACTATTGAGCATGATTAGGCCCTTTTATGTGGGTATGAAAGATAATGTGCTGCACGACGGTCAGGAATTTGAGGCCTTCGACACTAACAACGGAGTTAAACAAGTATGTGTACTGACTCCGACTTTATTCATTATTTTCTTTGCAATCGTGTTTAAACACGCCTTTGAAACTACCACAGAAGGGGTCTTTCTGCATAATAGGTCAGATGGGAGACTTCAATCTAACCAGAATGTGAGCAAAAAGTAAGAGGAGGGAGACTGTCATAGGGAGACTGTCATAGGGAGACTGTCATAGGGAAACTGTCATAGGGAGACTGTCATAGGGAGACTGTCATAGGGAGACTGTCATTACATGCTCTTCGCAGACGATGCTGACCTGGTCGCCCACACGGAAGCCGAATTACAGATCCTTATTAATAGGTTGGCAAAATCATGTGACCTTTTTGTACTTACCATCAGCATAAAAAAGAAGAAAGTGACGTCCAGGATGCTGATCCTCCAGACAGTCTTAAATGTTAACAATCGGGAGGTAGTGAATCACTACAACTACCCCGGATCTATCATCACCGACAACATTTCCCTAGACGCTGAGCTGCAAAAGCGAATATTAATGACCTCATCAGCACTTGCCAGGCTCTCACAGAGAGTGTAGAATAACAACACGCTGACCATCTCCACAAAAGTTGATGTGTACAGATCATGTGTGATTAGTGCCCTGCTCTATGGAAGCGGAACATGGACACTGTATGACTCACATGACAAAAGGCTAAATGCTTTCTATATGCACTGCCTGAGGCGCACACTTGGAGTTTCATGGAGTGACAGAGTGACGAAGTGTTAGACCGTGCAAAGATTGCCAGATTGGTTAAGTACCTCCACCAGCGCCGCTTGCGGTGGCTTGGTCACGTGTGAACAATGGAGGATGGATGAACACCATCGAGTACTTGGCACGACAGGTCGCTTAGACAGAAAGCGTCTCCCACCTGAAACAGATGAGTTGACCATTTTTTCTTATATGTTGATTTGTTAGTTCAGTGTTGTTGTCCCTGATGAAGGCCTATTGGTCGTAACGTAGGTTTTGTTTGTGTTCTCGTCTCGGTGCGGTATCTGACCATACCCATTTTTTTAATTTTGATTAAGCTCAACCTTAATCAACTTTTACTAGTTTTTTTTCATGTTTTTTTCCCATTATACACATCCACAGAACCGCTGCAGCCTCGCCTTATTTTAATGAACACCAATGGAACTCCTTTACGGAGAGCCACAGGCAAGAGTAGCAAAGGTAGACACTTCCTTAGATACAAAGATGTTTGCAGGCACGACATAAAGGCGTTGGATATGAACGCCTGTAAATGGGAGGTACTTGCCAAAGACAGACTTGGAGGCAGGTTTTTCGTGTTGGTCTGCAGGCAGAGTAAGACAAGGTGCAGACTCCAGACGTTTGCGGCGAAAACAAGGCCAACAACTGTCCCCTCTCTAGCGTGAAGTCCATTGTCTCTCGAGACTGACAGGATGCCAATCAATTGAGTCCAGATGTGCATTTGGCTTACCTAGCCTGAATATAACAAAGTCTGATTCCAGTAATATGGTTTTTACATGGTGATGATGTCAACCCCATTACCAACCTTCTTTATTCGCTTCTTACGACAAGCAAGAAATAATCTGTGGCCGTTTCTTTTGATCCGGGAACCAGACGCGGGGTTTTTGATACATCAATCTATAATAGCTAAATCTATAATACCTACATCTATAATAGCTATTTCGTAGTCGCCCCCTAGTCGTCTTGTCCTTGACTTGCCACTGGGGTCGGACGGCTCGAGAGAGTGAGGATAAAAAGTAGCGCAGTGAATCCTTACTAAAAATAGCGGTACCCAATAAATTATGCTATCATCTTCTTTGGCTTTTTTATAATAGCTAAACCTGCAAGAAATAATTCTATAATACCTAAATCTATAAGACTAAAACCTATAGTAGCTAAATCTGTAATACCTAAATCTGCATTACATAAATATGTAATACCTAATCTATAATACCTTAATCTATAATAACTAAATAATATATAAATCTATAATACCTAAATCAATAATAGCTAAATATGTTATTCGTACATCTATAATAGCTAAATCTGAATTACCTAAATATGAAATACATAAACCTGTAAGACCAAAATCTATAATACATAAATATATTATACCTAATTCTATAATACTAATATCTATAATACCTAAGTGCATAAGGCCTAAATGTATGTACATAAACTTATAATGCCTAACACCGCAATACCTAAATCTATATACCTAAATCTGTAATACCTAAATCTGTAATACCTAAATCAATAATAACTAAATCTATAATACCCAAATCTATTATACCTAAATCTGTAATACCTAGATCTGTAATACCTAAATCTGTAAGACCTAAATCTGCAATACCTAAATGTATAATACCTAAGTCTGTAATAACAAAATCTACAACACCCAGAGTTCTAGATAAAGAAAATTAGCATTATCAACATTTAACCAACTTGACATACCCGGAATTTTTTTCTAATTCGTTTCCTTTTGTACTTATGAATACTTTTAAACACATTTCATGTGCCTTTTCCTGCTAAGTGGTTTTCTTAAAATATTTATTGATGTATAATAATTCGTGTCAAGAGGTTAACAACTATGGGATTTTATTAGTTTATACAACGTTAACTCAATAAAGTCAACCATGATCAAAATTATCCTCAGATATTTAACCAGCAGCACATATTTAACCAGCAGCACATATTTAACCACCAGCAGCACATATTTAACCAGCAGCACATATGTAACCACCATCAGCACATATATAACCACCAGTAGCACATATTTAACCAGCAGCACCTATTTAACCACCAGCAGCACATATTTAACCAGCAGCAGCGCATATTTAACCAACAGCACATATATATAATTAGCAGCACATATTTAACCAGCAACACATATTTAACCAGCAGCACAAATTTAACCAGCTGCACATATTTAACCAGCAGAACTAAAATCGCCACAAAAACGAAAATGATGACAGAACTGCTGCCAATAGAAAACAATCAAGACAATAGAGCCAACTGCTGCCAATATAAAACAATCAAGACAATAGAGCCATATGTTGCCAACAGAAAACAATCAAGACAATAGAGCCATATGTTGCCAACAGAAAACAATCAAGACAATAGAGCCATATGTTGCCAACAGAAAACAATTAAGACAATGGAGCCATATGTTGCCAACAGAAAACAATCAAGACAATAGAGCCATATGTTGCCAACAGAAAACAATCAAGACAATAGAGCCATATGTTGCCAACAGAAAACAATCAAGACAATAGAGCCATATGTTGCCAACAGAAAACAATCAAGACAATAGAGCCAACTGCTCACAGGGAGAGGCTCGAGGGACACATAGGTGCACCAGAGACTAAATGATGTAGGACAAAGTAGACTGAGGCAAAGATGAGGTGAAAGCTGCACCAGCAAACACAATGCCAATTGCATTTCCTACACACTTTCCACTGTTAAAAACATAATGCTTCCCTGGGCTAAAAATGTAATATTTAAGACATTTAGAATAAGTGGAAACAGTCGATGGAGAAAAAAGTGCGTAACCTCAAATTTCATGAACCAAAATAATCCTACTCAAAACCTTTGACAAACGCGTCTGCTGACGGCTATGTTTTAGAGTGTTGTTAAAATCGAATAGGGCGGCCCAGTTATTCAATTTAAAAATAAGTCCGTTTAATATCAACCGGAAGTGGGCAATACTACATCGTCATCCTTAAAGAAGCAATGGCCACATAACAGGCACCAGAACTCACTAAGTGCACAGCGCACGCAGCGAAACGTCGACATGGTTGCCCTCTTTGTGGATAGTCAACAGTAGACATGCCCTCTTGGTGGATAGTCAACAGTAGAAATGCGCTCTTGGTGGATATCAACAGTAGACATGCCCTCTTGGTGGATAGTCAATAGTAGACATGCCCTCTCGGTGGATAGTCAACAGTAGACATGCGCTCTTGGTGGATAGTCAACAGTAGACATGCCCTCTTGGTGGATAGTCAACAGTAGACATGCCCTCTTAGTGGATAGTCAACAGTAGACATGCCCTCTTAGTGGATAGTCCACAGTAGTCATGCGCTCTTGGTGGATAGTTAACAGTAGACATGTTTTCTTGGTGGATAGTCAACAGTAAACATGTCCTCTTGGTAGATAGTCCACAGTAGACATGGTCTCTTGGTGGATAGTCAACAGTAGACATGACTTGAAGACTTGTCTGACACACTTGAACTATTTACCTGCGAGTCACCGAGCATAATGAGATACCAGCTAGCTATGAAATCCTGATCAACAAGACAAGTGTGTTATGAAGGAAGGGCTTGATGTGGCCAACATATGATGAGATTAAAGCAACTGGGAACGTGAACATGCCAGGAAATCCACACAGGCCATTTGAGAAATGACCCGTAGAATATCGCCGTGATCCAGTGACACTCTGCCGGTTATGCACTGCACACAATAAACTGAGGTTCCATCTGTATAGAAAATATACATTTAGCTGGACGAATCTTCCAACCTTCGCTAAAGGTCCCAACACAGCAGAACACTTGCTGCATATCTATCAAACATTCGCTGGTCACCGGAAGGGCACGTGACCACAACATGTGCCTCTGCATGAAAAAATGAACTGTGGTGTCATGTACAATAAGCTTACTTGTGCGTTTGTTAAGAGTAGTTGGTGAGTAATTGTGAACAAGAATGAAGAAGTAGATAAATAAATGTTACTAGTGAATATGTATCTCTTCAATGTTCTAACGTAGACTGCACGTTTCTCAAACTCGGAGTAAAGTGTTGTTTGTAACAAAAAACAATTTATTTTCAACAAAAAGTAATGACATTACTTTAAAATCAATAAATAGCTGCATTTATTTGGAATAATCAAACACTTAAATGATTGCTAGAATGAATGTCTGACCAAGAAGTAAAGCCATATGTAAAATATAGAATTCTCACCTGTGAGCATAGACATAGTTGTAGTCTTTCCGGCTCCATTGTGACCCAACAACACAGTTATCTGCCCTTCATACATATTCAGTGTTGTTCCCGCTACAGCTACTTTGTTTCCAAATTTCTGAGCAGACGACACAGAAATAGCGTTATAATTAGACCCAGTTTACAGAGCGTGATGGGAAGTACTTAATTAAAAGAAATTAATGTTGTAAATACTTAAGCACAGCCTATCTATTCACGTGAAACACGTGTATTAGAAAGGCATACATCAACGGGAATCATTCAGGCCAAGCAAATTTGGATTGTCTCATATCTCTTCACCCAAATTAAACATTGACCTCAATATTACTTGACTTGGTATACCGTGCGTATCTTTCCTCTGTATGTGACACCAGTGTAATTACTAACAATTTTATGTCACAAACAAGTATCATGGAGGCAGACACGTTCACTTCAAACAACGCATTACTGTTGTCTATATAGAGTCGTCCCTATATGACGTCATAGATTTGTGACAAACAAAGTGATGGATACGTTAATCCAGTAAGTGAGTGTTAATTTGATGTTATACTGTTGCTGTACACTAACAGCTCTATGTCGCTCTCACACGAAGAACAAACATGAAAACTTGCAAGTTTTTGAAAACTAATTTTACATCATCACGAATCAAGTTGCTCTCATTACAGTCGATCTGAAAGAATTGATCTTTAGCTAGTACTCTCGCAGAACGTGGCTCTAGTTATAGTCGACCTGAAAGAAGTGATATTTAGCTAGTACTCTCGCAGAACGTGGCTCTAGTTATAGTCGACCTGAAAGAATTGATCTTTAGCTAGTACTCTCGCAGAACGTGGCTCTAGTTATAGTCGACCTGAAAGAAGTGATATTTAGCTAGTACTCTCGCAGAACGTGGCTCTAGTTACAGTCAACCTGAAAGAAGTGATCTTTAGCTAGTACTCTCGCAGAACGTGGCTCTAGTTATAGTCGACCTGAAAGAAGTGATCTTTAGCTAGTACTCTCGCAGAACGTGGCTCTAGTTATAGTCGACCTGAAAGAATTGATCTTTAGCTAGTACTCTCGCAGAACGTGGCTCTAGTTATAGTCGACCTGAAAGAAGTGATCTTTAGCTAGTACTCTCGCAGAACGTGGCTCTAGTTATAGTCGACCTGAAAGAAGTGATCTTTAGCTAGTACTCTCGCAGAACGTGGCTCTAGTTATAGTCGACCTGAAAGAAGTGATCTTTAGCTAGTACTCTCGCAGAACGTGGCTCTAGTTATAGTCGACCTGAAAGAAGTGATCTTTAGCTAGTACTCTCGCAGAACGTGGCTCTAGTTACAGTCGACCTGAAAGAAGTGATCTTTAGCTAGTACTCTCGCAGAACGTGGCTCTAGTTATAGTCGACCTGAAAGAATTGATCTTTAGCTAGTACTCTCGCAGAACGTGCTCTTGTTATAGTCGACCTGAAAGAAGTGATCTTTAGCTAGTACTCTCACAGAACGGGGCTCTCATTACAGTCGATCTGAAAGAATTGATCTTTAGCTAGTACTCTCGCAGAACGTGCTCTTGTTATAGTCGACCTGAAAGACTATATATTTGGTCAGCTTTCCCAGAGAACCTCTCATAACAGATTATCTGAAAGACTCAATCTTTGGTCAGCTTTCCCGTCTGGGTCACCCCGGAACCTGTAATGTATTAATGTTTTCCTCGGTCTGCCTCTGCCTCGCTTGCAAGGTATCATATTCTCCAGCATCGCTTTTATTCTATACTTTTGTAGCGTTTGATGGGGTTGAGATATTTTTAGACCTTCTGAACTGCTGTGTTCCTAAGAATTGACCTCACTGCATTCCGGGCATACTCATAGGTGCTCGTTGTTTCTCATTAAATGGCCAGGGCTGTGGATACCGATGTTTCCTGCAGCTCGCTAGTTGTGCACGTTTCTGTTTCTTCCTTCATGCCTCTAGTCCACTCGAACCTCTTTAGATTTCAAAACTCTGCAATCTATGAATTATTGAATGATTTAGTGTGGTGCAATCATACAAACGCCGCTCACTAAGTGGCTTCAAAATATTACTCCTATCCAATTCTAGTGTACACATAATTTGAGTTGTCAGAATATCAACTCCTTCACTCAAGAGGTCCCAGGTAGCCACCTCAGAGCTGCAGTCTATGCTTCCATCTTCATTTTCGTTCAAGAAGTTGTTGTTCTGTACGACCTGACCTTAGCACAGAAACCGTTACCATATATATTACTGGCTAGCTCCAATCCATCTGTATATGTTATGAAATCATTATACTGAATGGTATTCTGTATCATCGTATTAACCTTGAGATCTGCTCTCAAGTTGCATCACTCTCTGCATTCCCTGCCTAGGGTTTGATGACTCTGTGGATATCTCTCATTCTATAATCACTGTGGACCCATTAGCCTCTCTTTACTGTCGTCTCAGCTGTGTTCACCTGGCCAAGTGTTCTCTCTATATGTGTCATCCTTGCCGCTCCTCTCTTTACTGTCGATCCCTAGATGTATGATGTGTTATTGTGCAGTAGTATTGTGTTTGCAGCAACCCGCATACAGGCTTGGGACTGTGCCAATTTATATCTGGTTGTCACAGACAAAAGTCGCAGCATGTACCGCATCTTCAACATCGGGGTAACTCTAGTACATTCAAGGACGACCGATCGCATCCTTCATTCTGGGTTGATAAAAACCGATCCGACTGCAACCTCGACGTGCCCCGTAATCAACAACTGACACTGCCAACTGATAGGATAAAAACAATCCTTGTTACAAATTTCCGTTACAGCGTGTACAGCCTTATGTGCTCCGATATGTCGATTGCATCTCAGAGGCTAATATAAAGAAATACGCCTATATATTTCAACTTGTGAACCGCATCAATGGTGTATTCCATCAAAGGTAACACGCGGGAGATCAGCTTTTAATACAGCGATGGAATCAAGATGCTGAACAATGCATGAGCTACAGTTGTCAGAGACTCATAGTTGACTGCTAGCATCAGGGCTAACGAACCAGAGCTGCCAAGACCCTTCTCTACCTTCACGAGGTGATCCTGGATAACAGGCTGCAACAGAGCTGACTGGCTAAGGAGACAGGTTCGAAGCGGGAAGGCTAACGCAGTACTAAAAAATGTCTGCTGAAGTCGATTGTTAGACCGAAAGGTGCAAATATTGCAATCAAGCTGTGAATTACCACACAACGCATTCCGTTCTCCGGACAACTTATAAAGCCCTTTTCATAGCTAGGTAGCGGAATATTGAGAACGAAGAAGAAGAAGAAAAAGAAAAAAAACAACAGCAATTGTTCAAATAAAACGACATCAGTCAGGCCTTGGTATGATTGATCTGGGCGTTGGAATGTCTTTGGCACAATACTTGAATAGATAGTTGACAGGGAAATAATGTTCCTTCTAGAACGCAAACACCATCTACCCAATACAATTGGCAGCTAGAGACCACCGAAGGAGACGTGGGAAAATGCTGGGACATTTGCATATGACGTGTTTGATGGCTTTCAGTTCAGGCAGGAAAGTGTCGCAGTTGCTCGCAACCTCGAGGTTGCACCTAACAGGATAGATTTTGAGATCCACATGCATTGTTTTAAGGGGCCTGCAATCATCCGACGGATGATGAGTCGGACGTCAGCTGCCCCGATGGACAGAACAGCTGCAGTCCGCTGTGCCCAGTACTGCGGCAAGATTCTCGATGGACAGAACAGCTGCAGTCCGCTGTGCCCAGTACTGCGGCAAGATTCTCCACTCAATGGCGCTGTTTTTAACATCTAGACGAAAGAAAGGTCAACATTCAACCCACAGAGCCAGGGCGAACAC
This sequence comes from Ariolimax columbianus, assembly GCA_036924085.1. Lineage (NCBI taxonomy): Eukaryota > Metazoa > Mollusca > Gastropoda > Stylommatophora > Arionidae > Ariolimax > Ariolimax columbianus. The sequence goes on from JAVGWX010000022.1 coordinate 48,247,815, forward strand.
CGACATTTGCAAATGGCATCCTGACGTACATGACTGGCTTAGATTGGCATGAGATGGTCCGAAACATACAGGAGACGTTTTAAGTAAGTGCAGAGTGGTGTGTGGATTCCAGTGCCCAGATCAATCCTTGGTGCAGTATTGTGTACTAACCAATTGTGTTCTATATCCAGCTCATTTAGGATTTGTGTTTCTATTTCTCACTGCCCATGGTTATTTTCTGTTAACACTTTCCTGTACCATTTTAGCTTCAAGAATTCAACCTTCTTGCCTAATATTTGTGTGGTTGTCCGAGTCTTGCGTCCGTACTCTGCCAGTGTGAAAATGCAAATCCTCGGCATATTTATTTTTGCCAATTTGTTAGTTATGTGCAATACGTTGTTGCATTTTAGTTAACCTCTGCGATGCATGTCCATTCTTCTTCTTACTTCTGTTTGGCATCCACCCTTTTCTTTCTTTTAATCTTTTAAAGTTGTGACGTTTGTAACTATTTGCTTCTCTGGGGCAACTTTAGATCTGGCTTTAGTTTTATAAGGTGTTCATTATCTTGTCTTGCTAATGATGAGGTATAGATTTTGTTCATCGCTGTGTTGTTTAATCGACGTGATCATCTGTGTCAGCCCCACGAGCTCTTCGAAGAGACCACATTATCTTCATATCTCAGTTCTGCCAATTCATTCCAGCCGACTGTGAGTCAATCAAAGAAATGTTGAAACGATAAGAAGGTAGTATGGGTACGTGACTTTCTCTTTTGTGCACCTCAAACCAGCCCGAAGTCTCTCTCGCTATTCTGACCACTGCTTGCTACTCTTGGTTTCAAATAGTTGATTCAGACGTATTTGAAACTCCATGCCTTCCATGATTCTACATGTTGCAAGCAGTCAAAGGCTTTATGTAATCTATGAAACAAGTGTGTAAGTCGACAGAGTACTATCTGAACTATTCGATATTTCGCATGTTAAGCGTGTGATCTCTCATGCCTCTGCGACATATAGATTCTGTCTGTTTCATGTACTTCCTAGTTGAGTTTGTTTTACAAGCTTTTCCTGACGATCCGTAGAAGCATCTTGTCTAGATGACATCATAAAGTGATTGTTCGATAGCTAGTTCATCGCTTCAGATCACAATTCTTGGCGTGTGGGAAATGTGCAGATCTTGACCGTGGTATCGGCCATATTGTTCTAGGCCAGATCCTGTTCTTAGAGCAAGGTAAATTTTAGTGCTGGCCTCTTTCTGTCTGTTTAAATAAGTTGGTATATCATCACACACGGTGATTTCCCTTTCTTCAAGCTTTGGATTGATGTTTCAACCTCATTTGTCGAAGTTTCCGTCTGTTTGTCCTGTTGTTAAGCATTAAGTTTGGACTTCTTCCTCGTTTATTACAAGTAATGAATGTATGAATTCCCCATCTAGTGTTCTGTTTTCTGCGAATGTCTTTTTTCTTCCCTTGTCTTTGCAACTTTTCTATCACACTGCATGTTTTTAAAGAATGTTGTTTCTTAACTTAACTTAACTTCTTTATACTGGTTTAGAAGACCCTGCAGAGTCTGTATACAACCAGTTACATTTACATCACCTTGCTCTAAAAGCTATGTGCATCCAGTTTATTCTTAAATGTATTAACTGTCCCTGCCTCCACTACCTCCCCTGGCAATGCATTCCAAGCAGACACCACTCTCTGACTAAAAAAATATTTCTTAATATCTAATCTGGACCTCTCTTTAGTCAGCTTGTAGCTATTCCCTCTTGTTATTGTAGGTGGCTGTATTTTAAAAAACGTGTTATAGTCTAATTTATCGATTACTCTGATCATCTTATAAACCTGTATTAAGTCACCACGAATTCTTCTCTCTTCGAGACACTGTAGGCCAGTTTTTCTGAGTCGTTCCTCATAACTGTAATTCTGGAATCCCACTATCAGTTTTGTCGCTCTTTTTTGTATTCTTTCTATCATGTTTATGTCCCCTCTATGATAAGGACTCCACACCTGTACACAGTACTCCAATCTAGGTCTAACTAAAGCTTTATACAGTTTGACGATCACTTCCTTGCTCCTATGTTTAATATTTCTTTTTATCATACCTAACATTGCATTTGCCTTTTTCACTGCTACCTTAACTTGCTCACTCACCTTACCTGTATGATCTATTATTACCTGGACTTGCTCACTCACCTTACCTGTATGATCTATTTTAACCTGGACTTGCTCACTCACCTTTCCTGTATGATCTTTTATAACCTGGACTTGCTCACTCACCTTACCTGTATGATCTATTATAACCTGGACTTGCTTACTCACCTTACCTGTATGATCTATTATAACCTGGACTTGCTTACTCACCTTACCTGTATGATCTATTATAACCTGGACTTGCTCACTCACCTTACCTGTATGATCTATTATAACCTGGACTTGCTCACTCACCTTACCTGTATGATCTATTATAACCTGGACTTGCTCACTCACCTTACCTGTATGATCTATTATAACCTGGACTTGCTCACTCACCTTACCTGTATGATCTATTATAACCTGGACTTGCTCACTCACCTTACCTGTATGATCTATTATAACCCCTAGGTCCCTTCTTATCTTTTCGAGTCTCTATTGTTTTCTCTTGTTTTGTTTCTCTGTACAGTGGTATTGTTTATCTCCGATTGTTTTAACTTTTTCTCTTGTTTTGTTTCTCTGTACAGTGGTATTGTTTATCTCCGATTGTTTTAACTTGTTCTCTTTCTTTTCTGTCTCAATGCCATTTCTGTGCTGTACTTGTGTTTTTCGTGCCTTTACCTATGCATTTTACTACCTACCAATAGTATGAGAATATCACATTCCTGTGTGTCAAGTTTATTTGGTGTCAACTCTTCCTGTGCTACTATAAGCAGCTCAAATATGTTTTAGTTTTTTTCAATGATAAATACCTGGGGTATAGATCTGGCGTTAAAGCGGATTGATCTAGTGCGTTTCAACAGTTGTCAGCCGATCTTCATGTCTGCGGGTACCAGTTGGTGGTCTGAGTAGCAGTCAGTGCCTAGTAGTGTCTTGATTGTCCCCCACTAACAGGTAATGATCTCTGTCGCAGTCAGCTAGTAGTGTCTTGATTGTCCGCCACTAACAGGTAATGAATGATCTCTGTCGCAGTCAGCACCTAGTACTGTCATTGAGGATACTACTCCTGACGTCCACCTTTGTTTTCGTTAGAATGTAGTTTATTTGGTTTGTGCTTGTCTCATGCGTTGAATTCCACGTGCAGAGTAGTCTAGGATTTTGTTTATGAAGCTTGTTTGCGATGGAGAGATTGTTTTCTAGGTAGAATTTCAATTATATTTCTCCTCTTTCATTTATGTGCCGCCACCAAAAATGTTCATATATTCTTTCTTATTAAATTGCTCTTTCTTTTTTAAATTTTCACGTTGAAAATGTTACATTGTAAACAAATTATTACAGCATATCCAGACATATTTGTATGACCCAGGTCAGCTGGTAGTGGAAAATGTAGAAATCCGTAAGTTGCTGATTCGCATTCTGCTTGCAAAAGTTTTTCTTTTATTCTAAGTTATAAGATTGAAAACATTTACATTTTATGAATTTTATGTTGATCCATATCTAAAAGCATCCGCCATTATTGACGGGCTATTGCTTGCAGAAATTTAAATAGTCCACAGCAGAGTTTTGTATTGAGGATATAAATAGACTTAGGAAGCCATATTTTGTTAAACTTGTACCATACGCATTAACTTTGAGACATTACACTTCTTCAACCTCCATCCTTTCCTTCAGTCTTATCCGGCTTTCTTACCACACTTTGTTACGGAAATTAGACAGTCAATTCATTACCTTACTTCTATTTTTCTGTCATAGTGTGCCTCACATGTTAACTATCCTTTATGCAAAAAAGGAATATTTAGGAAGAGTACTAGATAGATAGATAGACAGACAGACCGACAGACACACAGACAGACAGACATACCGACAGACATACCGACAGACACAGACAGACAGACCGACAGACAGACTGACAGACCGACAAACCGACAGACAGACAGGCAGACCGACAGATCAACAAACCAACAGACAGACCGACAGACAGACTGACAGACAGATAGACCGACAGACCGCCAGACAGACAGACTGATCGACAGACCGACAGACCGACAAACAGTCAGACAGACAGAAAGACCGACCGACAGACAGACAGACATACATACATACTGACAGACAGACAGACCGACAGAACGACAGACATACCGACAGACAGAGCGACAGACAGACAGACAGACCGACAGACAGACCGACAGACAGAGCGACCGATAGACAGACATCCATACACATATCTGAAATGTTACATTTAAATGCAGTTCTATGTCATCTGAAACTATCTTATTCACGAATTACTTTACTTTCTACTTGTGACTTAAAGTAGTATATTTTCTTGTGCAAGTATTCAGAATTTCATTAATACACTTATGTCTCTTTCTGTATTCCTCTCGGACCTAATTTGTTATGGAAGCGTGGCATTAATAACTAGATAATATTACATAAAATATTGTCATCTTTTGATCGTTCTATGAAGCTGATGTGTCTTTTTGCCATTGATAACTTTGAGCTTGACTCAATTTGATTAACAGCTTGCATTAGTGTTTCAAATGGGATATGTTCCTGACACCGAACTTAACCGTAGATCATCATCATTGGTTGCTATTGAACATGTATTCAGTTATTATGGATTCACATCAGTTGAAACGCGAACCTATATTACAAACCAAAAAGCACACAATCTGTGTTTATAAGCGCGTGTTTAACCTGAAGCAGGTCACTGTCCACCGAACAACATTCTTACTGAACACTATATTTTGTTGTTTCCATCAAACGTGCTTTGATTTTATTCCCATGTATCAGACAACGACAAAAATGCAATGGATGGAGAACATTTTGAAACACAATGCTACAGAAGAGTCCTGAAAATCCTGTGGACAAAGAAAGAAATGAACAAATCCATCCGGCAAGACCTGAATGGAGAAGAGAATTGGCTCATAAAGGACGTAATGACCCAAAAACTGAGGGTTTTTTTGGACACGTCAAACGACACAACGGGCTGGAGAGAGCGGTTATGGAAGGCATGGTCCCTGGAAAGAGAAGCAGGGGCCGACCGAGAAGACGATTGACTCAGAACATCAAGGAGACGCTGATTTTGAACTTGGAGCAGGCCGGAAGACTGGCGGAGAACAGAGATTTCTACAGACAGGCTGTCATGAGAGCGACGTTCTGCAAAGAACATGCTATATGATGATGATAGAGAACATTACAAGGGTCGAAAGTATGTAAACGCGCAGATACCTAAAAAATAATCCAGCAGAGCGAGAAGTTCTTAAAAATGCCAAACTATCCATTATATGACATGATACACGACACGGGAAGATGGAGATTAGAAAGGCCAACTTCGTGTGAAAAAGGACTGATCAACATTCCCACTTCCGAGAAGAAGACAACTGCTGCTACTTAACAATAGTAAAGCAAATCATTTTTAGACTGAGAACTTGGAATAATAGACCAAAGGGTAATCATTATGGTGCATTATGGCTTGTGTAAATTTCGGCATCACCATCTCTATTACAAAAACAGAGGTCCTACATCAACTCGAACCATATACTGCCTATTCAGAGCCATCAATCAAGGTACACGGCCACTGTTTAACAAATGTTAACAAATACACGTACCTTGGCAGTAGTGTATCCCAAATCATTCACACAGATGATGAGGTGGATATAAGAATAGCTAGGGCACGTGCGGCACTTTCATACTAAGGTGTGGGATAGGCGAATGAACAGGACTCAAACAAAAATACAGGTTTACTCTGCAATTGTTATAGCTACTCTCTTATATGCATGTGAGACCTGGACCGTCTATAGTCGCCATGTCAGGAAATTAAATCACTTCCACATGCACTGCATGCGGAAACTGCTGAGAATTACATGGCAGGATATGGTGCCAAATACAGATGTGCTAGCGCGATCTGGCATGTCCAGATAACACAGCATGATATGTGCAGCACAGCTGAGATGGGCTGGCCATATGGTACGCATGTCAGATCACGCTGAGATGGGATGGCCATGTGGTACGCATGTCAGATCACGCTGAGATGGGCTGGTCATGTGGTACGCATGTCAGATCACGCTGAGATGGGCTGGCCATGTGGTACGCATGTCAGATCACGGTGAGATGGGCTGGCCATGTGGTACGCATGTCAGATCACGGTCAGATGGGCTGGCATGTGGTACGCATGACAGATCACGGTGAGATGGGCTGGCCATGTGGTACGCATGTCAGATCACGGTGAGATTGGCTCGCCATATGGTACGCATGTCAGATCACGGTGAGATGGGCTGGCCATGTGGTATGCATGTCAGATCACGCTGAGATGAGCTGGCCATGTGGTACGCATGTCAGATCACGGTGAGATGGGCTGGTCATGTGGTACGCATGTCAGATCACGCTGAGATGGGCTGGCCATGTGGTACGCATGTCAGATCACGGTCAGATCGGCTGGCCATGTGCTACGCATGTCAGATCATCGTCTAGGAAAACAAACAACTCTATGGTGAACTCCATAATGGCAAGAGAGCAAGCCGTGGGCTGCGGAGAAGGTACAAGGACACACTTAAGAGATCTCTGATCCAGTGCTGTTTTAACCATGATGACTGGGAAAGAATCGCAACCAATCGCACAGACTGGCGCAGAACTATTGCTCAGGGTGTTCAGAGACATGAGGCTTCACGAATAGATGAGGTCATTTACAGACGATCGGCCCGCATGTCAACTCACGTAAACCCTTTTCAACCCTAGTCAAAGCAGGTGTCTTATTTCCCTGTACAAAGTGCAACCGCCAATTCAAGGCACAGATTGGCTTATTTGGCCATCTTAGAGCTCATGAGAACAATTGACAGTGAATGATGACATGAGAACAGTTGACAGTGAATGATGACATGAGAACAGTTGACAGTGAATGCTAACATGAGAACAGTTTACAGTGAATGCTGACATGACAACAGTTGACAGTTAATGCTGAAATGAGAACAGTTGACAGTGAATGCTGACATGAGAACTGTTGACAGTGAATGCTGACATTACAACAGTTGACAGTGAATGCTGAAATGAGAACAGTTGACAGTGAATGCTGACATGAGAACGGTTGACAGTGAATGCTGACATGAGAACAGTTGACAGTGAATGCGGACATGAGAACAGTTGACAGTGAATGCTGACATGAGAATAGTTGACAGTGAATGCTGACACGAGAACAGTTGACAGTGAATGCTGACATGAGAACAGTTGACAGTGAATGCTGACATGAGAACAGTTGACAGGAATGCTGACATGAGCACAGCTGACAGTGAATGCTGACATGTAGAGCCTGATCAAGGAGCTACACATGGACACCATCGCCAGAATTCGATTGGGTAGCACTCTCTCTCTGACAGATTCCCCATGAATTTTTTTATTTTTTTGCGTTCGCCTTATTTCTCTATTCCCCAAGGCGGTGTGCGTTGCACTGTGGTTTTTATTTTGCGCCTGTCGGCCCAGTGCATCCGACTTCAGCACGCATTTTATGTAAGGGTCTGCTTCCTCCTGCATTTTCTAAGGGTTTGCTTCCCCGGGGTAACGGCCGGTGCTGTGATGGGGATCGAACCCAGCACCTTCGGGTCGTGAGCCGTGCCACTTAACCACTAGGCCACGCTGTCCCCTCCCATGAATTCGATTGGGTAGCACTCTCTCTGACAGATTGCCCGTGAATTAGATTGGGTAGCACTCTCTCTGACAGATTCCCCATGAATTCGATAGGGTAGCACTCTCTCTGACAGATTCCCCATGAATTCGATTGGGTAGCACTCTCTCTGACAGATTCCCCATGAATTCGAGTGCCAGACCTCGTGTCCGTGGACGAAATTGTCCTTGCAGACAGACAGATCTGCGCTGCAGCGCTCTCTGGAAATGTTAGACAGCGAAATGCTCTCCCTAGGTGTGTCAATATTCTGGGCCAAGACCAAAGTTCAGAGCCTCGTTTCTGACAAAACACCCGCAGGGTATTGAAACGCAAGGTCACACTGATATCATCTACCTAGGTAGCATGATATCATCCGATGTGCGCAGCGATCCCGATATGTCAAGGCGGATCGGACTAGCTGCGACCGCTATGCACGACCTCCGACGTGTGTAGAGTAATGGCAAGATCTCTCTTGGCCCACGCTTACACCTCCGAAACCTGGACATTGCTGAAACATGCCATGTCGAGACTGGAAGCCTTTCACATGCGCAACCAGCGGCGTATCCTGGGCATCCGATGGCATGACTACATCCGCAACGTAGAGGTCTCTGCTAAAACATCCCTCCGCCCAATCTCAAAAACATTTGATAGGCAACGAGTTTCGTTGTTCGGTCTTGTTGTACGGCTGGACCAGGAAACCCTGCCCACAAGATACTACACAAGTCGTTCCTCAGTGCCAAAAGTCTTTCCCCGACCAGCTGGAGGCGAAGAAGAGGCCGTCCTGAACAGTATGTCTCCAGCAAGTAGCAACCTCCTACTCCGCCGTAGACGAGGTCATGGATGTGGGTCATGGATTGGGGTCATGGATGTGGTCGACCGACGCAACGAGCCTCAGACGCTAAAGCGAATATTATTATTATTATGTAATCATTACAACAAAAGAAAAGGATTTAGACATATGACATGTGTCAATGTGGGGAGCATACCATGACTATGAAAGGCTTCCTACAAAGCTGTATTCTCATGCAGAAAGAGAGATAATAGTACTGGCGTAGCATGACAGATGTGATATAAAAGCTCCACGGAGATATAAAACAACATTTCAAACAACGGTGTCCTTTGTAAGAAAAATCGGGACCTTGATCTGACGATGAACGAAGAAGATAGTGACATTAATAACACATGGAGATGTGGATATGGGGATTATCATATACCTTTTTCAAATCACACATGCGTATGCCAGCTTTTCTGTGAACTGGTTCTTTTTCAAAATACTTGGTTTCAGGCATCTCATTCTTGGAATCCTTAGCCTCTTCAACTGGTTTAGGAAACCAAAATGTTTTCTAAGCTCACAAAACATGGAGGGAGAAATAATAGACACATTAGCTTCATATTAACTATTTTCAAAGTATACTGAAACATGTTTAATACTAAAAAAAAAAAAAAGATTGCAGATATATATATATATATACACACACACAAAAGGAGCGTTAAAATTAAACCGGGACATTTTGTTCTAGTTCTACTTGAACTATGGACCAGTCACGTGATAGATAAATAAAAATGGCGGACAACACTGTTAGTGCTTGTATGAACAGCGTGTTGTGATGAAGCTTGTTGTGAACAAAAAGGCCGTCCTGCTTCTGCAAGATAACGCTCGACCTCATAAAACTCACCGTACTATGTGCAATCTGCAACAACGCGACGGAGATGTATGGTCACACCCATATTACAGCCTTACCTAGTTTCAAGCAATTTGCAATTGTTTGGACCCCTAAAAGAATTTATGGGAGGTTAGCATTTCCGCACTGATGACGAAATGAAACAGGCTGTCATGGATTGGTTCAGACATACCGACAAATATTTCTTCGCTGCATCTTTTCAAGCATTACCAAACCGCTGGGATAAGTCCATAATCATTGCAGGGGATTACATCGACAAATGAACGGCCTTTTAACTACTTTAAAGTGAATTTTTTTATTTTTTTTAAATCTCAATTTGACACGACTCTCCGATATGATGTTGCAGTTTCATACTTAGCGATCCCAAGATATGTACATGTCAACTAGTAACTGTGCATTGTAGTTAGGCTGGGGACAGTCAAATGCTAGGGAAGCAGTCCCAGAATACGGCTGTAAAAATCCACTTGTTATAGTGTACGAACACAACAGAAGAGTTTGAACTGGTTAAAGAAAAACTCCTTATTTGCTCCCTAACACATACACTTGGTTCGAAATCAATTTGTGCCAACTTTGACTGGGTCCACCAGGGAGTTGTTGTTGTTTTTTTTGTTTTTCTTTTTTGTTTTTGTTTTTTTTTGTTTTTTTTTTTTGGGGGGGGGGGGGGGGGGGTTGTATAACTACTCTCCGTAAAGAAAGAATTGCCAAAACTGCTGTACTGCAGCGAAGGAAGGATAGCGTCTGGTCTGGTAAAACGTGCTGGTCAGACATGTTAGTCAGGGTCAGGTAAAACGTGCTGGTCAGACATGTTAGTCAGGGTCAGGTAAAACGTGCTGGTCAGACATGTTAGTCAGGGTCAGGTAAAACGTACTGATCAGACATGTTAGTCAGGGTCAGGTAAAACGTGCTGATCAGACATGTTAGTCAGGGTCAGGTAAAACGTACTGATCAGACATTTTGTCAGGGTCAGGTAAAACGTACTGATCAGACATGTTAGTCAGGGTCAGGTAAAACGTGCTGATCAGACATGGTTAGTCAGGGTCAGGTAAAACGTACTGATCAGACATGTTAGTCAGGGTCAGGTAAAACGTACTGATCAGACATGTTAGTCAGGGTCAGGTAAAACGTACTGATCAGACATGTTAGTCAGAGTCAGGCTAAATATATTGGCCAAAACCCTCACCTTGACTTCCCCGTAGTCCTTCCTGGAAACGGGATATTTTCGTGGCAGCCTCGCTAACGAGGTGAGGAATTGACGTCACCCCCGTAGTAGTGAGCGACACACAGATGAAGCCAGGCAAAACACAACCGCCTGGAGGATTCCCATTCACCTTCATCAGCACCCTTGGGATGTGAGGTAAGCTACGACAACTCGCTACTTATTTTTCTTTTCAGGGCGCACAAAAGAGTAATCCTACTCATTGTTTTCATTCAACCAACAACAACACCAACACCAACAACAACACCAACACCAACAACAACACCAACAACAACAACAACACCAACAACAACACCAACACCAACACCAACAACAACACCAACAACAACTGTACTACAAAAACTGCCAATATGGAACATATTACAAACAGATACATGATATACACGTGCATCTTCAGACGAATACGTCCACACTACAAACAGATACACACACACGCTTCTTCAGACCAATACGTTCACACTACAAACAGATACACACACGCATCATAAAAGTTGCAAATACATGCTAATATAACCTAACAGGTTACCGTCTGGGTTTGAAAGGGCCATGCCTTTGTTGATGGAAAGCAGAAAGACACCCCCTTAAAGAAACAAAACTATTATCAAGAATATATATATATATATATATATATATATATATATATATATTGTACATACACAGACTACAACAGCACATGAAATATGCGGCTACAACTTACAGTTAAACAGAAGAAAAATGGTTCAGGCATTCCAAACTCTCCAGGCCTTATATTCCCCAGGTACCAAGCAATGAAGAGGTAAAGAACAGAATCAATCACCAGCATCAGCATGCAATCTAGAACACTAACGTTGTCATCTATTGATCCTGGGTAATAAAAGTTTGTCCACTTGGCACCTTCTCCTATTAGTATGTAGTGATACACATTGTTAATGGTATATATAATATTTGTATTTAGCAGATCATGATTCTTATATGTAGTGATACACATTGTTAATGGTATAGACAATATTTGTATTTAGCAGATCATGATTCTTATATGTAGTGATACACATTGTTAAAGGTATATATAATATTTGTATTTAGCAGATCATGATTCTTATATGTAGTGATACACATTGTTAATGGTATATACAATATTTGTATTTAGCAGATCATGATTATTATATGTAGTGATATACATTGTTAATGGTATATACAATATTTGTATTTAGCAGATCATGATTCTTATATGTAGTGATACACATTGTTAATCGTATATACAATATTTGTATTTAGCAGATCATGATGCTTATATGGCATTTGCGTTCATTTTTATAACAGTTAAAGATGGTCCTGCCGTCGGGAAAGTTGTTTTGAATGCCCACAATGAGTAAATTTATTATTTTTGTGCGCTTTGAAAAGAACGTTTAGTTGCGGGTTGCAGTTGGATTCCTCACATCACGCGTGGACCGGCGTCCTCCAGGCGGTTGTGCTTTCCTTGGCTCAATATGCATGTCGTTCACATCTACAGGAATCACGGCGATCTACCACCCCGTTAGCCAGGCTGCCAGGAAGAACAGTCCCTTTTCGGGGAAGACTAACTGGAAGTCGAGGTGAGAGTCTTGGCTCGTATATTGTGCATGACCCTGACTAACATGTCTGATCAGTATGTTGTGCATGACCCTGACTAACATGTCTGATCAATATGTTGTGCCTGACCCTGACTAATATGTCTGATCAGTATGTTTTGTGTGACCCTGACTAACATGTCTGATCAGTATGTTGTGCCTGGCCTTGACTAACATGTCTGATCAGTATGTTGTGCCTGACCCTGACTAACATGTCTGATCAGTATATTGTGCCTGACCCTGACTAACATGTCTGATCAGTATGTTGTGCCTGACCCTGACTAACATGTCTGATCAGTATATTGTGCCTGACCCTGACTAACATGTCTGCTCAGTATGTTGTGCTTGATCCTGACTAACATGACTGATCAGTATATTGTGCCTGACCCTGACTAACATGTATGATCAGTATGTTGTGCCTGACCCTGACTAACATGTCTGATCAGTATGTTGTGCCTGACCCTGACTAACATATCTGATCAGTATGTTGTGCCTGACCCTGACTAACATGTCTGATCAGTATGTTGTGCCTGGCCCTGACTAACATGTCTGACCAGTATGTTGTGCCAGACCCTGACTAACATGTCTGATCAGTATATTGTGCCTGACCCTGACTAACATGTCTGATCAGTATGTTGTGCCGGACCCTGACTAACATGTCTGATCAGTATGTTGTGCCTGACCCTGACTAACATGTCTGCTCAGTATGTTGTGCTTGATCCTGACTAACATGACTGATCAGTATATTGTGCCTGACCCTAACTAACATGTCTGATCAGTATATTGTGCCTGACCCTGACTAACATGTCTGATCAGTATGTTGTGCCTGACCCTGACTAACATGTATGATCAGTATGTTGTGTCTGACCCTGACTAACATGTCTGATCAGTATGTTGTGCCAGACCCTGACTAATATGTCTGATCAGCATAGTGTGCCTGACCTTGACTAACATGTATGATCAGTATGGTGTGCCTGACCTTGACTAACATGTATTATCATTATGTTGTGCCTGGCCCTGACTAACATTTCTGATCAGTATGTTCTGCCTGACCCTGACTAACATGTCTGATCAGTATGTTGTGCCTGACCCTGACTAACATGTCTGATCAGTATATTGTGCCTGACCCTGACTAACATGTATGATCAGTATGTTGTGCCTGACCCTGACTAACATGTCTGATCAGTATGTTGTGCCTGACCCTGACTAACATATCTGATCAGTATGTTGTGCCTGACCCTGACTAACATGTCTGATCAGTATGTTGTGCCTGGCCCTGACTAACATGTCTGACTAGTATGTTGTGCCTGACCCTGACTAACATGTCTGATCAGTATGTTGTGCCTGACCCTGACTAACATGTCTGATCAGTATATTGTGCCGGACCCTGACTAACATGTCTGATCAGTATGTTGTGCCTGACCCTGACTAACATGTCTGATCAGTATATTGTGCCTGAACCTGACTAACATGTCTGATCAGTATGTTGTGCCTGACCCTGACTAACCTGTCTGATCAGTATGTTGTGCCTGACCCTGACTAACATGTCTGATCAGTATGTTGTGCCTGACCCTGACTAACATGTCTGATCAGTATGTTGTGCCTGACCCTGACTAACATGTCTGATCAGTATATTGTGCCTGACCCTGACTAACATGTCTGATCAGTATACTGTGCCTGACCCTGACTAACATGCCTGATCAGTATGTTGTGCCTGACCCTGACTAACATGTCTGATTAGTATGTTGTGCCTGACCCTGACTAACATGGATGATCAGTATATTGTGCCTGGCCCTGACTAACATGTCTGATCAGTATGTTGTGCATGACCAGACGTTATTCTTCCTCCCCGACGTCAGGATGACGTGTTATATTGTTTAGCTACAGTGCCAGTTCTCTTGTCGTCCGCAATAGTAAATTTACAGTCGGGTAGGTCAGCTATGCCGATATCAAATATTGAACTTCATACCTCTTTCACAAGAGGCAAGCGTTATAACGATTCTGCTGCTCGCCTGCATGATAAAGTGTCAATCATTTGTAATTAAAAGGGCACAGCCTATATCAGTTGTAATGTGGAGTCAGCAATTTTAATATTGTAGATGGCAGTTGTAATGTGGAGTCAGCAATTTTAATATTGTAGATGGCAGTTGTAATGTGGAGTCAGCAATTTTAATATTGTAGATGGCAGTTGTAATGTGGAGTCAGCAATTTTAATATTGTAGATGGCAGTTGTAATATGGAGTCAGCAATTTTAATATTGTAGATGGCAGTTGTAATGTGGAGTCAGCAATTTTAATATTGTAGATGGCAGTTGTAATATGGAGTCAGCAATTTTAATATTGTAGATGGCAGTTGTAATATGGAGTCAGCAATTTTAATATTGTAGATGGCAATTGTAATGTGGAGTCAGCAATTTTAATATTGTAGATGGCAGTTGTAATATGGAGTCAGAAATTTTTATATTGTAGATGTAATTTGGAATATGGATTCACCAATTTTAATATTGTATATGTCATTCTTAATATGGAGTCAGCAATTTTAATATTGTAGATGTAATTTGGAATATGGATTCACCAATTTTAATATTGTATATGTCATTTTTAATTTGGAGTCACCAATTTTAATATTGCTGATGTCAGTTGTAACTTGCAGTCATCAATATTAATATTGTAGATGTCAGTTGTAATATGGAGTTAGCAATTTTAACAAAGGAAGAGCTTATTGTGTTTACAAATTATGAATCACAAAAAAACTAATAAAGATACATTTGTCCAAAGCGAAAGCATGAGAATTAACGCTTACCTGCTAGCTCAAAAATGAAAATCGATTTTACTCCTAAGCCAATGGCGACATTTGATAAAAGGCAAGCGGCAAGTTTGGAAGTTTTACTCATTCTATTTAAACTTGGATACATGTAATTATAAGGTAAATACGAAGCGAAGAACACTATTCCGGAGAAGACTGCTCCTGTGTTAGCTAAACAAAGACAAATTACATTTAAAACGTTTATGACATATGAATGTATCAGTTTGTTAAACTGTAGAAAAAAGAGCTTGAATAGTTGTAATTTTTTTTGTAATTGTCAGATATTTACAAATACCCATGTCTTGTGTCTCAGTTATGAAAACAATTGAATAAAAATGTGATACATCACTGAGTAATAATTCACTAAGAGTTGAAATAGTTCAGCTGTAAAATGAAATAGTAACGTTTCATAATTATTTTCACTGACTAAATCACTGATCATAGAACATGTCCCTGACATTCAGGTTAGTTAAACTGCTGTCAATTTCAACATAGTTGTCGTTTCCCAATAGCAATAAACACAATGAGGAGAATTTATTTAAATATGATTTTTTTTTTAATCTGTTATTTACCTTTCTGAACACAGGCCCCAATCAGGAAGCAGAATGCGATCAGAGACATCGCATAACACAGTAGAAAAACAAAGAAGAGGCTGCCATCAGTATGAACTACAACTGGACCTCCTTTCACAATACTACCAAACAGCACATACGTGTACAATGCCATTGTTGGAACTAAGTAAGCAGCGAATGTAAGGATCCACGAAATCATTTGTGCCGCTGACGTTAGGCCCAGTAGGTTCATCGCCTCCTGTAAATGGTATATGTATTCTGCGTTTTAACAAATTAATTTGACCAAAGGGCAGGAACCCACGTGCTACTGGATCCATAACCAACAAATTAATAATATTACAATAGACAAATATTGAACATAATTAACTTGAGTATACATCTGATTAGACTGGGGTAAAATCAATACAACTCAAGATGGCAGTGTTGCAATTATACTCAACAGTTTGTATTCTCATATCTCGGTTAGAATACGAGTGTAATTATGTGAAGTGCAGAGAATGTTTGTAGTAACAATAGCGCTACTTGTGGAGTCATAGATTGTTACATCTACAAAATCAGATAAATTAAAATCTAGGAGGTCAAGTACTGTTACATCTGGAAGGTCAGAGACTATTACATCTAGGAGGACAGAGACTATTATATTTAGGAGATCAGAGACTATTATATTTAGGAGATCAGAGGCTGTTACATCTAAGAGATCAGATACTGTTACATTTAAAAGTCGAACACTGTTACACCTTAGAGGTCAGATACTGTTACATCTAATAGTCGTACAATATACCATCTAGGAGGTCCGAGACAGTTACATCTAGGATTTCAGAGAATGTTACATCTAGGAGATCAGACACTGTTACAACTAGGAGGACAGAGACTGCTACATCTAAGAGGTCGGAGACTGTTACATCTAGGAGGTCAGATAGTGCTACATCTAGGAGGTCAGATACTGTTACATCTAGGAGGTCATATACTATTTCATCTAGGAGGTCAGATACGGTTACATCTAGGAGGTCAGATACTGTTACATCTAGGAGTTCATATACTATTTCATCTAGGAGGTCAGATACGGTTACATCTAGGAGGTCAAAGACTGTTACATCTAAGAGGTCAAATACTGTTACATCTAGAAGTTCAGATACTGTTACATCTAGAAAGTCAGAGACTGTTACACCTAGGCGGTCAGAGACTTACATCTAGGAGGTCAGAGACAGTTACATCTAGGAGATCAGAGACTGTTACATCTAGGAGGTCAGATACTGTTACATCTAAGAATCGAACACTGTTACACCTTAGAGGTCAGATACTGTTACATCTAATAGTCGTACAATGTAACATCTAGTAGGTCAAAGACAGTTACATCTAGGAGATCAGAGACTGCTACATCTAGGAGGTTAAAGACAGTTACATCTAGGAGGTCAGAGACTGTTACATCTAGGAGGTCAGAGACTGTTACATCTAAGTGGTCAGATATTGTTACATCTAAGAGTCAGACACTGTTACAAGTAGGAGATCAGATACTGTTACATCTAGGAGGTTAGATACCGTTACATCTAGGATGTCATAGACTGTTACATCTAGGAGGTCAGATACTGTTACATCTAGGATGTCATAGACTGTTACATCTAGGAGGACAGAGACTGTTACATCTAGGAGGTCAGAGACTGTTACATCTAAGTGGTCAGATATTGTTACATCTAAGAGTCAGACACTGTTACAAGTAGGAGATCAGATACTGTTACATCTAGGAGGTTAGATACCGTTACATCTAGGATGTCATAGACTGTTACATCTAGGAGGTCAGATACTGTTACATCTAGGATGTCATAGACTGTTACATCTAGGAGGACAGAGACTGTTATATTTAGGAGGTCAGAGACTGTTACATCTAAGAGGTCAGATACTGTTACATCTAAAAGTCGGACACTGTTACACCTAAGAGGTCAGATACTGTTACATCTAATATTCGTACACTGTAACATCTAGGAGGTCGAGGACAGTTACATCTATGAGGTCACAGACTGTTACATCTAGGAAGTCAAAGACAGTTACATCTAGGAGGTCAGAGACTGTTACATCTAGGAGGTCAGAGACGGTAAATCTAAGAGGTCAGATACTGTTATATCTAAGAGTCGGACACTGTTCCATCTAAGAGATCAGAGATTGTTACATCTAAGAGTTCAGAGACTGTTACATCTAAGAGTCGGACACTGTTACATCTTGGAGTCGAACACTATTACATCTCAGAGGTCAGAGACTGTTACATCTAGGAGGTCAGAGACGGTTACATTTAGGAGGTCAGATACTGTTACATTTAGGACGATGGTCAACCATTCTTTAATTTATTTCAGACATTGTACATCCGTGAAGAGATCAGACGTGCAGTCATGAAAACGTTATTGATATGTTTCTCGTTGATATGAACAGCCACTTAAAGACATGGATCTTCAGATTTTCAGTTACCTTTAGTCCTTTCTCTTTCTCGTAGATGAGGTTCTTTGTGTTAATGATAACGCTGATAATGAAATTGAGAATGATGTAAATAGGGAGAGATTTCGCCACAACATTTATTAGGTTATCCTCATCGTAATTTGGATACGCCAAACGTTTCACGTACAAATTAAATTTCACGTTGCCTGGACTTGTACCGCTCTGAGACAACCAGTACTGTACCAACGACTCGCCGAGCACCTTTTGTAGGTATAGTATCCCATGTTCCTGGTACACTGCGAAGCAAAATGTTCCTTTTGTTAGCATGCCATCGTGTGTGCACACACACACAAACACACACATACATTTATACATACATACATACCGACATACACACATATACACAGACACTTATATAAATGGACAAAACACAACAGTTCCATTTAATAATCTACACGCATTATTTGTATCTTCCCCCAGGTCTAGTCAGGAAGTTGTAAAATAGCTACTAAGTATAGTGAAGCATACGGATACCTAACAACAGACATTAACAAGTCTGTTTGAATACCAGGATTACACGTATGTCAAGTGTACACACACACACACACGCACGCACGCACGCACGCACGCACGCACGCACGCACGCACGCACGCACGCACGCACACACACACACACACACACACACACACACACACACACACATGGGCTCTGTGTGACCAACTTCTATTTCAGACCAAGCCCCGACAAAAGGTCTCATGGATGCACCCCACGCTTCATGCACTGGCATCAGCTTGATCTGATTCTTGCGAGAAGATCTCTACTCAAACCTGTTCTCCTCACGCGCTCCTTCCATAGCACAGACTGTAACACAGACCATGCACTGGTTCGATGTAAAATCAAATTGCAACCAAGACAGTTGTATCACACTAGACATGAAGGTCAACCAGGCATGGACACGAACAAAATGTCAGATCATGCTTTGATCATTCGCTTTAACACGCCCTCGATGAAACGATAAGAATTACACAAATTGGCATCATGATTACATAAACCTGGAAACAACTCCGATCCAATATCCACAGCACTGCGCTTGCTATATTTAGAAGAAGCACTGCAAAATCCAATGATTGGTTCAAAGCCACACAAAACATTATATGACACCCATAATCGAAACAAAGTGCACTGCTCTGCTTAACTATAAGTGCTTTCCAAATGCAGTTACTCTACAATATCTAAAATATGTCAGGAGCCAAGTTCAGCGAACAGGTCGCCGCTGTGCAAATGAGTTCTGGTTCCATCTCAGTAAAAATATTCAGTATTCGGCAGAAACAAGCAATATCAGAGAATTGTGTGATGGCATTTAAAAAGCTATTGGTCATCATATCCCAAGAGATGAGAGATTCAAAAATAATCACATTATACAAAAATAAAGGGGATAGAAGTGAATGTAATAATCCCACTCAGTGTTGTTGGCAAAATCTTTGCCAGAGTGATCTAACTGCGGCTACACAAACTGGCTTAGCGCGTGTATCCAGAATCACAATGTGGATTCAGATCTGTAAGATCAACGATTGACGTGATCTTCTCTCTACGACAGCTACAAGAAAAATCACGCAAACATAATAAGCCTTTTTATGTCGCTTTCATCCACCTCACAAAAACATTCGATTTCGTTAACAGACCAAGGCCTTTACTCTTCGAAATCATCTCAAAAATAGGCTGTCCTAACAAACTACTGCAGCTTATGGTGTCATTTCATGAGGATATTAAAGGGACAGTCCAATTCGACAGTAATACATCACCTCCATTTCAAATTCAATGTCGAGTTAAACACGGCTGTGTCCTGGCCCCAACACTGTTTGGAATCTTCTTTGCGCTGTTACTAAAGCACACATTTGATAATGCAACAGAAGGGATTTGTCTTCACACTAGATCATGTGGCGGTCTCTTTAATCTTGCGAAACTCAAAGCTAAAACCAAGATCAGGGAAGTAATTGTCAGGGACTTGTTATTTGCTGATGACGCTGCAGTTGTCACTCACAGTCAGCATTAACTCCAGAGATTGATTGATCGCTTCTCCTAAGCATGCAGAGATTTCGGTCTCAGAATAAGCCCGAATTAAACAAATGTACTGGGACAAGACGTAGATACCACTCCAACCATCACTATCGATAACTATGAGCCGGCAACTGTGGACCAGTTCACTTACCTGGGGTGCCTCATCAATGATACGTTCTCCCTAGACTCCGAATTGGACAATCGCAATGGCAGAGCTGCTACCATATTTCTCTTCTTACAACACGTGTCTGGGAAAACTCCAAACTAACAGCCAAGATCAAGACCATGGTCTATAATGCGTAAGTCGTCAGTACCCTTCTATATGGCAGCGAAACGTGGTCAACATATGCCAAGCAAGAGCATAGGTTCAACACCTTTCACCAACGGCGCATGAGATCTATCCTTAGTGACAAATGCGGAAGAGCATTCTCGCACCGGTCTTCCAAGTCTGAACATCCTCCTTCCAGATGGCGAAGACTGTGATGGCTTGGTCATGTTCGTCGCATGGAAGACGGTCGCATCTTCAAAGATATTCTCTATGGACATCTGGGGTGTGGTAAAGAACAGCTGGTCGACCACAGCTGCGGTTTAAAGACGCATGTAAGCGGAACATGAGGCAGTAGAAGGGGATCTGACATCTTGGGAAGACATAGCTGCAGACCTATCCAAATGGAGATGTAACCTGAAGAGCCACCTTAGGCTGGGCGAAATTATGCTCATGCAACAAAGAGAAGTAAAGAGATAACGCCGAAACGAAAAGGAAAACCAAAAACTCAGTAGAGAGTTGCTATTCCAAGGTTGCATCAACCTTTAGTCAGCCATGACTGAAATCTGGCTACTAATACTAATTTTTCTCTGTTCTAGACACTGTAGATCAGTTTTTTTCTGACTCTTTCCCCATAACTATAATTCTTTAATCTTACGATCTGTTTTGCAGCTTTTCTTTGTATCCTTTCCATCATGTTTACATGCCCTCTATAATAATAACTCCACACCTGAAAACAGTACTCCAATTTAAGTCTCACTAATGCTTTGTACAGTTTTACTATCACTTTTTTGCTCTTAAGTGTAAAGTTTTTTAATCAAGAGCTGCAAGATAGGGCTACCAAAGCAAGAATCACTATGGAGAAAGATCCATCAGACTTTAACATCACAGAACACAACAAACAGCAAGCTATATACAGGAAGGAAAAACTCACGTATGTCAGAAAAGGTTGGCAGGACAAAACCGCATCCCTCAATATGGAGAAAGACACCACATCCCTCAACATAGAGAAAGACACCACATCCCTCAACATGGAGAAAGACACAACAAAACTTTGGAGTCTGGTGAGGAGCCTAAATGAGGAGAACACCATCAGCCATGCAAAAACGGTACTTGAAGAGAGTGACCAGACATATACAGGAAAACTTGAAGAGAGTGTCGAGACATATACAGAAAAACTTGAAGAGAGTGACGAGACATAAACAGGAAAACTTGAAGAGAGTGATGAGACATATACAGGAAAACTTGAAGAGAGTGACGAGACATATACAGGAAAACTTGAAGAGAGTGACGAGACATATACAGGAAAACTTGAAGAGAGTGACGAGACATATACAGGAAAACTTGAAGAGAGTGACGAGACATATACAGGAAAACTTGAAGAGAGTGGCGAGACATATACAGGAAAACTTGAAGAGAGTGGCGAGACATATACAGGAAAACAAGCAGCCAATCTTCTAGCCGCGGGTTTTGCAGAAGACCAACATAAACATGCCCAAGGTAAGAGTTAGAGAGGTGGAAAATGAACTAAAAAAGAGAAGGAAAAGGAAAGAAAATCATGAGGATAAAATAAACAAGCTTTTCACCATCCAAGAATTGAATTGGGCAATAGGAAAACTTAAGATGAAGAAAGGCACCTAGGTCCGACGCATGAACAAAGGGACCAATAGGCAGACAGCGATTCCTGGACCTGATAAACCAATCGTGGACTCAGGGATTGTTCCCAAAAGAATGGAAGGAGGCAGAAATAATACCAATCCTCAAGAAATGGAAACCAAAAGAAAACAAAACAAGCTACCGTCCAATCAGCCTCCTGAGCTGTCTGTGAAAGACAATGGAAAGGCTAGTGAACAATAGGATGCTAACCTTCCTTGAGAAAAACTAAATCCTGGACGAGTGCCAGTCTGGCTATAGAAAATACAGGAGTACCGACGACCAGACCGCTTATCTGACCCAGGAAATCGAAGATGCCTTTCAGAGGCAATGCAAACTATTGGCCACGTTCTTTGAACTGACTAAAGCTTTTGATGAAGTCTGGAAGAAAGGACTAATGCTAAAATTAGCGGGCTGCGGAATAAGGGGAAAATGCTTGACTGGATCAAAGACTACCTCCACTCACGATGTACGAAAGTCAGTCTGGAAGAATACAGGAGCAAAATGGTCAAACTGCATGAGGGGGTTCCCCAGGGAGGATCACTATCCCCTACCTCAAGGGGTGTCACAGCAAACAAAAGCAAGACCCTCTCAACACTCTTCTCGCTCTCTACAAAGCCAGAGCAGGTCGACCTACATTTAGAAAACAGACTACTTCCTAGAGAAAACAATCCTACATACATAGGAATGACATATGACAAACGATTTACATGGGGCCCACACATAGAGGATACTCAAAAGAAGGCCACACTCAGAGTAAAGCTGATGAAAAAACTGGCAGGGACAAACTGGGGCGCAGATGCAAAAACAGTCAGCCAGGTCTACACTGGATACGTACGGCCAACACTGGAATATGGCATGGGTGCCTATGCAACAGCGGCAAAGACCAAAATACAGAAACTAGACAAGGCACAGAATACGGGACTCAGAATTATTACCGGAGGTCTGAGAAGCACCCCAATTAGAGAACTCGAAGTGGTAGCAGGCCTCCAGAGCCTCGGTGAGCGCAGAGAAGGAAAAATACTAAAACTGACAGAAAAATTCAAGCGTATGAATAAACATCCAATGCAGGGAAAATTCAATGAATTAACAAAAAAATCGCATAAAAAAGAACAAGCTTCAATCCTCTATCAATAGACCTTACAGCCAGGAACAGTGATATCATATCAAAATATCCAAAGACATGGGAAATGATTCAAGTATATGAAAATACAGGCCAACAGCCCAACTTCACGGTGGAAGCGAAAATACAAGGTATCGATAGAAAGATGGAAGAATCAGACCATGCATTGAAAGAAAAAACCCTAAAGTATATTTAGACGCCTATCCTCAACCCATGTGGACGCACGTCTACACAGATGGATCATCAGAGGAAGCATTGAGGAAAGGAGGGGCGGGACTCGTCATATTTCTACGGGATGGAACCGTTATAGGAAAAGCAAGTGCTGCCGGGGAGCCGTCGACAAATCTAAGAACAGAGCGACAGGCAATAATTGAAGCAGTCAAACTATTGGATGAAAAGGGGTTAAAGGATAACAGAATAGTGTTTTTGTGCGACTGCATGGAAATTTTGCAGGCCACACAAAGAGAACCACGAAATAGTATGGAAAGGGAACTGATATACCAGCTAAACAAACTCTCAGACCACAATAACATCACCCTCCAGTGGATTCCAGCTCACTGCGGCATACCTGGGAATGAATGGACGAACAGACTGGCCAGGGAGGGACACAAAGAGAACAATTCACCCACCCAGTGTCACTGCCAGAAGTCAAGGCACACATTTTAAAAAAAATATAAAGAACAGTGGATAGAGAGAACAAACAGTAAATAACCACAGGACCCAATCAATAGACTGAATAGGAAACAGTATACCACAATTTTTGCCTCAGAACAGGTCATTGCAGACTAAATGCACACATGCATAAAATTAAAGCAGCACAGACTGCACAATGCACACGTCAGAGAGGACCCCAGACTCCAGAACACATCCTGCAAACATGTCCACTGCACCAAGACTCCCGTGAGAAGACCTGGTCGAGAAGAGAAACATACAAGACAAACTGTGGGGAACCATTGAGGACCTGCGACTGACGTGTCACTTCATGGATGCAGCCCATCTGGTGGCATAAAACGAGCATACGAAACCGAACGCAAAGAAGAAAAAGATAAACATTCCCAGCATTGCAATTAGCCTTTGTAACTGCCAACTGGATTTGTTACTGCAATTTACCTGTATGAACTATTATTAAACTTTTTTCATCCGAAGATGTTGCTTTCAGTTTAAATCAAAATGGGAAGGATGTAGACTGAAACAAAATTAGCTGCATTCAATGCAACAAGCAATTAGCATATCGTGGCTTAAGTTTGTCTATGATAAGTCACTTTCAGTACCAACGTCCACTACAATATCATCGTGTGATTACGTGCCAAAGGCTGATGTGTACATAAAAGTACAAATGTTGCAGTCAAACTATAAACTAGCGACACAACGCATTCCGTTCTATGGTCTACATCCTGCTACTTGCAATGCCCTGTTCAGGACTTGATAGCGGGAGATTGAGAACGAACACAGAAGAAGAGGCAGAAGAATCATGTGATTGTTAATGAACAGAAGAGACTGTTAAATAACATTATGATTTATATTCAACAAACAAAACGATGAGTGATAAAGTTTACGAGAACTTAAAGATAGCTTTAGCCCAGTGCATTGTCAGTTCAGGACATCCAGTAGCTGTAGGTAAAGATTGTGTTCTAGAGAAAGTACTGCGTATAGCTCTTAATATCAACAAGTACACATGACCGAACCACAAGCGATCGATATTAAAATTGTAAGAATGCACGACAAGAGGCTGCGTGAACATATGATGTGGAGAAATGTCAGAGTTTGTCACACACTTCTGATTGTTAGACATCGACAAATAATGAGTCATACTGTGACATCACTAGTCATTGTGTTGATCCTGAATGAGAACTGCGATCAGTAACAGTGGATTATGTAAATTTTCTGAACGACAAAGTTGTAAATGCGTCTGATCTGAATAAAGAATTTCCTGAAACCAAGAATATTTCTGGCAAATCCGATGTATTGTTGCAAACATTGGTGGTGCATGGATGGATATCATCCGATACGCAACGTATTTATACAAGTAAATGTTGGGATGTAGTGCACGTTTGTACAAGTAACATATTTTGAATAATGTAGATATACAGGATGTTTGTACACTAAAAAGTGTAAATTAAGAGCGTGTTTGTACAGGTAGAAATGTAGATATAGAGCACGTTTGCACAAGCAGTTGTAGAGATATAAAGCATATTTGTAGATGTAATTGTGTAGATATAAAGCATGTTTGTACAGGTGATTGTGTAAATATAAAGTATATGTGCACATGTAATTGTGTAGATATTAAGCATGCTTGTACAGGTAATTGTAAAGATTTAAAGCATGTTTGCATGTAATTGTGCAGCTATAAAGTATATTTTTGTACATATAATTGTGTAGATATAAAGCATGATTGTACATGTAATTATATAGACATAAAAAATGTTTGTACAGGTAATTGTGTGGATATAGAGCATGTTTGTACATGTCATTGTTTAGAAATAAAGCATGTTGTGCAGGTATTTGTGCAAAATATAAAGCATGCTTGTAAAGGTATTGGTGTAAATGGAAACCATAGTTGTACAAGTAATTGTGTAGATATAAAGCATATTTGTGTAGATATAAAACATATTTGAATAGATAATTGAGTAAAAAATAAAGCATGTTTGTACAAATAACTTTGTGGATGTACAACATGTTTGTACACAAAACATTATGAACATATGACATTTTTGTACAGATACCTGTGTGGGCGTGTGACATGTTTGTACACAAAACTTTTTAGACGATTGACATGGATTGTACATATACCTTTGTGGATGTATGACATGTTTGTGCAGATAAGTGTGTGGACGTATGACATGCTTGTACATTTACATGTGTGGATGTTTAAATATGTTTGTACAGATAACTGAGTAAATGTATGACATATTTTTACACATAACATTGTCGACATGTGACAGGTTTCTACAGATATCTGTATGGACGTATGCCATATTTGTACAAATAACGTTATGGACGTATGACGTGTATGTTCAGATAACGCTATGGACGTGTGACATGTTTGTACAGATACATTTGTGGACATATGATATGTTTGTAGAGATAACTCTATGGCCGTGTGACATGTTTGTACAAATAACTTTTTAGATGTATAGCATGCTTGTACAGATAACTTTGTGGATGTATGACATATCTGTACACATAACTGTGAATATGTGACATGTTTGTACAGATAACTTTGCAGCTATATGACATGTTTGTACAGATTCACGTGTGGACGTTTAACATATTTGTACACATAATTTTGTTTATGTATGACATGTTCAATATATAACTTGGTGGACCTTTGCTATGTGGGTACATTTACCTATTTGGATGTATGACATGTTTGTGCAGTGAACTCTGTGGACGCATCCAATGTTTACGCAGATAACTGTTTGGACATATAACATTTTTGCACAGATAACTGTATTGACGTATTACATGTTTGTGCAGAGAACTTTGTGGACGCTAGACATATTTATACATATACCTGTGTGGAACTATGACATGTTTTGACATATAACTGTGCAGACCTGTGATGGGTTCGGACAGATAACTTTGTAAATGTATGACATGTTTGTACACATATCTTGGTGAACATATGCCATATGTTAACAGATACCTGTATAGACGTATGACATGTTTGTAAATATAACTTAATGGACGTGTTACATGTTTGTTCAGGTAACTTTGTCGATGTATGTCACGTGTGTATACGTAACGTTGTGGACCAATGGCATATTCGTACAAATAATTGTGTGGAATTTTGACATGTTTGTACAGATAACATTGTGGACGTATGACATGTTTGTACAGATAAGTTTATGAACGTATGACATGTTTGTATATAAATATATATATTAGTGAACATATGGTATGTCTGTAGCGATAACTTCATGAACGTGTGACATGTGTGTACATACATTTTTGAGGATGTATGACATGTTTGAACGGATACATTTGTGGATGTATGACATATTTGGGCAGAAAACTTTATGGATGTGTGACATGTTTGTACAGGTAACTTTTTAGATGTCTTATTTGTCTGTACATGTAACTTGGTTGATGTATGACATATTTGTAGAGATGACTTTGTGGATGTATAACATGTTTTACAAACAAATGTTTGGAAGTATGACATGTTTGTAGATATACCTTTGAGAACATGTGATAGCTTCGTACATATGTTTGTATAGATAACTTTCTGGATGTATTACATGTTTGTACATGTAACTTTGTGGATGTATTACATGATTGTACATGTATTTTTGTGGATATATGACATGTTTTTACAAACAACTGTGTTGGTGTATGACATGTTTGTACACATAACTTTGTGAATCTTTGACATGTTTGTACAGATAACTATGTCGGCGCATGACATGTTTGTACATAAACCTTTTTCGACGTATGACAAATTTGTGCATATAACATTGTGAACATATGACAAGTTTTGCACAGATAACTGTTTGGACGTTTGAGATGTTTGTACAGATAACTGTTTAGACGTATGACATGTTTGTACAGTTTACTGTGTGGACACGTGACATGTTTCTGCAGATAACTGGTTGGACGTATGACATGTTTGTACATATATCTATGTGGATGTATGACATGTTTGTACATATATCTATGTGGATGTATGACATGTGTGTAGAGATAGCTTTGTGGACACGTGACATGTTTCTGCAGATAACTGGTTGGACGTATGACATGTTTGTACATATATCTATGTGGATGTATGACATGTGTGTAGAGATAGCTTTGTGGACGTGTGACATGTCTGTACATATAACTATGTTAATGTATGACATGTTTGTACATATAACTTTATGGATGTCTGACATGATTATATATATATAACTGCACCGACGCGTGACATATTTGTACACACAACGTTGTGAAAATTTGACATGTTTGTACAGATAACTGTGTGGACGAATGACATGTTTGTAAAAATAACTTTCAGAACGTATTACATGTTTGCACAAATAACTGTGTACGTGTGACATGTTTGTAGACATATTTTGGTGGACATATGATGTTTGCACAGACAACTATGTGGACGTTTGATATGTTTGTAAACATAACTTTGTTTATGTATGACATGTTCTAGATATAACTTTTTGGACCTTTGAAATGTGTGTACATTTACCTATTTGAATGTATGACACATTTGTGTAAATAACCATCTGGACGCATTACATATTTGTACACATACCATCGTGGACATATGACATGTTTCTACAGATATCTGTATGTACCTAATAAATGTGTGTACACATAGCTGTGTGGATGTATGATATGTTTGTACATATAACTTGTTTGATATATGTCATGTTTGTACACATAACATTGTGGACCAATGATATTTTGTACAAATAACTGTGTAGACTTTACTTTATTTCATGTTTCTACAGATAACGTTGTGGACGAATCACATGTTTGTATATATAAGTTTCTGGATGTATGACATGTTTATACAGGTAACTTTGTGGGTGTATTATATATCTGTACATGTAACTTTGTGATTGTATTATATGTTTGAACAGGTAACTTTGTGGATGTATGAGATGTTCTTACAAACAAATGATTGGATGTATGACATGTTTGTACAGATAACTTTGTGCATCTGTGATAGGTGTGTGCAGATGTTTGTACAGATAACTTTCTGGATGTATTACAAATTTGAACATGTAACTTAGTAGATGTATTACATTTTCGTACAAATAAATGTGTGGGCAAATGACATGTTTGTAGAGATAACTTTATGGATATGTGACATGTTTGTACATATACCTTTGTGGATGTAGGCCAAGTTTGTGCTGGTATCTTCGCGGATGTGTAACCTGTTTGTACACATATCTCGGTGGAGATATGGGATGTTTGTGCAGGTAACTTTGTGAATGTATGACATGTTTGTACAGGTAACTTTGTGAATCTGTGACATGTTTGTACAGGTTACTTTATTCATCTGTGACATGTTTGTACAGGTAACTTTGTGAATCTGCGACATGTTTGTACAGATGATGGTGAGAACTAGTGACATGTGGTATACATAACCTTGTTAACATATGACATCTTTGTGCAGTTAACTTTTTGGATGTATAACTTGCTAGTACAAAAAAATGTGTGAATATGTGACGTGTGTGTACATATAATTGTTTGGATGTATGACATGTTTGTGAAGATAATTATGTGGACGTATAGCATATTAGTACACATATCTTTGTGGACATATGACAGGTTTCTACAGATAACTGTATGGACCTATGACATGTTTGTACAGATAACTTTGTAGATATATGGCATGTTTGTACATATAGCTTTGTGGATGTATGGCATGTTTGTACAGAAGACTTTGTTGACGTATGTCATATTTGTAGATATATCTTGGTGAACATATGACATGTTTATAAGGACAACTTAATAAACGTTTGACATGTTTGTACATATATCTTCAGGGATGTATGACATGCATGAACAGATACATTTGTGGATGTATGACACGTTTTTACAGGTAACTTCGAGGATGTAATAAATGTTTGTACATGTAACTTTGTGGATGTATGACGTGTTTGAACAGGGCATTTTGTGGATGTATTACATGTTTGTAAATGTAACTGTGTGAATCTGTGATACATTTATACATAAAACGTTGTTAGCGTATGACATGTTTGTGCAATTAACTTTTTGGACGTATGAAATGTTTGTACATATACCTGTGTGGAAGTATGACGACATGTTTGTATCGATAACTGTGTGGACGTCAGAACATGTTTGTACAAAATACATGTGTGGACGTGTGACACGTTTTTACAGATAACTTGCTTGATGTATGGCATACTTGCACAGGTAACTTTGTGGCTGTATTAATTTGTTGAATGTGTAACTTTGTAAATGTACGACATATTTGTTCAAATAACTGTGTGGACCTATGCCATGTTTGTACAGATAACTGTGTGGACGTATGATGTGTTTGTTCATTTAACGTTGTGGATGCAATACATGTTTGTACAGGTAACTTTGTGGATGGACGACATATTTGTATACGTAACTTTGTAGACGTAAAGAATGGTTGTATGGATAACTCTGTGTATGTATCACATGTTTGTATATGTAACTTTGTGGACATATGACATATTTGTGCAACTAACTTTGTGGACGTGTACCAAATTTTTACAGGTAACTTTGTGAATCTGTGTCATGTTTGTACCGATAACTTTGTGGATGAATGCCATTTTTGTACAGACTATTTTGAACATATGTATGTACAAAAAACTGAATAAATAGCATGGTTGTACAATTACACATAAATATGTAGACATAATAATAATAATAATACATAATAATAATAATGTTTGCTTAGGTGTCTGAGGCCCATTGCGTCGGTCGGCCACATCCATGATCCACAGCAGTGGCGTGGTTCCAGACCTAGTCCAGGGTAAACGAGGTGGTAGCTCCTTTTTGGAGCCATAATGTTCGGGGTCGGCCTCTTCTGCGCCTCCAGCCGGTCGGGGGAAGACTTTTGGCGCTGAATAACGACTTGCGGAGTATCATGTGGACAGGGGTTTCTGCTTCACCCGTACAACATAACTCAAACAAGAAATTCGGCGCCGGTCAAGTGCTTCCTGGTCCAGCCGTTCAACATTACAACATGACCGAACAAAGAAATTCGGCGCCGGTCAAGTGTTTCCTGGTCCAGCCGTACAACATGACCGAACAAAGAAATTCGGCGCCGGTCAAGTGTTATCTGGTCCAGCCGTACAATATGACCGAACTAAGAAATTCGGCGCTGGTCAAGTGTTTCCTGGTCCAGCCGTACAACATGACCGAAAAAAGAAATTCGGCGCCGGTCAAGTGTTTCCTGGTCCAGCCGTACAACATGACCGAACAAAGAAATTCGGCGCCGGTCAAGTGTTTCTGAGATTTGGTGGAGGCCTGTTTTAGCAGAGACCTACCCGTTGCAGATGTAGTCATGCCATCAGATGCTGGTTGCGCTTATGACAGGCATGCAATCTCTACATGTCATGTTTCAGTAATGTCCAGGTTTCGGAGCCTTAACGAAATGATGGGACTACGCAGGACTGGTAGATGAGGATATTGCCATTACGCGTCGGAGTTCATGCAGAGCGGACGCAGCTAATCCGATCCACCTTGATATATCGGGACCGCTGCGCCCATCGGATGATATCATTCTACTAAGATAGATGAATTGGTTTTTTCCGTCCGCAGTGTGATCGCAGTGTCTAACATTTTCAGAAAGCGCTGCAGCTGAACAGGACAATGTCGTAAACGAGATCAGTGAAGACTGATTGTTCAATAGCTATACCCTCCTGATGGACGTTGAGGCGGTTAAGAAGCCAGTCGAGTGCCCAGCAGAATAGGTCGGCGGCAAGAACACATCCCTGTCTGACACCCGAAGTCGTGGGCTATCTGTCAAGAGAGCGCTACCTAATCGAATTCTGGCGCCGGTGTCCGTGTGTAGCTATTTGATCATGTTCACCAGGGGAGGGGGGGGGGTGCCGGGTTGAATATTCATTGGAGGGTGTTCCATAAAGCTATTTGATCATGTTCACCAGGGGAGGAGGGGGGTGCCGAGTCGAAGGCGGTTTATATACAGGCAGCAATATTTTAAATATGACATGTCTGTATAGGTCAATGTGTAGACATTTAGCGTTATTGTACAGGTGCATGTAGATGTATTGATATGCAACATGTCTGTATAGGTCAATGTGTAGACATTTAGCGTTATTGTACAGGTGCATGGAGCTGTATGGATGGCCGAACAGTTGCCGTCGGGGATGACGATAAGTCTTCATTGATTAAGTCGTAGCTTATGTTAGGTGGGGTGACAAGTTCCCTTTCTTGTTGTTTATACATTCCCCAAAATATACGTCAGGAACCAATTATATAAAGCTGGGTCGACTGGAAGAGCGATCAAACCAGGAACGAAACACGCTCGGATTGTTTTTCTATCCGACGGTATTTCGAATCATGGGGCGGTGTTGTCCCAGTCTCAGCTCACCGTCGACTAGGCTACACATATTAAATATAATAACACACATAATGTATGTCTAGCACTGATAACTGTGTGGACATACATGTTATTCTATTCGTGGCAGTATATCTGTACCTGATGAATAATATCGTGGAGAAATAGTTTCTTTAGAATCGTATGAGGAATGAGTTTTCCAGTCGACGTTGTTGCTGTCTGGTCTTATGGTCAAAGTGATCTTCTTTGGCAACTCTGTTGACATGAAGGACACGCCTTCAAACACAATTATCTTTGTCGTGCCGTTCGAAATGTGACTTTTGTAGTAGAAAATTGCTTCCTTCTCTGAACGAAAACCCATCAATGAAACTGGAGAAAGTAAAATCCATGTTGAATTTTAGTTCACATTATATTCACTCTTACATTTACAATTGCAAGATTTGGCAAACAAAATCTGCGGAATCAGTTATAATCATGTAGGGATTGTGATAATCTCTAGTCATGGACAATGACCTCAACCTTTTAAAAATGTGTGTTGTGATAATTATGTGTCTATTTATACACGTGTACACATTTTTATAGGTGTGTTTTGTGTTTTGCGTTGTGTATTTCTTTATTTATACACGTGTACATGTTTTATTTAGGTGTACTGTGTTACGAGTATGTTTATTTACGAGTAAGAGTACACATTTGTATATAGATGTGATTTGTGTTATGATAAGTATTTTTTCTTGGTTAGTATGCCCTATCACAGCTTGCCATTCTTCTAGTTAACGGTTTTCAAACATTCCTTGTCATTCTTCTGGCAAATAAGTGCCGCCAGATTGATGTTT
This sequence comes from Ariolimax columbianus, assembly GCA_036924085.1. NCBI lineage: Eukaryota > Metazoa > Mollusca > Gastropoda > Stylommatophora > Arionidae > Ariolimax > Ariolimax columbianus. The sequence goes on from JAVGWX010000022.1 coordinate 48,280,812, forward strand.
GTCAAGTCTAAACTATTTATTCGTTTGATTCGTTACATATGTTTTGATTTGTCTAGCTCTTTGTTACAAAAGAAGGCATTATGGCTTGTTTCGGTACAGTAACTGAGCAATACTTGTGTATGCTTTTACAAACATATATTTGGCAATAGCATTGATGTATTCATGCACAATACGATATACGATATTGTTATCTTACTTACTTACATAGTCACTCCTCTTCTACAGAGAGGTGTAGAGCCTTCTACCTTACTTATATAGTCACGCCTCTTCTACAGGAAGATGGAGAAACGATCACAAGACGCCCTTCAGGTCGCATAGCTGTGGAGCAAAAGCTGCAGGGCACTTCCGGTTTCGTGCGGGTTTTGCGCTCTCACGTGCTCACATATGATTGTTTGCACATGGCAAAATTGATTTTGTTATTCAGGTCAGGTCAGGTCATCCCGTAACCGGTGAGGTCGTTGGGGCACACATGAAGACATCCTCACAACCCCACGAAACCCTTCTCTGTCAGCGGCCGCTGCCTGGAGGAGATTTGTCCATTCTTTTATGTTGTCCTCCCACCTCTTTTTGGGCCGGCCTCTTCGTCGTCTGCTTTGCACATTTCAATGGAGGATCGTATTTGCAAGACCATTTTATTATTATCTGTGCAGAAAAGGTGAGTGTCACATATTTTAACAACACGTAAACGACATATATTTTTTAATTGTTTAGAATAGGTGGTGGGGACAAAGCGGGTGCGTGTTGGATTATGTGTTTTAGGTTTATAGTATTAGATAAATTAGGTATTTAAAACCTGTGTTTTGAATAAACATAAGTCCTTTAAATTGTAATCGGTACATCGATAGGGAATGTGCTGGTCTCATCTGGAGATTGACGGTGCAACTAGTTTTATGGTGGGAGGCGTAGATAGAAGAAAGCGGGGCTAGTGTTGCTGTTGACGAGGCTGGTGGGATGTTTTTACTGTTGCTTTTCCCCTGATCATGGGGTCAGATGTTCGGAATGTTTCAGTCTCATATGGATGGTCCAAGTACAGCTGGAGTTATGCTCCAGTGAGTTAGTGTCGCTGATGACGATGTTGGTGGGTTGGGTTAATTAAATGTTCCGCGTTCATGTCGCCGAACGTGATGAGTATCTTGCGTATTAACAAAGCGATGACTTCAGCTCGGGAGAGGATGTGTTTCATGGCAAAATACAATCGGTATTAAGGTGCGTCTCAAAGGTTTCACTTAAGAAAGAGTTGATCGATTTGTTGCTGCTGACGACCAAGACAAGGAGAACTCAGGTCACTTTTCAAGATGGACCAAAGTCGTTTTGCACTGATAGGGGTGTTGAGTGTGCACTTGTAGTTGTGGTATAGGTATAAGCACAGGAGCTAGTGTAGCTGGTCAAGGTGTCGGAGATTGTTGTTGTTGCGTTTTCCGATGGAGTGGGTGTTGTATTAAACATTTCCATTTGAACAAACCTAGCAATCATATAACGTTTAATTGAAACATATATAGGAAATGTTTTGATATCATATGGATGTTAAAGGTGCAGCTGGAGATATGGACGTATGTGTAGGTACGGGCAAGGAGGTCTAGTTTTACTGAGGATGAGGTTGGTGGTACGCTTTTGCTGTTGCATTTTCCAAAATCATGGGGTCAGAGGCAGATAGATTCGGAATATTTTGATTTCATGGATGTCAAGGTACAGTTGTCGTTATGGTCAAGTGAGTTAGTGTCGCTTGTGATGATGTTGGTGGGTTGGGGTTATTTAATTTTCTGCATTCATGTCGCCGAACGTGGCGAATATCTTGGGTATTGACAAGAGACGAGTTCAGCTTAGGAGAGGTTGTGTTTCATGACGAAATACAAACGCTATTACTTGCGCCTCAAAGGTTTCACTTAAGCAAGAGTGGTCTAGTTGATCGGTTTTCTGCTCCTAACGAACAAGACAAGGACGACTCGGGTCACTGTTAAAGACGAACCAACGTCGTGTTGGTCTGATATGGGTGTTGGATTTGCACTTGTAGTTATGAGGGCGGCAGGGGTTGATATGTTCGAAATGTGTTGGTCTGATACGGATGTTGAAGGTGCAATTTGATGTAGGGTCTCGGGGGGGGGGGGGGGGTAAGGGCAAAGAGGTTAATGTCGTTGAGCGGAAGGCTAGTGGATTGCTTTTGCTATTGTTTTTTTGCGTTCATAGAGGCGAAGGCGGCTAGTCATCTTGAGTATTGAGATGAGTGCATCTGGGGAGAGGTTGTGATTCATGACGACATACAAACGGGTATTAACTACCGTGTCAAAGTTTTCACTCAAGCAAGAGTGAACTAGTTGATTAGCTTGCTGCTCCTGACGAACAAGACAAGGAACACTCAGGTCACTTTTAAAGACGGACCAAACTCGTTTAGGTCTGATATGGGTGTTGAGTGTGCACTTGAGTTATGGTCGTAGGTGTAGGTACAGTGAAATGGGAGCTAGTGTAGGTGGTCACGGTGTTGGTGGGTTGTGGTTGTTGAGTTTTCCGATGGGGTGAGTGTTGTCTTAAACATGTATAAGTGAATCAACCTAGCAGTCATATAACGGTTTACTTGACACATCTATAGAGAATGTTTTGGTCTCACGCGTTGAGTCTCTTTTGTTCCATTAGAGTATATATAAAATTGGTATACGAGAAGGGTAAGCCGATGGATGGTCTTGTTCAGAAAACAAGCGAATTAATTGATCGGTCAGTTCTTTTGAGTTGGTTCTACGAACATCCCTAAATTTATATCTGAGTGACTCAACATAGAAATCACACAATTTCAAGTATTTGAGTGGCTTGCTTCGCCTGGCGAACAAGTCAAGATGAACTCATGCCCTTTTCGAGACGGATCAAAGTCGATTTGGTCTACTAATTGGTGCTGAGTGTGCACATATAGTTATGGTTTTAGGTGTAGATATATTCTAGGAAATAGTGTAGCTGCTCACGGTGTTGGTGGCATGCGGTTGTTGAGTCTTCCTATATGAAGGCTGATGTATTAAACATGTGTATTTGAACAAACATAGCAGTCGAATAACGTTTTAATTGACAAATCTAGAGAGGGAATGTTTTGGTCTCATATGGATGTTGAAGGTGCAATTGGAGTTATGGTAGTGTTGATATGGTCAAGGGTTTTCTGCGTTCATACCGCCGAACTCAGCGAGTACCTCTAAGGTATGAATAAGGCTATGAGTGCCTCTCGGGAGAGGTTATATTTCATTGTGAAATATACATGTAACGTAACGAGCTCCTCAAATGTTTAACCTAAACGCAAGTGAGCTAATTGATTGTATTGTTGCTCCTGACAACCAACACAGGGAGCATTCAGGTCACTTTTCAAGACAGACCAATGTCGTTTTGGTTTTAGGCGTAGATACAGTCTATGGAGCTAATATAGCTGATCACGATATTGGTAGGTTGTGGCTGTTGAGTTTTCCGATTCGGTAGGTGTTGTAATAAACATGTTTATTTGAACAAATAGCACTCAGAAAACGTTTTAATTGACACATCGATAGATAATGTTTTGTTTCAAATGGATGTTGTTGAAGGTTGACGTTACGGTCTTAGCTGAAGATACTGTCAAGAGTTGTCCGCGCTTATATCACAAAACGCGGCGAGTCTACTTGTTCAATGACCAGGTTGTGTTTTAAAATGGAATGGAAATGCGCATTAACTTGCGCCCCAAATGTTTAACTCAAACAACGGGGAGGGGGGGGGGGGGGGCTAATTGAGTGGATTGTTCCTCCTGACATCCAAGGCAAAGAATACTCAGGTCTCTTTTCAGACTAGTCCAAAGCCATTTTGTAAAATCCTTAGGAGAATTCATTTCTAAAAATTGATCCAAAAATTTTTTTTAATGACTTCAACACCGTCAGTCTAAGTCAAACAGCTTAAATGTTTGTTTGTAGTATAGCTTTCCGTAGCGGTATTTCTGAACAGATAAACATTCTCTTACCCGCACTAGTAATAAACCCTGATCGATGCTCAAGGCAGACCGGCTGAGAACCATTGATCAAATACGCTATACAATTTGTTTTCTAATTAAGATCTAATGACGTGCGTCAGAGTATGTGTGATTAATGCGAGATATACACTATCTGTATCAGTCTCGCATAACTGAAAGTTGATCCTGTAAACAAACCTATCTAGACAATCGAAATAAAATTCAAGCACGTAATTTAGCATTTTGGTAAACGTAAAAGCCTATTTGTAACGATAGAACTCAGTTAATTTTTCTTTTTACCCATCTCGACTTAAAAAAAATCAGCTGTTAGTAGACTCATTTTTTTTTAAACCGGGACAATTGATTAATGTTGACGTCTCCTCCCCAGCAGTGCATCTCATGTCTACATGCTTCGTCTTGTCTGTAAAGGTCTTACATTAATGACGGTACCTAACAATTTCATCGTTTTACTAGTAATTGAATAAAGATCGTAGTATTCCTTATCATCGTGCGTCAGACACTATATCACCAAATTGTTTAAAAACAACTCACATGCGTATACTCGATCACTTCTTCTTCTTCTTCGTTCAACCTCAGAATACGTTGTTGGTTTCTCTTTCAAATGACACGGTTGTTTGTAATGCTGTATCATCTCCATACAGCTTTTGTCTCATATCTGTCTCCCGAGGACAGAATTGTTCTCCATTTTCGCTCTTTTGAGCGTGCAACTTTGCAGGATATGTTCCACGGTTATGATATGTTCCCCTCATGGGCACCTGTCATCTGTCCAAATCCTCATTTTGTTGTAAAGATGACCATTGAGTCTGTTATGCCCAGTTCTCAGTCTGAAGATGATGACTTGCTCTTCTCTAGTTAAGTTATAGTAGCTGTTTTCTTTTCAGAGGTCGGGGTGTTGATCAGCCTATTTCTCCCTACAGTTGGCTTTAATTATGGTCTTGGCCTCATTATATGTGATACTCAGGTCTGTTTGTGGGGATGCTCCTCCACTCTTTGCTAGTTTGTCTGCAGCTTCATTGTCTTCAATATTGCAGTGGGATGGGATCTATTGTATGATGAACCTTGTGTGTTCAGAAAGAACATACATTGCTCTAGATCTTTATCCATGTGTTGTTTTAGCGCTGCCAATACTGACACGGCATCAGTCAGGAATACTGTGTTTTCTTGGTGGATATCTTTATCTTGGATTACAAGCTCAGCTGCGGCCTTCGGTGTCTCTGCTTCTCTTCTGCACCGAAATTATTGGAATATATTCTCGTTGTTAATACTCGAGTTTTTTCTTCTCCATTCCTTAGTCTGTAATAGACCCCTTCACCTCCATTGGATGTGGCTTTGTTAGATGAGCCATCTGTATATACGTGTATCTATGTGTCTGTTGGATATACTCTCTTAAGATATTCTCGATCACTTGGTATTTGTTAATAACCTCTAAACCAACGAACAGGTACCAGCGAAGTAGAGGCATTGCCAATAGAATATAGAATTTTGTGTTCCACATAGATCAATATCCGTCTAGAAGTGGTCAAGAGTATTTTTTCAGCATACTCTTGCATGAAAAGTCCAATATCAACTCTACTCAGGTTAATGTTTTTCAATATCGGTGTTATTTTCGAAAAAGCTTTTTTTAATGGGTTGATACCTGTATGTCACATTCGACTAAAACAAATAACATTTTCAGCGATAACCGCTTAGAGAAGCTGTTATTCCGTTAGCTGATATCTAAAGTTGGTATACGATGGGGTAAAGCGAGAGCAATTCTTGTTCAGAAGACTAGCGATTGATCGACCATCCATACATTTATATGAGGGTGATTCGACAATAAAATCGCACAAGTTCAAATATTTTAGTTGAATAAATACCATTTTTAAAATTAAAACATCCGTATAACTGTAAAGGTCACAACATAAATGTAAAGTTTTCTAAGGAAAAATAATGTTCGAAACTTGTCTTGGTCGTCAGGGGCAGCACGCCAATCAACTAAGCCACTTTGGATTTAGAGAAACCTCTGAGGAAGTAGTTAATACCGTTTGTATTTCGTCATGAAATACAACCTCTCCAGAGATGCACTCATCTCTTTGTCAATACCCAAGATGACTAGCCTTACTAGTTTTACTCGGGGTATATCTGTTGTATACGTGTTGTACATGCATCCGACCAATACCGGTATCTTACCTCCGTCAAGCAAAATACGACTGACAAGACATTTGAAACTAATTTGGTGCCGTTATAAATATTCATTTCTATTACAAAAAGAACTTTCCGTTGTTATTTTTTTGTCTGTCTGTGTTATTTCGTATCTTTCTATTTTTCCAATTTCAGAAATGGTGTGAAATTACAAAGCTAATTAAGACGCGTCTGAAAAGTGACCTGCGTACTCCCTGTGTTGTTTGCCAGGAGCTTGTTGCTCCAACAAATTAGCTTACTCGTGTTTGAGTGAAACATTTGAGGAGCTCGTTGCCAGCACACCTATATTCCACAATGAAACATCGAGATGAACTCACATGCAAGATGGCTCGCCGCGTTATAAGATAATAATAGCTGTCCATCGTTGTCGATGAGGACCGCCGACATCATCCTTGTCACAGATTTCCCTGTTGGGTGTGGGTGCGCATGTGGCTGAACAGGCCAATGCGAGCACGAAAATATCTGCTACATATCGGGCACACGAGGTTTGTAGAAGGGGATGGTGTTCCCGCTGTTCGGGATTTCCGCGTCTCTCGTCTGTTCTGGGCTTTCACAACACGGTCATCTTCACCGGCAGCTACACCCGATTTGACTGCGCTTCTCCAGTCAGATCTGTTTTGCGCAAGACATTCCCAGGTGTCGATGTCTATCTGGCAACTTTTTAGAGAGTCCTTGAGACCGTCTTTAAAACGTTTCTTTGGGCGCCCTCTCTCGCGCCATCCTTCTCTCAACTCGCCGTAGAGAAGCTTCTTTGGGAGCCGCTCGTCTGACATACGGACGAGGTGTCCGGCCCATCCTAGTCGTGCTTTTTCTAGCAGTGCATGGATGCTGGGCATGTTAGCCCTCGAGAGAACCTCGATGTCAGTGACACGATCTTGCCATCGGATGTGGAATATTCGCCTCAGGCAACCTGTGTGGAAGTGGTTTAACCTCCTTGCATGTCCAGAGTATACAGTCCAGCTTTCGCAAGCGTATAGTAGGGTTGGAATGATGGTTGCACGGTAGACTTTGAGTTTGGTCTTGACGCTGATGCCACGACGTGCCCAGACCATCGAGCGCATTCTACCAAAGGCTGTACTGGCCTTTGCTATTCTGCTTGCCACCTCATCGTCTAGGCTGACAAATCTCGACAGCGTGCTGCCCAGATATGTGAATTTGTCTACGGCATTCAACGTCTGCCCGCTGACTGTAGTCTCTGGTTTTGTGTACGGCATGCCTGGTGCTGGTTGGTACATGACCTCTGTTTTTTTGGCATTTATAGTCAGGCCAACATTTTTGCATGCGGCAGAAAACTGGTCCATTCCAACCTGCATGTTCAGTTCTGAGTTGCTCATTAGAGCGCAGTCGTCAGCAAATACAAGTTCCCTGATTATGTCGCCAGCCACTTTGGTTTTGGCCTTCATTCTTCTGGAATTGAGTAACTTGCCATCTGTGCGGTACTTTATGGGTATTCCAAGCTCCAATGATCTGAAGGCGTCTGTCATCGTGGCCGCGAACATCATGCTGAACAAAGTCGGGGCGAGTACACATCCTTGTTTTACTCCGTTTGATACTAGAAACGTTTTAGAGATTGCACCGCTGTCTAGTACACGAGCACACATGCCTTCGTGTAGCTGTTTCACCATTGTTATGAACTTGTTGGGGCAGCCAAACTTAGACACTATCATCCACAGCCCTCCTCTGTTTACTGTATCAAATGCCTTTGTCAAATCAATAAATGTGGTGTACAAGGCCTGATTTTGTTCTCGACACTTCTCTTGTACTTGGCGAGCGGCAAAAATCATGTCCACTGTTCCTCTTCCGGCTCTGAATCCACATTGGCTTTCTGGGAGGTGGTGGCTTTGTTCAAGGTGTTTGTTGAGCCTGTTTAGCAGTAAGCGCGCTAGGATCTTGCCTGCTACGGAGAGTAGAGATATTCCACGATGATTGTCGCATTCCTGACGGTTGCCTTTTCTTTTGTACAGGTGAACGATTGAGGCGTCCTTTAGCTCCTGCGGAATTTTACCTTCAGCCCACATGTGACAGAAGAGTTCAGTGATCCTTCTGGTGAGGGATGGGCCAGCTGTCTTATATATCTCTGCTGGTATTGCATCAGCTCCTGGAGCTTTTCCTATAGATAGTGAACTGATTGCCCTGTCGACTTCCTCCTCAGTAATGACTTCATCCAACGCCAGGTTCAGTTCCACCTGCGGCATTCGCCGGATGGCCTCTTCATTTATGGACGATGGGTGGTTTAGTATTTTGCAGAAGTGGTCTGCCCATCTGTCTAGAATCTGAACCTTATCTATTAGCAGTACCCCATCCGCACTGCGAACTGGAGTATTACTAGAGGGCTGCGGGGCGAAGAGAGCTTTCAGTGCCTCGTAAAACCGTTTGGTGTCATGACGCTCGGCGAACATCTCAATTTCGTCAGCTCTTTTGCTGAGCCAGGAGTCTTGCATCTCTCTAAGCCTGGTCTGGACAGCTTTGCGAGCAGTATTGAAGGCAGCTTTTGCTGCCGGAGATGGTGTGTCCCTCTGGTATTCCCTGTGCGCTTCATGTTTTGCATCGAGAAGGCCCTGTATTTCCAGATCGTTCTCATCAAACCAGTCCTTATGCTTGCGCGTGAGTGGGCCAATGTGTTTAACAGCTGTGTCGTAGAGTGTGTTTCTCAGTGATACCCAGTTCTCTTCGATGTCATTCTTTTCAAAACGAAGCTCAGATAGTCTGCCCTCAAGCTCTTCCTGGAAGCCTCCTCTCGTGGGTTCGTATTTCAGCTGAGAGACATTTAGCCTCCTAGGTGGTTTTTTTCCCTGGGGGCGCATTTTGGGCTGGATCTTGAAGTTTAGCTTGGCAATGACAAGTCGATGGTCGGTCCAACATTCTGCACCACACATGCTCTTCGTTACCATAGCATCCGCTCGATCCCTACGTCTGATGATAATGTAGTCAAGGAGGTGCCAGTGGCGGGACCTTGGGTGCATCCATGTGGTTCTATTTCGGACAGGTAGTCGGAAAGCTGTGTTTGTAATGAGTAGTTCATTTGCGGCACATGTCCTCAGAAGGAGCAGTCCGTTACTATTACATTTTCCGATACCATGTCGGCCAATGGCCCCCTCCCAGGCTGTATGGTCTGTGCCAACCCTAGCGTTAAAATCACCGAGGATGACCAGTTTGTCAGATTTGGGGACTGCAGCGATGAGCGCCTCAAGGTCCTCATAAAACTTATCTTTTGTTTCCTGAGGATTTGTCATTGTGGGTGCGTATGCACTGATCAGTGTTGCATGGCGCCCTCCTATTAGGGGGAGACGCAGTGTAATCAGGCGGTCATTAATTCCTCTGGGCATGCTTGTGAGCTTGTCGACCATGTTTTTCTTGATGGCAAAGCCAACTCCAGCTTCACGGCGTTCTTCTTTGCTGCGGCCGCTCCAGAAGAAAGTATAACCAGCGCCTTCTTCTGTGATCTGCCCTTCCTCTGCCAGTCGTGTCTCGCTCAGGGCAGCTATGCAGATGTTGTATCTAGCCAGTTCCCTGGCGATCAGTGCTGTCCGTCGTTCGGGTCTGTTTGCTTTGGTGTTGTCCAGTAGCGTGCGGACATTCCATGTTGCAAGCGTGATGGGTAGTTTTCGTGATCGTTTTCTGCCTGTTCCGCCGCTGCAGTTTGGGGGCCCTGCCAGTTGCGAGCTGCTAGTCAGGGTGTGATCTGTAGGGTGATGTCGTGAGTTGCGCAATGTGTTTATAGTGAGGGAGATGTGCGCAGGATCTTCCTCACTCTCTCGTCCGGACTCAACATGTTCTAGAGGCAAGACATTGTCAAGACTTCTAGTGAAGGGCTCGGATGCAGACAGTATGGTGTCAGCGTGTGCCTCATTTTCTCGGTAGCCCTTCCCTTCTCTTTTATCGATGGGGTGGAGCTTTGAGGTATCTGTTTCTGAGTGCATTTGTTTGTGTATTCTTCTTCCACCTCTCGTTCCTCTGGTCTTCCGCCTTGATTGTATACTTGTGAGTTCCGATGCCTTCTCGGCTAAGTGTATTTTCAGCACACGCAACAGATGTAGATCTGAGTTTGAAGGGACGTAGTGTGCTGATCGAAGCGCGATGAGCTCCTTTCTGAAGTACCGTATGTTTGACGGGGTCAGGATGACCTCCTTCGTTTCAGTGTTCATGCTTCGTTATCTGGGTCACGATACAGCACGGAGCGACACTAGCTTTTGACCGGGTCAAGTTTCGGCCACGCTTTGTCCCATCGAAACTGTACACATTAGTCTACCTTTCACGACTAAAAATACACTGTTATATACTTCGTTGCATCACTTCTTTCACATTAGTATGCTTAATTCACAAGTCGGCACATTTATATCCAGGAATCACGTTAATAGTCCGAGAGTTATCATAGAAAACACAAACAAAACACCGTTTTATCAAGAGGGAAATCGACTGCGACCATGTCCGGCGCCATCTTGACCCAAAAACAAAAAAACAAAAAAAACAAAACAAAAAAAAACTGAAAAAAACAACCCTAAACCACCCCAGAGCCGTTTTGTCCCCACCACCCGATCCAAACAATCAAAAATATATGTCGTATACGTGTTTTTAACATATGTGACACTAACCATTTCTACGAAGATAATTTAATACTCAATTCGCCACTTGCTCGAACAACCGGATGTGACCACGTGCTGCGCGCATCGCCAGTACGCTACTGGAAGTTCTCCACGGCTATATGACCTGAAGGGTGCCTTATTAAGCGTTTGTATAGTCTTCTATCTTACGTATATACTCACTTCTCCTCTACCATGAGGTGTAGAGTCATCTACCTTACGTATATACTCACTTCTCCTCTACCATGAGGTGTAGAGTCATCTACCTTACGTATATACTCACTTCTCCTCTACCATGAGTTGTAGAGTCATCTACCTTACGTATATACTCACTTCTCCTCTACCATGAGGTGTAGAGTCATCTACCTTACGTATATACTCACTTCTCCTCTACCATGAGTTGTAGAGTTATCTACCTTACGTGCATAGTCACTGTTGATTTACGCAGAAAAGACAACATTAATGACCAACAACTCCGAGAACTTCAAGAGTCAGATAAAAGCTAATGGCCAGTAACTCGAAGTGGTCGACCGTTTGAAATATATGGGTTCGATTGTCAGTGACGAAGAATCAAAATGTGAGGTGTTGGACAGAATAGAACAGACAACAGCGGCGCTAGAACGGCTTAACTATGCACGAATATCAGATTAATGTTTACATTGGACCAGTTAATATTACTTTGCGCGTGTAAGACATGGACAATTGCAACTGACCTGCAGCGAATGGCACAGGCCTTGGAGATGAGATGCTTCCGAAGACTTCTTAACGTCACGTACACAGATCGAGTTACCAATCGGATACAGCAAGAAAGAATTACAGCAGCAATAGGACCATCTGAAGACATCTTGGCAACTGTCAAAAGAAGGAAACTCGCTTGGTACTGTCACATATCGAGATCAAACAATCTTGCACATGCGATCCTGTTCGGAAAAGTGCAAAGCAGACAACGAAGAGGTCGTCCCAAAACGAGGTGGGGGGACAACATAAAAGAATAGACCAATCTCCGACCAGAGGAGACATAGGCAGCGGCTGCTGACAGAGAAGGATGGCTTGGGATTGTGGGGATGTCTTCATGTGTGCCACAACGACCTCACCGGTTACGGGATGACCTGCCCTGATCTGATGGTTTTGAATGGTGTTGTTTTCCAATTTTCTGCACGAATATCTTTTCTTATACCATTATACTGAATGGAGAGATACTGGAGCAGGTGACAAGTTTCTTATATCTTTGGTATGTAATAACCGATGTTTGAAAAATGTGAAACTGAAATTAAGTAGAGAGTAGGTTGTAGCCTAGCTCTCTAGATTTGAACATCTGAATGAATATATGTAAACATTCAGTAGAATGAAGAAGATATTCCCCTCTAGAGAGCAAGGCTGCAGCCTGGAAATACAAATGATCAAGTGTTATGTGTACTCGACACTACTGTAGGGTGCAGAAACTTCCACAATGAACAAGCAGTTAGAAGAGTCATTGTGGATGTTGATGTACAGGGGAATGGGTCGCATTTCATGTATGCAAAACTAACACATGAAAAGGCCCTTTACAAACTTTGGCTGAAAAGAGAACTGTTGAAAAACATAAAAACCGACAAATTATATATTTTAGTCCCATTAAATGACATGACACTCTTGTAAAAACAATACTGAAGAGAAATGTTGATGACAACAGAGCACGAAGTAGGGACAACAGAGCACGAAGTAGGGACAACAGAGCACGAAGTAGGGACAACAGAGCACGAAGTAGGGACAACAGAGCACGAAGTAGGGACAACAGAGCACGAAGTAGGGACAACAGAGCACGAAGTAGGGACAACAGAGCACGAAGTAGGGACAACAGAGCACGAAGTAGGCAGCGGTACACGTGGGAGAACAACATCAAACGAGGGGCGAGTAGCAGTGCTGGATCGAGAGATTGAGAATGTTGGAGATCCATTTCATTCCACCTTCATGATGGAGACGGCACTTGAATTGGATTGAGCTGAATACCATCAAACATTTGTCTAATGTTTCCTCTTTATGATGTTGTCGGGATGTTTTCACTGAGCTGGGGTCAGTACTCATTTGCATAATGACGAGATGTTTGCTGAATGTGGTTTCTGGCAGGCTGGAGGGCGCAGTACATGTATCTGAAATGCCATTGTATTTAATAATAAACCACGTTTGGCCTAAATAACGGGAGTCATTTAAATTACTGTAGCTCCAAACAAGTTATTTGATTTAAGAGTATTTCTCCCAAAAGCAGTCAAAGGCAGTGCTTTGAATGGTGTTTTGTAGACTATCCCATGATTCTGTAACAGCAGTGCCATGAATGGTGTTTTGTAGACTATCCCATGTTTCTGTAACAGCAGTGCTATGAATGGTGTTTTGTAGACTATCCCGTGATTCTGTAACAGCAGTGCCATGAATGGTGTTTTGTAGACTATCCCATGATTCTGTAACAGCAGATCTTTGATTAAAGATGTTGAGAGTTCACTGAAAGGAACTGTTGAAATTCTTGATCAGTGCAGGGTCTGACAATCTATTTTAGTCGATGCGTGGTTTACCTGCGTGCTTTGTGTCATGGAATTGGTTTGGCTTTAATCTGATTTTTGCAATTAACTTATTATCAGCAAATAAGTTGACGCTAAGGTAGAAGCGTGTGAAGATCATACACTGATAAGAGAACTTGTGAAAAGAATCATATTTAGCTGATGTCAGTGCTTGACTAGCTGGTGCATCCATCGTATCTTATGTCTGAGATTTGTCAGAAAACAGTCACACACAGATCATTATAAACACAGAACTCTAGTTAAATCCGTTGGCCCTTGACATATTTTTATCTGACTCCAAAACTGACAAATCGTGATCTGTGCCCACTATAGCGATGATGCCTCCGGATAACATGTTGTTCTTAACTCTTTATGCTTCTGTTGATTGACAATAAATTATCATGAAGTTCATTTTTGGCTTTAGACATAGAGCACAATCAAGGCAGATATATGCTGACAAGGGTAACGGGACCTACTGCCGAATGGAGACGGAGTGTAAGCAAGCGTTTTGAACATTTTTCAACTGGTTCGATCATTGTATTAAGGACATTTCTACTCCAAAGCCTACTCGGTAATTTGTTTTTGTTGTGACCATTTCCTTGTCAGTAAAATTTGTAATAATTCTCACTCGCTGATCTGGAGCACGTAATGTGTGTTTCTTGAAGTGTTGCAAAGTCCACTTAGAGCCATTCCTCAATGATTACGCATGTCTTACTGGCATCACTTAACGTCGTACATGTGTTCAGACAACCTGGCGCATACATTCCATCATCCGCAGTAAAATATTAGATTTTGTTTAACTGGTTTTATTGCCTCCCGGGTTGTGTCGACATGGCAGGAAGGAGTTGGAGTAATTTTTGTGTATGTGTGTGTGCACATGCTTGGAAACAAAATAAAAGGGAATCAGATGGTACAGCAATTCTTCCTCCTCACACATACAGACTGCATGTAGCAAACTCATCGAGTGGACCGACATTAGCAGATACAGTCTGTTATCTGTGACGTTGTAGGAATTACCATAATCACGAAGGAACTACCACTAAACTGCCTTTGAAACTTCTGATTTTTTTTTATCAGAGTTCAATTTCGAAGACATTCCGGTGAGCAGGTATTCAATAAGCCATCGGGGTCAAATATTGTATAATTAATATCCAGACTTTGTTCTGTTCTGTTTGTTCTGTTTCTGTTTCTAAGAATCGACGTCACTGCACTCCGGGCATATCCATAGGTGCTCAATTTCTCTCATAAAATGGCGTAAGGTATGTATGCTGATGGTATCCAGACTTTAACACAGTAGACCAGTGCATGAGGTTAACACACTGATCTCTAGGCGCTCTGAAAAGGGCGTGAAGTGGCGGGTTGCAGTAACTTTCCTCGCATTCCGAGCATGCTGGTGAAGGTGAACCGGGGTTCTCCAGACGGTTGTACTGTGCTTGGCTTCATCTGCTTGTTGTTCACTACGACGGGTATCCCGTCTAATTCCCACCTCGTTATCCATGCTGCCAAGAAGAACAGACCGTTTCCAAGGAGACCTGGAAGTAAGGATTGTTAGAAAAGAGGGAAGAGATAGGTGTGTTACTAAATTCCTCCATCCGGAAAAAGTGACACCAATTGACATTCTTCGACGCTTGCTCAATGTTCACGGAGACCAAACAGTAAATGTTAGCACAGGGACGCGATGGGTTGTATGTTTTAGAAGAAGCGAAAACAACACGGACATGCACTCCTGTCAAACCACGTTTTGGAGAAGGTCTAGAACGGCTCATCCGCGCAAATCCTAGGACTAAAATCAGGGACCGGTCTACGTAGCCGGATATCAACTTCAATGCGTTGGAAACGATGGGGGCAACGTTAGAATATCACAAAGTTGGCGCAAGGTTGGTTCATCGAATGCCAACACAGGAACAGAAAGAACATCTCATGCATATCGCATATTCAAAAAGGAAAAAAACATCCTGCAAATTATAGACCGATGAGTTTAACGAGCATAGTCTGTAAATTGTTCGAGTCAATAATCAAAGACAACATCGAAATGCATTTAGTCAGCATGCGTTTACTAGAGAGAGGTCGGGCTTAACAAATCTATTAAAATTCATAGAAGAGGTTACTAAAATGATAAATGGAGGGGAGCCAGTGGATGTTATTTATCATGATTTTGCAAAGGCCTTTGTTAGAGTACCTCATCAAAGACTATGTAGAAAGTTAAATTCACATGGAATAGATGGCAAAATTGTCAAATGGAATGAAGATTAGTTAACGGGAAGAATGCAGAGAGAGGATATAAATAAGGAGTGCTTTGAGTGGTGTGAAGTGAAAAGTGGAATGCCACAGGCTAGGTTTTTGGACTAATTTGGTTTTTGATAATATAAATGACTTGTACAATAATAATGGACCCAGGATAGCAAATTCGCGGATGACACAAAACTATGCCGGAGTGTCTCATCTAAAGCAGAAGTGGATATATTGAGGTCGGATTTAGATCAAATTCGAGACTGGTCTGAGCGATGTAATTTAATGTAGATAAATGTACAGTCATCCACTGGGTAGATCCAATATAGGACATAATTACATAGTGACAGTGAACAATATTAGAATGATAGAAAAGGAAAGGGAACTAGGGGTTATAATAGATCATACAGGTAAAGTGAGTGAGCAAGTCCAGGTAGCAGTAAAAAAAGGCAAATGCAATGGTAGGTATGATAAAAAGAAATATTAAAAATAGAAGCAAAAAAGTGATTGTCAAACTGTATAAACTTTAGACCTTGATTGGATTAATGTGTACAGGTGGGGAGTTCTTTCCGGAGAGAAGATATAAACATGCTGGAAAGGATTCAAAGAAGAGCGACAAAACTGATAGTGAGATTTAACAATTACAGTTTTGAATAAAGACTCAGAAAAACCGGCCTAAGTTGTTCAGAACAAAGAAGAATTCGAGGTGACGTAATACAGGTTTATAAGATGATCACAGGAAAAGAATAAACTAGACCATAACATCATCATCATCATCATCATCAGTCCTGTAGTAACTTGAAAGGTCATTGGGGCACCAATACTGCAGATTGTTGGACCAGTTCCTGCCACTCCATTGGGTCAATACTGCAGATTGTTGGACCAGTTCCTGCCACTCCATTGGGTCAATACTGCAGGTTGTTGGACCAGTTCCTGCCACTCCATTGGGTCAATACTGCGATTGTTGGACCAGTTCCTGCCACTCCATTGGGTCAATACTGCAGGTTGTTGGACCAGTTCCTGCCACTCCATTGGGTCAATACTGCAGATTGTTGGACCAGTTCCCGCCACTCCATTGGGTCAATACTGCAGGTTGTTGGACCAGTTCCTGCCACTCCATTGGGTCAATACTGCAGATTGTTGGACCAGTTCCTGCCACTCCATTGGGTCAATACTGCAGATTGTTGGACCAGTTCCTGCCACTCCATTGGGTCAATACTGCAGGTTGTTGGACCAGTTCCTGCCACTCCATTGGGTCAATACTGCAGATTGTTGGACCAGTTCCTGCCACTCCATTGGGTCAATACTGCAGATTGTTGGACCAGTTCCTGCCACTCCATTGGGTCAATACTGCAGGTTGTTGGACCAGTTCCTGCCACTCCATTGGGTCAATACTGCAGATTGTTGGACCAGTTCCTGCCACTCCATTGGGTCAATACTGCAGATTGTTGGACCAGTTCCTGCCACTCCATTGGGTCAATACTGCAGATTGTTGGACCAGTTCCCGCCACTCCATTGGGTCAATACTGCAGGTTGTTGGACCAGTTCCTGCCACTCCATTGGGTCAATACTGCAGATTGTTGGACCAGTTCCCGCCACTCCATTGGGTCAATACTGCAGGTTGTTGGACCAGTTCCTGCCACCCCACTCGGTTTTGTGCCATGGTACTTGTTCTAGTAATGGACATTCCCGTCTACTCGCTGATGTTGTCTTCCCATCTCTTTTTCTGCCTCCCTCTCTTAAACTTTCCATGTACCTTGCAGAATCGTCTTGGTCAATCCAAACGATCTTGAAACATGCCCATAGCATGTAAGCTTGCGTGTTTTTACTATAGCCAATAGGTCTTTATACTGACCAACCTCTCTCTTAACGATGTCCCGAACTGCCTTATTCGACGCAGACATCTCATCTTCATTGCACAAATTCTTCGCTCTAGAACCACTATCAGAGTCCAAGTTTTTCACGCGAAAAGGTGCACGGAGGTGACACGTGCATACATTAAACTCAACTTTGATTTCAGGTTGATTCGGTTGTCCTTCCATAGTGTCCTCAGTTTGGTCAGAGCAGCCATAGTCATCGCTCTTCTTACCTGAAACTCAGTTCTAGAACCTTCCGCATCCATCAGTGCTTCTATGTATTTAAGCTGTTTAACAATTTGCAATGGTTCGCCTTTGATAGCCTTTGTAAGGCCCTATGGAACGTTGACCATGATCTTACTCTTCTTTGCACTAATCCCAACTTCTGAGCGGCATTGTCAAGTTTTGATATTAGGTTCGCAAGTATAATCTACCTCGGTTCCAGCCAGCCCGGTAATGTCATCAGTAAATCTGAGATTAGTGAGTGAACGACCACCTATGCTGACATTACCCACGTGATTATCCAGGGCTTCGGACAACGAAAAACGTTGAATAAGGTCGGTGAAACAACTCATCCTTGTCGTATATCGGTTGACGTGTGGAACCACTCCCCAGTTGTCCCGTTAAGGAAGACTGCACTGGTGACCTGGGAGTAGAGTTTCTCAATGCTCTTTTACTGTTGTTCTTGGCAATGCAGTTCTGAATTTATGTACACTTTTCTAATATCCTCCCCTCCTTTGCTTCTGCCATTTCTGTTCGAATAGTCTTATTAATTGTCCTGTACTTGCCAGCCCCAGAACGGTTATTTTTCTCATTTTTGAGATTCTTAAAACAAGTTTTTTTCAAAATCCATCCATATACAAGAACAAAAGAGCACATCTACAATTTAACTAAAGAAAGGTCCAGATTAGATATAAGAAATGTTTTTTTAGTCAAAGAGTGGTAAACGCGTGGAATGCATTGTCGCGTGAAGTAGTGGAGGCAGAGACAATTAATGCATTCAAGAATAGAATGGAAAGGTATAGTTTTTAAAATAAGGAAAAATTTAATGAAACTGTTTGGATACAGACTGCAAAGTCTTCTAAACCAGTATAAAGACGTTAAGTTAAGTTAAGGTTCTCATGACCTCTTGAACCATTACAAACGTTACAAAAGCAGAAGATGAAGAAGAAGAGACAAAGGTAGGAATAAGGAACATAAAATAAGAAAAAAAAAGTAGAGAATATTGAGCAACTTCAGGTAAGGAGGTAGGAAACGGACAGACCGCGTCATCATGGTTTGCAAAGAGGCCGCTGTGGAATAGGTCGTTACACAGTCAGGATAGGGAGCGGTTAAGTTTCTTTGATCGGAATCAATACTTTCCATCCGATAGATCAGTTAGTAGCGCGGAATAATCTTGGCCGAGTATCAGTTCAGAGTTCGTAGATTTAGAGAACTATACAACATGTGCAACCTCTAGGAGAGCCGTCAAGAAGGAGAGTAGCAATGACAGTGGGCCAGCAAATAAGGCTAAAAATAGATGGTCCACATACGCAATGAGAGGAAAGGTGAAGAAACAAAGCGAAACACTCACGCTGCACAACTTTAACCCTGGATGCAAGTTTGTCCTCGTAATCTTGGGTAAATAAGTTAATTCCTCCGACACGACAAATACGGCGTGAAGATTAGAAAAGGCCGAATAGAAAACGGATACTAAAGTGGAAACAGTAAACACAGCAACGAGCGAGATTAGATCTAATGCTATAACCACTTCACCGAGTCAAGCATATACAAGCATTTTCGCGAAGAAGGAAGTAATGATGGTGTTAATGAACAGGTTACAGCAGGTTCTAGAGCTATAACTACATCAGCTGGCGTGTTTACCATGGGAATAACAATAACAGGAAGTGACTACCAGAAGTCACGGTTACACACCCAATGTCACCTTCATAATGTGACGGGATGGGATGTTAGTAAGATAGAAACACGTTAGTAAGAAATAAATATAATGTTGTTAAGATAGAAATAGATTAGTAAGATATAAATATAATGTTGTTAAGATTAATATAATGTTAAGATAAAAAATAGGCTCGTATTATGAAATGAATGATATGTAAGTAATATGTTGTTTATATGTTGTTAAGTAGAGAAACGAATGGCAATGTCCCCCTTTCAGACGTAATATGTGCAAATGGCATGTGTTTATCCCCGGCTTGACGAGATATCTAACAGATATCTGTGGAGCAGAAGAAATTAGAGCTGGAGACTTATTATCAGAAACCCAAAAATTGGCAGAGAAAGTATTTGGCAAGATTGGGTCAATCTAAGGTCACAAAGCAATGCCGGGGTTGAAGAAGAAACGCGAGAGAGACAGCAGTGTTTACTATGTGTTACAACTTGATGGTCTGAGTTGGCGGTTGCGCTTTAGATCTACACATTTTATTTTATTTTGGACTAGTATCAGTGATGCGGGTAGGGGGAAGAACAATGTGCCTTAGTCACCACTGTCATCTTTGTTTGGGTGGAGCTGGAAAGGGTCTATAAAAAAGAGAGAGACATAGTATATAGAGGGGTTTGAGGCAGGTTATCCAACTATTGCTCACTGATACGGGTGGTGAAGACCCTATAAGCGACACGAGAAATAAATATGTTCACTATGATTGTCAGAGTTAGACAAACGTATCTGTAGTCTTCACAGTCAAGTCAACTCGGGTGATCTGTTAAGAGCGAGAAATAACCGATCGTATCCATGACCGAGTTCGGAACAAAGCATATCTTTAGTCCTCACAGTCATCAACTCGGGTGATCTGTTGAGGGCGAGAGATAACTGATCGTAAGCACAATTCAGTTTGGGTCAAGCATATCAGTAGTTTTCACAGACAGTTGTTCTGATGAGACAGTACACAGCTGATGTCTGAACGTACGAACAAGGTGAAATAGGGGCACACACAAGAGCAGTCTCGCAGATTGGCTGGTTGTCTACTCAGGTCAGATTTGCTCGTTGTCTACTCATGTCAGATTAACTCGTTGTCTACTCATGTCAGATTGGCTAGTTATCTACTCATGTCAGATTGGCTCGTTGTCTACTCAGGACAGATTGGCTCGTTGTCTACTCATGTGAGATTGGCTGGTTGTCTGTTCATATCAGATTGGCTCGGTGTCTACTCGTTTCAGATTGGTTAGTTGTCTACTCATGTTATCTGCTCATGTCAGGTTGGCTCGTTCTCTACTCATCTCAGATTGGCTCGTTGTCTACTCATGTCATATTTGCCGGTTATCTGCCCATGTCAGACTGGCTAGTTGTCTACTCGTATAAGATTGGCTCGTTGTTTACTCATGTCAGATTGGCTCGTTGTTTACTCATGCTAGATTGGCTCGTTGTCTACTCGTGCCAGATTGGCTCGTTGTTTACTCATGTCAGATTGGCTCGTTGTTTACTCATATCAGATTGGCTCGTTGTCTACTCATGTCAGATTGGCTCGTTGTTTACTCATGTCAGATTGGCTCGTTGTCTACTCATGCCAGATTGGCCCGTTGTCTACTCATGTCAGATTGGCTCGCTGTCTACTTATGTCAGATTATGTCTAAACGTTATCTGAATAAGAATGATCAGATGTTCGGCTATATCCCCTGATCAAAAGAGTTGTAACCTAAAACCTCAGGAAGCAACCCCACAGGTATAGCAAGAAACTACTAGTGCACAGCACGGGGCTGAAGGCCGTAGGAGATCAAATCATCACCAACTGCTAGAAGGTACACGTGACTACATAGTAGATAGTAGTTAATCAGTGTAGCACAAGTTTTGTATAGAGTGTCATATAAATTATTTTAGACTATCAAACTGGGATTTCAGTCAAGCTTAGGCTAACATTCTCTGAGATAGAAAGATTGATTAGTAGTTCAGTTTTATCCATGTTGTAAACCATAGATTTGTAATAAATGAATATCTTGTCTTATTACTTACATACATTGTGAGTGTTTTCCTATGTTATTGTTTCAATTTACTAACAATTCCGTTAATATATATATATATATTAGAGATCTGCTACACAGTATAAGTAAATTGGTCCACGTGACCAGAATAGTGAATTTCTAGACGACTCTGCAACAAAATAAATGTTCATGGCTCAACAAAAGAATGTTTATGGATCAACAAAGAAATGTTTTTGGAAAAACAAATAAATGTTTATGGAACAACATGAAAATAGAAATGTCATAGGAACAGACAGAATGGAAATGTGCATGTTTGCATTCATTAACTTTACGGCATTAAATATTGCCAATTAAGATTTTATCAAACATTATAAACATGTTTTTCCTATCTACTTACTGTTGTCGGTTGAGGGTGTCGATAAAAGTTGCACAAAATTATTCATAAACTGTTCAGTTGCCACAGTTTGGGGACTGTATCCAAACATTGTATTACTAATATTTACCGGGTAAAGGCTGTTATAATTGTAAAATGTCCCATTTTTCGCTTCCGTTGCAACTAAATTACTTCTCAGAAAAACAAAGATTAAGGCAAATAAACACGGAATCAATACTTCTAGTACTGACACATAAATTCTTCGCTTCTGCAGAAGCCAGTTCTTCCACAACAACGTAATTATCTGACCACATAACCCCATAGTGAACAAAATACCGCCTGGTGCTTACAATTTCACAGCAGTCTGTGTAATTGTACATAAGTCTGTCTGAATGTTTGACTGTCGGTTTGGTTGTACAATTCTGCTTAACTGTGCGTCAGTCTCTATTATTTTAGAATCTTGTTTTCCGTACAACGTTCATTGAAAATAATGAAATCTTGTTTTCCGTACAAAGTTCATTGAAAATAATGGAATCCTGTTTTCCGTACAATGTTCATTGAAAATAATGGAATCTTGTTTTCCGTACAATGTTCATTGAAAATAATGGAATCCTGTTTTCCGTACAATGTTCATTGAAAATAATGGAATCCTGTTTTCCGTACAATGTTCATGGAACATAATGGAATCCTGTTTTCCGTACAATGTTCATTGAAAATAATGGAATCCTGTTTTCCGTACAAAGTTCATTGAAAATAATGGAATCCTGTTTTCCGTACAATTTTCATGGAACATAATGGAATCCTGTTTTCCGTATAATGTTCATTGAAAATAATGAGTCTTTGAAATTATTCGTAATTAGCTTTTGTCTCGTCTAATGGAAACGGAAGTGTTCTGTTAAATGTTAAATGTAGGTAACTCACAACCGGGGTTCAAAGTGCATGTTTATTTCTTATAGGACCATCAAGCTGGTAATGCAGATTTTCTGAAATGGATACATGTATATTATTAAAGTATACGTATGTTTACACATATAACAATAAATCTAATATTCTGCCGTACTGGCAGTCAATAGTCGATAAGAACAGATATATTCAGTGGCAGCACCAGAACAGAAACAAAACGAAACCCACAATACGACCACAAAGTCTTAGTTAAGGGCACAAAACAAACGAAAATAGCTAACAAATCACAGAAAAAACAAAGACAGTGTACTGTATAAACCAACAAAACAACACTGCATTAGTTGCCAGTCATTACCCGAACAAATGCCAGGAAAGCGCAAGTCGCGTTTTGACAGTTATGGAAAAGAGTAGACCTAACAAGTAATGACCAATATGATTACACGTAAAATGTAAACAAATGAAACCTTACACATGCATAAACACAAATATGTACAATACACGAAACAATGCATATGTAAAATAACACAACAGTACAGGTACATATATAGACACTCACAAACACACAAACACACACACACACACACCATACATACACACACACACCACACACACAAAAACACACACACACACACTACACATACACCACACATACAAACACACACACACAAACACACACACACACACCATACATACACACACACACACACACCACACAAACACACACACCACACATACACACACACCACACACACACACAAACACCACACACACACACCACAAACACACACCACACACAAACACACACCACACACACCCACACAAACACACCACACACACACACCACACACACACCACACACACACACATACACACATACATACACACACACCACACACACACAAACACACACCACACACACACCACACACACACACCACACACACACACACACACACACACACACAAACACAAACCAATGGATAAAATAGTAAGTAGTATGTACTTTGCAGAATGTAGCTTCTTACAACCGCCAACCTATTTAGCTTCTTACAACCGCCTACCTATTTAGCTTCTTACAACCACCAACCTATGTGGCTTCTTACAACCGCCAACCTATTTGGCTTCTTACAACCGCCAACCTATTTAGCTTCTTACAACCGCCAACCTATTTGGCTTCTTACAACCGCCAACCTATTTAGCTTCTTACAACCGCCTACCTATTTAGCTTCTTACAACCGCCTACCTATTTAGCTTCTTACAACCGCCTACCTATTTGGCTTCTTA
The DNA here is from genome assembly GCA_036924085.1 of Ariolimax columbianus. Taxonomy (NCBI): domain Eukaryota; kingdom Metazoa; phylum Mollusca; class Gastropoda; order Stylommatophora; family Arionidae; genus Ariolimax; species Ariolimax columbianus. Next base: position 48,304,624 of record JAVGWX010000022.1, read on the forward strand.
CAACCGCCAACCTATTTGGCTTCTTACAACCGCCAACCTATTTGGCTGTTATAAATTTCTTGGCAAGCACGGAAGGTTACCATTACAGGGAGAAGTGAAAAAAAAAACATGTCTGCCAAACTTGACACAAGCATGATTCGAAACGGCTACATTCGGATTGTGAAATGGGCGCTTCACCTTCTATGCCAAGCAGCCTCCATAACCAATGGAGAACATCAAAAACAATTTCGATTCAATAGAACGAGACACGGAAACATGGAGAACTGCCGTTCTATTTGCTTGGTTTCACCCATGCATAAACGTGTCACCATGGTGTTCTATTTGTTTGACTTCACCCATGCATAAACGTGTCACCATGGCGTTCTATTTGCTTGACTTCACCCATGCATAAACGTGTCACCATGGCGTTCTATTTGCTTGACTTCACCCATGCATAAACGTGTCATCATGGCGTTCTATTTGCTTGACTTCACCCATGCATAAACGTGTCACCATGGCGTTCTATTTGCTTGACTTCACCCATGCATAAACGTGTCATCATGGCGTTCTATTTGCTTGACTTCACCCATGCATAAACGTGTCATCATGGCGTTCTATTTGCTTGACTTCACCCATGCATAAACTTGTCACCATGGTGATGCGCACACTACAAAAACAACTTGATGAGACTCAAACACGAGAGTAAGCAGGCGTTATAGTGTATGGGGAGGGGGGGGGTGTGGTTAGGCTACTGAACCATCGATCTCCTTCACACAATTAACCAGGTAATGGAAAGGACACTGGCAGTACATACACTTTTGTGGCTTGTGTTAGTCAACTATGACAAAAGCCTTTGACATAATTGCATTATTTAGAGTAGTATATCTCCTGAGAAATCAGAGCATTGAAGAAAAGTATGTTCAACTGATAGAAGTGATAAATGATGACTGATCAACCCTTTTCTACCAATCAATCAACATCCTAATACAACGCAGCGTTCGTCAGATACATATCTCCATAACTTTAAACAGAGGCCTTGATGAAGTCTTCAGAAAACGGAATAGACAAGACACAGGTGTCAACATGATGCAGAAATTAAGACACAGGTGTCAACATACGCAGAAATCAAGACACAGGTGTCAACATGACGCAGAAATCAAGACACAGGTGTCAACATGACGCAAAAATCAAGACACAGGTGTCAACATAACGCAACCACCTCAGGACTGCTGATAATACCGGGTCGAAGTATCAGAAGTGCTAAGCACTGTATACATGAACTCCCCGAAGCAGTAGGCCTTAACATCAATAGGAAAATAGCCCAACACATATTAAACACTTACTGTCCGAGTGAGGAACTGCGGGTAGGAAATGGCCCCGTTGAAAACATGTTAATTCGCACATTTACTTGGGCCAAGAAATGACACTCCACAAAATGAAATCGCGAATTTTTACTCATGATAACAGCAGGATGGTTCAGCTTCAATCGTATCAAGCTAACGCTTCAACAGGTGAGAAACGACAAGGCGAGATCCCCCACTTCAACAGGTGAGAAACGACAAGGCGAGATCCCCCACTGCAACAGGAGAGAAACGACAAGGCGAGATCCCCCACTTCAACCTACGATATGATGTATAGAACCTACGATATGAGGTATAGAACCTACCCTGCGAGGTATAGAACCTACGATGTGAGGTATAGAACCTACGCTGTGAGGTATAGAACATACGCTGTGATGTATAATACCTACGTTGTGGGGTATAGAACCTACTCTTTGAGGTATAGAACCTACCATGCGAGGTATAGAACATACACTGTGAGGTATAAAACCTACGCTGTGAGGTATAGAACCTACTCTTTGAGGTATAGAACCTACCCTGCGAGGTATGAAACCTACGCTGTGAGGTATAGAACCTACTCTTTGAGGTATAGAACCTACCCTGCGAGGTATAGAACATATGCTGTGAGGTATAGAACCTACTCTTTGAGGTATAGAACCTACCCTGCGAGGTATAGACCATATGCTGTGAGGTATAGAACCTACTCTTTGAGGTATAGAACCTACCCTGCGAGGTATAGAACATTCGCTGTGAGGTATAAAACCTACGCTGCCAGGTACAGAACCTACGAAAAGTAGACGCAGAGAAGCTCTGAGTCGCTTAACGATCAACTGAGTGAAGTACATTGACAGTCTTCCCACGCCAACCCACAGAATCAGGCGCCGAACTGTTTCCAATGACGACGTCGATGCTGCATTGTTTTGAGAATGCACGATAGCAAGAGAAAAAAGGTGGACAAACCAATGCAAGGAAATTGAAGATCTGGAGAGAACAGAGAAATTTGATCAAATCGATAAAAAAGTAAAAGAATCGTTTCGTAAACCTAAGGGCAGACAATCATGGGTGATGGATGACAAGAATGGGAAACCAATAACAGACCCATAAAACAAACAAGTGAGATGGAGTGAATATGTTAAGGAACTTTACTATGATGGGGGCCTGTATCAAGATAAAACACAAATAAATGATATAACATTGACGGAAAAAAGACTACCTATAACTAGACAAAAAATTAATAAGGCACTTTCTTTAAGCCCGAACGACAAAGCACCCGGGATTGATGAGTTACCTATCGAGCAGATAGAAGAGACTTTTCATAATTTACTTTTTCAACATGTTAATGACATTTGCAACAAGGGAATATGGCCAACAGATTACACAACTTCAATATTAATTCCTTCGCAAAATAAATAATCAAATGCTATGGAGTGCGGTCAATTCCGAACGATAAGTTTGGTAACACATGCATCAAAAATCTTTTTGAAGATCATTAGGTTAAGATTTGACGTAAAGATAGAAGAGTTATTGAAAGACAACAAGTTTGGAATTCGCAAAGCCAGAGGTACACGGAATGCCATCGAATCATTACGGCTTCTCGTAGAAATAATAATCGATCAAGGACGTACACTGTTTATCTGTTCTATTGACTACGAGAAAGCCTTTGATTGAGTCCCATGAAGTAAACTATTTACAATTCTGCAGCAAATAGTTATAGACAGATCACTCTTTAGGTTAATCCAGAACCTGTATGAAAACCAAAAGGCGATTATTTCAATATCAGAAGGTCTCGCGGATCCACTGTTTACAAGACAAGGGGTACGACAGGGTTGCTTGCTTCCCATGAGTCTTTATAACGTATATTCTGAGATGATGATGGCCAAGATTATGCGAAGTTGTAACAGGGGTGCCACAGTTAATGGTATGAAAGTTAATGGTATAAAAGTTAATGGTATGAAAGTTAATTCCATCAAATTTTCCGATGATCAAGCGATAGTGGGATGATGAGTAGCAACGTTGCAAATGCTGCTTGAAAAAATTAATAGCACGACCAAGGAGTTTGACATGAAAATAAACACATCGAAGACAAAGACTTTGGTAATATCCAAGCAACATAGGCAAATAAATACATCCATCAATGGAGAAAGTATCGAAGGAGTACAGAAGTTTATATATTTGGACCAAACCATTACAGAAGATGCCCGCAATGAGACAGAAATTAAGACAGGGATTTCAATGGCAAAAAATAAAAGGCTTCAGAAAAATAATAATGAAATTGTTAACCTCAAAGAATATCAGAAACAGAAATTGTTAACCTCAAAGAATATCAGAAACAGAAATAGTTAACCTCAAAGAATATCAGCAACAGAAATTGTTAACCTCAAAGAATATCATGATAGAACTGAGAAGAAGAATAATCGCCACTATATGGCCAATTGCACTGTATGGGGCTGAAACATGGACTTAGCGAAAAAGAATGAAACAAAATTGGAAGCGTTTGAAATGTGGTGCTGCCGTAGAATGGAAAGAGTGAGTTGGACAGAAAGAAGATCCAATGACAATGTACTCAACGATGTGGGTACACGAAGACAAATATAGCACATGATACAAAAACGTCGGTTGAGTTAGCTGGGTAACAATATGAGACATGAAAGTCTTCTACAGAATATACTTGAGGGCAATATTCCATGGAAGAGTGAACGGGAGCGACCAATGCTCACCTTTATATCCCAGGCATGCAGGGACATTAAAGTATGTTGCTGCAATGAAGAGAACTACAGAAGATAGGGTCAATGTAGAGATATACTCAGACAACCTTACAACCAGTCTTCGGACTGATCAACCAGAAGATAGGGTCAATGTAGAGATATACTCAGACAACCTTACAACCAGTCTTCGGACTGATCAACCAGAAGATAGGGTCAATGTAGAGATATACTCAGACAACCTTACAACCAGTCTTCGGACTGATCAACCAGAAGATAGGGTCAATGTAGAGATATACTCAGACAACCTTACAACCAGTCTTCGGACTGATCAACCAGAAGATAGGGTCAATGTAGAGATATACTCAGACAACCTTACAACCAGTCTTCGGACTGATCAACCAGAAGATAGGGTCAATGTAGAGATATACTCAGACAACCTTACAACCAGTCTTCGGACTGATCAACCAGAAGATAGGGTCAATGTAGAGATATACTCAGACAACCTTACAACCAGTCTTCGGACTAATCAACCAGAGGATAGGGTCAATGTAGAGATATACTCAGACAACCTTACAACCAGTCTTCGGACTGATCAACCAGATGATGATGATGAAGATTTTATATATTTATATATATATATATATAATAGCTGTCCATCGCTGTCGATGAGGACCGCCGACATCATCCTTGTCACAGATTTCCCTGTTGGGTGTGGGTGCGCATGGGGCTGAACAGGCCAATGCGAGCACGAAAACATCTGCTACATATCGGGCACACGAGGTTTGTAGAAGTGGATGGTGTTCCCGCTGCTCGGGATTTCCGCGTCTCGCGTCTGTTCTGGGCTTTCACAACACGGTCATCTTCACCGGCAGCTACACCCGATTTGACTGCGCTTCTCCAGTCAGATCTGTTATGCGCAAGACATTCCCAGGTGTCGATGTCTATCTGGCAACTTTTTAGTGAGTCCTTCAGACCGTTTTTAAAACGTTTCTTTGGGCGCCCTCTCTCGCGCCATCCCTCTCTCAGCTCGCCGTAGAGAAGCTTCTTTGGGAGCCGCTCGTCTGACATACGGACGAGGTGTCCGGCCCATCCTAGTCGTGCTTTTTCTAGCAGTGCATGGATGCTGGGCATGTTAGCCCTCTAGAGAACCTCGATGTCAGTGACACGATCTTGCCATCGCATGTGGAATATTCGCCTCAGGCAACCTGTGTGGAAGTGGTTTAACCTCCTTGCATGTCCAGAGTATACAGTTCAGCTTTCGCAAGCGTATAGTAGGGTTGGAATGATGGTTGCACGGTAGACTTTGAGTTTGGTCTTGATGCTGATGCCACGACGTGCCCAGACCATCGAGCGCATTCTACCAAAGGCTGTGCTGGCCTTTGCTATTCTGCTTACCACCTCATCGTCTAGGCTGACAGATCTCGACAGCGTGCTGCCCAGATATGTGAATTTGTCTACGGCATTCAACGTCTGCCCGCTGACTGTAGTCTCTGGTTTTGTGTACGGCATGCCTGGTGCTGGTTGATACATGACCTCTGTTTTTTTGGCATTTATGGTGAGGCCAAAATTTTCGCATGCGGCAGAGAACTGGTCCATTCCAACCTGCATGTTCAGTTCTGAGTTGCTCATTAGGGCGCAGTCGTCAGCAAATACAAGTTCCCTGATTATGTCGCCAGCCACTTTGGTTTTGGCCTTCATTCTTCTGGAATTGAGTAACTTGCCATATGTGCGGTACTTTATGGGTATTCTAAGCTCCAATGATCTGAAGGCGTCTGTCATCGTGGCCGCGAACATCATGCTGAACAAAGTCGGGTCGAGTACACATCCTTGTTTTACTCCGTTTGATACTAGAAACGTTTTAGAGATTGCACCGCTGTCCAGTACACGAGCACACATGCCTTCGTGTAGCTGTTTCACCATTGTTAGGAAATTGTTGGGGCAGCCAAACTTAGACATTATCATCCACAGCCCTCCTCTGTTTACTGTATCAAATGCCTTTGTCAAATCAATAAATGTGGTGTACAGGGCCTGATTTTGTTCTCGACACGTCTTTTGTACTTGGCGAGCGGCAAAAATCATGTCCACTGTTCCTCTTCCGGCTCTGAATCCACATTGGCTTTCTGGGAGGTGGTGGCTTTGTTCAAGGTGTTTGTTGAGCCTGTTTAGCAGTAAGCGCGCTAGGATCTTGCCTGCTACGGAGAGTAGCGATATTCCACGATGATTGTCGCATTCCTGACGGTTGCCTTTTCTTTTGTACAGGTGAACGATTGAGTCGTCCTTTAGCTCCTGCAGAATTTTACCTTCAGCCTACATGTGACAGAAGAGTTCAGTGATCCTTCTGGTGAGGGATGGGCCAGCTGTCTTATATACCTCTGCTGGTATTGCATCAGCTCCTGGAACTTTTCCTATAGATAGTGAACTGATTGCCCTGTCGACTTCCTCCTCAGTAATGACTTCATCCAACGCCAGGTTCAGTTTCACCTGCGGCATTCGCCGGATGGCCTCTTCATTTATGGACGATGGGTGGTTTAGTATTTTGCAGAAGGGGTCTGCCCATCTCTCTAGAATCTGAACCTTATCTGTTAGCAGTACCCCATCCGCACTGCGAACTGGAGTATTACTAGAGGGCTGCGGGGCGAAGAGAGCTTTCAGTGCCTCGTAAAACCGTTTGGTGTCATGACGCTCGGCGAAGATCTCAATTTCGTCAGCTCTTTTGCTGAGCCAGGAGTCTTGCATCTCTCTAAGCCTGGTCTGGACAGCTTTGCGAGCAGTATTGAAGGCAGCTTTTGCTGCCGGAGATGGTGTGTCCTTCTGGTATTTCCTGTGCGCTTCATGTTTTGCATCGAGAAGGCCCTGTATTTCCAGATCGTTCTCCTCAAACCAGTCCTTATGATTGCGCGTGAGTGGGCCAATGTGTTTAACAGCTGTATCGTAGAGTGTGTTTCTCAGTGATGCCCAGTTCTCTTCGATGTCGTTCTTTTCAAAACGAAGCTCAGATAGTCTGCCCTCAAGCTCTTCCTGGAAGCCTCCTCTCGTGGGTTCGTATTTCAGCTAAGAGACATCTAGCCTCCTAGGTGGTTTCTTTCCCTGGGGGCGCATATTGGGCTGAATCTTGATCTTTAGCTTGGCAATGACAAGTCGATGGTCGGTCCAACATTCTGCACCACACATGCTCTTCGTTACCATAGCATCCGCTCGATCCCTACGTCTGATGATAATGTAGTCAATGAGGTGCCAGTGGCGGGACCTTGGGTGCATCCATGTGGTTCTATTTCGGACAGGTAGTCGGAAAGCTGTGTTTGTAATGAATAGTTCATTTGCGGCACATGTCCTCAGAAGGAGCAGTCCGTTACTATTGCATTTTCCGATACCATGTCTGCCAATGGCCCCCTCCCAGGCTGTATGGTCTGTGCCAACCCTAGCGTTAAAATCGCCGAGGATGACCAGTTTGTCAGATTTGGGGACTGCAGCGATGAGCGCCTCAAGGTCCTCATAAAACTTATCTTTTGTTTCCTGAGGATTTGTCGTTGTAGGTGCGTATGCACTGATGAGTGTTGCATGGCGCCCTCCTATATATATAAATCATCATCATCTATCCACTTGTATCGTTTGACGTCGTGGGAAGGTGTAGTTTTCTGTCGTGTGCCACCTTTGTCGCCGATGTTGTTGTCATTCCGAATTTCTTCAGTGTCTCACTGACACCATCTATCCATCTTTTACGTGGTCTCCCTTTTGCTTTGCAACCCTGATGTCTGGTATTGTAGATACGAGCAGCTGGTAACTTTAGTTGCATTCTTGTCAGGTATCCGAACTATTTAATTCTTTGTCTTTCTATGTTCTCCTTGCACAGTGTTTTGCATCCACCGTCTGTCTGATTATTTCCTTTCTCAATCTGTCCAGCCTTGTGACCCCGGCAGCCTTTCTCAAACACCTAATTTCGCATACCATGATTTGTTTTTCTTGTGCCAGAAGTGAGAGTCCATGTCTGACACTGGAAGCATAGAATTGGTATAAAAATACTATTTATCAACTGTCTCTCTGTCTTCATTGGGATGTGTTTGTGTCTATGTTCTGTAACAGAGTTACAGGGGGACAACGAGCCAAAGCCAGGGAAGCCCTGAAAATACCGTTTGTGGTACCCAAACATAACTTGAGAACCAGGCCCGCGAGTTTCTTATTCATTGAATGAGGTATGGTCCTCAACTATCAAACAATGCAAGTTGGGGCTGGCCAACCAAAATAGGTCGGACTTCTGTTCTCATGGTTTGAACTGGGAATCCCCATCAACAAGCGGTCAGTCAGTGTTTGGAAAATAAGGCAGCCTTTCTTTGGGACACGCGAGTTGAAATAAAGTTGGTGGGAAATGAACTCAAGAAAGTAGAAGTCATTATCTAAAGCGGGAGAAACTTAGCATATAAGCTGGAGTGTGACAGAATAGAAAGGAGATCAGAAACAACAGACCAAGGGTGTCCTACCAGACAGTATAGTGAGTAGCACTTAGTCTAGAACAAGTAGATAGTTAAAAGCTACAGAAACTTAGCCAGTGAGTGAAAATAGTAGAGTTAGAAGCCACCGAAGCAGACCAACACGGAAAGGCAACGAGAGACCATACACATGTAAGAATCTGTCTGTGTGTGGTGTTCTGTTCAAGTCGTCGTCGCTAACATCTTGCTCGAGTGACCTGACTTCATTCTCGTCAGACGGAGACGTGTTGCTGCAACACGAAGTTTTCGTCCTAAGATGACCGTTGTGATTTGTGAGTGTTCCTCGTCCTGACAGCCACAGTAACACAACCACTGTCGTCTGTCATAGACACGAGCACAGCCGCAGACACGAGCACTGTCATAGACACGAGCACAGCTGCAGACAGAGCACAGATGCAGTCACCGACTGCCTGATGTAGAGACGATGCAAGAGGTCCAGTAGACATATGTCTTACGTGAGACGAGACAAGAGGTCCAGTAGAGATCCATTTTTATGTAAGTTGAGAGGACAGATAGATGAGGACTGAGAAATTGTAGATAAACATCCTTTATATCAACGCACAGAGATAGACAGTGAATGAGGACTGAGAGATTGTAGATAGACATCCTTTATATCAACGCACAGAGATAGACAGTGAATGAGGACTGAGAAATTGTAGATAAACATCCTTTATATCAACGCACAGAGATAGACAGTGAATGAGGACTGAGAGATTGTAGATAGACATCCTTTATATGAACGCACAGAGATAGACAGTGAATGAGGACTGAGAAATTGTAGATAGACATCCTTTATATCAACGCACAGAGATAGACAGTGAATGAGGACTGAGAAATTGTAGATAGACATCCTTTATATCAACGCACAGAGATAGACAGTGAATGAGGACTGAGAAATTGTAGATAGACATCCTTTACATCAACACACAGAGATAGACAGTGAATGAGGACTGAGAAATTGTAGATAGACATCCTTTATATCAACGCACAGAGATAGACAGTGAATGAGGACTGAGAGATTGTAGATAGACATCCTTTATATGAACGCACAGAGATAGACAGTGAATGAGGACTGAGAAATTGTAGATAGACATCCTTTACATCAACGCACAGAGATAGACAGTGAATGAGGACTGAGAGATTGTAGATAGACATCCTTTATATGAACGCACAGAGATAGACAGTGAATGAGGACTGAGAGATTGTAGATAGACATCCTTTATATGAACGCACAGAGATAGACAGTGAATGAGGACTGAGAAATTGTAGATAGACATCCTTTATATCAACGCACAGAGATAGACAGTGAATGAGGACTGAGAGATTGTAGATAGACATCCTTTATATGAACGCACAGAGATAGACAGTGAATGAGGACTGAGAGATTGTAGATAGACATCCTTTATATGAACGCACAGAGATAGACAGTGAATGAGGACTGAGAAATTGTAGATAGACATCCTTTATATCAACGCACAGAGATAGACAGTGAATGAGGACTGAGAGATTGTAGATAGACATCCTTTATATGAACGCACAGAGATAGACAGTGAATGAGGACTGAGAAATTGTAGATAGACATCCTTTATATGAACGCACAGAGATAGACAGTGAATGAGGACTGAGAGATTGTAGATAGACATCCTTTATATGAACGCACAGAGATAGACAGTGAATGAGGACTGAGAAATTGTAGATAGACATCCTTTATATGAACGCACAGAGATAGACAGTGAATGAGGACTGAGAAACTGTAGATAGACATCCTTTATATGAACGCACAGAGATAGACAGTGAATGAGGACTGAGAGATTGTAGATAGACATCCTTTATATGAACGCACAGAGATAGACAGTGAATGAGGACTGAGAAATTGTAGATAGACATCCTTTATATGAACGCACAGAGATAGACAGTGAATGAGGACTGAGAGATTGTAGATAGACATCCTTTATATGAACGCACAGAGATAGACAGTGAATGAGGACTGAGAAATTGTAGATAGACATCCTTTATATGAACGCACAGAGATAGACAGTGAATGAGGACTGAGAAACTGTAGATAGACATCCTTTATATCAACGCACAGAGATGGACAGTGAATGAGGACTGAGAAACTGTAGATAGACATCCTTTATATCAACGCACAGAGATAGACAGTGAATAGAACAATTGCTAGATTCCGACCACGTGATGAGAACCCTTGGTCAAGTTTAGTACTAGAGTAAGACCTGTGCTACTTGCACGAACCTTTAGAAGTAATCTTAGTCAGTTAGAGAAGTGATCATAACCAACCTTTTGAGAGACATTAGAATTCATTAATAATTGATGAACATCATAATGTGATCGATGAGCCTAGTGAAAATGATTTGAAGTGCATATTGTTTTACTTGTGTGAAAAATGCATGCTGTGTTTTACCTGTGTTAAAAGAATTGTTGGTAATTAATTTAAAGAGTTAAGGAGTGAAAGTGGTAAGGAAGATAGGATAGAGAATACGTTAACCCTGTTATATATTATATTAAATGGTGCCGTGACCGAGATATACAAATTATTATTACGACTGTTATAGTAATGGTGTGAGATGATAGGAAACCTCATTAGCTTTTTGTGTTCTTGATTCCACCTCTTTATCTAGCCTTCCATCTTGTGTAAACTCGCAGCCAAAGTATTTTAATTCACTGACTTGTTTAAGCTCTGTACTTTTTATCTGCATATTTAGTGTTTTCTCTATTCTACTGATTTTCATTGCCTCAGTCTTTGCTCTACTAATCCTCATATTATATCTATCGCAGGAATACACACACACACACACACACACACACACACACACACACACACACATATATATATATATATATATATATATGAATGGGAATTGGCAGGCCAGACGTATGGTGTTACTGCGCAGACAGACACATAAAGAATGGAACGGATAAACGTAAAAAGAATAATTAAGAGATATAGAGAAATAGAGCCGGAAGAGAAAAGAAAGAACGGAAGGAATGAATGTACAGGAGAGTCTACTCGAATGCATGAATTACGTTGATACTAGGCGGAAGAAGGTAGTTTGTAGGGGTTGTGAAACTATGCTCCAGCTTGCATCCATGTCAAGTCTCACATGAGCAAGAAATGACACCCGCTGCTCTAAAATCAGTCTTTCTAGGGTACACGTAACAATTGAAATTGTTAGGGACCAGGAAACTAGAATTCTTTGAGATTTATTTGAGATTTTGCTGTAAGCGCACGCGTAATTCAAATCTAGTATCACTAACGTACGTCATGTCTGAAAGGTGATAAAAAGTGTAGCTTATTAAATTGTGGGATTTGCAAGTGAATGCATCTAAACTCTGCCTAGATAAAGCAGGTGAATGTGTATGACTGAGAATTGGACACATCACACAGATGTGTTCGGTGATACAATGACGGATGCCATAGTAACAGAAAAAGAAGAGTTTAGCATTTCTAAAAGACTGAAGAAAAAAATGTCAATATTTAGTAAAAAATCATTAAGATGTTCGAAACAAGGCAGACAAAATCCTATTGTCCAAACTACATCCCTTATAAAACATTGAAGATTCGTGAGGATTTTGACTTGGATACCGCAACAACTCTCTGTATAACATTTATAAGGCATCACAAATTCTATCAGATTTATTCAATTCAATGTGTATTTATATCTTACTACCAACAAACACATGGACAAAAAACAACCCTAAAAACGATAAAATGTGAGAATATAGAAAAAGAAGCATTAGAAATCAAATTACCAAAACACTTTTTAGAATAATCTTATTTGACAAGCAGCACAATTAACGCAGAAAGGGCAATGTGAATTTATGAAAGCGAAGGAAAATAATAAGTCAATATGTATTATTATGATCAATATTGAAAAGGTTTTTTGAGATTTTTGCTACATCGAACACACAAAGACTTTCAACAGAGTTCAATGTGAAACTATGATATACTATGATAACAGAATTTAGATTGGGGTGGGGGGGGGGGGGTGGGGGGGGGAACAAAGAATCATTATAAAACTATAACAACATCAAGGAGATTCATGTAAGGTGAATAATGTAATTAACAGATTCATTTAAATAACAAAAGGACAAGGACAAAAAACTGATGTGACTTTAATATATCCAGCACAACAATGACTATAAATCTAAAAAGCGCAAACAGAGGTCAAGAAGAATGAGCTGAAGGTCTGCCAATAATAATAATAAATAATAAGAGACATGGAATGAACAATCTGCGATATGCAGATATCACTGAAGGGAACAAGGTGTACAGAAACTGGTTTGCACAATAAACAAAGCCAGCAAAGAACAGAGGCCAAGCTTAAAGAAATTCAAAAAGTAAACAATGGTCGTACCTGAAGAAATAACGCTGATCAAATGAGATATTAAGGTACACGGAGAAACATTAAAAGGAAAAAGAATAGTCAGATAATTAGTAAATCTGAGCGAGCTGAACTAGCACAGTGGGTAGTGCACTGACTTCTTAGCTGAGCGATCGGAGTTCAGTCCCCAGTTGGTGCGGGATTTTTTTTAAAATTACAAACTGAACAGGGCTGCACCCAGCCTAAAAAAATGGGAACCACAGAATTATCTTGCAAAGTAGAAGTGGTCAACGGTATCCTAACCCTATCACCCCCTGTGTACCGTTGGTCAAGATAGACATGGGCGTAACACCATTTTCCAATATACCACATGGCGTGAAACCAGAATCTATTACAACTGATTCAGGAACATACTAGCAAAAAGGTCTCTGACAGTAAAAGTGATGACTAAAATGTTATATGCAACCGATCTTGCTTCATACATGCAGGTCCTAGACATACATGCAGGTCCTAGACATACATGCAGGTCCTAGACATACATGCAGGTCCTAGACATACATGCGGGTCCTAGACATACATGCGGGTCCTAGACATACATGAAGGTCCTAGACATACATGTGGGTCCTAGACATACATGCGGGTCCCAGACATACATGCAGGTCCTAGACATACATGCAGGTCCTAGACATACATGCGGATTGGTGCAAAGCTAAACGACATCAAAAACTATCTACGTCAGTGCTCCTCAGCCTGTGTGCTAGCGCCCTCTAGTGGACGATTGTAGCTTCCAAGTGGTCTGTAGCAGAATCATTGCATTCCGTATTAAAAACATTTTTATTATTATTTTTATTATTATTATTATAATGGCAATGCAGAGGCTGCACAACCTAAGGAAACTATGGCAAAATACAAGCAAACCAACAAAAATTTAAATTTGAAAAACTGTGTTTTTTTCCGTGGCAGTATGCGGTTGTGAAACATGGACAGTTACCCAAACCTCAAGAAAGAAAATCGAGTCGTACGAGTGGAAATGTTTTAGAAAGATCCTCAGAATACCAAAAAAAAAGAAGAATGCAGACATTAACAAGAGTTGTACATAGATGAGAACTGGTTCATACATTCCACAATGGAAAAAAAAGAAATACTTTGGCCCAATCAAAAGAAGCAACTTTCTTGAGAAACGGTAAACGGGGGTATGGGGCCGTGCAAAGAGAGGCAGAGAAAGACCAAGAAGACGGTGGCACCAAGATGCCAAGGAATGCTTGGGCAGAACTCTGGAGCAGGCTGGAGATTTGGCAAGAGATCGAGTTTCCTTCAGACGGGCTGTCATGGGAGCGACGTTCTGCAAAAAACATGCCACATGATGATGATGATGTATTAAAAACATCCAAAACATACGCTCAGATCGCGAAACGTTCTTCAATTAAAGTTATAGTGGGTGGTAAGGAAAATTTACACTCACGAAAGTCATAAAAGTGTACGCCAAGTTTAAAAAGGAAGAGAATTCCTGATCTATGACGTGCCATGTTGTCAGAAGGACTATCTGGTTTAGCATTTCATCAGCAAAGAAAATTAACACGCAAAGCAAATGGCGGTGATTTGTCAACTTTTTACTATTTTTACAGAGAAGAAGTATCCCAAAAAGAAAATATTCACTTAAAGGATAGTTGATCTGTTAAACTATTAATTGGCGGTAATGATAGGGATGTTATGATGATCAGGTTTAGTGAAGTAACTGTTGGTGGGGGGGGGGGGGGGGGGGGCCTGTGAAACATGTGCTGTGAGGCCCGTGGTGGGATAGTTACAAAACGGTATGCTCATATCTGCAAAACGTTGTGGCACTCGGCCTGTGATGGACAACCAAGCAGGTAAAGTGCCAGGTCCCCCGTTTTGAAAGAGCTCAACGTTGTATACAGTAGCGGTGTAGACGAAAGAAAGTGAAGTCTTTGCAAAACACATCATTGCTGATATAGATATTATATTTTCAAGCGAACGATAGACGAAGTAGAAGAATTCTAAAAGTGTCAGGAACAAGATAGCACAAAATAATATATACAGCCAAAAATGATAGGTCTATATTAACTTTCTTGTCAGTTGCTTTTGTTAAAAAGACTTTTCATAAAAATGCATACCCACAAAACCTTATCAAGCGGCATTTATATATCCCAGATAGTTCTGTTGAGCGGATTTTATATTTGCTAGTGTGTTTCCAGCGATAAAACATGCTAAAATAACGTCTATTTGAAGCTTCCAAATTACTCTCATGAGTAATGTTCGCAGGAAATGACGTCTAATTGTTGCCTAGCATACGATTCTCATTTCCAATTCAGCATTATCATGTGATATATTCTTTCCCGAAGGTAGTTTGCGTCACAGTAGCTCTGCATGCTGGTCGGTTTAGGGCAAGTAGGATCGCGTCTGACAAGACATCCCCAGACTGTCCATAATGTCCTTTTTCTGCGTTCAGGAATTTTTTTCCTTCTTCTTCGTCGTCGTTCGTTCTAAATCTCTCGCTACCAAGCCCTGAAAAGGATTTTGCAAATAGCAGGATGTTGTCCAGAGAACGGACTGCATTGTGTCGTAGTTTACAGCTTGACTGAGATATTTGCACTTTTCGGTCCAACACATCCGACTTCAGCAGGCATTTTTGAGTACCAGGTTAACCTTCCCTATTCGATCCCTTCTTCTCAGCCAGTCTACTCTGTTGCAGCCTGTTATCCAGGATCACCGTGTAGATGTGTAGAAGGGTCTTGTTTCGCTGACCCCGATGCTAGCAGTCAGCTAGAGGTCACTAACCAATGCAACTAATCCGCTGCTCAGCATTTTGATCCCAGGCTTTTTGGTTAAGCTGTAGCTCCGTCGTTAGGACGTAGTGCACAGTCCTCTCAAGATCCTGATGGCAGCCCCACAGCGTCTGCGTCACCTCGGCTCACTCTGGCCAGGTTTAGCTTGGTAGGTCTCTGTGTAGTGGGTTGCTGGTGGTTTCGTTGTCGGGGGAACATCTTTTCCTCCTTCCAGTGACCATGCTCTCCATTATCACTTCCGTCAGACCATTATGTCTATTCACATGACCTAAATATCTCAGATTGTTTTTTCTTGTAATTTTGCCTAGGAGCAGTTGGCGTGCTGTGAAAGAACCGTTGGCCGAGCACAAAAGAGGTTAAAATACGCGTAAAAGCGGGACAGGAAGGATATGTATATGGCTCTGACATCTTATGAAGACAAAGCTGCAGACTGATCCAAATGAAGATGCAGCAACCTGAATAGCCACGTCAGTTTGGGCGAAAATAAACGCATGCAACACAGGGAAGTGAAGAGACAACGACAAAATGACACAGAAAACCAAACAGTCATTAGAGAATTGATACTTCGAGGCGGCATCAAACTATAGTCAGACATAACTAAAAGTAGGCTACTTACTTACTATGAGGGGAAATACCGATATACCGGCCAAGACCCTCATCTCGACTTCCACATAGCCGTCCCTGGAAACGGACTGTTCTGCTTGGCATCCTGGCTAATGTAGTGGGTTGTCGATGTGATCCCCGCAGTAATGAGCGACACGCAGATGAAGACAAGCATAGCACAACCGCCTGGATAACCCCCGTGCACTTTCATCAGTTCGCTAGAAATGTTAGAAAAGCTACTACAATGTTCGTCCTTGTCAGGGCGCACTTTGTTGCTCCGAGTGGTCCGCCGGGCTCTTTGTGTATGACAAATACAAAAATAGCACCACTGTCGCACAGAGAGCATGTCGTAAGAGGCGACTAATAGTGTTGCATGGCATAACACAGGCCATAGTTAAGCGGTTTGATAAGAGCAGCATAGATGGCGTCTAATAGATTGTGAGTCTATTTTGCTCTAGTGTTTGTCTATTAAGATGGACTTACACATCTCTTAACCACCCTTCAAGAAACTGGTTATATACAAACTCTGCAGTCTTCTAAACCAGTATAAAGACGTTCAGTTAAGTTAAGTTGAAACATACTCATTGTGGGCATTCAAAACAACAGTTACTTACTGTCTTGGAGCAAATGTTCTGTAATATGCAGGGATTACAAAATATCTCTATTTATCTTTGGATCTGTCCATTATATTTTCAGTATCCTTCTGTTACGTTTCAAAGCTGTGATCATTTTTGGAATTGGTTTGTGTAATGTCTATTTCTCACAACTACACGTCGTCACTGGGAAAATTCAAGTCTTAGCAAATTGGATCTTCGCCTGCTTGTATGTGCCCCACCACACATTGCTCATCTTGTATGTGCCCCACCACACATTACTCATCTTGTATGTGCCCCACCACACATTACTCATCTTGTATGTGCCCCACCACACATTACTCATCTTGTATGTGCCCCACCACACATTACTCATCTTGTTTGTGAAGCAAACAACCAGTCTTTTTAAAATTTAAATTTCCCAATCGCCAGAGTTAACCCAGATATTCAAAAACCCTGTACATTATCTTTTACTACAATATCACAGGGCTCATTGCAAAATGTGTCATTTGCAGCAACTCAGCTGGGAGGTATTGCCACATCCATCTTTCAACTCAGACCTCGCTCCAAGCGATTTCAGCTTGTTTGGACCCCTACAAGAATTCCTGGGATGTTAGCATTTTAACATTGATGACGAAGTGGAACCGAATGTCCTAGATTGATTCAGACAAACTGACAAATCTTTTCAAGCATTAATTAAACTCTAGAATAAGTACACATGTTGCAAAGATTATGTAGAAAAATAACTACTTGAAAATCCCAAAAAATGTAATTACAAAATAAAGTCCCGATGGCCTTAAACGCCCCTCGTTTATGGACATCCCAAACATGCTAGGATATTATATACATGGACGTCTCCAACAGACTGCAACAGTAGCCCTATTTCAGACCAGGACAATAGGTTGATGCGACCTTGAGAATTTGGTTTTACGTTTCTTTTCGACTTTGTCAGTTCCCTTCCCTGTGTTGCATGAGCTTATTGTCATCTAGGCTGAGGTGGCTCTTCAGGTTGCATCTCCATTTGGATCGGTCTGCAAGCTGTCTTCAAAAGATTTCAGATCCATATCCAGAGCCTGGATGTCCCGCTTACATGCATGTTTGAGCCGCAGCTGTGGTCGGGTAGCTGTTGTTTTACCGTAGGCCATCTGCCCGGCAACGAACATGACCAAGCCATCACAGCTTTTGTTGACGAAGGAGGGTATACATACTTGGACGACCAGTGGAAGAATGCACTTTCGCATGTGCCAACTTGTCTCTCCATGGGATGCAAAGGATGGATTGCATGCGCTGTAGGTGAAGAGGATTATCTTGTTTGGCACAAGTTGTCAACGTTTTGCTACCATATAGAAGCGTACCGACAACACAGGCAGTGTAGACCATGACCTTAGTTTTGGGTGTAAGTTTGAGGTTTTACCCAGACAAGTGTTGTGAGACGAGAAAATATGGTAGCAGATGTGCCAACGCGATTGCCCAATTCAAGGGAAAGCTTATTATTGATTAGAGACCCAAGGTAAGTGAACTGGTCCACAGTTGCCAGCTCATAGTTATCGATATGGATGGTTAGGGTGATATCTTGGGTGTAAGTTTGAGGTTTTACCCAGACAAGTGTTGTGAGACGAGAAAATATGGTAGCAGATGTGCCAACGCGATTGCCCAATTCAAGGGGAAGCTTATCATTGATTAGAGACCCAAGGTAAGTGAACTGGTCCACAGTTGCCAGCTCATAGTTATCGATATGGATGGTTAGGGTGATATCTACGTCTTGACCTTGCACATTTTTTTTTCAGGCTTATTGTGAGGCCGATATCTTTGCACGAATGGGCGAAGCAACCTATCAGTCTCTGGAGTTCGTGCACACTGTGAGGGACAATTGCAGCGTCATCAGCAAATAGCAAGTTCTTGACAGTAACTTCCCTGATCTTGGTTTTACATGTGAGTCTTACAATATTAAACAGACGACCATTTGATCTAGTGTGAAGGCAAATCCCTTCAGTTGCATTACCAAATGCGTGCATCTGTCGCCGCGCAAAGAAGATTCCGAATAGTGTTTGAGGCCAGGACACATCGAATTAAACTAATCTTTCATATCCTCTGAAATTACATTATAATCTGCAGCAGTGTTTGTTAGGACAGCCTATTTTTGAGAGGATTTTGAAGATCCCAGCCCTGCTAACGAAATCGAATGCTTTTTCAGGTCGATGAAGGCCACATAAAAAGAATTGTTCTGCTAGCATGATTATTTTTAAGCTGTCGTGGAGAGAAGATCACGTCGATCGTTGATCTTCTAGACCTGAATCCACATTGTCACTCTAGATACACACGCTCAGCCAGTTTGTGTGGCCGTAGTAAGATCACTTTGTCAAAGACTTTGCCAACAACACTGACCTGTGAGATGCCTCTAATCATTACAGTCACTTATATCACCTTTATTTTTGTATATGACGATTGTTGAATCTCTCATAGCTTGGGGTATGATGGCCTCTTTCCAACTCTGGCATAGCAACAAGTGTAGTGGTTTCAAGAGTGCATGTTTACAATGTTTGATAAGATCAGAAGGAATCACGTCACTGCCCGCTGATTTACAGTACCAAGATATCAATGGCTGTATTGAGATCATCTAACGATGGTTCAACGTTTAGTTTCTCCATTCTAGGATAGCCTTGAAAAGCATCAAGGGCTGTGGGAGTGACCATACTGTTGTTTTCTCGTCACTAATCGATTTGAGCTACACTGTTTTCCTGTGCACGGAACCAATAGTTTTGTTAATGTCATCATTTATTTCTTTGATATTGCCTATTTCTGCCGCAGTCTGGGTATTTTCACTGAGGTGGAACCAGTACTCATTTGCACAGCGCGAGCTGTTTGCTCAACTTTGCTCTTGACGGATTTTAGGGATTGCAGAGTAACTACATTTGTAACTCTAACACACAAGAAGATTATATACATAGACATCTCCAACACTAGAAGATTATATACATAGACATCTCCAACACTAGAAGATTATATACATAGACATCTCCAACACTAGAAGATTATATACATAGACATCTCCAACACTAGAAGATTATATACATAGACATCTCCAACACTAGAAGATTATATACATAGACATCTCCAACACTAGAAGATTATATACATAGACATCTCCAACACGGTAGACGATTATATACATAGACATCTCCAACACTAGAAGATTATATACATAGACATCTCCAACACTAGAAGATTATATACATAGACATCTCCAACACACTAGAAGATTATATACATAGACATCTCCAACACTAGAAAATTGTATTCATGGATATCTTCAACACACTAGAAGATCATATACATAGACATCTCCAACACTAGAAAATTGTATTCATGGATATCTTCAACACTAGAAGATCATTTATATTAATATTTCCAACATGCTTTAGAAAATTATATATGTGGACATTTCCAACACACTATAAGATTATATATATGGAGGTCCCAACATGCTGGAAGATTAGGTAATCTCACCAGTGGTGAGATCAGCGCTCAGATAAATCCTAACAACATCTGCAGGATGTGAAGCTCCTTGAGCAACTCTATAGTCGTGGCAGCCCTACTGAGCATTACCTTTGATGGAGGTGTTTTGCAAGTTCAAGGGGTTGACATACCTCAGAGTCACATTTTATTGAAGACTGTTGTTAAGATACCACATCGTTCAAACCATAAAAAGATACAAGCAAGAACTGGGGACAGTCAAGGCCATGACAGGTTTGGATCACCTATTGGTGATATATGTTTCTCGAAGTGACCTTGACTAGTGGTCTTTAATAAATGTTGTTATTCATCACCTTGTAAACTTTAATTGACCTCTCTTCTTGATTCTGCACAATGACAAATTACATCTCACCTTAGTCAAGATTATAAAGTTATTCATTTTGTGGTGGTGTTGAAACAATCTCTTTCTTATGTCCCCATGACACCCATGACTCTGTCACACACCACATGGTTGCATGTGTGGATATTAATTTGCATTTGTGCATTTGCATGTACTTTCTTGTTCAGTTTATTCTATCATAACTGGTATACCAAGATTATTTGTTCTCAAATATTTCTGACCACTCGTATTGGCTAATGGTCACCTCTAAATATGTATGGTTTTATGTAATAAACCTATGCTAATTGTTGTTGTTGTAATTACTTAAGTGTTTTTATTTATGTTGTTCTTATCTCCTGATGAATTACTTGTGTCCGTAACATAGATTTATTTTTGCTTCTGTCATGCTGTAACTGTGTCATACCTGCTTATGTTATTATCAACTATTGGTCTTCAGTACCGTTGCACGTTCAATTAATTATTGCATTGCCATGCAAAAACCTTTAACTGGTAATCCTAGTTATAAACAACACCATTTTTTATTATTGGTATATTTAATGACATTTGTTTCAAATTTTAGAGAAGATTGTTGCCTATTTTCATTTACAATAACACAAATTAGTACCAGAAATAGATGCCTTGGAATCTCATATCATATTGCTTGTTTCAAAACACAATGATGGCCAAAGAAAAAATTAGTATCCTTTTTAAAACTATTTTTTTCTTTTACTTGTTGTTTATGACTTACACAGAATGTAGTGATGGCTACCATACCAAACTATCACTACTGACCTAATACAACATACCTGACAGTTTAAAGTATTAATATTATTTGCTTATTGTTCACTCAACACCCCTGTAACAGTATATATGTTAGCGCTTATGAATAAAAATCTTGACACTGGACATCTGTCTGTGAAAATAGTGTTTTATTGGTTAATTTTGTTTATTATATATCATGATAGATCAATCATGTTGCTGAATTTTGTCACAATGCAAATATAGAATTAGGTTTGCAGCATGCCATTATTTTTCCAATTTCTTATTAGGCAAAAGACCCGTATAGGGTCTTTCAAAACAATTTGAACAATTTCAGTTTGCTATATTGTTGTTTGTCTGCCACCTGACGATAGGATTATGAATTATGGCATGCTCTACGTAAACTTAAAGATGTGTTTGAATGTATTTCACTGGATATTCGGTTGGGGGTAATAGTGCATTCCTTGTAGAACGTGTTGTTACCATTCAAATCATTTTGAAAGACCATGTAGGCCTACAGTAGTACAGAACTGAAAATAAGAACAATCTAACAAGAATACTGGTAAATCATACTATTTGACATATGTTATCTATTTACCAAATGTTGCAACCAAATATTTTGGAAAGAGAAGACAAAATGTGAACAACAGTTCCATTTATTTTTTGTTTGGAAAACAAAACATAAAAAATTGTGACTCATTGTTCAATTTCTGTTTTTTTAATTTGAATTTATTACTTGCAAGAACATGATACAGAAAAAGCAAAATATAAATGGTTTTTTTCATTTCTTCTGACATCAAATGAAATTACCGTTCATTTAACAATGAATGTCTCCCAGAATAAATTAAAAATTACTTTTATTAGTCCATTAAAGCAGCGATATGCACACAAAACAACAATAGTCTTCACGTACAGAAATAAGAGATGACAGAAATACGGCACACAAAACAACAATAGTCTTCATGTATAGAAATAAGAGATGACAGAAATACGGCACACAAAACAACAATAGTCTTCATGTATAGAAATAAGAGATGACAGAAATAAGTAAACAGAGTACAATTGTTAACACTGAAGACTAACTTTTGACAAAGCAAATAAATTTAGAGTTAACTCAAGCAATACAAAGATATAGCAAGGATTAACTCAACTCAAACACATACATTATATATTACATGTGACAATGGATTCGAGCATTCATCCAGATGAGACTAAACATCAATAACAGCAGTAAAATTCATATATCTGGTAACAAATTTCATGCAATTGTACTAGTAAGATACATGAAAGCACTATGTGCAAATTACCTAAAATATACCTCCTTTGAAATAACATAGTTTATTATTTAAATGTGTATTTTAACTGCTGTATCAGTTTGACAGTTGCTTCTATCTTTGTAGACTAAACATGTGACGCTGATGTCACAATCAACTATGTCACATCATTCAGCATATTTGAGACATAACTGTCACAATACTACACAAATTAAAATACAATGTTTCACAACATACCAGCATTAGTTTGAAACTCTTTTCATGATATACTGTTCATGTTTTATAGTTTGGTCATTTAGTTAGACTAGTGTTTCTCTTTTTTTCAACTGTGACCCCTTTAGATCAGACATATTTTTGTCATGACCCCTGTCATTCGATGTCACACATGCAATTGGAACTAACATTGTACATAGTCTATACCAAATATAACAAAAGAACTTTTACTGATGGCTGAAAAAAGATTTTTAAAAGTTGACCTTTAATGGAATGGATCTGATTACTTATTCTGGTCCTGAGCACCGGGGTAAGGCTGGCTTTAGTGTCACTGGTCTTGTTTCTTGCATCTCTAACGATCGTCATCAATTCGCCCTTGAGAATAGACTTATCTCCAGCATGGGTTGCCTCCAGCCGCATGGCATTAATATCTTCCATACCTTTTCTTAAAATCTCATACTGACCCCCATCTATTTGTCTACCTTTGTCCCCCTCCCTTTCTTCTAGCAGTCCTCCCCCCACCCTCCTATATTTATCTCATCGCCTCCCGGCTTATATCACCTTCTTTTTGTTCTCCCACTTGGATCACTATTTGGCCTTTTCCATATTTGGCCAAAACTGACTTATCTGACGCATTCCCCCTCACTTCTTATGCTCTCCTGGCCACCTTATTTGACCGGTTCCCTTCATTTTCAGTCAAGCATCCGACCCAACCAGTCGCTTAGACAGACTGGGTCTACTATCAGATAAGTAGACCATTTTTTCCTTATATGTTGATTTGTTAGTTTAGTATTGTTGTTATTTGTTGTTTGAGTTCTCGTCTCGGTGCTGTATCTGACCATACCCATTTTTAAATTTTGATTTAAACTTAACTTTAATCAACTTTTACATTTTTTTCCTTTGTTTTTTTCCCATTACTTATTCTGACACAATGATTCAAACCATGGCTTAATATTTGTTTCCGATAGCCCCACAGCACTCTGGATGTTCTTAATACTTGAGCTGTGTTTTGTTTTAAGTGCTGTCAATGTTAAAAATGTTTATTCACAAAATAAGTGGTAATAAATGGCAGAAGAGCTATTGCTTATTTAGACAGTGTGGAAACTGCTTAAACACGGACCAACATTTTTTCTTTTTTTTTAAATTCATGTTTGAGATTTAAATACTATGAATGTTCTGAAAATTCCTAAGCTTTCAAGGAGAGGTGTTTCATATTTTATATTTCCATGATAAAAGTATTTTGAATTAAATCTAATTGATTATTCTGATTCCGACAGAAAATATTTCTTAAAATTGTTTTCCATGCATACTAAATGATCAATTATAATCTGCTTCATCACATAAAAACTAAACATATTATCAACAATAAAATCCTCTGCACTTGAAAACATTTTAAATGATTTATTTTCCACTTTGTACTTCCATTATCTTTAATTTTTTTATGAAAGTCTGAATTTTATTTTTCAGTGTAAAAATATTTATATTTTTCCCTTGGAGATACATACAAGCTTGTATTAAGTTCGCTGAGTTTCTTCAATAACTATAACAGATAGTACAATTTGCCCAGCCAATTTTCATTGTAAAAGAAATTGATATATTTTTAGTTATTTTAAGACAGAAATAGTATTACTTAATTTGTTTACACTGATAGCCGTCTCAAAGCTTGTCTCTTTGACTGCCAACACAGTTTGCAGTAAAAAGGTGCTGAAATTGGATTCCATTTCATCACATAAATTTACAAAGAGATGACTATTAAGTGCATGGCTTTTAATCAAAATGATAACTTTAAACTGCCTCTTGTAATTCAATTTTCAGATCTGCAGAAATGTTCTTAGCCACTAATGTCTGTTAATGAATCATGCAATGAGTGAAAGTAGTAGGTTCCCTGCTTGCAGATTTTACTTTAACGTTAAATCCAGCTATTCTTAACTTTAACTTAACTTAACTTAACGTCTTTATACTGGTTAAGAAAACTCTGCAGTCTGTATGCAACCAGTTTAATTTACATTACCTTGCTCTAAAAGCTATGCGCATCCAATTTATTTTTGAATGCATTAACTGTCCCTGCCTCTACTACCTGCCATGGCAATGCATTTCAAGCATTTCACCACTCTTCGACTAAAAAACATATTTACTAATATCTAATCTGGATTTCTCTTTAGTTAATTTGTAGCTATGCTCTCTTGTTCTTGTAGGTGGCTGTATTTAAAAAAACTTGGTATGGTCTAATTTATCCATTCCTCTGATCATTTTATAAACCTGTATTAAGTCATCCCAAATTCTTTTCTCTTCTAGACACTGTAGGCCGGTTGTTCTGAGTCGTTCCTCATAACTTACTATCATTGCTGCTACACTGTTGGTACATACTCCAGCACAGTTATTCCATTCTAGTCCAACTTACCCTAAAACAGTTCTACGTTAAGGCAACAGTGTAGCCAAAACCCACAACAAGCAATGTTGCCAACATTGTCAAAAGTGAAGGATAAGATTAGTTAATTATTATTTATGCAAAAATGTTATCAAATGTTACCACAACCCTCAATAATATTTACACAATCCCAGAGGGATCAAAAACCCTAGTTTAAGAAGTCCAGATCTAGACAAGATCTGTTGGTAAGTTGTTGCAATTTGTGACAATATGTGGGCTACTTCAATATTTGAATTCTGGTATTCTTCTTCTTCTTCGTACGCAGTCAGACAGTAACCATTATTTTTTTCGAAAAAAGCAGCCGTCATCCTGAGGCTGTCGACACTGCCATAGAGCTTGTCTAGTGTTGTCACTGGTGATGGCCACATCTGCTCTCTCTGATCCTCGTTTGTTGGGCAGTTTTGCAGCAAATGCTCAGCGGTCATTTTCCCGGTACCACACGGGCATTCGTCGGTGCCACCTATCTTCAATTTGTTGAATAGGTGGTACCTGAGTCTATTGTGGCCAGTGCGAAGTCTGAAGACCATGACCTGCTCTTTTCTGTTCAACTGGTAATAGGCATCGTTTTTGGTGTAGCCAGTATGTTCGGTTTCCCATTTGGTCATGTATCTAGCTCTAATAAGCCGTTTTGACTTTTCGTATGTCATACTAGTATCAGGTTGTGGTAGTTTTGCACCTTCTTTTGCCAGTCTGTCTGCCTCCTCGTTGCCTCGGATGTTGCAGTGAGATGGGACCCACTGCACCACTACTCTTTTTGGTGCGGCCTGCTGGCATAGTTGACAGAGTACTGCTCTTAAATCATTAAGTTCAGTATTTTTCTGGCTTTTCAGTGCTGTGACTACGGCCAGTGCATCTGTAAGCAGGACTATGTGGCTTTCATTCCTTTTACCTGTCACCATTTCTTCCACTGCCGCCCTCAGTGCCTCTGCCTCCGCTCTGAAATTGCTTGTGTATTTTCCAGTAGCGAATAACAGTGTTATTTTTCTGCCATTTGGTAGGCTCAGGAATGCTCCTGCCCCTCCGTACTGTGTTGTATTTGTTACGGAACCGTCGGTGTATGCATGGGTCCAGTCCATGCTTGGGTAGTTTTCCGTAATGAATCCTGGTATTCAATCACGCAAAGTTGCCCAATGCCAGGTAGCCAAAAGCTGCTTGAATCTATCTCTGTCTTTCGCTCTGGAGTACCATGATGGTCCAAGGGTGTGATGCAGATCCAGCCATCTTGCTGGCGGACAGCCGTGTGGGTGGTTGTAGTTGTATGACCACCAGAAAAACAACCTACTTCTTCTTCTTCTTCTTCTGCGTACACAGTCAGACAGTAACCATTATTTTTTCTAAAAAAGCGGCGGTCATCCTGAGACTCTCGCCACTACCATACAGCTTGTCTTGCAGTTCCACTGGCAATGGCCACATCTGCTCTCTCTGATCCCCGTATGTCGGGCAGTTCTGCAGCAGATGTTCAGTGGTCATTTTACCAGTACCGCACGGGCATTCGTCGGTACACCCTATCTTCAATTTGTACCTACTTGTTCATATATCATCAGTCATGTGGACCACATAGCCAGCTCATCTGTACATTTGTATTGATAACCTTCCAAAACTCTGTTTGATGGCAGATGTCATCATTTTCTATATGGTCTCTCAAGCAGATATGCAGTACTATTTTCTCTACTGCTCTTTTTGTAGCATTGAGCTTCTCTGCATCTGATTCATGTAGATTCTAAACATTATACTCATATACCATTGCTGGGAGAGCCATGCTGTTTAAGGTGCGAGACCAGGTCTTAGTGCCAGTCCACTGCTGGAATATTGGTTAATGGTGGTTCTAGCTGAGTTCTCACTGTTCTCTTGTGTGATATCTTGTCAATTTTATGGTTGTTGTTGATATCCTGGCCAAGAAAGACATACTTAACTTAACTTAACATCTTTATACTGGTTTAGAAGACCCTGCAGAGTCTGTATACAACCAGTTACATTTACATCACCTTGCTCTAAAATCTATGCGCATCCAGTTTATTCTTAAATGCATTAACTGTCCCTGCCTCCACTACCTTCCCTGGCAATGCATTCCAAGCAGACACCACTCTCTGACTAAAAAAATATTTCCTAAAATCTAATCTGGACCTCTCTTTAGTCAGCTTGTAGCTATGCCCTCGTGTTATTGTAGGTGGCTGTATTTTAAAAAACTTGTTATAGTCTAATTTATCCATTCCTCTGATCAACATACATTTTGACATTTTTTATGGGCTTATTTTTCAGTCGTAGTTACCCTGGAAGGCAGATAGTGTTCATTAGAAACTGGGTCTTCTTTCTATATAGGCTTTTTTTCACTAATAAATATCTGATTCAAAAGCTTACTAGCCTGCTATTAATTTCATAATAGCTAGTAAGAGTCTTTTTAATTTATTAATTTCTTGTCTGTGTCTGGTGTTAAGACATAATTTCTAAACAGCTTCATTAGCTGAGAATGTTCACTTGGCCACATTGGGTTGTCTTGATCTGTCACTGATTCTTAAATGATGATTGGCTGTAGAGCTACCATCTTAAAACGTATCCTGAACTCCTAATCTTGTCCTCTTTCAGTGGGTTCCGAATCTTATTTGGTCACAATAGCCCTCTTTAAGCATGGGTCGTCATAACTTCTGAGTTCTTAAATGATGATTGGCTGTAGAGCTACCATCTTAAAACGTATCCTGAACTCCTAATCTTGTCCTCTTTCAGTGGGTTCCGAATCTTATTTGGTCACAATAGCCCTCTTTAAGCATGGGTCGTCATAACTTCTGAGTTCTTAAATGATGATTGGCTGTAGAGCTACCATCTTAAAACGTATCCTGAACTCCTAATCTTGTCCTCTTTCAGTGGGTTCCGAATCTTATTTGGTCACAATAGCCCTCTTTAAGCATGGGTCGTCATAACTTCTGAGTTTTGCATTGAACAGTCCAGGTGAATATGGATACACCTCTCTCACTCCTTGTCTTATAGATGCTGGGTTTGTGGTTTCTTATATAATGCCTTATGATTTGTGTATAAGTTTTCCATCATATGGAGGATTGGCTTTTCAATTTCGACTTAAGGATCTTAAATAGCCTTTTCCAAGACACTGTTAAAAGTCTATGAAGCAGACAAACAAGGGTCTTCACTCACCGATCATTTCCCCTGCAAGTAACATTGTTGTGCTAATAACCTTTCTGGCGACTAATAACCTATCTAGTGCCTAACCTCTTCTGCCGAGTCCAAACTTATTCTTTTTTCAATAGCAAATCAATGTAGTTTGTTATTTTCTTTCTCATTATCGCTAAGTGGATTTTGGAAAGATGTGATGTCAGGATTATCATTCTTAATCACTCGAGCACGTTTTAATACTTTGAGCTTGCTAAGAGTTTAATTTATGTAGGCCTAAGTTTTAACACTTGTCAACAGTTCAGGCCTCAGTGTCAATTATTTTGAGTGGTCTACTATATAACCAAAAAAACGTTATGTGGTTGACTGACTAAAAAACAAAGAAATAAAAAATAAACAAGGCTCATAGGTATGCACACATACATGTATGCACTCACTTACTCATACATGCCCACAATATTGCTTTACTATTCACTTAATTCATTTGAGAATAGGGAAGCAGCTAATCTACTTAATCAGTACTTTGGCACAGTCTACACAAAAGAGGACTTTTCCAAGATCCCAGAGCCTATAGATATATAAAAATTTAAATATTAAAAAACAGCTAATTATAGACCGGTAAGTTTAACGAGCAAAGTCTGTAAATTGTTAGAGTCAATAATCAAATAAAACATTGTAATGCATTTAAACAAGTTTAATCTAATCAGAAATATTCAGCATGAGTTTACTAGAGGGAAATTGTGCTTAACAAATCTATTAGAATTCATGGAGGAGATTACTCAAATGATAGATAATGAGGAGCCAGTAGATTTTATGTATCTAAATTTTACAAAGGCCTTGGATAGAGTACCTCATCAAAGATTATTTAGAAAGTTAAAATCACATGGGATAGGTAAGGTAGTTGCCAAATGAATTGAAAATTTGTTAACGGGAAGAAGGCAGAGAGTGGGCATAAATAAGGAGTGGTGTGAAGTCAAAAGTGGAGTGACACAGGGCTTGGTTTTGAAACAATTAATGCTTTTAAGAATGAATTGGATGCGCATAGCTTTTAAAGCAAGGTAATGCAAATGAAACTGGTTGTATACAAACTCTGCAGATTCTTCTAAACCAGTATAAAGATGTTAAGTTAAGTTAAGTCAGTAATGACAAATTGCATCAAAATCTAATCCAAATTTTGAAAAACCACAGCATATTACCTTTCCAAGCCATAACAATGTCCACATGTTTTAAAATCGCTGTTATTATAATATATTTGTACCATATGCAGAATAAATATAAAGAACAATTACTGATTAATTCTCAGCCTTTGGCAAAATTTGTACCCTTGTGAATGTCAACAACATCAGTGACAAAGCTGGCACACATAAGAAAACTACACCTCCCCTACGCTGTCTAATGACACAAGTGAAAATAAAATGATGGTGATGATTTGTAGGGTTAACATTTTTTATGAAGTTATGTAAACTGGCAAAAAGGGAATGGTTCACAGAGAAGTCAAAGTAGCTAGATAAATGAAAATAAACATAAGTATTTCTGCATGTTCTTGGATGATTTATACTTATCATTGAACACTACCCAAAAAAAATACATTAAATGCTTTAGAACACCAGGATTTTGCTGTAAATAAACATTTTAAATTTTATTTAATAGTATTTTTACCACCGTCACATTATGACAATTATTCTATCTACAAAAAATCATATATACATGCAAGTATATTTGAATATTTAAACAGCACATTAATAAATCTTTAAAATAGTATTTCCTTATTTTAAATATGTTGAAAATTGAGAAAACTTCAGTTAAAATATAGACACACTACTAGATGAAAAATGTAAACATTAGTTAATCCAGCACAGGGTGGTGTTTAAACTAAAAAGATACTATTCATAAATTAACTCATTCCTTCCACGTGCTGATGTATTGACTTCCTGCATGTTTTAGAAAATCCAGGAGCCGACATATCGGTTTTTGCAACTGTGTTGAGTGTTCATTAAATCATATATTTTCCCAATTCTAGTTCTTCTAAATGTTTTATTTTGTTAATTGACGAAAGTCCTGAATTTGTACTTTTCATTACTAGAAGAGTTAGCAATGTTTATTTTTTGTACTTGGAAACCATAAATGTTTGGGAGGAGGGCAGCTTTGAATCTAGGCCATGTCTCTTCAGCTAGGCCAAATAGAGTTCTTTACAACACAAGCTCGGAAATAGATAGATTATATTGTTGTTAGCGGTAGTGATGATGCATATATCTATCGTAGGGAACTGAGTCGTCTCGAGGTAAGATGTCGGCCTCGGGTACTGGAGGTTGCGTGTTCAAATCACGGTGGAGACCAGGATTTTTTCAAATGGACTTTCTGGTATTTCCCCAGATCTATGGGTAGTAGAGATTGAATGCTCGTGTGCAGTGTCAAACATGTTAATAATTCCATGTCAGCTAGAAATCAAAAAGGGAAACCTTAACGGCTGCTGCCCAAACAAAATTCAAAATGATGTTAAAAATCAACTCAATCTTTTATGGGATCCTTGCCGGTGCTACGGAGTTGGTGCATTGTGCTCCAACAATATGGAGAAGAACAGAGACCTCATTGGTTAAATGGTTAGATCATGAGCAATGACACTGATTCTTTGACTAAACTAAACTATCGATCAATCTGATAGCGATATTTTAATTTCTTTATCTAGCTTAGTTAAAGTCGAGCGATAAAAGTGAAACTACATCTAAAATGACAAAGTGGTGAGCACTCATTTTCACAAGCAATGGTATTAACAGTTCAACAATTCAGTAGAGGTTCACAATCTTGCACAGTAATGCTAGTGTTTATGATATAAATATACATGTATACATTTTTTGAATACAGCACAAACATTCTTTCTGGATGTGCGTTAAGTGTAAACTCTCACACTGAATAAGTTTTAACGAGCATAGTCTGTAAATTGTTAAAGTCAATAATCAAAGAAAACATTGTAATGCATCTAGACAAGTTCAATCTAATAAGAAATAGTCAGCATGAGTTTATTAGAAAGAGATCGTGCTTAACAAATCTATTGGAGTTCATGGAGGAGGTTTCTAAAATAATAGATAAGGAGAACCAGTGGACGTTATTTATCTAGATTTTGCAAAGGCTTTTGATAGAGTATGTCATCGGAGAGTATTTTAAAAATTAAAATCACATGAACTAAGTGAGGAGGTTTCCAATGGATTAAAAGTTGGATAACAAGAAGAAGGCAGAGAGTGGGCATAAATAAGGAGTACTCTCAGTGGTGTGAAGTAAAAAGTATAGTGCCACAGGGCTCGGTTTTGGGACTAATTTTGTTCTTGATATATATAAACACTTAGAACATTGATATAGGAGTTTAATGTGGATAAATGTGCAGTCATCCACATGGGTACATCCAATATGGATCATAATTACAGAATGGGCGAGAACAAAATTAGAATGATAGATAAGGAAAGGGACCTAGGATTTATAATAGAGCATACAGGAACAATTAATGGGCAAGTCCAGGTAGCAGTGAACAAAACAAATACAATGTTAGGTATGATAAAAAGAAATATTAAACATAGAAGTAAGGAGGTGATTGTCAAATTGTATAACGCATTAGTTTGACCTAGATTGAAGTACTGTGTACAGGTGTGGAGTCCTTATCGTAGAGGAGATATAAACATGCTGGAAAGAATACAAAGAAGAGCAATAAAACTGATAGTAGAATTCCAGAATTACAGTTGCGAGGAAAGACTCAGAAAAACCAGCCTACAGTGTCTAGAAAAGAGAAGACATTTATATGATAATAACAGGAAAGGTAAAATTACACTATAACAAGTTTTTCAAAACCACCAACAAGAATAAGAGGGCATAGATTCAAATTAACTAAAGAAAGGTCCAGATAAGGAAATTTTTTTTAGTCAGATAGGGATGAATGCTTGGAATGCATTACCCCAGGAGGTGATGGAGGCAGAGACAGTTAATGCATTTAGGAATAGATTGGATGTGCATAGTTTTTAGAGCAGGATAATGCAGATGTGACTGGCTGTCTACAGACTCTGCAGAGTCTTCTAAACCAGTATATAAACGTTAAGTTAAGTTAAGTTTCTGTTGACTTTGTGAAGTGTTATTTCAACAAGGCAAATATACAGCTTCCGGCTGGGAGCTGCATTATTTTGTTGAATAACAATGACCACTAAGAATAGCCACTTCTATATCTTTCCTTCGCCCTTGCTGTACCAAATACAGAATAAATACAAGCAACAATTATTGATTAATTCTCAGTTCTTGACACAACTTGTGCCCTTGTGAAGGTCAAGAAAATCTGTTCTAATGTGGTCTGATGTACTGAGTAATCATCTACATGCAAATTTTGTTTGGTTGTCTCCATTAATGAGAACACATCTGCCAACTTGACATTAGCATCTGGAACTTGGAAATGAACATATCCTTGGTGATCATCAAATACCTAGAGATTAAATATGAAAAACAAAAATAAATAAACAGACATTATATTTTACATTTCATTTAAATATTACAGGGGAAAAATGGACGTTCTTGTTTGTTTGTTTGCGAATGCCCACAATGAGTAGATTACTCTTTTGTGCGCGATAGAAAAGAACGTTTAGTGGTGGGTTGAAGTAGCTTTCTTCACATCTCGAGCGAGCTGATGAAGGTGGACCGGGGTCCTTCAGGCGGTTGTGCTATGTTTGGCTTCAACTGTGTGTCACTCACTACAAGGGGATCATGTGTACCCTTGCCCCGTTAGCCAGGCTGCCATGAAAACAGCCCGTTTCCAGGGAGGACTTCTAGGAAGTCGAAGTGAGGGTCTTGGTCAGTATGTTTTGGCTGATCCTGACTAACATGTCTGATCAGTATATTTTGCTCGAAAATGGAGGTAGATTACATAAATCTTTTCAGATAAACACACTTACTTAAAATCAATTTTAGCAAAGAACTAATGTTCATGTTACACACAAAACACACTTACTATCACAGGACAGTACTCAAGATAAATGTCAGCAAAGAACTAATGGCTACAGCACACTACTCAAGATGAATACCATCAAAGAACTAATGGCTACAGAACAGTACTCAAGATCAATGCCATCAAAGAACTAATGGCTACAGAACAGTACTCAAGATCAATGCCATCAAAGAACTAATGGCTACAG
Source organism: Ariolimax columbianus (assembly GCA_036924085.1). Taxonomy (NCBI): domain Eukaryota; kingdom Metazoa; phylum Mollusca; class Gastropoda; order Stylommatophora; family Arionidae; genus Ariolimax; species Ariolimax columbianus. The sequence continues at coordinate 48,338,281 of JAVGWX010000022.1, forward strand.
AACAGTACTCAAGATCAATGCCATCAAAGAACTAATGGCTACAGAACAGTACTCAAGATCAATGCCAACAAAGAACTAATGGCTACAGAACAGTACTCAAGATCAATGCCATCAAAGAACTAAAGGCTACAGAACAGTACTCAGGATCAATGCCAGCAAAGAACTACTGGTCATGTAACACACAAAACACACTAAACTAACTCATTCACCCAGAATGCTCTATGGAGTAAATCAGTTTAAAGGTTGACAAACATACAATTATAATAATCTTGATGGAAACTATAAAAATAAAACAGATCTAGCTTTATATGTGAGAAGCTATGGAAGTACTCATAAGAGGAATAAAGAGAGTTTGAGTAAGCAGATTCTGTTAGATAATGTTAAATTTCTTTTTATAAAGACAATGTTCTAAATTACTTTAATTGCTACATTAAATATCAAATCAGAGCATGTGCTTTCACTTAAAGTATAAATTCAGAAAAAAAACATTTTTTATTTAAACAGCAATAAAATGTCAAATAAATACTAAACATAAAGTTGCAACTCAGATGTATTCTTACCCTTGCACCAGGAAAATGTGAGACAATAAAGTCAACAACAGGTTGGTTGGGTGCAGTATTCCCATCTGCTAGAGTTCCAAGTTGTACAATCAGGGTATACCCCTGTCCAAATTTGTTCTTCAAATGTTGAGGACTGCCCAGACACATGAATCTCCCATTGACCATTATGGCAATTCGGGTGCAGAGAGCATCACACTCCTCCATGCTGTAAACATAATGTGGAAAATATTGGCTATTTAAAAAACAAAGATTTACAATAACAATCAGATCAGACCACATGGTATCTCCACACTGAAGAATGACTGAAAAGGGAATTGACATTTTATGTTCATTGCTGCTATGGTGCACTATCATAGGGTATACTCTGAAAAAACTCTTCATCTCTTTTCTTTTGCAGTCATTTCCAAGCTATACATTTTCTATCAGTGACTTCATATAATCACTAGAAATAACAAACAACTCAATATTCACCCTTCATGGTCAACAAGCAATTATTTGCCGACATGTCCAGTAGGCATAATTTTGAGACATCTGTTGTGTAGCAACTTTTGAAATTGCACATGAATACGATTTCATGGCAATTTATTTTAAATAATCATTTAACTTTGAGAACGACATTTCTATTTTTGTATCCACAAAGATAGTGTTCTATCACTGAATAAAGCCTTTTCATGTCTGCATTGTGGTCTTGCACCTCCTAGTATTATTATAACTTAACGTCTTAATACTGGTTTAGAAGACCCTGCAGAGTCTGTATACAACCAGTTACATTTACATCACCTTGCTCTAAAAGCTATGCGCATCCAGTTTATTCTTAAATGCATTGACTGTCCCTGCCTCCACTACCTCCCCTGGCAATGCATTCCAAGCAGACACCACTCTCTGACTAAAAATATATTTCCTAATATCTAACCTGGACCTCTCTTTAGTCAGCTTGTAGCTATGCCCTCGTGTTATTGTAGGTGGCTGTATTTTAAAAAACTTGTTATTATGAAATTATTTAAAAGCTGTTCAGAAATATATTCAACATGCAGTTATAATCCACCAGCAACTGTTGTAAGAAGTTGTTCAGAAATATATTCAACATGCAGTTATAATCCACCAGCAACTGTTGTAAGAAGCTGTTCAGAAATATATTCAACATGCAGTTATAATCCACCAGCAACTGTTGTAAGAAGCTGTTCAGAAATATATTCAACATGCAGTTATAATCCACCAGCAACTGTTGTAAGAAGCTGTTCAGAAATATATTCAACATGCAGTTATAATCCACCAGCAACTGTTGTAAGAAGCTGTTCAGAAATATATTCAACATGCAGTTATAATCCACCAGCAACTGTTGTAAGAAGTTATAATCCACCAGCAACTGTTGTAAGAAGTTATAATCCACCAGCAACTGTTGTAAGAAGTTATAATCTACCAGCAACTGTTGTAAGAAGTTATAATCCACCAGCAACTGTTGTAAGAAGTTATAATCCACCAGCAACTGTTGTAAGAAGTTATAATCCACCAGCAACTGTTGTAAGAAGTTATAATCTACCAGCAACTGTTGTAAGAAGTTATAATCCACCAGCAACTGTTGTAAGAAGTTATAATCCACCAGCAACTGTTGTAAGAAGTTATAATCCACCAGCAACTGTTGTAAGAAGTTATAATCTACCAGCAACTGTTGTAAGAAGTTATAATCCACCAGCAACTGTTGTAAAAAGTTATAATCCACCAGCAACTGTTGTAAGAAGTTATAATCCACCAGCAACTGTTGTCATCTTTCATGTCAGTTTTGCTCCTTCTTGTCGCTACAAACTTTTCTTCCTTCTTTCTAATTCAAGTAGTTGGATGAGACAGATAATAAATACGGTGAAGGAGTTCAACCACACTATAGAGAAGTCGTCTGTGCCTGAGGACTGGCTTCAGAGCTATCTGTGTCTACTGGTAAGGACTCCACACTTCTCAGCAGATATCGAAAAATCACCATACAAAATGTATTTGGAAAATTGCTCGAGAAGATAGTGGCCAGGGAAATAATGGCCTACCTAAAACGGGAGCAGATTCTACCCGATACGCTGGGAAGCTATAGAACAGCGAAGGAGACCTGGGCTAACGCTGGAAATTTCACGTATGGTTTCAGTCAACGCAAGACACAGTCACGGTGGCACTCGACCTGGAAGATGCATACAACCGTGTCAATTTTGGGACCTTAATTACCTGTCTGCAGCAGTGTGGTTTAAACCTGTGGCTGGTTAGTTGGGTATCAGCTGCCCTGATGAAAAGAACAGTTGCGCTACGTGTGGGATCGTGGACATCAGAACCTAAGCAAATATGTTCAGGACTGCTTCAAGGGTCTCCGCTCTCACCGATGCTGTTCAATATTTACACAGTAGAGTTGGTCAAAGACATTCAGGAAACCTTGCAAGCAATCTCACAGTGGTGCGGCGACTCAAGCTCCAAGATTAGTTCAAAAAAGGGATGCATGATCCGGTACTCTTTGAATAATTCCTTAGTAAAAGCCGAGCTCCCGGGCGTCACTTTTGATGGTTCCACCATTGACAGGTGCGACAGGTTAAAATACCTCGGAGTGACTTTTTATCGCAGTCTTTCCTATAACTGCTATGTTGACCACATCGTACAAAGATGTAAGAGAGGGTTAGGAGCACTCAAGACCATGGCTGCTGCCGACTTAGAACAATGCCTCCTGTTCATCCTATTTCATCAGGTCGTGTTGTCTGTCATCGATTACGGACTAGGCATCCTCACACTATCAAGAACACAGTGCGAAAGATTGGAACGCATCCGGAATGAAGGTATGCGGCTAGTTCTGAGCTGCACTAGAGATACCCCAATTGTGATGATGCGGTACGTGTAGTATCTCAGACATAAAGGAATCAAGAATCAAGAGAGGGTCGTCATGGATGGCACAGGCTGAGACAACAATCGGACACGTCACTCCAGCTGAGACGATAGCCAAAGGGGGAGAATGGGTCCACACTGGTGATAGAATGATAGAGTACCAGAGTGTCATCATAACCTTAGGCAAGGAATACAGAGAACAGAGCAGTGAGTGAACAGAGCATGAGGTAAATCAGTTGATAACTGAGAACACCCAGGCGATTGATGCTGTCATATACACCGACGGATCAGTCGTGTGCTGTCGGACATCATGCTGGGGTTTCTTGGCTAGAGTGAGAGGATAGGTTGTTGCTGAGCACAGTAGGGCATACATGTCAACAACCTCCAGTATAAGAATGGAGATGGAAGCAGTGACCTCAGCACTGAAATGGATATCTGAGACTTCTATAACAAAGGCAGTGATCATGGCAAACGCGCAAGCCATACTTCAGAAGATACAGAAGGGATGGCTTAGGTACAACTGGATAGCTGCTGTTGAGGCCTCAAACCTCCAGGCGCTGACCTGGATCTACTGTCCTGCTCATGCCGGGGTTCAGGGCAATGAAGGAGCTGACATCTTGGCTTCTCAAGCTCCCATCATGGGCACATTGGTGATGGATTGAAGTGACATTTTGAAATCAATCATTAACCGCCTGCTGGACAAAGCAATAGATGGAGTAGCAATCCACAGACTGCAAAGTTTCAACATTAAACGAGGTTCAAGTGAAGTAGGACGCATGAGAGGACGGCGCAGGAGAGTGTACAACCAGCGAGCTACAGGAACCATCAGCATCAATACCCTTACGCCATTTGATGAGAGAGACTGAGCACCTATTGGTATACCCGGAGTACAGTGACGTTGATTCTTAGAAACAGAAAGTTTTCTTCCTCTCTATACACTTTGTGAAGTCAACTTTTAGCATTTCATGGGTTTAGATCAATAATTTTTGTTAACCAATAATTTGCATTGTTATTACCGGTACCATTATTAGTTGTATCTGCTTGCAGTGAGACCAGCCCTGCTCAAACATTGATTGGATGTATCAGTATAAATATTTTCAACACTGCCAACTTCTACACCTTATAAATGGGGGGGAATTAGATTAATTCCTGGAAATGGATGGTACATAATCATGTGTGTGTGTGTCTGTGTGCATGTATGTGTGTATATAAATATTATATGCATGAGAGACAGTCATTAGGTAACATCAATTTTATTAATCACATTTTTACAAGAGGGCAAACTAGACATTTTGTATGTCTTATTTTTCTACATAGTCCCCGTATCTGGTAACACACTTTGTCCACCTGTACATTAGTTTTTGGATACTGTTTTGAAAAAAGTCTTTTGGTATGACCTCTAACCAATTTTGCACCATCTTTGTTACCTTGCTGTCAGTTGTCTTGGGATCCATCTGGTACACACTTTCCTATAATTGAGTTCATCATTGAAAATTTTGTGCGCAGTGCTGTGACCCATGTTGAAATCTATGTCTATTTCATCAATAGTGACTCACCTGTTGCCATGGACTAGCTGGTTGATCTGCTGTTTTACTGTGTCAGTTGCCCCATTTGCAGGGTTTCCATGCCACAGTTCATCAATGATGTTTTGAAATCTTTCTACCCATTCATTTACTCTCCTCTGACTCAAACAACTGCCTCCATACTGAATCTTTATTCTTCTGTAGATTTCAGGTATCCCACCTTCTGACCACAAAAAACGAATTACGCTTGATTGTCACAATCCCTAAGAGGAGTATTGCTAAAAAGTCATTTTGTGTCCTGAAATAAGATTTTCTGTCATACTTACTCTTCCATGAACTTTATAATAACAATTTATGTTACTTAATGAATGTCCCTTGTGTATATGTGTGTATATATATACATACGTGGAAACCATTCAATAATATAAATACTTGCCTGTGAGATGTCAGCACCAGTGTGCGACCTGAAGCTCTAACCTGGGATAAGACATTCCAGAGATTCCGTCTGGCTTTAGGATCCATACCTGACGATGGTTCATCCAACATTATAAACGGAGGATCACCAATCAATGCCACTGCAGTGCTCAACTTTCTTTTGTTGCCACCACTGGATTAGACACAAAAAGATTTTTGTTATTGCCAATCTGAACATTACATGTATTTTGTTTTTTCTGGTTACAGCCAGTTACATTAAATTTAAATTGCTTCATCTTCTCCTTGTTAGTAAAAGTCAAGATCCCATAACGCCATGCGGTGTATAGGAAATTAATGGTGCTAAGCTCATATTATTTTGTAACCCACGGCATTTAGTGTTAGCCCAGCTGTAAATGGATACCAGCTAAAGCCAGGGACAAATTTCAAAATCACTGCAGGAGCTACAGAGTTTGCAGTCTGTGATTGACATTTTCAGCAAAGTAAATGACTGAGCACATATGGAGGCACCCAGGTGCAATTTAAGCTGGTTAAATGAGCCATTTTTTATTTCCCACCTACAGGGAGGAGATCACATGTATTTTGATACACCTGTTTATCTACATTGAAGAAATCATATTTATTTTGTTCCATTTGGTTACCTAAGTAGTGCCTTTCAGTCAAGATTGACTACAGGATGATGCACCCTTGGAATAGTAACTCTTTACTGTGTTTTTATTTTTCTTCTTCCATACTGCACTATCGCTTTTCCTCATTGGCCCGCCCACCAGCTCTATATCTATGATGTTCATGAAGCAGGTTTGATGATGGCAGTGTGGGCTTATTGAAATTGACAATGTTCTACACTCCATCGCTCGTTGTGCAGCTTGGAGCCATCCCGTATCAATTTTTCATAGGTTCCACGCCTCACTGCCGAATACCATGGCTGGAATGACCAGGATGTTGAAGGTCTGAGCTCTTGCTTTGTTGTTTTTCATCTATTGAAGTATGGTCGTGATGCGGCGGAAGCTGAACCACCCACTGCTTTCCTTCATGATATCTCCTGGTGCATTTCATGGGAGTTCATAATTTCTTGATCCCTGTAGATGCACAAAGTCATGGTTTTGAAGGGATCATTTCCAGGTCGCTATCATCATTAGGGCAGAAAGTGTCCAACATGTACTGTGTCTTTTGACTATTTATTTTTAGACCAACTGCCTCACTTGCATTGTTGAGTTCCTTTTGGCATTGAATAGCTTCCTTGATGCCATGTCATCTGTCAACCAGAGGTGGTTTAACATTTCTCCACCTAAGTTAATTCTAATACCACCATAAAATTTAGTGTACAGAAGGCTTCTTCGAGGGCTGTTGTGAAAAGTTTGAGAGAGGTTTATCACACAATCATACGCCCTGTTAAATTTTTATGTTAATTGATTGATAAAACAGCGTATTATTTGTAGAGCAAACTCTCGTTTACATGTTCTATTGGCTTCGCATAGGGTATTTATGACTGCAGCCACTTTAATGCTATTAAATTCTTTTTGATAGTCCATGAACACTAGGGATAGTGGCTACATACTTCCCTTGACCTCTTCATTAACTGATGGAAAGTGTGGTGATGGTCAATGGTGGAGTAGCCTTTCCTGAATGCTGCCTGCTGTCATGGCTGATTTTCATTAAGTCGATTTTCGAGTCTGTTCACTATTACTCTCATATAAAGCTTGTACAGAGATGAGAGAAAATATATTGGATAGTAGTTTGCAACGTCTTTTGTGTTTTATGAATTAGTTTTGTTTTGGAAATTTTTCATTAGTTATGGATTTTAACTTCATTTAGAAATTTATTGAACAGTCAGCTCCCTTACCATTGTTTCCTCTGCCACTTGAATAAAATCTACAGTGACTTCACCCAGTCCTAGAGTTTTTCCCATTTTTAGATCCATGTTTGTATTTATCGTTTCTGATGTTAGGTTCTCTGGTATCGACATATAACCTGAAGTGAAAGGCCGCTCATGGATTATGGCCTTGGATGCAAAGAGGTCAGCGTAGAACTTCTGACCCATTCTTCTTCTATTTTTGCCTTGTCTGTCAAGGTTGTCACATCTGGGTTTTTTAAGAACCGTCAAAAACATTTCTGACTAGTCATGATCTTTTTGACATTTGATCACATTCTGTCTTGTCACTGCCACGTTGATCATACTCTGTCTTGTCACAGCTGCTTTGATCACAATTTGTCTTGCCACAGTCACTTTGATCATACTGTCGTGTCACACCCGCTTAGATCACACTCTGTCTTGTCATAGCTGCTTTGGTCACACTATGTCTTGTCACAACCGCTTTGATCACACTCTGTCTTGTCACAGCCGCTTTAATCCCACTCTGTCTTGTCACAGCCGCTTTGATCACACTCTGTCTTGTCACAGCCGCTTTAATCCCACTCTGTCTTGTCACAGCCGCTTTGATCACACTCTGTCTTGTCACAGCCGCTTTAATCCCACTCTGTCTTGTCACAGCCGCTTTGATCACACTCTGTCTTGTCACAGCCGCTTTGATCACACTCTGTCTTGTCACAGCCGCTTTGATCCATTTTTGTAACCTATGTTGTTCACATAATCTTTTTTGAATTTGCATTTAATCAACTTGATCTCACACAGTTCACTTTTATTCATCCTATCATTGACTTTGAGTCTCTTCTGGTTGCAAGGAGTCTCAGTGTGGTATTCTTGATTTGACTGCATTTTGTTGTCTTCATTTATTTATTGTCTGCCACACTGATGCAGCTGGCTCAGCAACTGTTCCAGGTGACAGGATGGAAAACCTGTACATTGCCAGTACTGTCAGGGATAGGAAAGGCATATGTTTGTTGATGCGCAGTTTGGTTACAAGTGACAGCCTCTGCTGGATCCAGGCTCAGTGCAAGACATTCATATAGGACTAGGCCATGGCTATTCTTCTAATAATGTCCAGGTGACTCCAAGCATCAGAGTTTTGGTGCAGGTAAATGAAGTTCTCAGTGAAGCCTACACGTTTGCTGCTAAAAAGGAATCCTGCCACAGTAGACCATACTGTTGAGAACAGTTCGTACAGGATGACTCACACGGAGTCAAGTGCATGTTTCAGCAAATCTGGCGTGATGCCGTCAGGACATGCGGCAATGCTGACTTTCAGCATCTGCAAAATGTTGTGGACGTCGGAATCAAAGTTAATTTCAGAGGGTTGTTGGATTGCGTTGCTTGCTTATTTAGAGGGAGGGGAAAGGGAGAAACAGTCACTTGATGGTTTAGGTCATTTTGTAGTACTTGGTCCAGTCTGCCATTATCTGTGCAGTACTTGGCGCCCTTTACCATTATCTTTGTAGTACTTGGTCCAGTCTGTCATTATATTTGTAGTACTTGGTCCAGCCTGTCATTATTTTTGTAGTACTTGGTCCAGCCTGTCATTATATTTGTAGTACTTGGTCCAGCCTGTCATTATATTTGTAGTACTTGGTCCAGCCTGTCATTATCTCTTCCATTGAGCAACACTTTGAGCCAACAAATTTATGTATACATTCTGAGATGCAGCTGAGTTGCCTTAGGATATGACTCTTAGGATTTTGATTGCCTGGTAAGCTCAGTGAAGGGTATTGTGTCTCTCTTGTGAGTTTTTGCAATTTTTTTTCTTGGGTCCAGAACATCATTTGTGACAGCATGCACAGCTTAGTCCACCTGTTTGGGTGGAGAAGGGGGGAGAGAGAGGATGAAAGTGATGGGTTGTAACTTGATGCTTGACACTAGACACTGCAAATTGGGGTACAGCATGGGATAATTATGCATGGAAACATTGAGATGGGAGAGAGTGGTTTGAGTGGGGGAAAAGGAGGAGGAATAGATGGGATGTGAATGAATGTGTGGTTTGGAAGGGGTGGGCAGTGTTGGAGGATTTAAGTAGGGAATGGAATGTGGGAGGAAGATGAGAGAACCTATATTTGATAAACTGGTTGTTTTTTTCATATTGCGCAGTTCGACAGATAATCTGCATGCTTCTGCTTATAGTAAATTACATTTTCCGTTCCTACTTTTTATGTGTTACGTATATCTTTTTATGTGTTACGTATATCATATTGTAATAATACACTTACCATTAACATGAATTGTCAGTCATTTGAAACAAACTTTTGCCCCTATTTTTCCATATTATTACCTGTAATCGCCAGCAAGTTTGTCAGCATGGGGACGGAGCATGAGAATATCTATTATTGTGTTGACCACCACTTTGATATTGTTTTCTGGGATGCCACGCAGACGTGCATACATGGTCAGTGTTTCACGACCAGTCATTTGGTCAATTAAAGCATCAAATTGTGGACAGTAACCCAAGTTTGCTTGGACCTAATGAATTGATCACAACATTCTCACTTTAGTATTTAAACAAAATGTTGTACTTTGATTTAGTTGATCAGAAATTCATAACTTTCTAATTAAATTTTCAATGCCATCTTCATCTACACAGAAACTTCAAACACATCTTTACTGATAAAATGCAAAAATGACAGATGTAAATTGATTAACTTAACTTAACATCTTTATACTGGTTTAGAAGACTCTGCAGAGTCTGTATACAACCAGTTTAATTTACATTACCTTGCTCTGAAAGCTATGCTCATACAATTTATTTTTAAATGCATTAATTGTCCCTGCCTCTACTACATCCTGTGGCAATGTATTCCAAGGATTTACCCCTATCTGACTAAAAAAATATTTCCTAATATCTAATCTGGACCGCTCTTTAGTTAATTTGAAGCTATGCTCTCTTGTTCTTGTGGATGGTTGTATTTTGAAAAACTTGTAATTTATCCGTTCCTCTGATCATCTTATAAACTTGGATTAAGTCACCACGAATTCTTCTCTTTTCTAGACACTGTAGGCTGGTTTTTCTGCGTCTTTCCTCATAACTGTAATTCTGAAATCGTACTATCAGCTTTGTCGCTCTTTTTTGTATTCTTTCCATGACGTTTATATCCTCTCTATGATGAGAGGATTATATATCATATGCTTTTTTAAATTTGATAACTTATCAAATAAGATACTATTATTTTACATTTGAACATAACACCTGATATTCATGTGAATGAAACAAAAATAAAGCAGGTACAAGAAATTAAGTATTTGGGAACTGTTTTTATTGAGGATGGCAGACTCGACAGAGAGACAGAGACGAGAGTGCAGAGGGCAAACGCCATAAGTTACTAGCTATCTCCATTTTTAAGATACCTCAAAGTTTTCCTCCAAGCAAAAAAGCAGATGCAAAATAGTTTCTTCATCCCAAACATGTGCTACCAGTGCCAAACATAGGCATTGAATAAGGCCCAGAAACAAAAGTTAGCCACCTAGTGAAATGAGGTGCCTATGAAAGGTCACTAATAACACCAGATGTTTTCGGGAGAAGGTTGGAACAATTCCCTACCTACATTACATTGAGCAACACAGAATGAATTGGTTTGGCCACATTGTAAGAATGCAACCAGACCAAATTGTTCATGCATCCTTCTACAGTTGAACATCAGGAAGAATGGCAAGAGGTAGACCGAGGAAAAGGTGGATAGACAGCGTAAACAAGACCTGCAGTAAAATGGAGGAAAATGTTTACTCAAGCCACGAGAGAGGCAAAAGACAAATACATACCATGACACTGGGCTACAATCCCGTAGAAAGTGAGATGACAAAAGTGGACGAAGAACATAACTACTTTACATATGATCAAAAATAATAACATGCTGCACACAAAAGTAATGACAAAAAAAACTGAACAAACTAGAAAGAGAAGAAAGGGAAAGCTGCAGAGACACTGGATTATTTTTTTAAAATCAATATTACCAATTGTTCAAAATGTGTAATGTTAAAAAGCTAAAAGACAAAAAGACCACAACTGATGGCTGACTTGCTGCTTATGTTGTTAGAAGGGAGAGAAGGCTAACATCTGGTCAGCCAAAACATACTCATCAGATTATGTTAGTCGGGATAAGGTGACATATAGCGACCAAGATCTCCACCTCACTTCCATGTAGTTCTCTCTGAAGACAGGGTGGTTCATGATAGTCTGGCTAATAAGATAGGTGAATTGATATAATCCCTGTAGCAGTGAGCAGATGAACCCAATCACAGCACAACCACCTGGAGGACCTCTGTCCACCTTCATTAGCATGCAATGGATTTGAGGAAAATTCCATAATATGCCACCTAACATCGCCTACTTCAAGATGCACAAAAGAGTCAAGTTACTATTCGTGGGCATACAGGAACAACAACTGTTGTTAAAAAAAGCAAGTAGATCTCACAGATATTAGCCGGTATGGGTTACTAGTAATTTGTGTAGGTTTATTTTCACACTTCTTTAAACGCACATAATTCTGTACAGGTTTTCCTCTCAAGAGTTTTGCTATTACAAATTATGCCTGCATACTTTTATTTATTCATACTGTGATCCACAGTATCTTGCTACCAACACTAGGCTACCAGCACCAAACATGGGTCATGACCACGACATAAGAGAGCAAAATCTTTATCTACATAATGATGTGTCTGCAAATGGCTACCAATATCTTAAGGAGAAGTAGATTGATGAAAGAGGACATTCGCAAAAGGGTTGGTTCCATTCCATCTATCAAATACATTTCCAGGCAGAATGTGTAATATCTTATGAGAATGCTCCTTGATCAGCTTCCCCTGTGAGTTTATATTGCTTCTAGCTCAGCTTCCAAGGAAGAGGGCGACTGAGGAGACGGTAGATAGACAACCTAAAGATGATTTTTCCAGCGAAAACATGTTGACGATGTCAGGCTTGATGCATCTAGTAACTGGACTGATAACTAATTTTTGTTATTAAAACTTTCAGTGTATATATGGTAATTTCAAACCAAAAGAGTCTCGCTAAATATTCAGTCTAATCAGTCTAAAATGTTTTATCTGGTAATACATTTTACAGTGATTAAAAATGGTATTTATCATTTCATTATTGAAAATATGCAGCTGATATTATGTAAATCCACCTAGGTTAAACATTTCTAGAAATCGGCTATTGGTTGAAGATGTTTTTTTTTTAAGTTTGCATGTTCTATAGACTTAGAGCTACATACTATGATCTATGCATTTTAAGTGTAGCTTAATTTCTTCCACTCATTTTCAGGTGCCATCTTCACATCGAAGGTCGAATACAATGGATCTTCAGTGTATCTCTTGCTGTAATTGTGCAATCTGCAAGACTTTTTGCAGTCCATCTCCTGATGTTATTCACCCATTTAAAGCTTTGTCTGCCTCTTGAACGACTGCCTTCGCCCCTACCATCCAGTATGGTCTTCAACAAGGAGGTATATCTTGTTATATGACCAAAATAACATAACTGTCTAATGCTGATTTTGGTCATTAATTCTCTTTCCACTCCAAACTTTTCCAATACCTCCAAATTTGTTTTCTTCTCTGTCCAAGAAATGTGACCCAATCTTCTATATACCCACATTTTAAATACTTCAATACCCTTTTCCAACTTGTTATTCATTGTTCATGTTTCTGTGCCATAAAGTAGTGACAAGTTTACATAACACTTGACAATTCTCATTTTCAAATTCTGATTTATTTGTTTGGATGTCAGTATGTACCGCATGTTGTTGAATATCATCTTGGTCATACCTATTCTCTTTCTGATTTCTTTTTCACAGCTGCCATCTTCCGTTATTATTTGACCTACATAGGAAAACTCTGTACCTGTTCAAGTAGTTGAACTTTTATTGTTACCTGCATACATGGTTTCTTGTCACTTTTCCCAATTATCATAGTCTTTGTTTTTTTGTTTGTTTATGTCTAATCCAAACTCTTCACTTATTTTGTATATTGTTGTCACAAGCTCCTGTAATTCTTGCTCACTTTTTGCCATCTAAACTGTATACTCTGCATATCTTAAGATTGTTCATTGCCACTCCTCCAATGACAAGCCCTGGCATACCCTCTATCTGTTTGAATATTTGTTCTGTGTAGATGTTAAAAGGACAAGGGGAGATAATACACATCCCTGTCTCACTCCTCTTTTCACATCTATACTTGGAGAGCATAACTTTCCTGATTTTACTGTTTGTTCCCAGTACAGATTACGGAGCAGTCTTATGTCTTTACCATCTAGACCTATTTCTTAGAGACATTTAATTAATTTTTCATGTTGGACTTTGTCAAAAGCCTTCTGGTGGTCTATAAAGCAAATGTAAATGTCTATATGTATTTCTTTATATTTTTCTGTCAAAGTTCGCAAACAGAAAATTACTTCCCTTGTTCCGATAAACTTTTGAAAACCAAATTGTTCTTCTGAAACTTCCCTCTCAATTTGACCTCTTATTCTCTCTAGTATGATCTTGAGTAGTATTTTAATTATGTGGCTCATTAGATTTATTGTTCTAAAGTCTGAACATTCTGTTACATGAGGTTTCTTTGGGAGTGTTATAAACGTAGACATTTTCAGGTCTGTCTGTATGCTTGAAAGTATTGGACATGTCATTACACAGATCAATATGTATATCTATACCAAATTCCTTTAGGGTATCTATCTTGTCTATGTTTATGGAGACCACCCCTGTTGCTTACCCTTTTTTTTATAGTTTTTATCACATTTCCCACTGATCTTAGGATGCTGGGTCCTTCAATATCATATGTTGATGTTTTGGCTCCGCGATTGTCCTCAAAAAGTTCCCTTGTATATTCCACCCATCTGTTCCATATTTCATTCTCATCCATCAAAATCGTACCATTTTTATCTCGGATGTATCCCCTACTCAGGATCACCTGTGTCTTGTTTGCTGTTTTCTTTATTTCTATATGTATTTCTCTGGTGCTGTGTTTTAGTCCCATGTCTTCTATTACCTTGCCTTTTTCTTCCAACCACTGTTCCTTGGCCAGCCTGCACATTGTATGTATCTCTTTGTGTAGTGACGAATATGCAGGAGTGTTTTTAGCATTTTAGTTAAGATGTCATATGTCATCCATTCTTAGTTTTTCCTAAGTTCTTTTTCTGGTAATGATTTATTTGCTACCTGGATCCTGGTTTTTATATGTTCCCATTTAGTGTTTATTCTCCCCTCTGTGTTTATTCTCCCCTCTGTGTTTATTCTCTTCTCTGTGTTTATTCTCCCCTCTGTGTTTATTCTCCCCTCTGTGTTTATTCTCCCCTCTGTGTTTATTCTCCCCTCTGTGTTTATTCTCCCCTCTGTGTTTATTCTCCCCTCTGTGTTTATTCTCCCCTCTGTGTTTATTCTCCCCTCTGTGTGTATTCTCCCCTCTGTGTTTATTCTCCCCTCTGTGTTTATTATCCCCTCTGTGTTTATTCTCCTCTCTGTGTTTATTCTCCCCTCTGTGTTTATTCTCCATTCTGTGTTTATTCTCCTCTCTGTGTTTATTCTCCCCTCTGTGTTTATTCTCCCCTCTGTGTTTATTCTCCCCTCTGTGTTTATTCTCCCCTCTGTGTTTATTCTGCCCTCTGTGTTTATTCTCCTCTCTGTGTTTATTCCTTGTCCCCTGGTTCTCCTATAGTTCAGATAATATTGATCCATTGTATGAATTTTCAATTCTAAATAAACATGTATGAGATCTGGAACTATATCACTGGTCATTCTGTTTTCAGTTTATTTCTCAAGCACAAAAGATAAACAGATAGGCCTAATAGATAAATGATGTGATTCATGGATTATATAAGTGACTACAGCAGAACTCAGTACTGATAGTTTCCAGAATATAAACAAGAACATAAAATCAGTCAGAAAACCAACTTCTGTCATCAGGTGTGCTGTTATGGTTGTAAGGTGTTCTGGACATGACAGTTATTTACAGCACTAAAAGAACAAGCATCATTATGAAAATGTACAAACTTACATGCTTGATATTATTTTTAACATCAAATCCTTTCAGGTAAGCATTGCCTCCAGTTACCATGACATCTCCAGTTAACATTTTAAATGTTGTCGTTTTTCCAGCTCCATTTTGGCCAAGCAGACCAAAACATTCTTCATCAGGGACACCCAAGCAAACATGATCCACAGCAACAAAGTTGTTATATCTCTTGGACAGATCTAAAAGCACCAATGAATCTGAAACAAAAGTACATTTTTAAGAAATACAGTTTTTTGAACAAATTAAGATTAAGTCGTGTTTTATGTGCATATATGCATCATAGAGGCCATGGCTGAATGGTTTAAATGCTTGCCTGTCAACGAGGAGGGCAGCGGATGGAATCCCCAGTAAGGACAATGTTGTTTTTTTTCAGTTGAGGATGAAAAGAAAAAACATAGTCAGCAGATGACATGACACAGAAGTGACAAAGTGGCATGTAGTAGATTAATGAACCTCTAAGAAACTCCTTAAAAACTCCAGCAATAGGAATTGAGAAGGAGAGAAATAATGCAGCTGTATTGGAACGAATAATACAAAATCATTATTGGTGGAGTGTCAAATCTTAGATATGTGAATGACACAGTTCTGAAAGCGAACAAGAATTACAGGACTGGTGAAACAAGTAAAGAGCACAATTCCAAATTAAGGATTGGACTTTAGCACTGAGAAAATTAAAACAATTAGCGAACTTGGCAAGAAATCTGCTCTACAGATAAGAATAAATAATCAAATTCCAGAAAAGCTCAAGAGCTTCTCTGACTTGCAAATATAATAACGGATGACTGAAGATGCAAAATAGAAATCAAGAAGATATTTAGAAAGGCCAAAACTGTTTTCACCAACATGACTCAAATGCTGTTATCCAAACGAATAACACAAATTAAAAATGAGGATGATCAGGTATTATGTAGGCTATCTTTACAGGTGTGGAAAGATATGGAGGTGGCAACAAAAGAGTGTCAGAAAGTCAGACAGACAGCAAATGGATATTGATGAGGTTGATAAGATGAATGATCGTAGAACCACCAATTGTTTTAAAGCCTCAGGCAATGAAATAAACAAGGGATTGGTGGGACAAATTTATATTAAAGGTGTCAATGAAAATACTCTCCAGCAGTTCATCTTTGGATGAATTAGAAGAATAACAGCCAATTTATCTCCACTGTTCATGACTACAAATGGACTTCATTCTACATTACCCGCAGGAACACAACCGCAGGTCCTGGTTGGAGTGCAGTATTTACACATCAAGCAGATAGATAAGGCAGTAAATCAGATATTAGAAATGTGGTTAGGGAGTTTAATATGACTATAGAAAAAGCATCAGAGCCCGAGGACTGGCACTGTAGCTATCCATGTCCAATCTCTTTTCTGGTACTAAACTTAACTGCTACTAACAATCATATCAGATACAGGACGCAGGGTCAACTGTTGATCTCGAGATGTCTGAAATCCTACACCAATGTGAGCGAGGCCACAATCTTGGATCACCTGTTCATGGACGATTGTGCTCTCTCAACACTTGATCAGACAAAAACATGTAGTCCACCTTGGCAGAGTTTTTGGTGCTGTACAGTAACTTTGTGGGATTCCGTGATGAAGTGATTAAGCCATCAGCCTCGTGATCAGGTGGTATGGGATCGACTCCGGACTCTGTACCTAAGTACCCAACTCTGTAATTTTTAGCAATACTAACCTGTTGAGTATCCAAACACTTCTGAAAATAGCTAAGCTGGACTGGACATGATGTTTGCATGCCAGATGAGCACATCCCCAAGCAGCTGTTATACAGTAAGCTTATAGCAGGCAGATGCTCCCCAGAGGGACAGAAGAAATATTACAGACTCCTAAAAATGTCTCTGAAATATTCAATATTGATGTCACCTCTTGGGAAATGCTTACATTGACATTTCCACAGCCAGCTCCCAACGTGTGTGCCCTGAATGTGCCAGGGTATGCCGTTCTAGGATTGGTCTTTGCAGCCATAGGACACAAGGACACATTTTTGCAGCAATAGGATGATGATGTTACCATCTTTGCTTGTGATAGGCAACTATTATTATTAGTCACATCCTTTTTGTAAAGCACAACATACTATCGTCTGATAAGATGGACAGAACCAATGACAGGGAACTGACCTGTAGATGAGATCTCTGGGGTTGGAGAAGAAGTTATGCGTTGTCTTTCAGCTGCCACGTCACTGTCCTCTACAAGATGCAACTTATTATCATGGCCTACGGGCTCTACAAGGTTTCGGGAACCACGAATAAGATACCTGTAAGAGAATTTTGTTAATTAGTTTAACAAATATATGACATTATTATTTAAAACAAATAGATGTGCACGACTGCTTAAAAACTCATTTCTGATTTATTGGAAACAAATTCCAAGCAGTTATATTTCAATAAATAAGAATTTGTAAATATTCCTATGTTATTAACCAGAATGCCATGAAATAGCCCTTTTCCTGAGAGAACTGCTTTAAAGTGAAGTGGAGTCTTGATCAGTATGTTTCACCTGACCCTGACTAACATAGTCTGATCAGTATGTTTCACCTGACCCTGACTAACATAGTCTGATTGAAACAGTTAAAGAAATATCATTATGTTTCACACAACAAATTATAAGTGTCTCTGAAAAGCTTCAACATTGATGTCACATTCTGGCAATTGATTGCACAGAACTGTTCCACGTGGCATGCTAGCATCACCAAAGGTGCTCAAATCACAGAGCAACACTCCATTGCAGAAGCTCAGAAAAAGACTGCCACCCAAAAGAGCAGAACACATGACAACTTCACAGCCAACTCCTCACATGCATGCCTTGTATGCAGCACAGAATCTGTCTTGTTAGGATTGTTCTTTATAGTCATATAAAAGGCTCATACCACAACATCTGATACTGTCATCATCTTTGCTTGCGATGGGCAACTATTACTATTAATATTTTCTCGTGCTTTAGCCATCATGGATGCCACCAGATCACAGACTTGGCTAGAATACCCACTTGTTGAAGACGTACACTTGTGTTTAAGGAAACATGTTGCGGTTCCACACTGGTCAATAATGGATTAAAACACATCGCCCAGGAGAGATTGGGCCTTGCACAGTTAGCAACATGCCCAAGACACATTGCTCACATGCAGAGTGATGTCCCTATGACCCTTGAAGGTACAGGAAAGACAAGACTAGACAAGGAGTAGAAGAAACTGGTTGTATACAGACTCTGCAGTAGAGTATGTAGCCTAGTCAATAGCGAGCTGGCTTGCTTGACTGTGATTACAGTGTGCCAGTGTTCAAATTCATGGACAAACAGAAAAAAAATCTGGGCTGTGAGTCGTGTCTGGTCCGACCACTTCTACAATAAACTCAGCTGTAAATGGGTGCATGACAACCCCACCTCAAGTGGGCTGTGGCTTAGTATATGAAGAGTTATCTTTATCCCTGACTGCAATTGTTGCCTTGGGGGGCTGACGTTTACTTTTTAGTGTTCTAAACCAGTATAATAATGTTAAGTTTAGCTAGTGGAAAGAACAAGCATATTTGTTTCTACCATTTTCTTAAATCTGACTTTCCATTTCTTTGAAGTCTAATGATTTTACCTAGCAAGTTAGAAAGTTAACATAGACTATCCTTACCAGAACTTCTGAAACATGTGGTATTCTATGAGTAAAACTACTGCAGTGAACACTGCTCCTTGTATGGCCATGAAGAACAGATAGGCTCCAATTCCTGGCTTTTCCCAACTAACGTAGTCTTCTTCAAAACTGACACATGTTGAGCCACAGTTATCTGTAAGAAGTGTACAGTTAGTTGTCAATTTTGTGCAGTTAGTTATCCATTGTTAACAGTTAGTTGTATATTGTATAATTGTAATTTCTTTACTGCCAGACAGAGAAGTCTATGTTTGAACATATGATGAGATTGTCTCCAAATCTACCTGACATATGACCCAATGACACCAGATATAGAACTAAATGGTTTAAACATATGACAAGATTGTCTGCAAATCTCCTTATCATATGACCTAGTGACAAAAGACATAGAACTAAAAGGTTTGAACATATGATAAAACATCTACCTTTGTACCAAACCTTGCCTAAGAAATAAAACAAATTTTAATACACACAATTTGGAAGTAAATACAAATGAATCCAACAAGTTTCATAAAATAAATAAAAGGAAATAAAAAATGTTTCATTTTATTGTTGTCAAAATCAGTTATGGTGCCAGTTCATCACGTCAGTATTTGCTAGTAAACAATATCCTTATAGCCCATAACTAATTGAAAGACCTCATGCCAAAATTGTTTAGCATTTTTGTAAATTATTTTGTCGTGTCCTTTTTGTTAGGCCAAAAAATGTAATTCCACCTGTGTAGATAAATTATTGTATGTCAATACGAGGAGCATCTCTCACAAGAGTCTAACAAAAGTCTGCTAGCATTGCTGCATTACATTTCCTTTGGTACCGTTTTCTTGAATGTGCTCATGAAATCGTTCCCCGCACTTGTCATTGACCACCCTGTTTTTAGCAGGGAAGAAATCCATATGAGAGTGTAAAAAGTTTAATTTCACAATGCTGTAATAGGCTTTCTACGAGCTCCTGGTATTTGTCAGCCTTAATGTTTCCTTGAAAGTTTGTGGTCACTTGCTGGAAAGCATTGCCTGCTACCTTTGAGGAAATCATCAAATCGCTGATTTTGAATGAGCTGACGTATCTGTGACCCAACAAATATATGTCTCTTGATTTTGGTCTCACTAAGTCTTGGAAATGTGTCTTGAAGGTAAAAAAATCCTATCAAACTTTGATCCATGGCTTTTACCAAATTTTGTATTAGTCCAAGTTTGATGTGCAGAGAAGGAAGCAAGGTCTTGTGGGAGTCTACAAGTGGTTCTTCAAGTATTCTTCTCCCTCAGTTCAAGTGATTGTAATTAGGAGCCTTTTTCTTGTAGTGAGAAGTCCTGGCATGGTTGTACCACTTTTTCTTGTAGTGAGAAGTCCTGGCATGGTTGTACCACTTTTTCTTGTAGTGAGAAGTCCTGGCATGGTTGTACCACTTTTTCTTGTAGTGAGAAGTCCTGGCATGGTTGTACCACTTTTTCTTGTAGTGAGAAGTCCTGGCATGGTTGTACCACGTTTTCTTGTAGTGAGAAGTCCTGGCATGGTTGTACCACGTTTTCTTGTAGTGAGAAGTCCTGGCATGGTTGTACCACTTTTTCTTGTAGTGAGAAGTCCTGGCATGGTTGTACCACGTTTTCTTGTAGTGAGAAGTCCTGGCATGGTTGTACCACGTTTTCTTGTAGTGAGAAGTCCTGGCATGGTTGTACCACGTTTTCTTCTTCTTCTGTCATGTTAGGATTGTTCTTTATAGTCATATAAAAGGCTCATTCCACAACATCTGATACTGTCATCATCTTTGCTTGCGATGGGCAACTATTACTATTAATATTTTCTCGTGCTTTAGCCATCATGGATGCCACCAGATCACAGACTTGGCTAGAATTCCCACTTGTTGAAGACGTACACTTGTGTTTAAGGAAACATGTTGCGGTTCCACACTGGCCAATAATGGACTAAAACACATCGCCCCTGCCATATGGAATTGCAGAGAGACAGGATGCATAGACTTGCTCTCTCACCTTACCTGTTTGATCTATTATAACCCCTAGGTCCCTTTTCTTATCTATCTTTCTAATATTGTTCTCACCCATTCTGTAATTATGTTTCATATTGGATCTACCCATGTGGACGACTGCACATTTATCTACATTAAACTCCATTTGCCAGCTTACAGACCATTCTTGAATTGTATCTAAATCCGACCTCAATATATCAACTTCTGCTTTAGATGAGATACTATTGCAAAGTTTTGTGTCTTCAGCAAATTGCAGTATGTACAGTCATTTAGCACACAAACACTCATTTGCAATATGCTTGGATACAAAATTATGTCTTTGCAAAATAAGCAAAAATTGGTAATGCTTGACAAGCACACCAAATGTCTCTCTTTGCTGGAGTCCATAAGCAAATTTGTCGATAGTTGTGCTGGTCCACTAATAACTATGAGGTGTCCGTTGCACTTTAAAGAGCAAAACATACATTATACAATATGTCTATAGGAATGCGTGGTCGAATGGTTTCAATGCCAGCCTGCTGACAAGAGGGCAGTGGATTAAACCAATGTTACGGTATATGTTGTTTTTCTGTTGGGGGTGGAATAGATAGAACATAGCCAGGACACAATATAGCAACAGCAGTAGCAAAGTGGCCTGCAGTCCTCAGCTTTTAAAATCCATAGACTGCCCTAGCAATGGGAATAAAGTTGATCAACAGTTTTTTTTAAATTGTTTTTTTATGTTCTGTATTTGTGCAAAATAATCTAGTCAGAACTAACACGACTTTGCCATATAGTCTGGGCAGCCTTCTCATCCATCCATACAATCCTAGATGGATGCAGAGATCAAACCCTATACGCCTCTCTCTTCAACTCCACTATGCTGTCTGTAATGTGCTGTGCTGCTGAAACATAGATACAATTATAAAAGCAACGGAGAATAAACTGTGCGTGATGTAGGCCTCATGAGAGAGATACATCATCATGGAGAATGAACTGCGTGTGTTGCAAGCCTCATGAGAGATGCAAGCCTCATGAGAGATGCAAGCCTCATGAGAGATGCAAGCCTCATGAGAGATGCAAGCCTCATGAGAGATGCATCATCATGGAGAATGAACTGCGTGTGATGCAAGCCTCATGAGAGATGCAAGCCTCATGAGAGATGCAAGCCTCATGAGAGATGCATCATCATGGAGAATGAACTGCGTGTGATGCAAGCCTCATGAGAGATGCAAGCCTCATGAGAGATACAAGCCTCATGAGAGATACATCATCAGCAACACTTTCTGCAAACAATTCCTGTAGAATGTTCAAAATTCTGACCTATGGCAATTATCGTTGGTGAATTATGTTCACGCAGACAAAACAAAACATTGTTGGCAAGTCACATGTTCAGATAAGTTGAATGTTGGAGCATGTCGACAGGAGCCCAATTTCCCAAAGTACAAAAAAATATAACAATGTAGACCTCCAATGTGTTGGTCAGATTCCTTTGCATTTCATTACAAAATTAATAATATGTCATAAAAAAAGCCTTGTTGTCCAATTGACCACCCTAGCCTCAGGATTGAGATTATTAGAGACAAAGTTGTGATCGGCAGCGGTACAACTGTTGCTAAGGCAGGATCCATCAAATAATGTATAGATCTTATGGGAAAATGTATTATTTGTTATCCATTGAGTATTTTCATGTTTGATGTGGCTAAGTTACTTTTGCAGTGAAGCTTCTAAGTAGGTAGGTAGTTTGCTTAGGCAAATATGGCCTATTGCGTCAACAGTTCATGAGCAAAATGAGGTCGCTTGCAGTGAGAATGAGGTTTTTTCAACCCAACAAGGTAGTGTGCAAACAACCATCGAGACCTGACCATGATGAAGAGGGTACATAAAGAAAACAGGGAAAACATAGACAGAGCTGGAACAAGTGAGATATGGCAGGAGGATGACATGTACTTGTTGAAGACCTGTGCTGCTCAAGAGCTGAAATGTTTTCACTGATTGATTGATAGGCAACATTTTGGTACTGTTATACTGGTTATACCTTTGCAACATGGTGTCAGTTTTTGCACAGTGGGACAAGTTGCCTGAAATTTCTCACACATGCCAAAGTTCTGATAGTTAGTATACATGTTGATGAAGCAAGATGCCAAGTTGTAGTTGGGAAACACAATCATGAATATCCAGTCAAGGGCCTTGGCAATCTCTTCTGTGTGTAGTGAAGGCAGCCCCAAGATAAACACAGCTAAAGTGGTGAATAGGCCTGAAATATCAATAAGATTGTCAACTTCATATCCTAACACAACGGGAAAGCTGAAATTATTAAAGTGTTTATAAACAACATTTTGTGATATAAAAATAAGAGCAGCGTGCAAAAAGTTATTCAAATTAAATTACTCATTCAAGAACTATGGTTGAAACATGAATTCAGTTTTCTTTGTGCTAGTGGTCAAGCCAAAGCTGTAACAAGCAGCAAAGAATTGGTCCATGTTTTCTGAGCAGTTTTCCGAAAACAAGAGTTTGCATATCAATTCATGTACCCCCTTGGTTTTCACATTCAGTCTGTGGTAATAGAATATATGCATGCAAAACTTTATTGGTATGCCATATTCAGTGTCCTTGAAGGCATTCATCAGCATAGCTGAAAACATCATGCTGAATAGGGTCAGGGCTAGTACACACATTCCTTTTCCATGCGGTTGGTGACCTAGAATGGTGTAGAGATCTTGCCATTGTCAAGTACACGTGCGTGCATGCCTTCATGAAGTACTTTCATCAGGATTACAAATTTGCCATGGCAGCTGAGCTAGGACGATCTGCCATAGCCCACCTATGCTGACAGTATCAAATGTTTTTGTGAGGTCAATGAAAGTAGTACAGATCATGGTTTTGTTCTCACATGTGTCCTGTAGTTGACACACTGCAAATATCATGTCTACAGTTCCTAGATTAGCTCTGAATCCACACTCACTCTCTAGGAGGTGATGGTCTTGCTCAAAATGTTTGTTCAGGTGATTGAGCAAAGGTCTTCCCAGCAATAACCAGCCTGTAAATTCTGCTGTGATTGTCACACTCCTGGCAATTGCCTTTTCTCTTGTAGATACTATCGATACATCCTTCATATATTGTGGGACTATTCCTTCAGCCCACATGGAGCAAAAAAGTTAAGTGAGCTTCATGGTGTGGCATGTTTCTTGCTGCTGTATATACCTCTGCTGGTATTGCATCAGCTCTTCGTGGAGAAAAAACTTTGATGGCCTTGTCTACCGTATCTTCAGTGATGAGTTCATTTATAATCATGTTCATTTCATTTCACCAGCACTGAAAATGAGGGTTAATAGAAATTTTGTAGAACATAAAATGTTTTCAGCACCTAGTAGAACTTTTTGGAGTTGTAGTGCACAGCAAACTTCTTGATCTTGTTTCCCCGTTTGGTTAACCATGAATCTTGTAACGCATTGAGTTTCATCTGGACTATTCTTCGAGTGCCCTTGAAGGCCTGTTTTTTTTTGTTATCTTGTAACGCATTGAGTTTCATCTGGACTATTCTTTGAGTGCCCTTGAAGGCCTGTTTATTTTTGCATTCTATTGTCATCATCATTTTGAAGAGCTCTGTGTGCTTGTTGCATTCTGTTGAAAAGAATCTTATTTTCATGATCATTTTAATCAAACAAGTTCTTGTGCTTTCACATTGATGGACCAATGTGTTTTAGTGCTGTAGAGTAAACAGTGTCCCTTAGGGTCACAGTTTTAATCAATGCTGGAGTTTCCAAGGTGAATCTCAACCAGTCTGCTCATAGCTCATTAGTGAAACTATTTCTAGTGGGTTCCCATTTCAACTTCTTCACATTTAGTCTCCTGTTTTTTGTCCTCAGGGCACCTCTTAGGTTGAAGTTTTAGACTGAACTTGGTGATCACGAGATGATGGTCAGTCCAAAACTCTGTGCCATACACACTCTTAGTTATTTTTATCTTTCTTCGATCCCAGCATCTAATAATGGTGTAGTTGATAAGATACCAGAGACAAGATATTGGATACATTCACATGCTCTTATTTCTAAGTGGTAGTTAAAAGATGATAAAGATGGTGTTGGGAATGAAAAGCTCATTTGTGGCATATGTCTTCAGTAAGAGTAGGCTGTTGTCGATACATTTACCTATGCCATATCGAACAATGTATATATATAAATAACTTGATCTACATATATATAAAATTGTCATTGTTATTGTTTTTGTTATTTTTACTCAAACCAATTTATGTATTTATGATTTGAAACAGACAGCAATAAATGTTGACAACTATTAACAAGAGATGGAATGGTCCATTCATAACTTCATACCTACGAAAATGCTCAATATGATGGCCACAACAACACCTTTTGGAGGTGATGTGAATGCAAATTGAAATGCATAAATAAATGGTAGCACTGCCCAACCATATAAAACCAGCAATAGAATAACAAGTGCCCATCTGCCATCATCTAGAAATGCTGATGTTTCAAATGCTGCAAATACTATTAACAACAGTAGGCTGGGAACTATGTAGTTTAAGAAGTCCCATAGAAATGTTGGCAGCCAGTAAGTGATTGGTCCGACCCCACTCAAAACTTGCATATGTTTTGCTCCAATCTGAAACAAACAAATGAGGTATCAATATTGCATAGGCCTACATTACATGAATATGAAATTCATATTTAGAAAGTTTTGGAACAAAGCTCAACCGCATCATAACTTGGTGTTCAGAGTCCAAAGAATATCACTGCGATATACCATGAAATCTTATAATACACACAATATTTTAACTCATATGGCTCACCAAAACTTGGGTGTCTATTGTTCTCTAGTCCTAAACAAATATGACATATATATATATTTAATACTCTATTTCAAAATGTTTGAATATTTTAACTGAATTTTCTATGGCCATTTTCTAGATCAGTGCAACTATTTCAAATCCCTATGCTATTCTTTCATGAGATATGGGTATATGATTAAGTGTTTAGACTGGAAAGTGCTTAGAGATTATTCATACAACATTGGGGGCATATACATACATACATACATACATATATATATATATATATATATATATATATATATATATATATATATATATATATATATATATATATATATATATATATATATATACATACATACATACATATGCGAGTGGGCTTCAAATGAAAACCATAAAAATTATATAGAAATTAGGAAAACCATGTCTCTGTATTGTAACTTACTAATATGGATGCTAAGGATGTCAAAAGTGTCCGGAACGTATCATCATGGTGCAGACAAA
Source organism: Ariolimax columbianus (assembly GCA_036924085.1). Lineage (NCBI taxonomy): Eukaryota > Metazoa > Mollusca > Gastropoda > Stylommatophora > Arionidae > Ariolimax > Ariolimax columbianus. The sequence goes on from JAVGWX010000022.1 coordinate 48,364,437, forward strand.
CAATATGATGTTATAATTGCAGTTATAATATAACTGCCCCACTACTGACATGCACCAAAAAGGAGCAGCGCTTTGTTATCAATTTTGTTTAGCAGCAAAAAGGTGCAACCTATAGATTTTAATTGGGGAATAAGGGTCCAGTATGGTAATACATGCCTTTCACTCCAGCAAGTGTATGAGTTAAGTAGGAAGTTAAAAAAAACGGCAAGAGTTTGGTGACAGACTGTTCATGACCAGGTCAGGCACAACGAGTAACGACCACAAAGTCGATTGTAGCCACCGACCACCTCATAAAGGAAAATTGTCAATGGACTGTGAATGAAAGGCATGCATCACCATACTGGACCCTCATTCCCTAATGAATTTCTATAGGTTTCACATCTTCGATGTTTAAAAAATGAATAACAGAAAACTGCTCTTCTTTGGGGCATGTCAATTGTGGGACGGCCATATTTTCACTGCAGTTATAATGTCATGCTGTTTACCTGCACCCTGATGGCACATGCAGGACACTATTGACATATTTAGCAACCATATTAGTAAGTTACAATACAAAGGTGTTATTTTTCTAATTTCTATTCCACTTCTAAGGTTCTCATTTGAAGCCCCCTTGCTTATAAATTTCATTATTGTCATCATGTAGAATGTCCTTTGCAGAACGTTGCTCCCATCTCAGCCCATCTGAAAGAAATTCTATCTCTTGCCAAATCTCCAGTCTGCTACAGTCATGATCAAGCATTTATATTTTGGTGCCATCGCTTCTTGATCTGTCTCTGCCTATCTTGTCTGGCACCATACCTTCCATTACTGTTCTCTCAAGACTGTTGTCTCTTTAGATGTGGTCAAAGTATTTCAATTTTCTGGTCATGATGGAATTGGAACCAATTCTTTTCCTTGCCGAACTCTTGCCAAATACCTGCATTCTTTGATTAATTTAGACCTTTCTATAACATTTAGCCTGGGGGTGGAACCTACCTCCTACCAGGCGCGTCAGCAGGGTTGCGGATTGCTGAAAGGCCTCCTAATTTGGGGGTTAGCTGCGAATAAAGAAGCAGCCATGGACAAAAATGGGTCGGCAGGCATGGAGGCTGTAAGGAGGCAGCCCCTCCACCATGCAAAGACACAACAGGCTAATCACCTGTTTGTCTTAAAAAACGATTACAAGTCAAAACAGAGAAAACCGGACTGACCTCAACGGCGACGAACAGGCGAGAAAACCACGATTTACGGAACATGGAATGTAACGAAGTATAAATGGAAAAGAACATGAACTAATAGAGGAGATGAAGAGAGCAAAATTGACAGTCCTGACACTTACAGAAACAAAGAAAAAGGGACAGGTCGTACTGGACCATGACGGCAACATGCTATACTACAGCGGAGTTCCCATGAGTGAACGAGCCAGGGCAGGGGTTGACTGTATAGTGAATAGTAACAACAAAGCAAACATTAAAGGATGGAAGTTTATTTCAGAACGACTGATGGTTCTTAGTCTACAAGAGGAGGATAGTCAAATGGATATCTTCACTGTGTATGCACCAAACGAAGATGAGAGCACTGACATAAAAGATGAATTTTATGAGCTCCTTCAAAGGACCATTGACGATTGCCATAATGAAATACTTCTCCTTGGAGACTTCAACGCAAGAATTGGAAACGACTATTCTAGATGGGATGGAGTGATCGGTAGCTATGGAGAAGATGTCTTAAATAACAATGGAAAACGACTGCTGAGATTCTGCAGAGAACAAAACCTTATTATTACAAATACAAGGTTTCTACACAAGCGTATCCATGCCTACACAAGATGCGAGCCGGCAAGAAATGAAAGATCCATAATTGACTATGCAATAGTGAGGAAAACTGATTTCAAGTATGTAAAGGATGCTAGAGTGTTCAGAGGACCAGAGATAGGAAGCGACCACTACCTAGTTAAAATAAAGAGAGAAATTGAAAAATACTATCCAGCCAGGTAACACCCATCAGCAAGCATGAAACATAAACACGAGGAGAAAATAAAATTAAGGCTTACAAACTACAAGAACCAGATGTTAAGAGGAGATACCAAGGGCTCATAACAACAGCAATAGAAAGGATAGAGGAATCTGAAGAAGATATGGAAATGCTCTGGGTAAAATTCAAAGACATCCTCAAAGAGGCTGCAGTAGAGGCATGCGGTCAAACCAAAGAAGGGTGGAAGAGAAAGAGTACACCATGGTGGACAAAAGAAGTGAAAAGAATAATACGAGAAAAGAAAAAGACATGGAAGCAATACCTAGGGGCTAGGAATACAGAAAAACAAACACAGAAATATAAAGAATATGTAAATTTTAGAACAGAAGCAAAGAAGACTGTGCTCAAGGCCAAACAGAAATCCTAGGAAGAATTTGGAGAGAAACTGGAAAATAATGCTGGAGAAAACCAGAAACTGTTCTACAAGACCTTAAAGAACACGAGGAAGGAAAAGGAATGCCCCCTGAAATTTGTTAAAGATAAACAAGGTGCGCTGTTGACTGCCCCAGAAGAGGTAATGAACAGATGGAAAGAATATTTCTCAGATCTCCTTGGAGTGGAGGAAAACCAAGCTCTGGAAGTAACAGTCCCAATTCAAGAAGAAGGAGCCATGGAGGGAAACAATAATATCAAAATGGAAGAACTAAAGGCAGCATTGGAGAAAATTATGATTGGTAAAGCAGCAGGACATGATGGTATAACACCAGAAATGGTTAAATACATGGGAGCGGCAGGAGAGATACTATTTATGAAGATTCTCAAGGCAGCTTGGCGCCACAAGCAGATACCAAGAGACTGGGTGGTTGCAATAATAATCCCAATATTTAAAAAGGGCGACAATCGACAATGTGAAAACCACAGAGGGGTTTCCCTTCTCAGTGTCCCTGGGAAAGTCTACTCTAGGATTCTAGAACGGCGATTAAGAGGTCTAGCAGAGCCAAATATGGATGAAACTCAATGTGGGTTTAGGGCAAACAGAAGTACTCAAGACCTTATCTTTACACTCAGACAGCTAAGTGAAAAGGCTCTTGAATATGATAAAGAGATGCATCTCTGCTTTTTGGATTTGGAGAAAGCATTTGATAAAGTTCCTTGGGACAAACTCTGGGAGTGCCTGACAAGGAAGAACATCCCAGGACCTCTGATCTCTGCTATAAAACATGCAGAAATTATGTGCGGACATCAAATCAAAAGTCAGGAGAGTTCAAGACCACTAGCGGAGTAAGACAGGGGGACATTCTATCACCGTACCTTTTCATACTCCTCATGGATGAAGTCATCAAAGCCTGCAAGGAACGGAGAAAAAAGTATGAAGTAGGGTACTGGAAGATGAGACCAAGTTACATATCGGAACTAGCATTTGCAGATGATGTGGCCCTGATCACGAAATCCGAAGCACATCTCCAGATCAACTTGCAGGTCTGGGAAGAAGAGTTGAAGAAGAGAGGAATGCACATCAGCAACTCCAAAACAAAAACCATGGTGATCGCCAGAGATGAAAAGAGACATCAGATAACCTTTGGAACATGAACACTGGAGCAGGTCAGCAACTTTAAATATCTAGGAGTGGTAATAGACAGCAGGGGAGGAATCAAAGAGGAGTTAACTGCACGAAGGGCAGCAGCAGGTAGACTTTTTCATGCAATAAACAGAGGTTTCCTCAGTAGAAGAGAAATAAACAGGAAAACAAAGATGGATGTATACCGCTCGACCTATGTGCCTTTTCTGACATATGGATGTGAGTCATGAGCAATGACTACAGCCCAAGAAAGGCAATTACAAACTTCATAAATGAGGTACCTAAGAAAGGCAGTTCAGGTGACGAAAAGTGACAAGATCCGTAACCAGACAATACGTAGCAATCTTGAAGTTCAGCCCCTGCAGACACGAGGGGAGCAGTCCCAACTACAGTGGTTTGGTCATGTCTGTAGAATGGAAGAAGATCGGATACCAAAGCGGTCATGAGATAAAATGTCAAGCACGCAGACCTAGAGGACGTCCCAAAGTACGTTGGGAAGACAACATACGACAGTCCCTAAGTGATAGAGGGCTGAATTGGAAAGAGGCCAGGAAAAGGACGGCAGATAGAGCAGTGTGGCGTTCTCTTTGGCAAACCTCTACACCTCACGGTAGAAGAGGAGCGACTAAGTAAGTAAGTAAGTATAACATTTAGACCCGAAAGACGCAATTTTTTTCATTGAGGTTTAGGTAACTGCCCATGTTGTGCAGCCATATGCTGCTATGGGAAAAGCACAGGTCCTCAACCTTTGTTGGAAATATATATATATCCCAGGCTTAAAATAGGAAGTTCAATAACATTTCTAAGAAACATCTATCCACCAAAATTGTGTAATGGAGTGAGATTATTTGTGAAGACAATGTTCAATTGTGTAATAGAGTGAGATTGATTGTGAAGGCAATCTTCAATTGTGTAATGGAGTGAGATTGTTTGTGAAGGTAATCTTCAATTGTGTAATGGAGTGAGATTGTTTGTGAAGGTAATCTTCAATTGTGTAATGGAGTGAGATTGTTTGTGAAGGCAATCTTCAATTGTGTAATGGAGTGAGATTGTTTGTGAAGGTAATCTTCAATTGTGTAATGGAGTGAGATTGTTTGTGAAGGCAATCTTCAATTGTGTAATGGAGTGAGATTGTTTGTGAAGGTAATCTTCAATTGTGTAATGGAGTGAGATTGTTTGTGAAGGCAATCTTCAATTGTGTAATGGAGTGAGATTGTTTGTGAAGGTAATCTTCAATTGTGTAATGGAGTGAGATTGTTTGTGAAGGCAATCTTCAATTGTGTAATGGAGTGAGATTGTTTGTGAAGGTAATCTTCAATTGTGTAATGGAGTGAGATTGTTTGTGAAGGTAATGTTCAATTGTGTAATGGAGTGAGATTGTTTGTGAAGGTAATCTTCAATTGTGTAATGGAGTGAGATTGTTTGTGAAGGTAATCTTCAATTGTGTAATGGAGTGAGATTGTTTGTGAAGGTAATCTTCAATTGTGTTAATTGAAGCCAAAATCTTGAAAGGAGCACACAATGGGGACAATGTTTTCATTGCAAGAATTTCACCAATTCCAGTCGATCTAAAAATGTTGTTTTATCCAGTGTGAAACCAGGTACAACTAGCATATATGTTTATAAAGTAAGTAACATATATATGTTTATAAAGTAAGTAGCATATATATGTTTATAAAGTAAGTAACATATATATGTTTATAAAGTAAGTAGCATGTATATGTTTATAAAGTAAGTAGCATATATGTTTATAAAGTAAGTAGCATATATATGTTTATAAAGTAAGTAACATATATATGTTTATAAAGTAAGTAGCATGTATATGTTTATAAAGTAAGTAGCATATATGTTTATAAAGTAAGTAGCATATATATGTTTATAAAGTAAGTAACATATATATGTTTATAAAGTAAGTAGCATATATATGTTTATAAAGTAAGTAGCATGTATATGTTTATAAAGTAAGTAGCATATATATGTTTATAAAGTAAGTAGCATATATATGTTTATAAAGTAAGTAGCATATATATGTTTATAAAGTAAGTAGCGTATATATGTTTATAAAGTAAGTAGCATATATATGTTTATAAAGTAAGTAGCATGTATATGTTTATAAAGTAAGTAGCATATATATGTTTATAAAGTAAGTAGCATATATATGTTTATAAAGTAAGTAGCATATATATGTTTATAAAGTAAGTAGCGTATATATGTTTATAAAGTAAGTAGCATATATATGTTTATAAAGTAAGTAGCATATATATGTTTATAAAGTAAGTAGCATGTATATGTTTATAAAGTAAGTAGCATATATATGTTTATAAAGTAAGTAGCATATATATGTTTATAAAGTAAGTAGCATATATATGTTTATAAAGTAAGTAGCATATATATGTTTATAAAGTAAGTAGCGTGTATATGTTTATAAAGTAAGTAGCATATATATGTTTATAAAGTAAGTAGCATATATATGTTTATAAAGTAAGTAGCATATATATGTTTATAAAGTAAGTAGCATATATATGTTTATAAAGTAAGTAGCATATATATGTTTATAAAGTAAGTAGCATATATATGTTTATAAAGTAAGTAGCATATATATGTTTATAAAGTAAGTAGCATATATATGTTTATAAAGTAAGTAGCATATATATGTTTATAAAGTAAGTAGCATATATATGTTTATAAAGTAAGTAGCATATATATGTTTATAAAGTAAGTAGCATATATATGTTTATAAAGTAAGTAGCATATATATGTTTATAAAGTAAGTAGCATATATATGTTTATAAAGTAAGTAGCATGTATATGTTTATAAAGTAAGTAGCATATATATGTTTATAAAGTAAGTAGCATATATATATGTTTATAAAGTAAGTAGCATATATATGTTTATAAAGTAAGTAGCATATATATGTTTATAAAGTAAGTAGCATATATATGTTTATAAAGTAAGTAGCATATATATGTTTATAAAGTAAGTAGCATATATATGTTTATAAAGTAAGTAGCATATATATGTTTATAAAGTAAGTAGCATATATATGTTTATAAAGTAAGTAGCATATATATGTTTATAAAGTAAGTAGCATATATATGTTTATAAAGTAAGTAGCATATATATGTTTATAAAGTAAGTAGCATATATATGTTTATAAAGTAAGTAGCATATATATGTTTATAAAGTAAGTAGCATATATATGTTTATAAAGTAAGTAGCATATATATGTTTATAAAGTAAGTAGCATGTATATGTTTATAAAGTAAGCAGCATATATATGTTTATAAAGTAAGTAGCATATATATGTTTATAAAGTAAGTAGCATATATATGTTTATAAAGTAAGTAGCATATATATGTTTATAAAGTAAGTAGCATATATATGTTTATAAAGTAAGTAGCATATATATGTTTATAAAGTAAGTTGCATATATATGTTTATAAAGTAAGTAGCATATATATGTTTATAAAGTAAGTAGCATATATATGTTTATAAAGTAAGTTGCATATATATGTTTATAAAGTAAGTAGCATATATATGTTTATAAAGTAAGTTGCATATATATGTTTATAAAGTAAGTAGCATATATATGTTTATAAAGTAAGTAGCATATATATGTTTATAAAGTAAGTAGCATATATATGTTTATAAAGTAAGTAGCATATATATGTTTATAAAGTAAGTAGCATATATATGTTTATAAAGTAAGTAGCATATATATGTTTATAAAGTAAGTAGCATATATATGTTTATAAAGTAAGTAGCATATATATGTTTATAAAGTAAGTAGCATATATATGTTTATAAAGTAAGTAGCATATATATGTTTATAAAGTAAGTAGCATATATATGTTTATAAAGTAAGTAGCATATATATGTTTATAAAGTAAGTAGCATATATATGTTTATAAAGTAAGTAGCATATATATGTTTATAAAGTAAGTAGCGTATATATGTTTATAAAGTAAGTAGCATATATATGTTTATAAAGTAAGTAGCATATATATGTTTATAAAGTAAGTAGCATATCCTTTGCAGAACGCCACTTCTTGCAACTGCCAACATATTTGGCTCTTGTAAGTTTTTTGACAGGTGGGCAGTACAATAGACTATTAATTTTGTATGTGAAGAAGCAATGGTTCAGGAAGAAAAAGCTTTGCTGGACATGACCGAATTCAAAATCAGTACGTTGGGATTGCAAAATGGACATTTCACCCAGAGGTTACTCTGCCTCCATATACATATAGCAGGAAACAAAGGAACAAAGATAAATTCATTATAAAATTATTATTAGTTGACAAATTGAAATGATAATTCATACAGCTGTACATAATTAAGCCGGTAAAAATGTTGACTATTCTCATTAAAATATCCTCCTTTTGCTGGAACACAAGTTCTCAGATGAGTGCACCATTGGGCAACTGCACCGTTAATTGTAGTTTTATGAAGTTCATGGGGAACCAAGTGGTCTCGAGGTAAGGTATTCCCCTCGGGTGCTGGAGGTCGTGGGTTCAAATCACGGTGGAGACCAAGATTTTTTCACGAGAATCATCCAGTAAATATTTATCCTGATCTCTGAGTAGTGAGATCAGACACTGATGTGCAGTGGCGTACATGTTAGAAATACCTTAGCAGCTGGAAATCGAAAAGAATAGGCCTAACGGTCGCTGCTCTGGAAAAATTCAAGTTAAAAATCTACTCAAATTATTCTAAGGATTCTCGTCCCACAGAGAATATGAATCAAAAAAGGGGATTGTGTGACTATAACTTCAGGTCTTAGTTATGTGGTTAGCAGAGTGGCTTAGATGGCACCTAACAGGCTACGGGTCTGCCTTGCTCTAATTTACACTTCCACCACCACCAGTCTAAAAAATAGGCAATCGTATATTCCAGAAGCTAACAGATGCTGGGATTGATCTGGCAAATCACCAGTGGATTTTCACCTGCCAAAAAATATGAAACAAAGGAGGTCACACCTCCCCACGACATTTAACGACATAAGTGGACTGAAGATAGATGAAATTCATTCCAAGTGTTCAACATTTGTTTCAGTGATGTCTCTTATCTTTGAGCAATACACTTTTTTGAATCATATACCCATAATTGCAGTCAACAGGAATTAGGTCACAATAGTTCAGTGTCAAACGTGTTGGAGAAAGTAGAATGTTCAAGAAATTGAGCACAATGAGTTTGTCAAACAAACCTTTGTCCGGAAAGTTTTTAAACATCATCTCAAACTGTTTTTGTTAGTTTTATATAAAAAACGTATTGCGCGATTTTCTTCTTGAGTGAAAGCCATAACGGTGCAGATGGGTTTAATAAGGATGTCATTCAATTTTTAAATAAAGGGTACAACTGCACAAATCGGTATACATTTTCATCCGCTAATAGCCATTTTATGATAAATTTGTATAGACTTTTTTTTCCTGTTCACCCTGTATGTACATATATGTATATTCGGCAGACACTAAGTTTGTTTCTTGGTACTATAGTTCCTTTACATGCGAATAGTAATGTCAACCTGCTGTACTGCACACCTGATAAGGAATTTACAACAGCTAAATAGGTTGGTAGTTTTAAGAAGCAACACTCTGCAAAAGATGTGCTACTTTATATTTATATACACATATATTAGTATATGTCTGTGTGTATATATTAGAAAAACACAGGTAACGTTCTGTTCATAAAGTGCTAACCTGTCTCTCCTTGATGAGGAAGAAAATAAACAAGGTGGTCAAGAAGGACATCCCAAAGGAAATGCAGAAGCCAATAAAGAACCCTACACCAGAGTTGACGGCCATTTTGTTATCTGCTTCATCTTTGTCATCTTTGGGCAGTGGATTTATTGCTGATTGAAGACTATATGATTCATTCAAGATGGCTTGCAGGAAGGTGTTTATCAAATAGTTGACCTGAAGGTGATTGCAAAGAAGTAATGTTACTATCAAATGTGTCAATGTTTTTAGTCTCTCTACATGCAAGTAATGTTACTATCAAATGTGTCAATGTTTTTAGTCTCTCTACATGCAAGTAATGTTACTATCAAATGTGTCAATGTTTTTAGTCTCTCTACATGCAAGTAATGTTACTATCAAATGTGTCAATGTTTTTTGTCTCTCTACATGCAAGTAATGCTACTATCAAATGTGTCAATGTTTTTAGTCTCTCTACATGCAAGTAATGTTACTATCAAATGTGTCAATGTTTTTAGTCTCTCTACATACAAGTAATGCTACTATCAAATGTGTCAATGTTTTTAGTCTCTCTACATACAAGTAATGTTACTATCAAATGTGTCAATGTTTTTAGTCTCTCTACATACAAGTAATGTTACTATCAAATGTGTCAATGTTTTTAGTCTCTCTACATACAAGTAATGCTACTATCAAATGTGTCAATGTTTTTAGTCTCTCTACAAGAAAGCTCATAAACCAATATAATTTTGATGATTTAAATGTTTGCTGAAAGTCAAAGCATATGGTCACCAGTACAGTTGACCCCTTTACATTATTCCTGTTGGTGAGTATCTGCAGTTGAGAGTTCAATAGAATTGGGTTTTCATAGTGAGGTTGGTTAATGCCATGCACAAACCTCTTTATCTGCCTTTAATGAATTGCTTGAAAGATACCGTGGCCATTTTCTGATCAACACGGGTACTGAATCATCTCGTCTCATCTTTTCTGTAACCCACTAAGTCATAGAGGCTTCACACCTCACTACTGCTACATGAATACATTTTTGCTTGTTCTGTTTGTCCATGGCCATAACCTTAATCTCCTTCAAATTTGTATCCAACTACTTTTTAACATTATTCGTCCAGCGCGTCTTGGGGGCGACCTCTTGTTCATTTGCTTGAGGCATTTGGGTCTCTTGTTTAGTAGTCCACTTGTTTGTATTTCATAGATGTACAACTGGAGCTTGTGTGTTTTTACGACTGAGGTTTTTATGACTGAGGTCTTGGTAAGGTTTGACAGACTGTGTAATTGATGTTGTGTACACTAACATTTGTGACACGGTCCCTGTATGTTATTTCAAGGATTCGTCTAAAGTATCTGATCTCCATCACCTGAATATTTCGCTCCAATTCAGCATCCATTTCCCATGCTTAGAGATACACAGAGTGATACACAGAGTGATACACAGAATAGTGTTTGCATTACTTGGTCCCTAGTTTTAAGCAAGATGTTACTCAATGGTTTCAGTGAGGTCAGAATCTTATTCTTAGCTCTGTCTTGGCCCCCTCTGACCCAGTTACCTGGGAAAAACTTGAGTGAATAAACATGGTAGGTATATGTTCTTTCTGATCACAATTTTATCAATCATAACTTGACAAGAACATGTGATGTTCTCTCTGGGTAAAATTTTATCAAACATAACAAGACCATGTTATTGTATGTATTCCTCCTACATCTACTTGGTTGATACTGTATTGACTTCTAGCATATTTCTCCACAACATCCAATAGGTGCCATATGTTAGTTTTGTTGCTGATTTTCATCTGATTCAAGTTGGGTTGGTATGTTAAGGAGCATTTAATGATTCTCATTTCCAAGTTCTGAGAAATCTGCTTGGATAGGAGTGTCTGTCTCATGCTGTTAAATTGATATTTTTCCATTGCAATTCTCTAAATGATCTACCTTTGACATTTTCCATCCATCATTAGCTGACGAAGGTATAAATAGCTTGACAATTGTTCCAGAATTTCTTTATTTATGTGGATGTTCACTTGTGAACTTTCTTTCTTTTTGGTGAACACCATAACTTTAGTTGTTTTGATGTTGATTTCCAGTCTACTTTGCTGGTTCTTGTTGTTTATCTTATCCAGTAGGTTCTGCAAATGCTACAATGGTAGATTTTTTTTAAATACTTGAACTTGTCATGTATGATCCACATGTGCTGTGAGGCACCATGAGGAGCCGTAGCAATATGTCCAGGGCCAAATGAGTTGCTGAAGCAGTTGTCATCCCACAACATTTAAATAATATCTACAACATTTCTTATCTTTCTTGTTCTTATTCTGTCAGTTCTTAGTCTGTCAGTTCTTAGTCTGTCAGGTCTTAGTCTGTCAGTTCTTAGTCTGTCAGTTCTTAGTCTGTCAGTTCTTAGTCTGTCAGTTCTTAGTCTGTCAGGTCTTAGTCTGTCAGTTCTTAGTCTGTGAGTTCTTAGTCTGTGAGTTCTTAGTCTGTCAGTTCTTAGTCTGTCAGGTCTTAGTCTGTCAGGTCTTAGTCTGTCAGGTCTTAGTCTGTCAGTTCTTAGTCTGTCAGTTCTTAGTCTGTGAGTTCTTAGTCTGTCAGTTCTTAGTCTGTCAGTTCTTAGTCTGTCAGTTCTTAATCTGTGAGTTCTTAGTCTGTCAGGTCTTAGTCTGTCAGTTCTTAGCCTGTCAGTTCTCAGTCTGTCAGTTCTTAATCTGTGAGTTCTTAGTCTGTCAGGTCTTAGTCTGTCAGTTCTTAGTCTGTGAGTTCTTAGTCTGTCAGTTCTTAATCTGTGAGTTCTTAGTCTGTCAGGTCTTAGTCTGTGAGTTCTTAGTCTGTCAGTTCTTAGTCTGTCAGTTCTTAGTCTGTCAGGTCTTAGTCTGTGAGTTCTTAGTCTGTCAGTTCTTAGTCTGTCAGGTCTTAGTCTGTCAGGTCTTAGTCTGTGAGTTCTTAGTCTGTCAGGTCTTAGTCTGTGAGTTCTTAGTCTGTCAGGTCTTAGTCTGTCAGTTCTTAGTCTGTCAGTTCTTAGTCTGTCAGGTCTTAGTCTGTGAGTTCTTAGTCTGTCAGTTCTTAGTCTGTCAGGTCTTAGTCTGTCAGGTCTTAGTCTGTGAGTTCTTAGTCTGTCAGTTCTTAGTCTGTCAGGTCTTAGTCTGTCAGGTCTTAGTCTGTGAGTTCTTAGTCTGTCAGGTCTTAGTCTGTTACAGTTTTTTTTTAAAACATAATGACTGTGTGTTATAAGTGTGCAGGGGTTGTCTGTCCTGATGCATTTTCTTAGGTTGTGTAAACCACTTAATTTTTCTCCACAACAATGTATTCGGTACAGGATCTCGCTTCAGCAATGTTTCACAACTCTTAATTTTGTATTATGTCTCTCCTAGTTACTTTGATGATTTTTAGGAGGCATCTCAATTTACAAGTTGTGATCTTTCTCTCTAAATATTTGGTTAAAGTCCACGTTTTGCACTGTTAACAGAGCGTTAGCATGAATATACTGATGATCAGTAGTGTTTTTTTGTATTGAAATAACTGGTATATTTCATTTTTATAACTTGGTTGTATGGTTTTTAGCTTGGACTATCATGTTATTTGCATTCTGTTATGAGGGTTTCAATGCGTGTTAATATCTTTATTTTTTCTTATGTTACAATTAAACAATGCTTTTCTTTTGTTCTAACAACCTTTTTTTTCCTTTGGAAATTATTTAGATAATCATAGTATACAGCCTGCCTGTCCAAACTCTGAATATCTGTAATCACACTTTGTAATGCCACGCACATTGTGGGATGTATGCCTGAAAAACTCATCTAAACATGCCTTTTGACTGGAGTGCAGTCATCAGAAGTACAAAAGCTTGGTATTAAAACAGTCAGCTGATGTATCAAACATAATAGTGATGTATCAAACATAATAGTGATGTATCAAACATAATAGTGATGTATCAAACATAATAGTGATGTATCAAACATAATAGTGATGTATCAAACATAATAGTGATTTATCAAACATAATAGTGATTTATCAAACATAATAGTGATGTATCAAACATAATAGTGATGTATCAAACATAATAGTGATTTATCAAACATAATAGTGATGTATCAAACATAATAGTGATGTATCAAACATAATAGTGATGTATCAAACATAATAGTGATGTATCAAACATAATAGTGATGTATCAAACATAATAGTGATGTATCAAACATAATAGTGATGTATCAAACATAATAGTGATGTATCAAACATAATAGTGATGTATCAAACATAATAGTGATGTATCAAACATAATAGTGATGTATCAAACATAATAGTGATGTATCAAACATAATAGTGATGTATCAAACATAATAGTGATGTATCAAACATAATAGTGATGTATCAAACATAATAGTGATGTATCAAACATAATAGTGATGTATCAAACATAATAGTGATGTATCAAACATAATAGTGATGTATCAAACATAATAGTGATTTATCAAACATGTACACAATTAAAATCATTATTCACTTTTGACTATTTATAATTTTAAATGTTTCATTTAGAATATGGCTCATAGAACTAACGTCATTGCCCCTAGCCACCCCCAAATACGCACAGTCCCTCATTTCACTGCTGCAAGTGCTGACAACAGAGCATGAACTCTGCAGCTGTTGTGGCGGATCTGAATTTTAGCCTGGCTTTGCGCCAGGTACCCATTAGTAGCTGGATCAACTGGAGAAGCAGTCATACAATAGGAAAACCTGTGACATGCACGACTTGCTAAACCAATCATGATAGGATTTGAACCAGATATATTGAGATTGTAAACCATGCTTAGAGAAGCAAGGATCTAGGAGTTGTCACTTTGGTTTACAGTGTTAGAGGAGCATGGACCTAGGAGTTGTCACTTTGGTTTACAGTGTTAGAAGAGCATGGACCTAGAAGTTGTCACTTTGGTTTACAGTGTTAGAAGAGCATGGACCTAGAAGTTGTCACTTTGGTTTACAGTGTTAGAAGAGCATGGACCTAGAAGTTGTCACTTTGGTTTACAGTGTTAGAAGAGCATGGATCTAGGAGTTGTCTCTTTGGTTTACAGTGTTAGAAGAGCATGGGAATAGGGGTTGTCACTTTGGTTTACAGTGTTAGAAGAGCATGGGAATAGGGGTTGTCACTTTGGTTTACAGTGTTAGAAGAGCATGGGCCTAGGGGTTGTCACTTGGGTTTACAGTGTTAGAAGAGCATGGGAATAGGGGTTGTCACTTTGGTTTACAGTGTTAGAAGAGCATGGGCCTAGGGGTTGTCACTTGGGTTTACAGTGTTAGAAGAGCATGGACCTAGGGGTTGTCACTTGGGTTTACAGTGTTAGAAGAGCATGGACCTAGGGGTTGTCACTTGGGTTTACAATCTTAGAGGAGCATGGGCCTAGGGGTTGTCATTTTGGTTTACAATTCTTAAGTACTAGGTTCAAATCCTGGAGTATCCAGCAATTTGTGGGTTTTTTCATGGCATGACCACTTGCCCCAGTTGACAAAGATTCCCTGATGAAGTCAGAGAGACCTTTTAGAACTACTGTGGGAGCTACAGAGTTTGAGCTTCATTGTCTGCCCTTTCAGCAATTAAAGCCACTGATCACATATAGGTACACCCAGGTACAATTTAGTCAGTTCTTTGAGCAATTTTCCATATTTATAAAATTGAATTGACACTATTAGGTAACAAAATATTTATATATCTTGATGTGAGTTCATTGGAACATATAGCCCTTACTTTCCTACCATGTAACTAGATCCTGCACTTTCTTCCCTCTGCATTGCTGATTCTTTCTATTAATCAATTGTATCTTTGTTGCAACATCTTCTAGCTTTCGTTAACTCAAAATGTGTGTTAAAAGCATGGATTGTCTGTTTCTTGCAGTGGTAAGAAATCTGTCGCTGAAGAGGACACATTCCTGGCACTAATTTAAAAACTGGCATCACAGAGGACACATCCTGACATTGATCTGAAAACTGCTGTCATAAAGGACATTTCCCCGCACTCATTTTAAAACTGCTGTCATAAAGGACATTTCCCCTGCACTCATTTTAAAACTGCTGTCATAAAGGACATATCCCTGCACTAATTTGAAAACTGCTGTCATAAAGGACATATCCCTGCACTAATTTTAAAACTGCTGTAATGATTCTAGCATTCATTTGAAAACTGTTGTTTTAGAGTGCACATTCCTGTCATTCATTAGTTGCCCATCGCAAATGATGAGGTCATCATCATCAGACAGTTTTGCCTTGATGATGTAACTTGCGCTGTATTTGAATTATAGTGAGGAAGAAGCTGCGCTGGTCATCGACCTCACTCTTTGGTCCCGAACTTCCTTGGACCAATAGTAAGACACTTAACTTAACTTAACATCTTTATACTAGTTTAGAAGACTCTGCAAAGTCTGTGTACAAACAGTTTCATTTACATTACCTTGTTCTAAAAGCTATGTGCATCCAATTTATTCTTAAATGCATTAATTGTCCCTGACTCCATTACCTCCTGTGGCAATGCATTCCAAACATTCACCACTCTCTGACTAAAAAAATATGTCCTAATATCTAATCTGGACCTCTCTTTAGTTAATTTATAGCTATGCTTTCTTGTTCTTGAGGGTGATTGTATTTTAAAAAACTTGTTATAGTCTAATTTATCCATTCCTCTGATCATCTTATAAACCTGTATTAAGTCATCTCAAATTCTTCTCTTTTCTAGACACTGTTTGCTGGTTTTTCTGAGTCTTTCCTCATTACTGTAATTCTGGAATCCCACTATCAGCTTTGTCGCTCTTTTTTTGTATTCTTTCCATCAAGTTTATATCCCCTCTATGATAAGGACTCCACACCTACACATAGTACTCCAATCTAGGTCTGACTAATGCTTTATATAGTTTAACTATCACTTCCTTGCTCCTATGTTTAATATTTATTTTTGTCATACCTAACATTGCATTTGCCTTTTTCCCTGCTACCTGAACTTGCTTACTCACCTTACCTGTATGATCTATTATAACCTCTAGGTCCCTTTCTTTATCTATCTTTCTAATATTGTTCATGCCCATTCTTTCATTATGTTCTATATTGGATCTACCCATGTAAATGACTGTACATTTATCTAGATTAAACTCCATTTGCCAGCTTACAGACCATTCTTGAATTGTATCAAAATCCGACCTCAATATATCCACTTCTGCTTTAGTTGAGACACTACTGCACAGTTTTGTGTCAGCACCAAATTTTGCAATCATGGATCCCATATTAATGTGCAAATCACTTATATATATCATGAACAAAATTGGTCTCAAGTCAAGATGACTGGGGCAACTCAGAATGCTGGCACCCTGGTTCCACCTTCCGTGAGACCAGGGGTCACTTAAAAATTTGTAAGATTCGATAGCCAAAAAACTGCAATTGGATGGTCTTTTTAAAATCAAATTATTTTCATGGTCTTTGTGTGCACCAACTCTTGCATTTGATAACAAAATCATGTGTACATTTTTGTGTGTGAGGAAGAGATTGACTACAATATTTTTAGAACAGTAAAAAAAAAAAGACTCTATTCTTAACCTTTCCTTCTTTTATCTTATATTTTCTTACATTTTTACTGAAATGATAAACAGCACAATTTGCTCTACTTACAGAAATTGGCTGTGCATGGTAAGGTTGACCATTGTAATAAGCAACAGCAGCTACAGTTTCTGGTGGCTGTGCTGTGATGACTTGCATGCCAATAATCATCTTCTTGTTGAAAGTTGGTGTGCCCAAGTCTATTTCTGCTCTCTTTACTGTGTAGTTATCAAAGGTCGCATACTGTTAAGAAAGGTATGTTTGAATTATCAACATTAGATTATACAAATAACTGCATATATTCTGATGACAGAATTCTTAGAAGAATCAAAAGTTTAGACAGTAATACAATGAAATGAAATTTATTGTACTTTACATTACTTGGCCTCTCATGACTTTTTCATTCACCTGCACGATTAAACGTCATTGAGAGTTTAAGTTATCTTTCTTGGGCCATGTGTGTTGTGTTGGTTCTTGTAAGCTAGTGTTGTATTTTTTCTCTTACATCATCTCTCCATCTACAATGTTACCTTCTTCATGCTCTGTATTCAGATCTGCTTGTGCTGTAAGTGTACAGTAGCAATTGATCAGGTTGCATTATCATGAGATGACTGAGCATTCATATTTTCTGTCCTGAAATGTATTCAGAGCAAAGGCTCGTTCTCACCATAATTTCTCATACTATCTTGTCCCCTCTCACCATAATTTCTCATACTATCTTGTCCCTCTCACCATAATTTCTCATACTATCTTGTCCCCTCTCACCATAATTTCTCATACTATCTTGTCCCCTCTCACCATAATTTCTCATACTATCTTGTCCCCTCTCACCATAATTTCTCATACTATCTTGTCCCCTCTCACCATAATTTCTCATACTATCTTGTCCCCTCTCACCATAATTTCTCATACTATCTTGTCCCCTCTCACCATAATTTCTCATACTATCTTGTCCCCTCTCACCATAATTTCTCATACTATCTTGTCCCCTCTCACCATAATTTCTCATTCTATCTTGTCCCCTCTCACCATAATTTCTCATACTATCTTGTCCCCTCTCACCATAATTTCTCATTCAATCTTGTCCCCTCTCACCATAATTTCTCATACTATCTTGTCCCCTCTCACCATAATTTCTCATTCTATCTTGTCCCCTCTCACCATAATTTCTCATTCAATCTTGTCCCCTCTCACCATAATTTCTCATACTATCTTGTCCCCTCTCACCATAATTTATCATTCTATCTTGTCCCCTCTCACCATAATTTCTCATACTATCTTGTCCCCTCTCACCATAATTTCTCATACTATCTTGTCCCCTCTCACCATAATTTCTCATACTATCTTGTCCCCTCTCACCATAATTTCTCATACTATCTTGTCACACCAATTACTTTTCCTATACATTTTATTTCACATATTGTAGTACGTTATATCCTGTGCCTTGAATAAGAACCAAGTTTGATATTGGTAACACAAAGATGTTATAAATATACTGTTACAGCAGTAGTGACAGTTGATAAGTTGCCTCAGGAGCTTTTTGATATGCAGTTTCAATCTTCTGTAAAAATACTTCCCAGATGTTTGTACTCTTAACTTTGATATTGTTCACATGTACGTTAGGAACTCAAACAAGAAACTAATCTGCAAATTAAACAAGAAGATCAGTCACGGGCTCAAAGAAGATATGAGCAATGTAGCTTGCAACATTTGTTAAAGACCGCTGAGACAAGATGTAGTTTCATAAAATGCAGGAAGACACTACAACAAAAGGAGATCTCCATAACAGCATTGAAGAAGGAAAATGGTGCAACATTGACAGATAGAGAGAAAATCAGGGAAGAATGCACAAAGTTCTACAGAGGTCTCTTTGCATAAAAAATAGTAGTGACCAACAAATGACTGAATGTAGATCCTGAGTGACTTCCCATGGCAAGATGCTCTCACACCAACTTTTTGCAGACAACATTGTGATCTTTAGCCGCTGCATTGCAGTAGTGGAACAAAGCCAAAATGAGCTGATTGAAGCAGGTAAGGAGGTTTGCCTGAATATAAATAGAAAGAAGACTTAATATATCGTTCAAACTCCATTTGGGAAAACTGCGATTGAAAGATAAGCCCATCAAAATGTCAATTCGTACATTTACCTAGGACAGAAAATCAACAACAACCACAACAATGATTAGGAGATTTCATACAGGAGAGTGGTGTTTGGCTTTGCTTCAACCGTATTAAACAACAGCTGACAGACGTCAAGGCCAGGGCTCACACCTTCAATAGCATGATTATCCCAGCATTGTTTTATAAGTGGAAGGTGTGGACGCAGAAAAGCTCTGAATTACCAAAGGCACAATGGAGAGAAGAGTCTCACTAAGAGACCATATCTAAAATACCGACATCTGTCATCAAACAGTAGATGTTGTCAACTCTGCATCAATGCAAAAGCACAGATGGGCCGACCATGTTGTTCCCATGACTGATGATAGATGGATGAGGAGGGTGTCTTTCTGGTGGGTGTTTAACTACAACCAGCCTCGTAGCCACCTGCCAATGAGATGGAGAGATGACCTGATGATTTGGCTCTTCCGTCCCATAACCACGGCCAGATGCAAAATAAAATATGCAAACTTGAAGAGAGGTCATTACATTTAGGTTTGAAAATTTACAGACAGAACAGGGGTTTTGAAAATAAATACACCTAGCAATGACAAAATGGTAGTCACCTCCTTTCAGAATGTGGAGTCTTTCATACATCTTGGTAGCAAAATTGACATATTAGATGGTACAGAAAATGATGTCCAGTTAAGAATACATAAGGTGAGAAAAGTTTTCATTGCATCAGTCGGTCTTGTAGAAATCAAAAGAAATTACAACTACCACCAAAATAACAATCTTCAACTCAAATATAAAATCTGTCCATTGTATGGCAATGAAACATGGAGGACAATGAAGGCACTTACAAAAAAGATACAGTCTTTCATTAATGGTTGTCTGCATGGAGTGCATGGGTGGAAATGGTATGCTAAGATCCCCCATATGGAACTATTTAGAAAAAAGGGAAAAATACCAGTGGAGAATGAAATACAGAGTATGCGCTGGCACTGGATAGCCCATTCATTACAGAAACCAGTTGATAACATCGTAAAACAGTTTCTATTCTGGAATCCACAAGGCAAAGGAAAGAGAGGAAGACTGAGACACTCTTGATGCCAATGACAGGCAGATATCACAACCTTACTGTAAATTGTGACACAACATCATAACGTCCTTTTCAGAATGAACACCAAAAAAGGTTTTAGTGCTTGCAAATGAGCGTCCATGTGGTGTATATTTTCTAAGCAAGAAACCAGTTGGTCACTGTGATTTGAAATTGCTAAATAATTC
This sequence comes from Ariolimax columbianus, assembly GCA_036924085.1. Lineage (NCBI taxonomy): Eukaryota > Metazoa > Mollusca > Gastropoda > Stylommatophora > Arionidae > Ariolimax > Ariolimax columbianus. Next base: position 48,384,628 of record JAVGWX010000022.1, read on the forward strand.
TGTTTTCAGATTTTAACTTAGCAAAATGTAGTTTAATACTGTGTGCTGTTCTCTCAAACATTTTTAGTCTTTATCTTAAACCATCTATCAAACAGAACAACACTATTATGACAGTCTGAGACCTGGCAAAGTTTTAAAAAGGTGAACGCTATTCTGCATCACCTATTATCTAAGAGCAAATAATACGTCTGTCTTTGACATATTCAGGTTTCTCCATGTCCACAATCTACTAGGATGTTGTTGAAACCAGATGTCTCCAATAGTCATATTATTTATTATAGTCAATTTTTTTATCATCTTCTTCTTTTGTTTCTTTACCCTAGCCTAAAAGTGAGACTGTGTCTTTCATTCTTTGAACTTCCACTATGGCCCTGAAATCACTCTGAATTATTGTCATCTCATGAGACTTACACCATCTGGTAACATTGTTTCGGTACTTGAAGCTAGTCAAACACATGAATCCCAATAAGGCAGATGATATTGAGCACCAATTGAATGACACAATCTGTAGCAGTTAGTGCAGCCGCATGTCCTTCTTATTATCATTCGCGTTGAAGATTTTGTGATTGATGACGTGTAGTGTAGTTTAACATGTCTTGTGAATGTGTGAATAGAGTAGATTGTTATTGCTTTATTTGCAGACAAATTACTTTGCTAGCACAAATGCAAAACCCATTACACTGATAATAAAGCTGTAAATTTGTACCTGGTTTACAGTTAGAAAAGGCAAGGGGACTGGTCATCTAATCTCAGATAGAAGAAGCTGATATCTAATACAATGAAGCCTCTTAAACGTCATCTCTGTCAGCATTGTTGGTATTTAACTCTGCTGGTGCTGTTTACTTTTATATCTGTCAACATTCTTTGCTTTTATTTCTGTCAGCATTGCTTGCTTTTATCTCTGTCAGCTTTGCTTGCTTTTATCTCTGTCAGCATTAATTGCTTATATCTCTGTCAGCAGTCTGCTTTTATTTCTGTCAGCATTGCTTACTTTTATTTCTGTCAGCATTGCTTACTGTTATCTCTGTCAGCTTTGCTTGCTTTTATCCTTGTCAGCAGTCTTTGCTTTTATCCAGGTCAACAGTCTTTACTTTTATTTCTGTCAGCATTGCTTGCTTTTATCTCTGTCAGCATTAATTGCTTATATCTCTGTCAGCAGTCTGCTTTTATTTCTGTCAGCATTGCTTACTTTTATTTCTGTCAGCATTGCTTACTTTTATCTCTGTCAGCTTTGCTTGCTTTTATCCTTGTCAGCAGTCTTTGCTTTTATCCAGGTCAACAGTCTTTACTTTCATTTCTGTCAACAGCGCTTTCTTTTATTTCTGTCAACAGTCTTTGCTTTTATCTCTGTCAACCGTCTTTGCTTTTATGTCTGTCAGCATTGTTTGCTATGTTTCTGTCAGTAAGCCTTTTCATTATAATGACAATGTTACTAATTTACTGGAAAAAAAAGATTCATAGATGCTCAGCAAAATTGTAAAGATAAGAAAATAAAGAGATAAAATATATAAATACTTACTTCACTAGTATTGACCGGTTCCATGTATTGGGAATTCCCAAACTGTTTCGCATACAGATCGTAAAAGATGGTATCATTCAGAGTTGCATTAAGCCGATTTGAGTATGGGATGTACGTTTGACCAAAAGGTGACAGGTTAAAAGTTAAAGATGGTTCATCCGCTCCCTGAGGGCTGGCTTTATTCACTGCCATGCCGAGGGCAGTGATTAGCACTGGAAGAAGCAGCTGGATTAAGGTTACTATGCGGTTGCGCCAGGTGTGAATTGCTTTCTTCACAAAGAGTGCATAGATGCGAGAAATCTCCAAAGAGATACCTGTCTTCTTGGTGAAGCCTTTGTTGAATGCTACATTTAAAAAAATGAAATTTTGTAATTGTAGTTGTAAGATTATTGGTTTGTACCATTTCAACAATTCATTACAAGTTGACACAATACAGTACTTTTTTATATTTGTGATCAGGTGAACAAGGTCTGTGTGTATGTGTGCTTGTTGTGTGCATATGTGCATGAATGAGTGTGTGTGTGTGTGTTTATGTGTGTGTGTGCATTTGTGTATGTAGGTAAAGTTAATTGTGAATAGCTAAGTGTATGTGTGTGTATTTGTGTGTGTAGGTAAAGTTAATTGTGAACAGCTAAGTGTATGTGTGTGTATTTGTGTATGTAGGTAAAGTTAATTGTGAACAGCTAAGTGTATGTGTGTGTATTTGTGTATGTAGGTAAAGTTAATTGTGAACAGCTAAGTGTATGTGTGTGTATTTGTGTGTGTTGGTGCATGCATGTGTCTGTGTGTATTTGTGTGTGTTGGTGCATGCATGTGTCTGTGTGTATTTGTGTGTGTTGGTGCATGCATGTGTCTGTGTGTATTACACTGGTGATAGTAAATTAATATTTACAGGTATTTACGATTTATCATCAACATCATTATGCACTTGTCAGAATGCTCTCATGACAGCTCATCTATAAGACATTTAATACCTGGCCAGCTATCTAGCACTGTCAACCCCATAGCCTCTGTAATATCCCTTATCCATCTTCTTCTGAGTGTATTTTTACAATTGAACAATTACAAATATTTTGGATTACACTGATGCTACTATTTTAAGAAATGTTCAAACTCACTGACATAAGAATGATATATGTTGCACAAGTTTATTTGGCATCCTATAATTCAAATATTATTGCCCTTTTTCTTGATTTCTTCAAATGAAAAATCTGAGATGATGTGACAACATGGCTGGAAAAACAAAAGAACTGCTGATGTCTTAAAACACTAATGCCGATGACATTTGTGGATGGAACTGATAATTTTCAAGACCACAAAGCATGGCACATGATCATGATGATAACTGACCAGGGAAGAATCAGAAAGCTTTAGAGAGAGCCATTACAGTAGATCTGTAATGATGAGATCATATTTGATGTGACATGAATATTGTACCTAAAGCCTCCAGTAATCTATGTTTGCTATTTCAAGGATCTGTCTTAAATATCTTGCCTCCTTTACTTGGATTAGTTTTTTTATTTCAGCATTTAAAGATGAAAGAACTTGTATTCAGTGAGCATTTGTTACAATTAGAGGACTTCGACTACGCAAATAATCTGGTACTTTTGTCACGCAGTCATAGCACAATGCAAGAAAAACTTGTTACGGTGAAAGAACAATCAACCAAATAGGGACTAAATATCAACATGAAAAAAGAAAAGCTCTTTAAACTCAATACTATTAACAAAGAACCAATCATGCTTTATTGGAAGAAGTGGATACATTGACCTGTTTGGGAAACACAATAGACACATCAGGAGGTGCAGACGTAAGGATCAGAATTGGAAATGCAAGATGGGCATTCCTGATGCTAAACAATATATGGAGATCCAGAGAGATTTCGATTCATGCCAAAGTTTAAATATTCAATGCCAGTATCATGTCAGTGCTGGTGTTTAGATTGGAGACATGAAGAATGACAAAGGCCATACAAGAAAGACTCCAGAACTTTGTTAACAGATGACTACGAAAGATAATGGGCATAAAGTGACAGGACATGGTGAGGAATAAAAACCTATGAGAAAGAAGTCAATAACATTCACTGGAACAACAAATTAAGCAAAGAAAATGGGGCTGGATTGGACATACACTGTGGAAGACACAGTCCAACATAGTCAGACAGGCTCTTACATGCAATCCTCAAGGGAAGAGAGAGAGAGGAAGACCAAAAAATACACGGAGAAGAGAATGTGAGAAAAAGTTAAGATTAAATTATTACACCTGGAGAGAAAAAGAAAGAGCATTACTGTTTCCAATCTATATATCTATGTTCCTTGCAGGCCAAATACAATGCACAAGGCAGAAACAAATGATTTCCAGTTGAAACAGTGTGACGCCATTGTTTTTAGATCTTGTATAGTGCTGAAGCCCATATATAAGCCCTCTCGGATGATTGTTCTTCTGTTTCCTTGGGTCGCCCTCTTTATTGACCCTTGGTGTCCATTCGAGTGCTTGCAATGGAAGATGGTTGTTGTTCATTCTAAGGACATGTCCAATGTATGTCCATCATTTTTTCCTGATGATGGTTCACAGGTATAGTTGGTTTGTGTCTAATCTTTGAGTCATTAGTTATGAACCGGTCCCAGAGTATATTCAATAGTTTTTTTAGACATTTATTTTCAATGACATTTAGTTTGCTTTCCCAGCGCTTTTGTTGTCTTCCGGCTTTCACGTCCATATGTCAGGACTGATATTACGAATGAGTTGAATAGTCTGAGCTTGGTACGATTGCTCAGTGTTGTTGATTTCCAGATGTTGGTGAGCTAATGAAAGGCGCATGAGGCCAAAGCAATTCTAGTGGAAATGTCTTTCATGGCATCTCCATCTTGTGTCATTTTGCTTCCCAGGTATGTGTAGTGTTGGATATTTTGTAGAGATTTCACCTGTAGCTTGATATCAACCACTGTGGTTGTGGAAGCCATGATTTTTGTCTTTGAGGCATTTACTTGAAGTCCTATCTGTTATGACAATTGGCAGTCTATCCATATTTTCTTGTGTTTTTTCATTAGTGGTACTTAGTAGTGCTAGGTCATCTGCAAAATCCAGATCTTCTAAGATCTTGTTATCTATCCATTCTATGCCTAAATACTTATCAAGGGCATAGGGTTTCATAATCCAATCTATAGCTATGACAAATAGTAGAGATGATAAAATACATCCCCGTTTTACTCCTGTTTTGATGTTGAACCATTCAGTGTTGCCTTCGATGATTTGAACACAGCATCATGAATTATCATATAAGGCTTTGATAATATTTAAGTATTTTGAGGGTAAGCCATAGTTCTTTAGAATTTTCCATAATGTTGGACGGTGTAGACTGTCAGTATTTATCCATTTACAGCGATGTTTCTTCTTTGTTATTTGCTGATTGCTGGATCTTTTGCTGTTTTGACTTTCATACAATTTTTTCTAGAATTGGTATCAAGCCTTGTTGTTAGTACTTGCAGTTTTTTCTCATTTCCACAGACTTGTCTGAAGTCTTATACAAGCCTAGGTTTGGCAAAGTTATAGTTTATCATTCATTTAATTATTTAATCATAGAAATTATGGGCAGAAAACAGCTGTTATCTGAAATCAGAGCTGAGCTAGGAAAACTAGGAGATCCTCAACGATAACGCTCTAATGGTTATCATCCCACTGCAAAATCACAAACAGTAAACAAGATCCAATTCATTAACTCAGAAAGAACTAACAAACTACCTTATTTTGCCTGAGAACTGGTCATTGCAGACTACTAGAACATCTATATCGACTACAGATCTCAGACAACGATGAGTGCCCATGTGGAACATGGGAATGCCCACGCTATAGTGAAATGAGATACCAGACCTAGCCAGAGAAAGTGCAAAGTTGAGAAAAAAACTGTGGGGCAGCCGTTCTGACCTGGTGAAGACTACATACTTCATCATGGTAACTGGCGTAGATATAGCATGACAAAAGATCCTGAGTGTAAAGAAAAAGAAGAATGGAAAGAAAATAATTAGTAAACAATAGTTTAAAGTGGTTTTTAAAAACTGGATTGTTTAAAACTTGCATACATTCGGTTGCATTAATGACTTTAAATTGCCCAGGCACATCTGATTTCAGCTGACTTTTTTAGGGAACCAGGTTTGCTGTGATCCCTATTCTTTTAGCCAGACTACACTAGTGCAGCCTATTTTCAGAACCATTGCTTGGATGCAGAACAGGGTCTTGGCCAGCTCTGATGCAAGCAGCTAACTATGAGTCGCTAGCTGCTGTCAGCTCATTCACTGCATCTTCAGTCCGTTATGTTAAATTAAAGCACTGCAGAATAATAGTTTGTGACCTATTTTTCTTCAGCAAATCTTCATTGAAATGCCACACATTATACGTGAAACTGTTCAGAATTGAATGCAGAATACACAGTATTGCAGAGACACAGTCACACTGGACTGCCTCTCTTCCAGGATAGTATAAACTAGTACATAGTCCATCATATCATTGCCAAACCCTAAAGACACGAGTGGGGAAGACTCATTAGTCCTGCAAGACAACTTCCTTAAGAGAGACAACTCTGACCAAAAACAACTGCTGCCTTGCAGATAGGCTGGGGACAGCCAAAGGCTAAGGAGGGCATCCCTACAGAAACGCCTGTTGAAATCGGATGCACTGAGCCACAGGCGTAACAAAATAAAAGAAGAAGAATGCAGAATACAATACAATACCTACATTTAATATGTAGGGATGAACATGGGACGATGTTCTAAAATTGTGAGCAGTAGTTTTCACAATATCTACATTTTACTGAAGGCGTGTGAAGTTGAAAATATGTGCTCATAAATAAAAGGCCTATCACCACCAGTCTATAAAGTTTACATAAAGAATGTTTCTGATACATTCAAAATACATACACACATGCATTAGCATTATCACTACCATTAGCAATAATGCTATCTAACCATTTCTGAGCTTGTAATGTAAAACTCTTTTTTGTATGGTTGAAAGGGCTCAGGCTTGATTTATCAAAACAACAACTTTTTTGAGAATCCAAGTACAAATATACAACATATTTTCGCTAAAAACTCACATTGTTAGTAATAACTTTTCTTTAAATGAAAAGTAAAAATATGAGAATTTTATAATAATTAGTAAAAATATCACAATTATCAATTGCCTGAAAAAATAAGGAAGTTAACATATTTGCTCTTCTGATGAGTTAATATCTTTTTATAGCTTGCCTAGTACCATCAATAACTTTCCATGAGGATAAAAGTAAAAGTCTTGAGAGCCTGTGTTTTTCCTGTGGCAGCTTATGGCTGTAAAGCATGGACGATTACCAAAACTTCTAGACAAAGAATCGAATCCTTCGAGTCAAAATGTTACAGAAAGATCCTCAGAATACCCTGGACAGAGAAAAGAACAAATGTAGACATTCGGCAAGAGCTGAGCATAGAGGAGAACTGGTTTATCAATTCCATTTTGGCTAGAAAATGCAAATACTTTGGTCACAAAGAGACACAACAGTCTCGAGAGAACGGTGATGGAAGGTATGGTGCCAGGCAAAAGAGGAAGGGGTAGACCAAGAAGACGATGGCACCAAGATATCCAGGAATGCCTGAGTATGACAGTGGCGGAAGCTGGTGTTGTGGCAAGAGACCGAGTTTCTTTCAGACAGACTGACGGAGGCTGGAGTTTTGGCAAGAGACCGAGTTTCTTTCAGACAGACTGTGACGGAGGCTGGAGTTTTGGCAAGAGACCGAGTTTCTTTCAGACAGACTGTGACGGAGGCTGGAGTTTTGGCAAGAGACCGAGTTTCTTTCAGACAGACTGTGACGGAGGCTGGAGTTTTGGCAAGGGAACGAGTTTCTTTCAGACAGACTGTGACGGAGGCTGGAGTTTTGGCAAGAGACCGAGTTTCTTTCAGACAGACTGTGACGGAGGCTGGAGTTTTGGCAAGAGACCGAGTTTCTTTCAGACAGACTGTGACGGAGGCTGGAGTTTTGGCAAGGGAACGAGTTTCTTTCAGACAGACTGTGATGGGAGCGACGTTCTACAAAGGACATGCTACATGATGAGGATAAACATAATTTAACAGCATTCTAAAGAATAATTAGCAAACTAGAAGTAGATCCTACAAACAAACAAAAAATAATAATTACCCATAATGTCAATATCTGTCATCTCCATTGCTCCAGCAACTTTACTGTAGGTTCCAAAGTTTCCTTGAGCTTCTTTCTTCTCAATGGTGTTAAAATATGTTGTCTCATCATCAAAGCTGGGATTGGCATGACTCTCATCATTCTTGGTAACTTCGCTTTTTCCAGGAACAATTTGGATGCCACCATCGTGTTCTTCTAACTTTTCAGTGACCTCATTCTCCACATATTCATTGTCCCCAACTCTGTAAAATGGAGGCAAAAAATACTTTATTAATAAATTCCAGAATAAAAGAAGCACTGTTTGTAAACATACAAATTTTCTTGTTACATCTCTATTATTAAATATCATTACAAATGAGAAATGTAAGGCTCTGAGATAATTGCAGGAAATCTGTGAAGCTGTAGTAAGGTTTTGTTTTGTTCTATCTCTAAGAATCGATTTCACTGCAATCCCAGCATACCCAAATGTGCTCAGTCACTCAGTAAATGGATACTGTTGGTTCCTGCAGCTTGTTGGCTGTACACACTTCTGCTCTATCCTCTCTTGGACACCAGTCTATTCAAACCTAATTCAATATCAAAGATCTATAGTCTATGAATTGATGATTCATTTGATGCAGTGTCATCTGCTAACATGTGGCCATTGATAGACTTCCAAATGTCACATCTACGCGTATCTAGTGTTTCCGTAATTGGTAACTGTGAAGCCAGAATGTCAACTCTTTCAATTGTCCTGAACCCCAGAATGATCAGGCAGTAGATCCACACCAGCCTCTCCAGGTTTGATGCCTATGCAATTGCCAACTACTCATGTCTTAGCCAGTTCTTTTGGATCTTCCAAAGCAAGAATTTGGAGCCTGAAATAATGACTGCTTCAGTTAAAGAAGTCTCCGATAGCCATCTCAGAGTAGCAGTCACTACTTCCATCTTCATTGTTGCACATAAGTAGTATGAAGTACCGGTAACATGGAAATCACAAAACAATTTCATGAGCAACAGTTATTCCTTTGTTCTTATTTTTTTTTTTTTTTTGCGTTCGCCTTAGTTCTCTAATCCCCAAGGCGGTGTGCGTTGCACTGTGGTTTTTATTTTGCGCCTGTCGGCCCAATGCATCCGACTTCAGCATGCATTTTATGTAAGGGTCTGCTTCCTCCTGCATTTTCTAAGGGTTTGCTTCCCCGGGGTAACGGCCGGTGCTGTGAGGGGGATCGAACCCAGCACCTTCGGATTGTGAGCCGTGCCACTTATCCACTAGGCCACGCCGTCCCCTGCCTTTGTTCTTGTAACTCTCAGTACATCCCTGCTCTTCTAAAATTATTATAATCATTATCAATCAAACAAAAACTATAAATCCTTTCAGTTCACACCAACAAAACAAAGTTCTCTAGAGATCCATTGCCATCCACCTTTGATATGGAGATGGCATATCAACTGTTGATGACAAATCCACACACGTCATCTTCACCTTCTTCTTCAATCAATTGATGCTATCCTTCTAGCTTGGTGAGGTTCACGAAGGAGACTGTACGTTTCAGGTCATCGCCAGTTCCTAATAAAATTTTTGAATATGGTCACTTCCCTGGAGCAGACTGCCTCTTTTTGGCCTGCATAAGTGGGGCAGTCCTACAAGATATGCTCTAGTGTTTGCTTGGGTGCTCCGCAATCACATGTGGCAATATCTAAGACCCATTCTGTGGAGGTTGGTACTGAGTCTGCAATATCCTGTTGCCAGTCTGAAGGTCTTTGTCTGCCCATCTCTGCCAAGTGTATCTGTGCTGCCATTTCCTGGCTTGTATTCTCTGTGCTGGTTTCTCCCTTCTGTCTTTATGGATTGTCTGATGAGTGTCTTTGCTTCTTTATAGCTCTGTGGATGGCGAGTTTATGTGCTGCTACTTCCGGCTTTTGTGAACTCATCTACATTCTCATTTCCAAGGATCCAACAGTGGGACAGAATACACTGTAAGACTAGAAATGTTTTTTTGGGACAGCGACCCAATGTTATATTTCATTTCAAGCGAGAGCCTATCTTGTTTGGAGCTTGAGATGGCTTGGTGTATGCTACTGTTAGAATGACTGTATTTATGTGTGTTTTGGAGGATTAAAATCTGCGTTGCTGCATAATTAGCTGTTGCTTTCTACTCTGAAATTGATACACATCACGTCTGCTGAAGTGATTTTCAATGTCACTGTTGGAGTGTGCGATGTAAATTCCCCTGCCTCCCATTTTTTGCTCTCTGTGGCCATCCATCTGTGAACCCAGTCCTCCCCATAGTAGGGCAGACTGAAAACTGGAACCTAGAAAATAGCCACCTGAAAACTGTTGGACTCCACCAGATTCTTCTTCTTCTTCTTCTTCATCGTACGCAGTCAGACAGCAACCATTATTTTTTCGAAAAAAGCAGCCGTCATCCTGAGGCTGTCGACACTGCCATAGAGCTTGTCTAGTGTTGCCACTGGTGATGGCCACATCTGCTCTCTCTGATTCTCGTATGTCGGGCAGTTTTGCAGCAAATGTTCAGCAGTCATTTTCCCGGTGCCACACGGGCATTCGTCAGTGCCACCTATCTTCAATTTGTTGAATAGGTGGTACCTCAGTCTATTGTGGCCAGTGCGAAGTCTGAAGACCACGACCTGCTCTCTTCTGTTCAACTGGTAATAAGCATCGTTTTTTGTGTAGCCAGTATGTTTTGTTTCCCATTTGGTCATGTATCTAGCTCTAATAAGCCGTTTTGACTCTTCGTATGTCATACTAGTATCTGGTTGTGGTAGTCTTGCACCTTCTTTTGCCAGTCTGTCTGCCTCCTCGTTGCCGTGGATGTTGCAGTGGGATGGAACCCACTGTACCACTACCCTTTTTTGGTGAGGACTGTTGGCATAGTTGACAGAGTACTGCTCTTAAATCATTAAGTTCAGTATTTTTCTGGCTTTTTAGTGCTGCACCAGATTCGAAAAGTGCACAAGACACATCACATTCACAATATAAAAATAATAGCTTTAAATAACTTCCTACTAGATTGGTTGTGCCGGGGTCAACAGGACCACATTGTCTGCTGGGTAGCAGAATAAAAGGTAATATGTTACTGGTGTAAATGAACACATTAAAAAAAAGAAACCTGTGGCATAACAGATGTAATAGTTGTCACATGGCAAATGAGAATGCTAAACCAAATACTATGTGGAACCAGTTCTGAAATACGGCAGCAAGTCATGGACAATCAGCAGACACGGGCTCGTCGTCAGTGCTACGGAGTTTGTGCACTGTGCTGAGATTCTCCAAATATATTGAGAATAACAGAGTACTTATGGGTTAAACCGGATGCAATGATGTTGATTCTTTGACTAAACTAAACTAAACGTGATAAAAGGAAATAGAGGTCCATGATTGCCAATGCCAATCTGCAAGACATTTAATGATGATGATGAAACCAAATGAGAAATTAAAGGGGCTTACATATGAGATGATAAGATACAGCTTGTTTTTGTTTAAAATCTGAGAAGCAAGGTTATCAAAATCTCATAAAAAACAAAAAGAAAAACATGTGTTATAGTGGGGTTGAAAAGTCATAAGTGAGCTGTTCCTAGACAAAGTAGTTAATCTTGTACAGGTCCAACACAAAGTAGTTAATCTTGTACAGGTCCAACCGCGGCCCAAGTTGTGTAATCTTGTACAGGTCACAACCCCATCTCAAGTCATGTAATCTTGTACAGGTCACAACCCCGTCTCAAGTCTAGTAATCTTGTGTAGGTCCAACCGCGGCCCAAGTTGTGTAATCTTGTGTAGGTCCAACCGCGGCCCAAGTTGTGTAATCTTGTACAGGTCCAACCACGACCCAAGTTGTGTAATCTTGTACAGGTCACAACCCCATCTCAAGTCATGTAATCTTGTACAGGTCACAACCCCGTCTCAAGTCTAGTAATCTTGTGTAGGTCCAACCGCGGCCCAAGTTGTGTAATCTTGTGTAGGTCCAACCGCGGCCCAAGTTGTGTAATCTTGTGCAGGTCCAACCGCGGCCCAAGTTGTGTAATCTTGTGTAGGTCCAACCGCGGCCCAAGTTGTGTAATCTTGTGTAGGTCCAACCCCGGCCCAAGTTGTGTAATCTTGTGCAGGTCCAACCACGGCCCAAGTTGTGTAATCTTGTGCAGGTCCAACCGCGGCCCAAGTTGTGTAATCTTGTGTAGGTCCAACCGCGGCCCAAGTTGTGTAATCTTGTGTAGGTCCAACCGCGGCCCAAGTTGTGTAATCTTGTGCAGGTCCAACCGCGGCCCAAGTTGTGTAATCTTGTACAGGTCCAACCACGGCCCAAGTTGTGTAATCTTGTACAGGTCCAACCGCGGCCCAAGTTGTGTAATCTTGTACAGGTCACGACCCCATCTCAAGTTGTGTAATCTTGTGCAGGTCCAACCGCGGCCCAAGTTGTGTAATCTTGTACAGGTCCAACCGCGGCCCAAGTTGTGTAATCTTGTGCAGGTCCAACCGCGGCCCAAGTTGTGTAATCTTGTGTAGGTCCAACCGCGGCCCAAGTTGTGTAATCTTGTGTAGGTCCAACCGCGGCCCAAGTTGTGTAATCTTGTGCAGGTCCAACCGCGGCCCAAGTTGTGTAATCTTGTACAGGTCCAACCGCGGCCCAAGTTGTGTAATCTTGTGCAGGTCCAACCGCGGCCCAAGTTGTGTAATCTTGTACAGGTCCAACCACGGCCCAAGTTGTGTAATCTTGTGCAGGTCCAACCGCGGCCCAAGTTGTGTAATCTTGTGCAGGTCCAACCGCGGCCCAGGTTGTGTAATCTTGTGCAGGTCCAAGTCGTGTAATCTTGTGCAGGTCACAACCCCATCTCAAGTTATGTAATCTTGTACAGGTCACAACCCCATCTCAAGTCATGTAATCTTGTACAGGTCCAACCGCGGCCCAAGTTGTGTAATCTTGTGCAGGTCCAACAGCGGCCCAAGTTGTGTAATCTTGTGCAGGTCCAACCGCGGCCCAAGTTGTGTAATCTTGTGCAGGTCCAACTGCGGCCCAAGTTGTGTAATCTTGTGCAGGTCCAACCGCGACCCAAGTTGTGTAATCTTGTACAGGTCACGACCCCATCTCAAGTCATGTAATCTTGTACAGGTCCCAACTCCATCTCAAGTCATGTAATCTTGTGCTGGTCCCAACTCCATCTCAAGTCATGTAATCTTGTGCAGGTCCCAACTCCATCTCAAGTCATGTAATCTTGTGCTGGTCCCAACTCCATCTCAAGTCATGTAATCTTGTACAGGTCACAACCCCATCTTAAGTTGTGTAATCTTGTACAGGTCCCAACTCCATCTCAAGTCATGTAATCTTGTGCTGGTCCCAACTCCATCTCAAGTCATGTAATCTTGTACAGGTCACAACCCCATCTTAAGTTGTGTAATCTTGTACAGGTCACAACCCCGTCTCAAGTCTAGAAATCTTGTGCTGGTCCCAACTCCATCTCAAGTCATGTAATCTTGTGCAGGTCACAACCCCATCTTAAGTTGTGTAATCTTGTACAGGTCCCAACTCCATCTCAAGTCATGTAATCTTGTACAGGTCACAACCCCATCTTAAGTTGTGTAATCTTGTACAGGTCACAACCCCGTCTCAAGTCTAGAAATCTTGTGCAGGTCCCAACCTCAGCCCAAGTTGTGTAATCTTGTGCAGGTCCAACCGCGGCCCAAGTTGTGTAATCTTGTGTAGGTCCAACCGCGGCCCAAGTTGTGTAATCTTGTGTAGGTCCAACCCCGGCCCAAGTTGTGTAATCTTGTGCAGGTCCAACCACGGCCCAAGTTGTGTAATCTTGTGTAGGTCCAACCGCGGCCAAAGTTGTGTAATCTTGTGTAGGTCCAACCGCGGCCCAAGTTGTGTAATCTTGTGCAGGTCCCAACAGTGGCTCAAGTCGTGTAATCTTGTGCAAGTCCCAACCCCGTCCCAAGTCATGTAATCTTGTGCAAGTCCCAACCCCGTCCCAAGTTATGTAATCTTGTCACAAAGTGACCAGTGAGTGATTGAATTGTTAATGCCCACTGAAGTTGCTCCAGCATGCTGGCGTTGTAGGGGTCTGGGATGTTGGTTCTGGGATTGGTATTAACCATCTCTTTCCTCATTAGAGTACCAGGCTTGAGCAGGGTTGTTCATGGCACTACTTTTGTCCATGCTGCTGCACTGCTCCCTGTCTCCATCACCCTTTTGTTGACTTGTAATTGGCTGCCCCTTGGGTAGGTCTAAAAACTACACTAAAGAAAAAAACCGAAAGAAGGTATTCTCCTTGAAAATGGGCCATGCATACACATTTTAACCTCAATTGTCAGTTAAGTAAGTATAGTTGACAATGCCACAGCAGTCTACAGCATTCAATGTCTTTGACCTCAACACTAGCATGTACACACGATGTGGAGAATTGCATAATATTACATTTAGTGTTCAAAATAACTAGCTCATTGCGTAATGAGCAAGTTGGTGAATTCCGATGCACAAATCCATTTCTAATATGGTCATTAAGTGATGGTATGACATAATAATACTGCGCGAACCTGTTCGAGAGCCAAAAAGCAGAATAAACAGCCTTTTCTATGAAGTTGACCTCATTGTCTGCACACTCACCCATAATAGGAGGTAAAATATTTGGTTCGATGTAATTAAAAAAACACAGCACAATAGCACAGCACTTATCCTAATATGGTCCACTATTGATGGCTTGTCATAGAAAAAGTATCCTAAATTTACATCAGGAGATGGAAACAGATAGAGCAGCCCAAACAACCAGACTAAAAGTCTCAGTAGTCTGTTTAGGCGCTAGACTGGAAACCCCCCAAAAATTACATAAATCAGGTTGGACTTTTATCCACAGCCATATAAGAAACTAAGATGTCAAATAATATCTTGGAAAAATATTATCATATTATCAACAGCAATGTTTGATTGGCCTTGGGGTTGAGCGTTTCCTGTTCACAGTAAAGGTATCACGTTTGACTCCCGTTATCAGCATGTGTCAGTTGATTCAGCTGTAGATGAATCATTTCTAACTGTCAAGAAGGAACAGGGAATGAGGGAGGGCATTGGCAACCCCACCTTATAAACTAGATGTGGTGTGGTATAATTAAATCTCTAACACTTCATCTCCAACTGCAGTGCCAGCTTTATGACTACCTTTAAGTAGTACAGACATATGCACTACAGCAAATTGCAGTGAGAAAGTCTGCCATCAGTACGTTGTGCCAAGTCTATATTCACCCCTTTTGCATTGATTTGTAAAGTATTTTTATTTGTGTTGTTCTTTGTCTTGTGAAATGTACGAGGGGAGGTCAGAAAGTAATGCACGACATCATTTATTTTAGCTAATAATAAAAATATAAACACATTTTTCACACCTCAAATTTGAAATGTGCTGATTGTGTGTAAGAAATTACACCGTATTTTGACAAATTAACCAGTCGCAACAAATTGTTAAATGGTGCCTCTGAACAACCTGTTATTAACAGCAAATTGTTATAGAATTCCTCGTTGCAGAGAAAGAAACTTTTGTGAATATTTATAAATGCTTGTTTATTATGTATGGATGTTATACAGTTGATAGGAGCTCAATCCCTTGATGGACTCAGAGAATTAAAATTTCAGCAAGTACAGAGACAGAGCTGCATAATCTGCAGCGCTGTGGACATCCTGCCACAGCAAACAGGCCAGATATGTTGAGCCGTGCTAATGTTTTTATATGTAGCGATAAGCGAATCACCATTAAGCAATTGGCCTTGCAGCTTTCAGTCAGCAAGAGAAGTGCAATTTAAATTATCAAAACTCTGGTATTTTTAAAGGTTTGCTTCAGATGGGTTCCTTAAAGTCACAAATCAACACATAATGTAAAGAAAAACAATTTCTTTTGAATTGTTAGAGTATTTTCATGTTAAAGGAGAAAACTTTTTTGTCTAGGATCATTACAGATGACGAAACATGGGCGCGTCATTTTGAGCCTGAGACAAAAAGGCAATGGAGTGGTTTCATCCTTAATCACTTAATTATACCATGAAGAAAAAAGGTAAAGAAAGGACAAAGAAAGTGTGAGTCTTGTGGAACTGACATCAAGTGAAGAGACAATCAATTTGCTAGCTTACCTCAAGACACTGTCCAAACTCAATCAACTGTCCCGCAGAGTCTGTTCTCACAAGAATCTAATAGAACTGCTTCATGACAACACGTGAGACAATAACTAAATTGAGTTGGACTGTACTTCCCCGTCCACCCTATAGCTCTGATCTGGCTCCCTCTGATTTCTCATCTTGCTGGTCCACTTAACAATGCCCATGATGGGACAAGTTTTGAGGATGATGAGGGTGTGATTAAAGTAGTGAAGAAATGGCTACGTGATCAGCGCAAACACTGGTATGGGCTACGAATACTTGCCCTTTGTTTTGTGCTGGCATAAAGCCATGCAAGTTGATGGGGATTATGTTGAGTAATAAATATGTTTACATGACAAATCCTTGTACATTGTGAACAGTTTCTGAAACAATTATGTGCGTTACATTCTGACAATCCCCTTGCAGGATTTGTTTTGTTCCTGATCTGGACAACATCTGAGCAATAAATATTCTTGTTATTAACATATTTTCACCTTCAGAATCATCACAACTTCCACTTATTATTATTACTACTAACTGCAAAGTTCAGTAAAAATAATTAATAAATAAGACAAATTAATTGTACAGTGTGACTGGAATGCTAAAATAGGCAAAGATAATTGTAATATATGACATGGGGATGTAATGAGCAAAGATACTTGAGACATATTACATGGAAATCATATTTTTTAGTCATACATGTAAAAATTATCAAGTGAGCTGTATAATATTATACTCAAGGGAACAATCACAAAAATAACCAAAAAAAGACCAAAGATGCGCTGGACACATAATGTTCATAAATTAATCAAAAAAAACCTTAAGAGGTACAGAAACAAAAGCAATGGTTAGGAATAGAAGTAAAAATATATTTCATAATATTCAAATTATGATGCACCAATGACCTCCAAGGTGTCAAGAAAAAAAAAAGAAAAAATGAATGCCGACATTTTGAATTTTAAAATTATTTTAACGAATCCTAAAAATGAATTAACATGAAAATCTCATGAATAATAATTGCAGAAATACATTTTTGTCTAGTAAGCATACTTGACCATATTAAACAAGTACACCGAAAATTTGAGACTAACATTGTACTTGATGTTCAATTTAAAAAAAATATGAGTTCATACTTGAGGAATACTTCTTCCATAGTTGTTGCAGATATTCCAAAACTGATAATACTGAGTTTCTCCTTGTTATCTTCTAGATGATGGAAGAGAGCTGGAAATTTACTGGATTCATTGTGAGGAAGAGAGTAGGTCATTTCTGTGTTGATAACAGTTTCCAGTTCAGATGTGGGTACAAACGACTGAATAACTTGCGTCAAGTTGTTAACATTACAGTCTGGTTTCTTCACAACAACCAGATGGTAACCAGCACCTGCAGACATACGAGCAGACATTTTCATTATCAGTCATATTCAATAGATGCATATGGAATGTCTAAATGTTCATACAGTATAATTTAGCATTATATAGCCAAAAAAATATTCTCTTGTGAAGTCAGCTGTAACTTGTTTCCTTTCTTTCCTGTAATTTATCTGAAACATGATGCACCATACAATTTTTTAATATAAACAAATATAAGTATGTGTACACAATAATGGATCATCAAAAACAGCAAATGGCAACTCACATAAGTGTTAACTATTTCAGTTCAAGTGTCATCTCAACTTCGAAGGTTGTCCAATGGGTCTCTAACCTTACCTGTCACTTGCTTTGATGTGAAAGCTTTTTCCCTGTCAATTTTGTTATGTTATTCTCCCACTTATAGCATTGTGTCTGTCTAGTTTGCCCTTTACTTTTCCTCCCAGTATTGTTTTCAGTAGGGTATGTTTTTTTAATCTGATCTGTCTAACTCTAATTTCATTAATCAATTCTCTTTTTAATCCTAAATTGTTCAATACTTCCTTAATTGTTTAATCTTGTTTGCATGAGCTGTGCCCCATTCATCTTTGTGAGGTCTGTTCAAAATTTTCCACAACTTTTTGGGAACTTACCTGGAACTTACTCAGCCTTTTTCCTTATGAAAACTCCCCTCCTGTATTAATGCATTGCTTTCAAAGCTGGTTCCTCTCCTAGAAGCAGTCCTGGTTAGCAATTTTTGGGGTAGGTCCATCTGCAAGTTGTCCTTTCTAATTGTCATCCACTCTAGCTGGATTTCAGTTTGGGAAATAGCAGCAACAAGTCTGCTGGGGCCAGATAAAGTGAGCAGGGTGGCAGATGAAGCACATTTGTCTTCATCTTTGCCGTAAAATCAGAACGAGCAGTGATGTATGGGCTGGTGCGCTGTCGGATGGAGGAACCTGGAGTTAACATTACTTAACATTAACGTTTTTATACTGGTTTGGAAGACTTTGCGGAGTCTGTAGACAACATTTGCATTACCCTCCTTTAAAAGCTATGCACATCCAATCTATTCTTAAATGCATTAACTATCTCCGCCTCCATCACCTCCTGGGGTAATGCATTCCAAGCATTCACTACTCTCTGACTAAAAAAATATTTCCTAATATCCAATCTAGATCTTTCTTCAGTTAATTTGTTTCTGTGCCCTCTTGTTCTCGTTGGTGGTTGCATTTGGAAAAACTTGTTATAGTATAATTTAACCTTTCCTGTGATTATCTTATAAACCTGAATTAAGTCACCTCGAATTCTTCTTTCTAGACTCTGTAGGCCGATTCTTCTGAGTCTTTCCTCTCAACCTTTATTTCTGGAATCCCACTATCAGTTTTGTCGCTCTTCCTTGTATCCTATCCAGCATGTTTATATTTCCTCTACGAAAAGGACTCCACACCTGTACACAGTACTCCAATCTAGGTCTAACTAATGCCTTTTACATTTTGACAATCACCTCCTTACTCCTATGTTTAATATTTATTTTTATCATACCTAACATTGCATTTGCCTTATTCTCTGCTACCTGGACTTGCTCATTCATTTTTCTTGTATGCTCTATTATAACCCCTGGGTCCCTTTCCTTATCTATCATTCTAATATTGTTCTCACCCATTCTGTAATTATGAAAACTTTACTTACACAAAACCAGAGACTACAGTCAGCGGGCAGACGTTGAATGCCGTAGACAAATTCACATATCTGGGCAGCACGCTGTCGAGATCTGTCAGCCTAGACGATGAGGTGGCAAGCAGAATAGCAAAGGCCAGCACAGCCTTTGGTAGAATGCGTTCGATGGTCTGGGCACGTCGTGGCATCAGCGTCAAGACCAAACTCAAAGTCTACCGTGCAACCATCATTCCAACCCTACTATACGCTTGCGAAAGCTGGACTGTATACTCTGGACATGCAAGGAGGTTAAACCACTTCCACACAGGTTGCCTGAGGCGAATATTCCACATCCGATGGTAAGATCATGTCACTGACATCGAGGTTCTCTCGAGGGCTAACATGCCCAGCATCCATGCACTGCTAGAAAAAGCACGACTAGGATGGGCCGGACACCTCGTCCGTATGTCAGATGAGCGGCTACCAAAGAAGCTTCTCTACGGCGAGCTGAGAGAGGGATGGCGCGAGAGAGGGCGCTCAAAGAAACGTTTTAAAGACGGTTTGAAGGACTCACTAAAAAGTTGCCAGATAGACATCGACACCTGGGAATGTCTTGCGAAAAACAGATCTGACTGGAGAAGCGCAGTCAAATCGGGTGTAGCTGCCGGTGAAGATGACCGTGTTGTGAAAGCCCAGAACAGACGCAAGACGCGGAAATCCAGAGCAGCGGGAACACCATCCCCTTCTACAAACCTCGTGTGCCCGATATGTAGCAGATGTTTTCGTGCTCGCATTGGCCTGTTCAGCCACATCCGCACCCACACCCAACAGGGAAATCTGTGACAAGGATGATGTTGGCAGTCCTCATCGACAACGATGGACAGCTATTATTATTACTTACCATACAATTTTTTTAGAAACATGGAGCTGCCACAGCATTTCACAACACCACCAGCCATTATAGCGATTCGGTCACCCAGTACGTCTGCTTCGTCCATGTAGTGTGTACTGAGGACAACAGTTCTATCTTTGCGAGCTTCCTGTAGAACATTCCAAGTTTGACGACGAGCTGCTGGGTCCATTCCAGATGTTGGTTCATCTAAAATCACAATCTATGGAGATAGTTGCAGTTAGAGATGAGCAGAAAAGCCTGTCCTGATCATTAGCATAAAACTCAGTGGTAAGTATCACATTTAAATGTTGATAGTGGTCTTTCGTTAAAACATAAAACTCAGTGGTAAGTATCACATTTAAATGTTATGTAACTTGTAATCCTGGTGATCAATCAGGCAGAATAAGTGTTTGATGCCAGGTAATCAAATGTCTTTTAAACTTGTTTTGGTCATCTGCATTTGAGTACCATGTTGGACCAAAGGGCTTTACTCAGGTCGCCTCTCTCTTTCATTGGTGGGCGTCAAAGTCGATGCTCAAGGTTGGAGGGCCACCAGAATATCACTTTTTCTGTCCATCTGTTGTCAGGCATGTGCATTACATACTTAGCCTATCTGTATTATCCTAATAACACATTATCTATGGTGGAGGTTTGGCAGGTGAATTCAGTCCCATGTAGAGAGTTTCAATGTTCTTTACTTCATTACCCTTTCATCATCATCATCATCTGGTTGATGTGTCTGGAGACAGGTTGTAAGGTTGTCTGAGTATGTCTCTCCATTTGACCCTATTCTCTGGTTGATGAGTCTGGAGACTGGTTGTAAGGTTGTCTGAGTATGTCTCTCCATTTGACCCTATTCTCTGGTTGATGAGTCTGGAGACTGGTTGTAAGGTCGGCTGAGTATATCTCTCCATTTGACCCTATTCTCTGGTGTTCTTTTCATTGCAGTATAAGTTGGTTCATTTAATATCACTGCATTCCTGAGATGTAAAGGTGAGTATTGGTCGCCCTGGTCCTCTCTTTCCTTGAATCTTGCCCTCTAGTATCTTTTGTAGAAGACTTTCAAATCTCATATTGTGACCCAGCCAACTCAACCAATGTTTTTGTATATTGTGCTATATTTGTCCTTGTGTGATCACATCATTGAGCACATTGTCATTGGATCTTTATTTCTGTCCAACTCTTTCCATTCTGGGTTTACCACCACATTTCAAACCAATTTTCATCCTTCTTTGCCAAAGTCCATGTTTCAGCACCATACAGGGCAATTGGCCATTTATGAGTGATGATTATTCTTTTCCTCAGTTCTATCCTGATGATGATTATTCTTTTCCTCAGTTCTATCCTGATATTCTTTGAGGTTAACAATTTCTGTTTTTCTCTGAAGCCCTTTTTTGCCATTGCATCCTTGTCTTAATTTGTGTCTCATTGTGGGCATCTTCTGTTATGGTTTGCCCCAAATATGTAAACTTCTGTACTTGTTCGATTATTTATCCATCGATGGATATATTTATGTGCCTATGTTACTTAGATATTACCAAAGTCGTTGTCTTCAATGTGTTTATTTTCATGCCAAACTCTTTGGCCGTGCTATTAATTTGCAATGTTGATACTGATCCTCCCACTATTGCGTACTCATCTGCAAATTTGATGCATTAACTTACTTACTTACTTAGTCGCTCCTCTTCTAACGTGAGGTGTAGAGGTGACTTGTAATCATTTTTAAGACAAACAGGTGATTAGCCTGTTGTGTCTTTGCATGGTGGAGGGGCTGCCTCCTTACAGCCTCCATGCCTGCCGACCCGTTTTTATCCACGGCTGCTTATTTATTCGCAACTAACCTCCAAATTAGGAGGCCTTTTAGCAAGATGCATACCAACAGACCTGAAAACATCTACGTTTACAACACTCTCAAAGAAACCTCATGCAACAGAATGTTCAGACTTTAGAACAATAAATCTAATGAGCCACATAATTAAAATACTACTCAAGATCATACAAGAGAGAATAAGAGGTAAAATAGAGAGGGAAGTTTCAGAAGAACAATTTGGTTTTCAAAAGTTTAATGGAACAAGGGAAGCAATTTTCTGTTTGCGAACATTGACAGAAAAATATAAAGAAATTCATATAGACATTTACATTTGCTTTATAGACTACCAGAAGGCATTTGACAGAGTCCAACATAAAAAATTAATTAAATGTATCCCAGAAATAGGTCTAGATGGTAAAGACATAAGACTGCTCCGTAATCTGTACTGGGAACAAACTGCTACAGTAAAGTTTTGCTTTCCAAGTATAGATGTAAAAAGAAGAGTGAGACAGGGATGTGTATTATATCCTTGTCTTTTTAATATCTACACAGAACAAATATTGAAATAGGTAGAGGGGATGCCAGGGCTTCTTATTGGCAATAAACAATATCATACTGGCCTCTCAGATTGCACAATTACGGCAAAATATAGAGTACACTGGAGACCTACTGCAGCCGACCTTCAATGTGGAGATGGCACCTGAACTGTGTGAAGGTGGTTTAATAGTCTTTTCTTAAATCTACCTGCTCTCATGGTTGATTCTCGTTAAGCGATTTCTTTAGTTCATTCACAATCTCTTGTGAAAACATTGTACATGAATGAAAGTAAACAAATCAAATGGCAATTTGCTAGAATTTCCGAATCCTCTTCTTATTTGCAAATCAGCAATTTTAAAGAAAAGTTTTTCATTGATTAGGAATTTGATCTACACTAGGACAACTTTTGAATAGTTTAGTCAACTTTAATGTCAGTGTTTCTGCTCATATCTAAATTGCTTCATTAGTGATTCCATCAAGTCCTGTAGCTTTTCCTGATTTAAAATGTTTGATTGTATGCAAATGTTATGTTACCTGTGTTTTCTTAAATTAGAGCACAATTAACACTGTTTCAGGTATAGACTTCTGTGATCATTTATTTCACTTTACCAAAATAAAATAAGCGATAGACTTACATTTTAAAGAAATTGGGTTTCCAATAATACAATATTGTGTTGCAAACTGTATGCAAGAAACAAGATACACAGCACCAGTTATAAGTTAAAAATGTATCAATTAAATATCTACAGTTCATTTATTTTCTATGTCTATAATTTTTGTTTCAGTTTTAATGATTTCAAGATAAGAGAATTCCAAAATAAAATGAAACATCATGAGCAAACCTTTGATCCACCTATAAGAGCAATCCCAACTGAAAGCTTCCTCTTCTGCCCTCCAGACAAAAACTGTGACTTTGTGTTGAATTTATCTTCCAAGCCAACCTTTTTGATCATTTCATTCACTTCCGTCTCCATTTTAGGACCAGAGAAGCCTTTCAACTTAAAGAAATATACGATAATCAGTTCCATTCAAAAACTGTCACAAATGAGTGATAAATAAATGTTGCTTTACAAAAAATATAGTTTGCGATATCATTGTACTGGTCATCTGAATCAATAAACCATATTTTGGGGAGCAAGGATTAGAGCCAGGTGGTAGCAAGCCCCTGAACACATTCAACGAGGCATTGCATAAAGAGTGTCTGAAATGGCTGTACATGAGAATCAGGTCAGGTCAGGTCATCCCGTAACCGGTAAGGTTGTTGGGGCACACATGAAGACATCCTCACAACTCCACGCCATTCCTCTCTGTCAGAAGCCGCTGCCTGTGACTCTTCTGGTCGGAGACTGGTCCATTCTTTTATGTTGTCTTCCCATCTCTTTTTGGGCCGGCCTCTTCATCGTCTGCCACGCACCTTCCCGTGGAGGATTGTGTTTGCAAGACCATTTGATCTCGATATGTGACCGTACCAAGTGAGTTTCCTTCTTTTGACAGTTGCCAAGAGATCTTCGAAACGCCCTATTGCCGTCGTAATTCTATTTCGGATTTCCTCGTTTGTAACTCGATCTTTGTACGTGACGTTTAAAAGTCTTCGGAAACATCTCATCTCCAAGGCCTGTATCCTTCGTTGATAGTACCAACGTGACCTCCAAGTGCCTCACTCATAATTCCTTCAAGGAATATATTGAAAAGAGTTGGAAAGAGTGTACATCCCTGTCTCACACCAACTGATGTGCGAAACCAGTCTCCTCGCCTCCCATTCACAAGAACTGCACTAGACGCCTTGTTATACAGGTGTTCAAGGACCGTTATAATATTTCCGTTGATACATGAGAATTGCAACCTAATTTTGTAAAGTAAGTGAAAAGTACTTTAGTAAGTGAATCTTACAAGGAAGTCATTGCTACTGGTTGGCTCAAGCTTTAATCAGACAGAAAAGGGACAAGAAATGCTTTTCACATTACGGTTACCATGAATTAAGCAAAATTTCATAACGCATGAATTTACAGTGTTACTAGCGCGATAAAATATAATGTAATCATCTAAATAATTATGAAGATATGTGTCAGTCTCTATGTTAAGTTTCACCTATCGCTTTCAAATTGCAAAATTCTAAAAAAAATAAGAATGAACAGCTTTAATAATAAAACAGCATACGTCAAGAAATTTGTTTTATTAACTATATTACATATTCTTACTACTAAAGTAATAGATAGTTAAACACTTTGATAATCATGAAATTCTACCTTTGCAAAGAATCTGAGATGCTCCGAAACTGTTAGTGCGTCAAACAAAATATTATGTTGAGGACACAAACCCAAACTGCTTCGAACACTTGTAATATTGTCTACGATGTCATAGCCATTGATAATAGCAGTGCCACTTGTTGGAGGAATGAAACCTGGTGAAGTAGCAAACATTCGTAGTGAATTATTTTTGGATTGTGTTCAGACCTTCCACTGTGCAACTGCATATGTCATTATTTTTAAAACAATTATATTGTCATTTATTTGGAAGACTAAATCTGAAATAAGTAAGTCTTACAGACATTTTAAAACTGCTGACAACGTGATATTCAACATGTTATTTACACGAGGGGTGCTTCAAAAGTAATGTCTCCTATTTTATTCCATTAAAACCATAATAGATCATAAGAGCACAATAACATAAATTGATAGAGCAATGTCTTGCTCTCAAAAAACTATTTTTTAACATAGTCATCACTTTTGTCTATATATTTTCTCCAACGATGAACAAAAGCATACATGCCGCGCACATAAAAATCGGCACGAGCAGAGGTGACACACTGTTTTACAGCTGCTATGAGGCGTCATTGCTAAGAAAATGTTGCCTACAGTCCATCTTTCATTGGTCTGAACAGATGGAAGTCACAACTGGTTTGGGACCTGGCGTTATTGTGCTGCAAAAGACAGTGTCTTCTTCTCTGGTCTGACAACGAAAATTCAAGCCTTCAGCTTAGTCAGCGTCACAATACAATGGTCAGAGTTGATGGTTTGTCCAGGTTTCATGAAATCAACAAAGATTATCCCTTTCCTACCCCTAAAGACATTGCACATCACTTTACCTACTGAGGGCTGCATGTTGGACTTTTTCCTCAATGGGAAATTCACATGTCACGACTCCATGGACTGCCGTTTTGACTCAGGATCGTAGTGGTGGCACCACTAGTGATTTTGCAATCCAAGAAACTATTCCCCTCATCCTCATAATGGTTCAAGAGGTCATGACAAACTTGCATGCAATGTTCTTTCTGTTCCTGTGTGAGCATTCGTGAGGCCCACCTGGCACAAACCTTGTGATATAATTCAATATTGGCAATATCATTTCCAACGCATTGAAGTGGATATCCAGCTCCGTAGATAGTTCCCTGATCGTAATCCTCCGATTTGCGCAGATGAGCTGATCGAGACGTTCTTCATTGCATGGTATGACAGCTGTACATGGCCATCCGGAACATGGCTTGTCCTTTATGCTGCTTTTGCTACTGTTAAAATGCACAACCCACCGCCTCACTGTGCTAACATCCGCTGTTTGGTCTCCGTAAACATTCAGGAAGCATTGATGAATGTCAATTGGTGCAACTTTTTCCACATGAAGGAATTCAATAACGCACTTATGTTTATAATGCACTTCCATGACAGACGCCATTTTGTCAAACAGTTTCTTCACTGCCACCTGTTGTACGGAAGTAAAACTTTACGGATATTGGCAGGAAGATTCAAACATTACAGCCTTACTGCCAAAATTCACTTCAGACATAGTGGAACATCATAATAAAATAGGAGGCATAACATATATTTATGTGCTGCATCTACGGCCATTTTTGGTATAAAATATCTTAGTCTTAGTTGACCTGTACTTCTGCAGAGGCAGATGCTCCTGTGCAGGTCCCAGCTCTGGTGTCAGCTGGGTTTATCTTGGAAGAGGATTTTGCGGTTAAGGGGCTAGGCTCGAGCAGGTTATTACCCCAGTGCGTTGGAACAAGTGCCATCTTAATTGACTCAAACACTAGAGAAAAGTAGACCAGCAGCTTGCTAGATGCCATCTATGCTGCTCTTAACAAACCATGGCCGGTGTTATGTCCTGTAACACAGTTAGTTGTCTCTAATGACAGGCTCTCTGTGGGGCAGTGGTACTATTCTTTTCTTTGTCATTCACAATGATCACGGTGGACCACTTGGGACTCGGTATATAATATATAGTCTTTAATTTAAACTTTCCTGGTGATAAATAGGTCACAACTAAGTGATAGGGGAGAAAGGCTAACGTCTAGTCAGGCACAACATACTGATCAGACATATTAGTCAAAGTCATTCAAAATATACTGGCCAAGACCCTCACCTCAGCTTCCTCGTAGCCCTCCCTTGAAACCGGCTGTTTTCATGGCAGCCTGCCTAACAAGGTGAGGGATCGACGTGATCCCCGTAGTAGTGAGCAACACTCTAATGAAGCAAAGCATATCCCAACCGATTAGAGGACCCCGGTCCACCTTCATCAGCACGATTGGGATGTGAGGAAAGCTACAACAACCCATCACTTAACGTCTTTAGGCCACACAAAAGAATAATTCTACTCATTGTAGGCATTCAATAACAAGTGATGCTGTGCGACATAAGAACAAAGTGTGTCCAGAACCAAAAATATTCAGGAAAACGAGTTAAGGGTGTTAGAAATGGGGCTATCTACTCCAATCATTTAGAAACTATAAACCACAAGAAAAAAGAAGAGATCTCTACACCTCATGGTAGAAGAGTTGACTACGGCAGATCAGTCAATAAATCTATATAAAACAATCAAACATTTTCAAAGAGTTTACAAACAAGAAGCAAAGCTGGATTCAAATTCTTGGATTCTCACCTGTGAGCATAGACATAGTTGTAGTCTTTCCGGCTCCATTGTGACCTAACAACACAGTTATCTGCCCATCATACATATTCAGTGTTGTTCCCGCTACAGCTACTTTGTTCCCAAATTTCTGAAATGTAAATAAGAATAACACAGTTAGAATCTGCTTTTTTAATCTGAACATCAGAGAATTTGGTTAAAATGAAAACATTTTTACACATTTTTAAAAGGTTAACATCAAGAATTGTTAGCATTTCAATAGTTGAGACAGATTTCATAACAAAAACAGCCAGAGATATTATTTTCATATATTCATGATGTAACAGATAAATTTAGTGTCACTGATGGTCACCTTATGCTTCAGTAATAAAAACCTAACGTTTTTTTCTGATCTAAGTGTTCCAAGTTATGTAATGTATGTATTGCACATGTTACTAAAACAAAAAGACTTATTACAGCATATACATTTTAAAAACCAGAAAAAGGTCTACATGCCGTAAAATCTTGCATATAATGCACTCAACTTTTACTAATGTTGGCCTACTAAAACTTGCAGTCGTATTCATTGGGAGTACTAAAAAATACGTTATTTTCAATGATGAATGTAGCTACATTTGAAAGTTTGTCAAAATTTGACAGTGAAAATAACACAAAATTGATTGTGCCATCTATTTTCTAGTGAGATATTGATGACAACAGAGTCCAAAGTACCTAAAATGTAGATGCTGTGTACACATTTCTGTTTGTTATTACACATACCTTCAGTTTTTTAACAGATGTTTCATAAAATAATATCTTGAAAAATCATGATGCGTATTATACACAAATTTTCCAGAAAATTGTGAGCCAAATCAGGCATGTGTATTATACATGAGTGCGTGGTACATGTCATTTGGCATTTGCACATAAATAAACATAGATTAAAACTAAAAACATCAAAGCATCAAAAGAGGTTATGAGTGAAATTGGAAATCAATTTCCAAATGCCAATTGAAGATGTAAAGGTATCATAAATTAGTTTAAACAATAATTGTCTTTAGTGAACATAGCTTCACTTGCATACCTTTTTCAAGTTACAAATGCGTATTCCTGCATCTTTGGTGCTAGGGTCTTTTTCAAAATTCTTGCTTTGAGGAATCTCATGATCAAAATCATTGTCTTTGGTAGCTGAGAACCCACACCAATATGATTTCTGCAGTAACAAAGCAAGGCAGAGACAGTAGTCAATATATGATTTCTTAACTTAACTTAACTTAACGTCTTTATACTGGTTTAGAAGACCCTGCAGAGTCTGTATACAACCAGTTACATTTACATCACCTTGCTCTAAAAGCTGTGCGCATCGTTTATTCTTAAATGCATTAACTGTCCCTGCCTCCACTACCTCCCCTGGCAATGCATTCCAAGCAGACACCACTCTCTGACTAAAAAATATTTCCTAATATCTAACCTGGACCTCTCTTTAGTCAGCTTGTAGCTATGCCCTCGTGTTATTGTAGGTGGCTGTATTTTAAAAAACTTGTTATAGTCTAATTTATCCATTCCTCTGATCATCTTATAAACCTGTATTAAGTCACCACGAATTCTTCTCTCTTCGAGACACTGTAGAATCATAGCAATGTCTCCTACACATAAATGTAGCAGTAAAGTGAAAGAGATTAGAACTTTGACCAGTTTATGAAGTTTTAGTGCTGTAGGTAAAGTAAATATCTTCATTGATGATTTTGGTAAAACGGATCTACCTATAATGTATCAGTGTCATGCATCACATCAAATGGCCATCAATAAAAACATGTAAATGAGCGTTAAGAAAACCTATAATTAGTTTTTTTAAAGTGCAATCTGAACACAGGTGTTGTAGATACACAAGGACAATAACCCAATGAACTAAGCAGAAATATGCTTGACTAAAAGCTAAAAGAAAAGAAAACAATAGAGGCATCAAAAACACCTGGTGAATATTAGTTGAAGATAAAGGTAATGGAATAGGAGATTGAGGGTAGAACTAAAGAAGGCAACTTGAAGTAGACAACAGCAATATCAAATCATCATCAAAACCCTCCAGCTTCCAGCAGAACATAAATTTAACAAATACACAACAAGTTCTCAGGCCATCCATTCTGGCCCTGTCCACTTCTTCCATGTAACCACCATTATGTTTGTCGTGAGCTCTCTTCCCCATTTTTTTGGGTAGGCCTTTACTTTTTTTGCCTTGGGGAGACTGTTTTGTAATGCTATCAACTGATTTCTCTCCATTAATATATGTTTTATTCAACACCACCATCTTTTCCTTACAAAAGGGAAGTGTCCAGGTGTAGATTAAACTTGAAAAAATTGGGATATGCCGACGATGATGTCTGTGAATGCAGATTCATCTAAAACCCTAAATATTTGTATAACTGCCCAAGAATGCAAAAACCATGTACTTTGATAGATCTCATGACAACTAATCAAAGTACTTGTATAACTGCCCAAGAATGCAAAAACCATGTACTTTGACAGATCTCATGACAGCTAATCAAAGTACTTGTATAACTGCTCAAGAATGCAAAAACCATGTACTTTGACAGATCTCATGACAGCTAATCAAAGTATTTGTATAACTGCCCAAGAATGCAAAACCATGTACTTTGACAGATCTCATGACAGCTAATCAAAGTACTTGTATAACTGCCCAAGAATGCAAAAACCATGTACTTTGACAGATCTTATGACAGCTAATCAAAGTACTTGTATAACTGCCCAAGAATGCAAAAAACCATGTACTTTGACATATCTCATGACAGCTAATCAAAGTATTTGTATAACTGCCCAAGAATGCAAAAACCATGTACTTTGACAGATTTCATGACAGCTAATCAAAGAACTTTCATGGCGACTGATTTCTGGTCCAATACTTTGTCAGATGGCTGGACACGGAAAGTAAAGAAAATATCTTCTCCTCTTGTCATGTCCCACTGACATCTATCTGGTTCTTTCCAACAGTTTCACATTACTGATCTTATCATACTATTTCCATCTCTCTATTCTGCACAAGCACCCATTTATGATAGTCTGTACCTATTTTGTTGCTTGTTTTGTTGTTCTTGATGCTTCAGAGCTATACAAAGAACACACTTTGCATTGAAGGTGAAGATTTTAATTTTTGTGTTGGACTTAATTTCTTTTGATTGCAATAAGTTCACCAATGCAGTGAAAGTTCCTCTCAGTTTTTGTATTCTTATTTTGATATCTTTATCCATACCTTTTACTTTGTAATAGTCTATCTCCCATCACAATCTGATTTAGTTGCATTTATTCTCCTATTCTTTACCTTTTCTCTGTGCTCTCAGTTCCATTTTCTGTGACCTCTCATCAAGTACATTTATTTTGCATCTTTACTTTTTCATCTGATTACGGTTATGGTAAAAATGAGCCAACCCATCAGCAAAGTTCAGCTCTTCAAGCTGTTTTGTCATATTCCATTGGATTCTATTTTTGTTGGTTGTTACCAGCAACAGTCGATGTTAACTTTCAAATAAGATTTGTTAAAATTTGTTAAATGAATGGTTTATCTATTTTTTTTAAGAGCAATGATAAATTTAAAGTTAATATGATACAGAAAGTAATGGTTGACAATTTTAAAGTGAAGCCTTTTCTATTTTTAACATCTCCTTATCTGCATGAGTGGAACATATCCTGCGTTGTCCAATTTCTAAAGAACAGATGTTGCAAAGATAGCGCCTAAAAGACGATGGGTCTAATTTTGCTCTCCTATTTTAGTCCATCATGGATGCTGCGAGGCAAAGCGTGTGACTGGAATTCACAATAGTTGATGACTTACGCTTGTGAGCACTAAAACGTGTTGCGGTTTTCCTTTTGGATTAGTAGATTCATTCATTTTGTGGTGTTTTTGCCTCTGATTATCCTGACATGATCATCGGCTATTTCAAATAGTATTTTGGTTACCATGTGTCCTATTTTCCATGGTCCAGTGCAGACGGCTGAACTTCATGAGATCTGTTTGCTAACAGTGTCGGTTTTTGGTGTGGCTAGGAAATCTACACAAAGACCAATAATGGATCAACACATCACACAGGAGAGATTAAGCCCTGCCCAGTTAGTAGGATGTCCAAGGTACCTCACTCACATGCTGAGTGATGCCCCTACAATCTTTTGTGTTGAGGGAAGGACAAGGTGTGTAAGAAACTGGTTGTATACAGGCTCATCAGAGTCTTCTAGACCAGTATAATGACATTCAGTTTAAGTTATGTCAACTCAATATTCAAGTATAATCATTTGGAAGGAAAAAATTACAGCACACTAACAACCAACCATACAACATTCCCTACAGTATAAGCACTTTCTAAAATATGTTTCCTCGTCTGCAAATTGCATACTTCTTGTAATTCATTTGTTAGTTTATATTAGGTTTCATTTTATTGTTTAGCAGAATTAACACCATTTACACTCAAGGGGACTTACACACAGCAGGGTTCAGCCAGAAAGGAAAGCTATATACTGTGATGGTTCCTGCAGCTCTATAATAGTCCTGATAGCTTGCTGATGATTCATTTATATGATTCTACCTTTTATGTACCTCTCACTGCCTGTTATTTGTTTCCCTGTAAATTGTACATCCCCAGAACTTTTATCCAGTTATTGGAGAGCCATTATTTTAACAGGTGGTCAGAAGATGACCTCAACATATTCCCTATATCTGTCTCTAATGTCACAGCTGTTGTAGTAGGTTTTGTGAAGCTGCTGGTTCAACTTTTGTATTAAAAGCTTGATGATAGTGTTAAAGAAATATGGGGACAGCATGGTGTTGGATTCTACCTACAAAAAACAGCAACTATATCCCTGATGGGTTATAGCCACATAAATGATTGTATTGTCTCACTAAAGTTAAAAATAACAGACAAAATATCTCAATCATACAGGTACATCAAATATAAATTTGTGGCTGAATATGCAACACAGGGAATTAGCTGACAGCAGACAGCAACTCATAGCTGACTACTTCCGTCAGGGTCACCAAACCAGAGCTGAGAAAGACCCTATTCTGCCTCTAAAGCCATGGCCCTGGAAACAGGCTGCACTAGTATAGTCTGGCTAAGACAAAAGGGAATGCAGTAGGAAGACAAATCCTGGAACCCAGAAAAGGCAGCTGAAATTGAATGTGGCGGACTGAAAGGCACAGATATTGTAGATTCACTAAAACACAGCGTTACGTCTTTTTCAGAACAAAAGTAGAAAAAGAAGAAGAAAAATATTAATTTTAAAGTTAATTCACAAATAAGTGGAATCAAAGAACTGAAAATGATATTTGAATTGATGACAAATATTTGACAATCAATAAAACACAGATCTGTGAATGCCTGACTTCACTTCGTTTACAATGTGCAGTGACTATGTGCCCATATTCAGTAGCTAAATGTGAGAAACAGCAAGATGAGAAGTAGGTAGATGTAGATATGAGAAGTTGGTAGATATGATGAGATGTAGATAGATATTAGAATTAGCTCGAGATGAGAAGAAGGTAGACATAAGATGTAGATAGATATGAGAAGTAGGTAGATATGATAAGTAGGTAGATATGGGAAGTAGGTAGATATGAGAAGTGACTAGAGATGAGAAGAAGGTAGATATGAGAAGTAGGTAGACATGAGAAGTAGGTAGATATGAGAAGTAGGTAGATATGAGAAGTGACTAGAGATGAGAAGAAGGTAGATATGAGAAGTAGGTAGATATGGGAGCTCAAGATGAGAAGTAAGTAGATATGAGAAGTAGGTAGACATGAGAAGTAGGTAGATATGAGAAGTAGGTAGATATGAGAAGTAGGTAGACATGACAAGTAGGTAGATATGAGAAGTAGGTAGATATGGGAGCTCAAGATGAGAAGTAAGTAGATATGAGAAGTAGGTAGACATGAGAAGTAGGTAGATATGAGAAGTAGGTAGACATGAGAAGTAGGTAGACATGACAAGTAGGTAGATATGAGAAGTAGGTAGATATGAGAAGTAGGTAGACATGAGAAGTAGGTAGACATGAGAAGTAGGTAGACATGACAAGTTGGTAGATATGAGAAGTAGGTAGATATGAGAAGTAGGTAGACATGACAAGTAGGTAGACATGACAAGTAGGTAGACATGACAAGTAGGTAGATATGAGAAGTAGGTAGATATGAGAAGTAGGTAGATATGAGAAGTAGGTAGATATGATAAGTAGGTAGATATGAGAAGAAGGTAGATATGAGAAGTAGGTAGATATGAGAAGTAGGTAGATATGAGAAGTAGGTAGATATGAGAAGAAGGTAGATATGAGAAGTAGGTAGATATGAGAAGTAGGTAGATATGAGAAGTAGGTAGATATGAGAAGTAGGTAGATATGAGAAGTAGGTAGATATGAGAAGAAGGTAGATATGAGAAGTAGGTAGATATGAGAAGAAGGTAGATATGAGAAGTAGGTAGATATGGGAGCTCAAGATGAGAAGTAAGTAGATATGAGAAGTAGGTAGACATGAGAAGTAGGTAGATATGAGAAGTAGGTAGATATGAGAAGTAGGTAGATATGGGAAGTAGGTAGATATGGGAGCTCAAGATGAGAAGTAAGTAGATATGAGAAGTAGGTAGATATGAGAAGTAGGTAGATATGAGAAGTAGGTAGATATGAGAAGTAGGTAGATATGGGAGCTCAAGATGAGAAGTAAGTAGATATGAGAAGTAGGTAGACATGAGAAGTAGGTAGATATGAGAAGTAGGTAGATATGGGAGCTCAAGATGAGAAGTAAGTAGATATGAGAAGTAGGTAGACATGAGAAGTAGGTAGATATGAGAAGTAGGTAGATATGAGAAGTAGGTAGATATGGGAGCTCAAGATGAGAAGTAAGTAGATATGCAGTTAGTGCAAGCAACTAAAGTAGAACCAAATAAGGACCGATCAACTACCACAACATAGAATGGTCATGCTAGGGTTCATGACAGTGTCAGAACTGATATTCTGACTCCATATCATCCATATTGGAAACATTAACTATGGACACTTGAGGCATGCTGAAATGACTTATTTACCATCTGTTTAAGGATGAATCTGTTTTTGTTTTGTTGTTCATCCATCACAAGTGATGAAGACCACTCTTTTCTCTTGCTGTGTCTGCTGAAATAGGTGACCTGCGCTGTGATTTGGATTAAAGTGAGGAAGAAACTGTGCCCTTTGTCAACTTCACTCTCTAGTCCTGAGCTACACTTGGACAGTGGCAACATGTTTAACGAGATGACTGGAGATAGCACAGGATGCAGATTTTTTCTCAGGGTTTATTCCCAAAGCTTTTCCCATAAACAGGTATCCCGTTGTGTGTTGTGCCTTTCCCATAATCACAAGAGGATGTAGGGACATAACTCAGTGTGTGACTAAGTTTGGCATCTCTCTCCCGTATGGGTTCAGTCCATTATAGTTGTGTCTGAATTTCACACACCCAAATTGACAGTTTGCAGCTATAGTGAAGGGCACCAATCTCGTGAAGTTCAGCCGTGTGAACTAGACTGTGAAATATGAGTTTTAAGCGTAGTGTTATTCATAAAGCTGATGTCAAGACCAGGATAATCGGACATAAGAAATCACAAAAAACAAACGAATTAACCAGTCCAAATGGAAAACAACAACATTTTTCCATGAACACAAGTGTAAGTCGTCGACTAGTATGAATTCCGCACAAATCCGTGGTCTGGCGACATCCATAATGAACTAAAACAGCAGAGCAATATAGACCCGCAGTCGGTTACAGCGCCATCTTTGTTGCCAAGGATGAATCTATAAACAAACTATACATATCAAACAGAAAATACATGTATTTGTCCGTCTTGCAAAAACTGGAAATGTGAGTTTTAGTAATGTGAAATTTCATTCTGTCCAAAATTTCTAGTTCAATGCAACTATTTTCAGCTCGCTACTTCATTCCCTTCTTCAGTTATTTAACATTGAAACCCTCCAACAGTGAGTTACAGTGACATGAAATTTGCACAGCCCCTTCTGTTTGGAATATCTAGGCCCACTATTTTCTACTTGCTGCATCATCCCCTTCCCAGGTCTATGACATCAAAATAAGCAATCTGGTGCACAATATCTCAGCCACTGGCAAGGTGTATCGGCAATGCTACCTCAAGGAGAAACTGGAGTAAATGGGCTCTAATGTTGAGTTTTCTCATCATGCATCTGGGGTTAATCCACTTTTGCGCTGAATGTTTCAATTATTGTTCATGTTTATTGTTGGTGGATAACAAGGTTTTGACATGAATGCCTATCTAAATTCCGGGGAAAGTTGGTTGGTAAAACTAGTGAATCACAATCTACGATGCTGCAAGAGTTGAATTAAATGCAGGTACGGCAGGTTAGGGACCTGATTGCAATGCTGGTTTGTGACAGTACTCTTTAGGACTGAACTATTTTAAGCCTGGTTTAGTTTAATG
The DNA here is from genome assembly GCA_036924085.1 of Ariolimax columbianus. NCBI lineage: Eukaryota > Metazoa > Mollusca > Gastropoda > Stylommatophora > Arionidae > Ariolimax > Ariolimax columbianus. The sequence goes on from JAVGWX010000022.1 coordinate 48,419,981, forward strand.
CCTTAACATAACACGTGAGTCAGGTCTAAAATTGAATATGGCAAACAATATGTAGTTGAATATTAAAGAACAGTTTTAAACATTTCATTTCATAACCGATCTGAAATACATTTCTTGTTCCATCATTTAATAGTCCGTTTTTAAAAACCATCACCATTAGCACACTAGAGTAAGAAATAACATCAGAAACCCCAAACAGAACCTACAAATCATGGATAATGCGACCAATATCTTGTTGGTATGTCTAACCAATGAAACAATAAAAACATTGCATAAAATACCACTTACAGTAAAACAGAAGTAAAAGGGTTTAGGCACACCAAACTCCCCAGGTCGAATGTTGTCCAAATACCATGTGATGAGGCAGTGGATCACAGAATCAGCCAACAGCATTATCATACACTCAAGCAAGCTGAAGTTGTCATCCGTTGTTGCTGGATTATAAAAGTTGCTCCATTGGGCCCCCTCTCCTGTAGTGATGAATTCAAAATATGGTTAATTTAACCAACAAATTTTGATTAAAACTAGAAACCAGTTCTTCAGAAGTGCAAATGAAGGAGGCCCCAATGAGCTGGTAAGCTTAAACAAAGCACTATTTGTAAATTGAAACATTTAAGAACATAAATTGTTAAATTATTTCTGGTCTTGTAAAGAATAAAAATCACTAACAAGCACTAATAATTCAAATTTTTTGCATTTATTGCAATATTATTTTTTTCCATTTTTATTTTATCTACATTATGAGTACACTATGTGATAATTCTATTCTTTATTTGCAAATAGCAAATTCTTATCCCATTTAAATTGAGAACAATTTGAAGTGACTTAATACAGGTTTATAAGATAATCACAGGAAAGGTTAAATTAGACTATAAAAAGTTTTACAAAATGCAACCACCAACGAGAACAAGTTAAGATACAAATTAACTAAAGAAAGGTCCAGATTGGATATTAGGAAATATTTTATTAGTCAGAGAGTGGTTAATGCTTGGAAAGCATTACCCCAGGAGGTGGTGTAGGCAGAGACAGTAAATGCATTTAAGAATAGATTGGATGTGCATAGCTTTTAAAGCAGGGAAATGCAAATGTGGCTGGTTGTCTACAGACTCTGCAGAGTCTTCTAAACCAGTATAAAAATTTTAAGTTAAGTTGAGTTAAATTAGGACAATTTTTGTTTGTTTGTATTGAAATGATGCAAACAAAAACTAGGTGTAAATATTCAAAATAAATCACTCAGAAAACAATGGAAGACAATATATGTTTCCAGATACTGGTGTCTTTTTAATAAGAAAATATTTCCAGAAACTCCTCTTTGACAGGGAATATCAAATTACAGAAAAGCAGATTCATCATCATCATCTGGTTGAGCAGTCCTGAGACTGGTTGTAAGTTTGTCTGTGTATGTCTCTCCGTTTGTCCCTATCCCTCTGTTGCTCTATTCATTTCAGCATAGGTTTGCACTTTTTGTCCCTGCATGCCTGAGATGTTGAGGTGAGTCTTGGTCATCCCCTTCCTTTCTTCCCTTGAATTTTGCTCTCAAGTATTTTCTGTAGAAGGCTAATGTCTCCCATATTGTGACCTAACCAACTTCGATGATTTTCTATTATTTTCAATATTTATCTCTACGCGCCCACTTCACTGAGTACATTGTCATTAGATCTCTTTCTGTCAAACTCACTCTTTCCATTCTATGATAGCACCACATTTCAAATGCTTTCATGCAACTGCTGCCTTGCAGTTAGGCTGGGGACAGCCAAAGGCTAAGGAGGGCAACCCTACAGAAACGCCTGTTGAAATCGGATGCACTGAGCCACAGGCTTAACAAAATAAAACAGTGCAACGTAAATATCGCTGTAAACAGCGTACGATGAAGAAGAAGAAGAAAATGCTTTCATGCTTTTTTTTATCTTTCTTTGCTAGAATCCATGTTTCAGCCCCATACAGTGCCATCATGAGCATATTCTTTTTCTCGGTGCTAACCTGATATTTTATTAGGTTAATAATTTATGTTTTTTTCTTATATCCTTTTTTTCCATTGCAATCCTTGTCTTAATTTGTGTCTCCTTGCGAGCATCTTCTGTTATTATTAGCCCTAAATATGTAAACTTTTGTACTTGTTTTGTACTCCATTGATGGAATTAACTTTCATACCATTGACTTTGACACCCTTTTTATAATTCCGAGCAACCTGTTCCACCATCATCTTAGAATATGCGCTAAACGAGGCGTGTTCAAATGAAACTAGACTAAACTGCAAAAAGTGAACATTTGTACGATGTGCATGATGACGTCACTTCTGGTATAAACAGCACATACCAACCGTCAAGTTTGCAAAATTTTATTACCCTCTGACTCATAGTTTCCTCAGCAGACTGTTGAAAACATGGCAGGTGTGATTCCAGAATCCAGACTTGATCAGTGAGCGGTGATTTGGTTTCTAACAGCTGAAGGATGTCGATCAGTTGACATTCATTGCTGAATGCAGAAGTTTAAAAATGGGTATGGTCAGATACCGCACCGAGACGAGAACACAAACAAAACCTACGTTACGTAACGTAGGTTTTGTTTGTGTTCTCGTCTCGGTGCGGTATCTGACCATGCCCATTTTTAAATTTTGATTAAGCTCAACCTTAATCAACTTTTACTAGTTTTTTTTCATGTTTTTTTCCCATTATACACATCCACAGAACCGCTGCAGCCTCGCCTTATTTTAATCTTGCAGAATGCAGGCAGTGTATGGTGATAAAAGTGTGTCAAAGACAACCGTGAAGAACTGGACAATGATGTTTAAAGAACGTGAGTTAATGGAACATTATGCACCTGGCCTGGTCTCAGAAGATCTTTCGTTAACTCACGTCTTTCTTTAAACATCTTAAACACCGTTGTCCAGTTCTTCACTGCTGTCTTCAATACGCTTTTGTCACCATACACTGCCTGCATTCTGCAATGAATGTCAACTGGTTGAAATCCTTCAGCTGTTAGAAACTGAATCCCCGCTAGCTGATCAACTCTGGACGGATTCTGTATCACACCCGCCATGTTTTCAATGGTCTGCTGAGGAAACTATGAATCGTAGGATAATGAAATTTTGCAAACTTGATAGTTGGTGTGTGCTGGTTATACCAGAAGTGACGTCATTATGCGCATCGTATGTATGTTCCCTTGTTGCAGTTTAGTTCGGTTTCATTTGAACACGCCTCGTAGATTAAGCAAAATATATTTGCAACCAAATTTTTTAAACGAAACTATGCTGACGTACGGACGAACCTGTATGCTCAAAATTGCCTAGAATGTTTACTTCCAAGGACAAGTAAATATCAAATTACTGGAAAAGGAAATCAGGTAAGGTTTACTTGTAACTAAAAAAAAACGAAACCATGCTGATGCATGAATTTACCTGTTCCCTCAAAAATGCCTATAACATTGATTCCCAAGGACATGGCTGTGTTGAAGAGGAGGCTTGCTGCTATTTTGGGGCCTTTACTCAGATCCTCATAATTGAGTTGGAAGACAATGTAGGGTACATAGAAAACAAAGAATGATATTCCTGCGAGAGCTGCTCCAACATTGGCTGTAAACATAAAGTGTGTTCAAATAGTTTTAGAAAATATTTTACATCACTATGAGGCTGCAATTTAACTATAAAACTGGACAGCTATAACATAAATTGTCATTAGGAATCAAGATGCTGAGAAACGCATGAGCTGCAGTGATTAGCGACCCATAGCTGACTGCTAGCGTCAGGGCCAACGAACCAGAGCTGCCAAGACCCTTCTACACCTCCTCGTGGTGATCCTGGATAACAGGCTGCAGCAGGTCAGACTGGCTAAGGAGAAGGGATCGAAGAGGGAATACTAGCCCGGTACTCAAAAAAATGCTTGCTGAAGTCAGATGTGTTGGACTGAAAGGTGCAAATATCACAGTCAAGCTGTAAACTACGATAAAATGCATTCTGTTCTCTGGACTACATTCTGCTACTTAAGCCCTTTCAGGGTTTGGTAGTGGGAGATTGAAAACGAACGAAGCCAAGCCAAGGCAAATTGTCATTAGATAGTTGTCTTCATTTTTCACAACACATGATCCATTGGCGTATCTTTAACATTTCATTAATCAAGATTTCATAGAACGATTTTTATATCAAATATGTAGCATCTTGAATCAATATATCAGTAATAATGTCAGTGAGTAAAGCATTGATTAGTAAAGAATACTTGTGAAGAACGTTTCAGTCAGAACTGAAATAAAATTGGAGCCTGGATATACAAACATCCGCTTCAAGAATATATCTGCTCATAAAAATTCCAACAATTATAATCAGAGCTCTTGCATAACCATCTGCTTCTTCACTCTTCCTCGGATCAAGGCTCTAGTTTCTCTTACAAAGGACACCATTGTTTGTCATGCTGTTTTATATCCATACAGCCTTTTTCTCATATCTGTATTGTGAGGCATAATTGTTCTCTCTCTCTCTCTTTCTCTCTCTTTTTCTCTCTCTCTCTCTCTTCCATTCTCTCTTTGCAGGATGTGTTTCATGGTCATGGTATGCTCCCCACATTGGCACCTGTCATAATCTTCATTTTGTTGCAAAGATGATCCTTGAGTATTTTATGTGCAGTTCTCAGTTCGGAGCTGATAACTTGCTCTTCTCTAGTTAAACCAAAGTTGCTGTCCTCTTCGCAAAAGTGGGAGTGTTGATCAGCCCCTTTTTCCTAGAAACTGGCATTAATTATGAATCTGTTTATGAGGATGCTTTTCAGCACTTTGCTAGATTTGTCTGCAGCTTCATTGCCTTCAACAGTTGGTTGGAGGAAAAGGGTGGATTAGGATTCACTGAAGGACCAGTCTTGTATAAATGCCAGATTGCTATTATAAGCATTTACTGATCATGACTTAAAAACCAACCAGTCAGCCCATTTCAAAATGTAATGCACGTCATGTTTTCTTTCAGTTTGTTTTTTAAAATTGCTATATGTGTGCTTGGTATATTCACAATAGATTCTAAGTGTGGTAATAAAGCTAACAAAATCAAAAGCATCTCAGTTTGAAAGAAAAACAAGAACTAATCAAACTTAGTGACCAAGGCATAGGTGTGAAATAGGCCACAAACTAGACCTATCAAACTTAGTGACCAAGGAATAGGTGTGAAATAGGTCACAAGTTAGACCTATCAAACTTAGTGACCAAGGCATAGGTGTGAAATAGGCCACAAACTAGACCTATCAAACTTAGTGACAAAGACAGAGGTGGGAAATAGGCCACAAACTAGACCTATCAAACTTAGTGACCAAGGAATAGGTGTGAAATAGGTCACAAGTTAGACCTATCAAACTTAGTGACCAAGGCAGAGGTGTGAAATAGACCACAAACAAGACCTATCAAACTTAGTGACAAAGACAGAGGTGGGAAATAGACCACAAACAAGACCTATCAAACTTAGTGACCAAGGCAGAGGTGTGAAATAGACCACAAACTAGACCTATCAAACTTAGTGACCAAGGCAGAGGTGTGAAATAGACCACAAACAAGACCTATCAAACTTAGTGACAAAGACAGAGGTGGGAAATAGACCACAAACTAGACCTATCAAACTTAGTGACCAAGGCATAGGTGTGAAATAGGCCACAAACTAGACCTATCAAACTTAGTGACCAAGGCATAGGTGTGAAATAGGTCACAAGTTAGACCTATCAAACTTAGTGACCAAGGCAGAGGTGTGAAATAGACCACAAACAAGACATATCAAACTTAGTGACAAAGACAGAGGTTCGAAATAGACCACAAACAAGACCTATCAAACTTAGTGACAAAGACAGAGGTGGGAAATAGACCACAAACTAGACATATCAAACTTAGTGACCAAGGCAGAGGTGTGAAATAGACCACAAACAAGACCTATCAAACTTAGTGACAAAGACAGAGGTGGGAAATAGACCACAAACTAGACCTATCAAACTTAGTGACCAAGGCATAGGTGTGAAATAGGCCACAAACTAGACCTATCAAACTTAGTGACCAAGGCATAGGTGTGAAATAGGTCACAAGTTAGACCTATCAAGAGTTGGCACAATTCTAAAAGGTAAAGGCAAGTTGTTAGAGGAAAAACACTTGTGATTGCAGAGCACTCAAGCAAACACCAGAACAAATCCTGCAGAACTGCCTCACTTATGCAGACCAAAGGGAGGTAGTCTGATATGGGGTAACAACTACGCTCAAAAAGCTGTGGGGACCGGCGAAGACCTTAAACACATAGTTTCCTGCATGAATTTCAGCGGTCTAAAAGCATAGCATCAGTTGATTGAAGAAGAACAAGAAGTTAGAGAAAATTAAAAACACCAATGCATACAAAAGTGATAAGAAAGTGGAACAAAACAACTTTATTTCAGATATTGAAAAGAACTTTTAGTATGTGGACTGAACACTAAATCCATATCCAAATTTCAACTCATCAGTGACACACATCCATATTTATCTCAAAAGCATCTCTGCAGTGTCACTGATTATTCTTACAACATGTCTATTCCCATGATGGCAGAGCACTCTTATTTTATCAAGTAGCTGACCTTGAACTCTGTAATCCTCTAATATTGTCCAGTCTATTCCTAGTTACTCTATTACAAGCTTTTTCTTGATCAATAAAAACAGTACTTGTTATATTCTATTGCTCTTTCATTGTGTGCTTTTCTTAGTGTGCTATTTTGGTGCAAACTTTTATTACTTATAATTTTGTTATAAATATCAAAACTTATATATCTGTTGTCATTGATATGTTTGTGAATATAAAGTGAACAATTGCTTTACATGGCATCCTACACCAGATGACCCATATAAACCTTGATAAAACTACATGAAAACAGTGTAGGTTTTGTTGAGAACGTGTGGAAGAAGATGGAAACAATTGGCAGAAACAAATAGCATGTATGTATAACTATAAAGCTTACAGGCTTTTAAACATATCAGTGATTTCCTTAGATACTAATTGTTGACAGTCAAACTACCACAACCATTTGCCATTGCAAGAAACTGATTACCATTAAGCCTATTTGGAATTGCTTTTCTTGACAGATTCGGGAGATAGTGTTTATGTTTCTGTTTTTAAGAATCGACGTCACTGCACTCCGGGCATACATATAGGTGCTCAGTCTCTCTCATCAAATGGCGTAAGGTATGAATGCTGATGGTCCCTGTAGCTCGCTGGTTGTACACTCTCCTGCTCTGTCCTCTCATTCGCCCCACTCTGCTTGAACCTTGTTTAATGTCGAAACCTTGCAGTCTGTGGATTGCTGCTTCATCTATAGCGGTGTCCTCATCCAGCAGGCGGTCATTTATTGATTTCAAAATGTCACTTCTATCCATCACTAATGTGCCCATGATGGGAGCTTGTGAAGCCATGATGTCAGCTCTTTCATTGCCTCGAACTCCAGCATGAGCAGGACAGTAGATACAATGTCAATCCCTGGAGGTTTAAGGCCTCAACAGCTGCTATACATTCGTACCTAAGCCATCCTTTCTGTGCTTTCTGAAGTACGGCTTGCATGTCTGTCACGATGACTGCCCTGGTTATAGAAGTCTCAGAAATCCATTTCAGTGCTGAGGTCACTGCTTCCGTCTCCATTCTCATACTGGAGGTTGTTGACATGTATGCCCTACTGCGCTCAGCAACGACCTGTCCTCTCACTCTAGCCGAGAAACTGCAGCCTGCTGTCCCACTGCACACGACTGATCCGTCAGTGTATATGACAGTGTCACTCTCCTGCATGTTCTCAGTTATCAGCTGATTTACCTCGTGCTCTGCACTCTCGTTGTTCCGTTCTTTACATTCCTTGCCTAAGGTTATGATGACTCCCTGGTACACTTCAGTGTGGACCCATTCTTCCCCTTTGGCTATCGTCTCAGCTGGAGTGACGTGTCCGATTGTTGTCTCAGTCTGTGCCATTCATGATGACCTTCTCTTGATCATCCCATGATGTCTGAGATACTACTGTGCAGAGGGTGCCGCGTGTCTGCGGTGACACGCATATAGGCTTTGACTTGTGCCAGTTTATGCCTGGATGTCACCGATAACAATCCCAATATGTACTGCATCATCACCATCGGGGTATCTCTAGTGCAGCCCAGAACCATTCGCATACCTTCATTCTGGATGCGTTCCAACCTTTCACACTGTGTTCTTGATAGTGTGAGGATGCCTAGTTTGTAATTGATGACAGACAGCACGACCTGACGAAATAGGATGAACAGAAGGCGTTGTTCCAAGTCGGCAGCAGCAATGTCTTGAGTGCTCCTAACCCTCTCTTACATCTTTGTACGATGTGGTCAACATGGCAATTATAGTAAAGACTGCGATTAGAAGTCACTCCGAGGTATTTCAACCTGTCACACCTGTCAATGGTGCAACCATCAAAAGTGATGCCAGGGAGCTCGGCCTTTACTATGGAATTATTCAAAGAGCACCATATCATGCAGGCCTTGTTCGGATTGACCTTAGAGCTTCAATTAAATTGCTTGCAATCAGGAGATACTAAGGGTTTAAAAATAATGCCAGAACACCCATGATCATCACCAAGTCCTTCAGTCCTGGGACTGATTTTAGGCCCTGAACCCATCATCACCAAGTCATTCAGTCCTGGGACTGGTTTGAGGCCCTGAACCCATCATCACCAAGTCATTCAGTCCTGGGACTGGCTTGAGGACCTGAACCCATCATCACCAAGTCATTCAGTCCTGGGACTGGTTTGAGGCCCTGAACCCATCATCACCAAGTCATTCAGTCCTGGGACTGGCTTGAGGACCTGAACCCATCATCACCAAGTCATTCAGTCCTGGGGCTGGTTTGAGGTCCTGAACCCACCATCACCAAGTAATTCAGTCCTGGGATCCCAGACGCCCTCTCACCAAGTCATTCAGTCCTGGGACTGGCTTGAGGCCCCTGACCTCCTCTCACCAAGTCATTCAGTCCTGGGACTGGCTTGAGGCCCCAGACCCCCTCTCACCAAGTCATTGAGTCCTGGGACTGGCTTGAGACCCCAGACCCCCAATCACCAAGTCATTCAGTCCTGGGACTGGTTTGGGGCCCCAGACCCTCTCTCACCAAGTCATTCAGTCCTGGGACTGGTTTGGGGCCCCGATCCCATCATAACCAAGTCATTCAGTTGTGGAACTGGTTTGGGGCCCCAGACCCCCTCTCACCAAGTCATTCAGTCCTGGGACTGGTTTGGGGCCCCAGACCCCCTCTCACCAAGTCATTCAGTTCTGGGACTGGTTTGCAAGCTCAGGATGCTGTCTTTCCATTTCTGTCTGTGATCTACGGCAATCTTCAGCTCAGCATAATTCTTCACCGTCATGTTTCTGCATGCTTGTGTCACAAAAGTATTTCTTGGTCCGCCTCTTCCTCTCTTTCCTTACATTTTGTCTTTCAGGACTTTCTTCACTGGACCCAAATGAAATAGGTTGTGGCCAGTCGTTGTTTTTGTATCTTTTGTAGCAGCTTTTATTTCCCCTCTGTCCAGTTCACTTTATTCATCTTTCAGTAACACCACATTTCAAAAGCATTCAAGTATTTCTCCTCTCCTTCATTTATTGTACGTGTATGAGAACTGTACACCACCACAGACCAGACATATGTGGTCAAGATTCTTTTCCAAAGTATTATACTAATGCTACCTGATATCCGAGTTCTCTTATTCTCTCTAAATGTCTTCTTTGAAAACACAATTAGTTTTTATTTCTCTCTGACAGGATGCAACTTATTTTATGATTTGACAGAGAAATTTTAAAAAGGATCATTTTAATTATCAGTAATAACAAACTTGTATTTGCTGACGACTGTGCTCTAATCAGCAACTCAGAACTGAACATGCAGGTTGGAATGGACCAGTTCTCTGCCGCATGCAAACATTTTGGCCTGACCATAAATGCCAAAAAAACAGAGGTCATGTTCCAACCAGCACCAGGCATGCCGTACACAAAACCAGAGACTACAGTCAGCGGGCAGACGTTGAATGCCGTAGACAAATTCACATATCTGGGCAGCACGCTGTCGAGATCTGTCAGCCTAGACGATGAGGTGGCAAGCAGAATAGCAAAGGCCAGCACAGCCTTTGGTAGAATGCGCTCGATGGTCTGGGCACTTCGTGGCATCAGCGTCAAGACCAAACTCAAAGTCTACCGTGCAACCATCATTCCAACCCTACTATACGCTTGCGAAAGCTGGACTGTATACTCTGGACATGCAAGGAGGTTAAACCACTTCCACATAGGTTGCCTGAGGCGAATATTCCACATCCAATGGCAAGATCGTGTCATTGACATCGAGGTTCTCTCGAGGGCTAACATGCCCAGCATCCATGCACTGCTAGAAAAAGCACGACTAGGATGGGCCAGACACCTCGTCCGTATGTCAGACGAGCGGCTCCCAAAGAAGCTTCTCTACGGCGAGCTGAGAGAGGGATGGCGCGAGAGAGGGCGCCCAAAGAAACGTTTTAAAGACGGTCTGAAGGACTCACTAAAAAGTTGCCAGATAGTCATCGACACCTAGGAATGTCTTGCGCAAAACAGATCTGACTGGAGAAGCGCAGTCAAATCGGGTGTAGCTGCCGGTGAAGTGAAAGCCCAGAGCAGACGCAAGACGCGGAAATCCAGAGCAGCGGGAACACCATCCCCATTTACAAACCTCGTGTGCCCGATATGTAGCAGATGTTTTCGTGCTGGCATTGGCCTGTTCAGCCACATGCGCACCCACACCCAACAGGGAAATCTGTGACAAGGATGATGTCGGCGGTCCTCATCGACAACGATGGACAGCTATTATTGTACACTCAAGGGATGTGAAACAGTCAGAGGTATCTAGTACAGGTTGGCATCTTTAAAATGCATTATAATATATATCTATGATTGAAACATTTGTAGATGACACAAAGCTACGAAGAGGTGTCTCATCTGATATTTTAAGTTTGGATTTAGATAAAATTCAAGATTAACCTGAGCTAGCAGATGGAGTTTAACTCATCCGCATGGGTAGATCCAATATGGAATATAATAACAGGATGGGAGAGAACAATATTGGGAAGATAGAATAGAAATGGGATCTAGGAGTTTTAATAGATCATACAGGTAAGGTGAGTGAGGAAGACCAGGTAGCAGTAAAGAAGGCAAATGCTATGTTAGATTTGATAAAACAAACATATTAAATAAGGAGCAAGGAAATGATAGTCAAACTGTTTAAAGCATTAGTTAGACGTAGACTGGAGCACTGGTTGACAATGTCAACAAAAGAGAAGAGGTTGAGGTGATTTAATACAGGTTTGTAAGATAATCAAGGGAATGGATAAATTAGACTATTACAAGTTTTTAAAAGAACAAGAACAGCTAGAAATTGTTTACAGAAAAGTCCAGATTAGACATTAAGAAATATTTTTTTGTCAGAGTTGTGAATGACTGGAATGCACTGCCATAGTGGTGCAGGGTCAGTTAATGTATTCAAGAATATATTGGATGCACATATATATTTTTAGATCAAGTGGAGTAGAATAAACTGGTTGCATAGATACTCTGCAGTCTTCTAAGCCAGTATAAAGAAGTTAAGTTTAGTTTCAGCTGTATAACCAAATTAGTAGCTTACCTTTTTGAACAAAGGTGCTGATCATGAAGCAAAATGTGACCAGGGCGAGTGAGTAACACAACAGAAATACAAAGAAGAGACTGGCTTCAGTGTGAACCAAAACTGGGCCTTTAGGCACGATATGGGCACAGAGCAGCAAGGTATAAAGTCCTACAGATGGAACGAGGTAAATCATGAATGTTAGGAACCAAGAGATCCAATGTGCAGCTGGAGTTAGTCCCATCAACTTCATTGATTCCTGTGGACGAGAACAAAATTTTGGTTGGGAATAGCTTATTTAGGTCATTTCATCCAAAGTCATCTCATCATTCACCTCTACACCTCAATATTGAGCATAGGCAACCAATGCAGCAATTTTAAACTCATAATTCACCTTTACACCTCAATATAAAGCTCTTTGTGCTACAATGGAAAGTATATATTTTATCTGCAGCTGGTCCTGTTATAGAGCTTGCATTCAAGCTTTTGCAGTGGCTGGTTATGATAGCAATATGATGAGATTCCCAACACCAAAAACAGCCCTTTTTTATTCACCTTTTGGGAGGTAACAGTGGCCCTATTTTTATAATCTCCAGATATCACTGGAAAAGCATTTAAAAAGCAACTGTTAGTTTAAATACAATTTAAACGGTTTATTAGGGTCAGACACATGGACAAATGGGAAACAGACCATACAGTCTACACAAAAAATTATGCTTATTACCAAGAGAGCAGATGGTGGTATTCAGACTTCATACAGAACACCACAGACTGAGGTACCATTTCACACAGACCACCACAGACTGAGGTACTACTTCACACAGACCCCCATAGACTGAGGTACCATCTTTTCAATTAAATTAAGATAGCTGTTACTAGCAAATGCACTTGTGGTACTGGCAAAATGAACCTTGAACATCTGTTACAAAATTGCTCAACATACAAGGACCAAAGAAAGCATATGAAACAATTGCTAGTGCTATCACTAGACAAACGCTATGGCAGTGTCGACAGCCTCACGATGAATGCTGCTTTCTTTGAACAAATTCAAGTTGACGTCTGCCAGCGTATGAAGAAGAAGAAGAAGAAATACAATTTGAGTAAGTGTTAGATGTGTAAATGGCTGTGATATCTGTAAATATAAGCTCAATGGTTTCACTTTCTTAATGGCATAAATGTAACTGTGCATTCTACTGCAAATGCAGAAAAGCAGTGTGACTTTCAGCAGGTTCTAAACCAAAAAATTACCTCATTGTCAGATGCCTTGGGATCAATCTGCTACACACTTCCCTATAACCGATGCCATCATAAACAATATTGTGTACAGCGTCATGACTCATGTTGAAATCTATGACTAATTCATCAATAGTGAGTCGCCTCTTGCCACGAACTAGCTGGCTGATCATTTGTTTCACTGTGTCATTTGCCACGCTTGATGGTCTGCTGCGCCAATGTTCATCAATCACGTTTTGTCCTCTGTTTTGAAATCTTTTTATCCATTCATACACTCTCCTCTGACTCATTACTAAACTTTCATTCTTCTGGTCACAAATAAAGGAACAATTGTTCGCTGTTCTTCCACGATACAAGCTGGCAGTGGAGCTGCCATGTTGTACCCTATAATGCGCATGCTCAATTGCCACAATCCCTGCATGGAAAATTGATGAAGAGCCCTTATGTGTCCTGAAATAAAAGTTCCAGTTGTTCATGCTATACCATCCACTTTATAATAAAATTGCTATTACTTAATGACTGTCCCTCGTACTGACATATTATCTTTCATCCATTAAGCAGTGGGTCATAGCCACCGTGTGGGATTCCGTGGCAAAGTAGTTAAGCCGTCTGCCTCGTGATCAGGTGGTATGGGTTTGTCTTTGGACACCACCATTTTTTTCACGGGTGCTTGATGCGGAGTCCCCTGCATCTCGTAGTCACCCCCTGGTCGCCTTCTTCTTGACTTCCACTGGGGTCGAGCGGCTCGAGACGAGAGAGTCAGGATAACAAGTAGCGCATTTATTCCGTTATAAAAATAGCGCTATGACGGACGGTGGCCTTTGCCATAGACACCTTTCAGAAATTGTTCCATGAGATGTACACTGACTTTCAGGAAAGGTAACTCTGAAGCAGTTATTAAAGAAGTTCTATGTTTGACCTAATTTTGAAGGAACAATTCACAATCTCATATGTCAATATGTTTTTCAATGTCAGAGGGGGTTCTTTAGAGCAGGGGCTCTAGATTCAAGCCAGCCCGAGGGCCACATGCTTTAAAGTTTATTGGCTCATGAGTCCCACATCAGCAATGCCTGTATTCATATTTGTCTTTTCCTTGTAATTGAAAGTCATTGGGACATCACGTCTCACTGCATTATTAATTGTCCCTTAATGTTCTTTAAGCCATTTTGTTGCATGACAAATAGCAAGTTTCAGCAAAGAATTGTTTCTTTTTTCAAGTTCCAGTGATGATATCAAGTCTCCCCTTGCATCTTATCACAGTGATTCCAAAATTATACTCTGTTAGTACCGGGTACCTCCATTATTTGAAAACAAATCAAGTATTTAAATTCAATCTTCATCTGTGTATTCAATTAAGAATCAAGATGCTGAGTAGTGTATGAGTTGTAGCTGTCAGAGAACCATAACAGAATCAAGATACTGAGTAGTGCATGAGTTGTAGCTGTCAGAGAACCATAACAGAATCAAGATACTGAGCAGTGCATGAGTTGTAGCTGTCAGAGAACCATAACAGAATCAAGATGCTGAGTAGTGTATGAGCTGTAGCGGTCAGAGAACCATAACAGAATCAAGATGCTCAGTAGTGTATGAGCTGTAGCGGTCAGAGAACCATAACAGAATCAAGATGCTGAGTAGTGTATGAGTTGTAGCTGTCAGAGAACCATAACAGAATCAAGATACTGAGCAGTGCATGAGTTGTAGCTGTCAGAGAACCATAACAGAATCAAGATGCTGAGTAGTGTATGAGCTGTAGCGGTCAGAGAACCATAACAGAATCAAGATGCTGAGTAGTGTATGAGTTGTAGCGGTCAGAGAACCATAACAGAATCAAGATGCTGAGTAGTGTATGAGTTGTAGCTGTCAGAGAACCATAACAGAATCAAGATACTGAGTAGTGTATGAGCTGTAGCGGTCAGAGAACCATAACAGAATCAAGATGCTGAGTAGTGTATGAGTTGTAGCGGTCAGAGAACCATAACAGAATCAAGATACTGAGTAATGTATGAGCTGTAGCGGTCAGAGAACCATAACAGAATCAAGATACTGAGTAGTGTATGAGCTGTAGCGGTCAGAGAACCATAACAGAATCAAGATGCTGAGTAGTGTATGAGTTGTAGCGGTCAGAGAACCATAACAGAATCAAGATACTGAGTAGTGTATGAGCTGTAGCTGTCAGAGAACCATAACAGAATCAAGATGCTGAGTAGTGTATGAGTTGTAGCGGTCAGAGAACCATAACAGAATCAAGATACTGAGTAGTGTATGAGCTGTAGCTGTCAGAGAACCCAAAGCTGACTTCTAGTGTCAGGGCCAGTGCCCCAGAACTGCCAAGACCCTTTTGCACCTCCACTTGATGATCCTGAATAACAGGCTGTAACAGGGCACACTGAATTAGGAGAAGGGACTGAAGAGGGAAAGCTAAATTGCCACCCAAAAATGTTGAAGTCAAATGTGTCAGACTGAAAGATGCAGTCCAGCTGTAAACTATGACACAACTCATTTCATTCTCCAAACTACATCCTGCTACTTTTAAAGCCTTTTACAAGACTTGGTAACGAGAGTTTGAAAACAAACAATGAAGAAGAAAAAAGTATACAATTAAATATTTTGCCATGTATTCAAGAAATAATTTTTTTTCTTATTAGGGCTGTTTGTTTGATTATCCACTGTAAAATATATGGTTTTAGTGGGTATGATTAACAGTCAATATAGTCATGATAGAGCAATCAAATCAGCTTGCAAATATACCTTCTTTTTCTTTAAAGAATGTAACAGTATTAAGTTTGCTTCTACACAATCCAGCAGAAGACAGAAGACAAAAACATCAATACTTCCATACCACAATGAAAAGTGTGTGTGTTAAACTATGACACAACTCATTTCATTCTCCAAACTACATCCTGCTACTTTTAAAGCCTTTTACAAGACTTGGTAACGAGAGTTTGAAAACAAACAATGAAGAAGAAAAAAGTATACAATTAAATATTTTGCCATTTATTCAAGAAATAATTTTTTTTCTCATTAGGGCTGTTTGTTTGATTATCCACTGTAAAATATATGGTTTTAGTGGGTATGATTAACAGTCAATATAGTCATGATAGAGCAATCAAATCAGCTAGCAAATATACCTTCTTTTTCTTTAAAGAATGTAACAGTATTAAGTTTGCTTCTACACAATCCAGCAGAAGACAGAAGACAAAAACATCAATACTTCCATACCACAATGAAAAGTGTGTGTGTTAAATGTGGTCATATGTTAAGGAACTGTGGCAATACTTTGATGAAAACCTGTCAAAGTGAATATTAGTTGGATGGAATGACTCTCATGTTTTCTTTATGTTTATTTGGGTGCTCTGGATTTGTATTCTAGAGTATTTTGAGGAAGCCTACTTCAGCCTTGACTGCTGGGTAGTTTGGCTCCTGACTTCTAGTTCACATTCATGCTGTGAGCATTTTCACTTGTTTTAATATCTGGTGTAGTAAACTCAATAGTAAATCAATGTTTACTTTTAAGTTGGACCCTATTTATTTTGATTGTAGACAATGAACTTTATTATAGCAACCCAACGCACTATTGTATCATATCAACTATCTGATTCACATATTGTCTCATGTTATAGCACATACTACAGGTCCTTCATATCTGAACATTATGTGCAAGTTCATTCATATGAACACAGCATACTTCAACAATATTCTCCCAAAATGGAACTATGCATCATTTTCCATGTACAGGACACACTCTCCAAAAAAAAGGCAGACAACATAATTAGACATGCCCTGGATTGGAACCCACGTGGAAAGAGATGAGTTGGAAGGCCAAGGAACACCTGGTTGAGAACAGTCAATGCGGAAATCAGTTCAACTGTGATCTCATGGGCAGGATCAAGTAGACAACACAAAATAGGAACAGACGCAGAGCATCTGTAGCGAGAAAACCAGATGGATAAATGATGATGATGATGATGATTAGGATGATGATGATTATGATGATTAGGATGATGATGATATTGATGATGATGATGATTATGATGATGATGAGGATGATGATTATGATCATGATGATGATGATTATGATGATGATGATTATGATGATGGTTATTATGATGATTATGGTGATGATGATGATGATTAGGATGATGATGATTATGATGATGGTGATTGGGATGATGATGATGATGATATTGATGATGCTGATGATATTGATGATGATGATTAGGATGATGATAATGTTGATTAGGATGATTAGGATGATAATGATGATGATTAGGATGATGATGATGTTGATTATGATGATGATTTTGATTATGATGATTAGGATGATGATGATGATGATGATTTTGATTATGATGATTAGGATGATGATGATGATATTGATTATGATGATGATTAGGATGATGATGATACTCGTTCCTGACAAATCTATACCTGTCAGCACACACAAGTTCAAACACGTAAAACAGTGTAAACATATTTACCTTAAGTTTCCTCTCCTTTTCGTAGACCAAATTCTTGGTGTTGATGATGACACTGAGAATGAAGCTTAGAAGGATAAAAAATGGCAGCTCGGACTGCAAAACTAGTACCATCGGATCATCATGGTAGCTCGGGTAGGCCATTCGGTTTGTATACATTCCAAAATGTGTGGAGTTTGGATCTTGGTTGTTTTTGTCGAGCCAGTATCTTGCTAACGCTTCACCAACTAAGCTTTGCATGAAGAGTACTCCATGATCTTTGTACACTGGTGGAAGATGAAACATTCATTATAACAGCCTATATATAATAATCGTTTTTTAAATGATGCTGCTTTCATCATCTCCTCTTTCTAAAACACTCAATTTAATGTCTGAATTTGTGTCTGGCAGTATGTCTGTCGATCAATAAGTAAGCATTTGAATTCAACCTTAAAAGTGGGATAGAAAGAAGAAAAACCATGCCTTTGTCTTCTAGTTTATTTATATGGTTGCTAAGAATGTCAAGAGTGTCCTGCACGTGTCGTCACTGTGCAGATAAACAACATGATATCATAACTGCAATTAAAAGTTGGTCGCCCCACTATGTGACAGACTACAGAATCGGGTCAGACACACCGAGTGGTGACTCCAAGCCATTTTGGAACTTCCTACTCCACTCATAAGGAAAAAACATGCATCACGGAACTGAACCTTTATTTACCAATACATTTCTATAAGTATCACCCCTTCGCCACTCAAAAAACGGATAATAGAATGCTGCTCCTTTTTGGTGCATGTCAATAGTGGGGTGACCGTCCTTTAACTGTAATTATGATGTTGTGTTATTTGTCGACTCCGTGATGGCAGGTGCAGAACACTCTTGACATCCTTAGCAAACATATTAACTAGCAAAACATATTAGCATGTTACAATTCAAATGCATTTTTTAAAAATTGTTATCCCTCTATACATCTGTGTGTGCATTTGTGTGTGCATGTGTATGTGTGCATGCGCGTATATATACATTTGTGTATGAGTATGTGTGTATATATGTATATGTGTATGTGTTTGTGTGAGCACTAGTGGCCGTGTGTGTGTGTGCGTGCGCATATGTATATATATATATAAACATATATATATATATGTATGGTACATATGAGTACGTGTGCATCTGGATATATGTGTTTCAGTGGTGTATCCTGGTGCCTGATGCAAGATGTGCTACATTATTATAATTTTATGCACTATAAAATCAATATTTCTGAAAGGTTTTTCACACAGCCTATATTCATTGACAATTTATTTCTCAGACGATCTTATAAATTAAAATTGTTCTTCCATAATTCCATCACATAGAAGAAATTTAAATTTAAAATGTATGTAATACATTTCACAACACTATATACACTACGTGGCATCAGTACTGACATTTGGCAGTGAATCATGAACAATCAGCAAGCAGGTGCATAGCTCTTTGGAAGCAAAGGAGACGTGGTTTTACAGAAGAGATATGCGGATCCCATGGACCGCAAGTAAGACTAATGATACAGTACTCAAACAGGCACAAACACACTCATTGCAAATATCAGAACAAGACAGTCATCCTTTTTCGGGCATGTTTTGAAAAGAGCCGGTTTGGAGCATGTTGTTACAACTGGAAAGATAGCAGGAAAAAGAAACAGAGGAAGGAAAAAATGGGTAACTCGATCTGTGGTTAAGTGTAGAAAAGCTCAGAATAAAGCTTGGAAAAAATATGTAGATGATGGAAAGTCTAATGAAACATATTTAAAATATTTGAAAATACAACAAAATCTTATAAAGTAAATAGATCTGCAAAGAATGACTTTGAAAGAAAACTTGCTGAAAATATCAAATCTGATAGCAAGAGTTGTTTTTCCTATGTTAGACAAAAACAGAGAACAAAAGCCACTGTAGGCCCACTCCAAGATACAACGGGAAAAATAATAAGAGAACATTTTTAAGCTGCAAATCTACTTAATCATTACTTCAACTCAGTCTTCACTCCAAGATCCCAGAACCCTTAGGTATCTTCCAAAGGGACATGTACACAGAGGGATTATACTCAATCTACATTACTGAGGAAATGGTTTATTTTTAAATTTGAATGTTTGAAAGTGGATAAAAGTCATGGTTATGATGGTATTCATCGAAATTTGCTATTTGATCTCAGATACGTACAGGCACAACCATTGTATATATTTTATTCTCAAACTATTGAGAAGGGAATTATTCCTAGGGATTGGAAAGATCCAGGCGTGATCCCCTTGTTCAAAATAAGGGCAAGATATCAGATCCAGGCAATTACGACCAGTGAGTTTGACAAGCATACTCGGCAAAATTTGAGTCCATTATTTAGGACAGTATAGTACTGCACTTGGACAAGTTTAATTTAATCAAAAATAGTCAGCTTTGAGTTTACTAAAAGAAGATCGTGTTTAACGAATCTATTAGATTTCTTAAAAGAGGTTACCAAAATGTTGGATGTTCAAGAACCATTGGATGTTATTTATCTAGATTTTGCAAAGGCCTTTGACAGAGTATCTTATTGGAGATTGCTTCGGAAATTGAAATCGCATGGTATAGGTGGAGGAGTTGCCAATTAGATAGAAAATTGGTTAATAGGCAGAAGGCAGAGAGTAAGAATAAATAAGGAGTACTCTGATTGGTCTGATGTTATAAGTGGAGTGCCTCACGGATCGGTATTGGGATCAATTTTGTTCTTGATATATATAAATGATTTGGATAATGATATCGCATCCATGATTGCAAAACTTGTGGATGACACACAATTATGCAGCAGGGTCTCTTCTCCAGCAGAGGTGGATCTATTGAGATCAGATTTAGCTACTATTCATAAATGGTCTGTGATCTGGCAGATGGAGTTTAATGTAGACAAATGTACTGTCATTCACATGGAAAGATAAAATATGAAACATAATTTCATGATAGGAATGAAGAATATTATAAAGATAGAAAATGAAAGGGTCTCAGGTGTTATAATAGATCATATGTATAAGGTGCGAGAGCAAGTCCTGGTGGCTGTGAAAAACGCTAATGTAATGCTGGGTATGATTAAAAGAAACATTACACATTGAAGCAAGGAAGTGATAGTCAAACTATATAAATCATTGATGAGACGTAAATTGGAGTACTTTATTCAGATGTGGAGTCCTTATCACATAGTGGATATAGACATGATAGAAAGGATACAAAGAAGAGCTACAAAAATTATCGTGGGATTTCAGAATTAGAGTTATGAGGAGAGACTTAGAAAAACTGGGCTACAATTTCTAGAAAAGAGAAGAATGTAAGGTGACTAAATACAGATTTATAAATGGATCAATGGAAAGGATAAATTAGACTATAACAAGTTTTTCAAAGTTCAACCGACTACAAAAACTAGAGGGCATAGCTTCAAATTATGTAAAAGACAAGTCCAGATTGGATATTAGGAAACTTTTTTTTCAGTCAGAGAGTGGTAAATGCTTGGAATGCATTGCCACAGGATGTAGTGGAGGCAGGGTCAGTTAATGCATTCTAGAATAGAATGGATGATCACAGTCATTTTTAAAGTTGAATAAACTGGTTGTGGACAAACTCTGTAGAGTCTTCTAAACCAGTATAATGAAGTTAGGTTAAGTTAAGTTAAGTTAAGAAGGCAGAGAGAGAAGATGCTGGACAGCCACGAGAGCATTGCACAAGCGACAATCAACAACAGAGTTGATAAATGACACGCGTGATAGAAGCAGTCAGAGGTCCATGACCAACAATGCCAACAGGCAGGGCACCTGATGATGATGATATACACAAATCTCCGCAATAGTAAATAAGCTTTTCTGTACACTTCTGTAACTATAAACTTCTTTTTAAATGCTGACATTAAACCGTGCTGGCATTCAAGCCAACCCTTTCTCATCCATATCTAGCATAAGATTGTGTGATTTTTTTCTAGTTGCACTACAGAAAAGGTTTAGTACTCATGTCCTGCTTCTTCTTCTCTCCACTTCAACGCTGATTAACATAATCAGTCAAGAGTCATTAGCCTAGTGGCGTCTTATAGGTCGCAATAAAATGTATCTCCTAAATCTAAATACTCTCATAAAATTAAATTTAGAAGTTTCATTTGGCCGTGCAGCACACACCTAGCACAAATTGAATATATGCCACTAATGTATTTGTGAGCATGCTTGTGTAAGTGTATGTATTTATGTGTAAGTGTGTACATTTATGTATGTATTTGCTTGTATACTCACAGAATGAGTCACTCGTAGGACCACCAGACTGAAAGAAAGGGTATGTCAAGTCAGTCCTCCACTTGACGTCACCAGTATATGGCCGCACTGTGAACATTATGTTTTGAGGCAGGGGGCTGTCCATTGCAGATCCATTTCCGAAAACAATAATGTGGTGCATTTTATCAGAGTTGGACTTAAAATTCTCAATGGCGGCAGACTGGGATGCAAATCCCTGTTTTGTAACTGAAAAATACATATTGATTTTTTTATTCAATCAATCAATCATTCATTCAACCAATCAATCAATCATTCATTAAACCAATCAATCAATCAGAGCCTATCACTCCTCTCGGTACATAGACAATTGACAACATCTTACCAGCATACAGTTTTGGGCTACCTTTTTATCTGTCTGCCTTTCTCCAGCCGTAATCATTGAATCTTAGTTCCTTCTGCCTTTCTCCAGCCGTAATCATTGAATCTTAGTTCCTTCTGCCTTTCTCCAGCCGTAATCATTGAATCTTAGTTCCTTCTGCCTTTCTCCAGCCGTAATCATTGAATCTTAGTTTCTTCTGCCTTTCTCCAGCCGTAATCATTGAATCTTAGTTCCTTCTGCCTTTCTCCAGCCGTAATCTTTGAATCTTAGTTCCTTCTGCCTTTCTCCAGCCGTAATCATTGAATCTTAGTTCCTTCTGCCTTTCTCCAGCCTTAATCATTGAATCTTAGTTCCTTCTGCCTTTCTCCAGCCGTAATCATTGAATCTTAGTTCCTTCTGCCTTTCTCCAGCCGTAATCATTGAATCTTAGTTCCTTCTGCCTTTCTCCAGCCGTAATCATTGAATCTTAGTTCCTTCTGCCTTTCTCCAGCCGTAATCATTGAATCTTAGTTCCTTCTGCCTTTCTCCAGCCGTAATCATTGAATCTTAGTTCCTTCTGCCTTTCTCCAGCCGTAATCATTGAATCTTAGTTCCTTCTGCCTTTCTCCAGCCGTAATCATTGAATCTTAGTTCCTTCTGCCTTTCTCCAGCCGTAATCATTGAATCTTAGTTCCTTCTTACATTCTCTTCGCTTTTTATTTTTTGGTCTACCTCTCTCCTTTCCCTCGATGATTTCATGTAAAAGCCTGCCTGGCTATTTTAGACGATACAGTCCATAGCCCCATTTCTTTGCTTAATTTCTTGCTCCACTGGTTTTTATTTGTTCCTTCCCCATAGGACAACATTCCTGACCTGGCCTGCCACTTTATGTCCATTATCCTTCATAGAATCTATTAATGAAGGACTAGTGTATTTGTAGTATGGCCTTAGTGGTTTTCCGTGTCTTCGCTTCATACAGCAGCACCGGTTTGACACTGGAGTTGAATAATCTAACTTTGGTGTGAATCTTGTTTTCCCTGGTCCTCCGTGTTGTTTAGTGTCAGAAATGTCGTTCTTGTCTTTCAAATTCTGGTCCTTATATGTGCATGTATGTTTGACCTATTCGACAGAATCTATTTATTTATTTGTAGAACATATGGGTGTAACTGTCACTCACCCCAGATTTGTGTTTTTGTCCAACATCTTCGGTTCTGTCCACGAGACTCACGTTGTTCGTATATCCTTATTTGTCTGGTGTTCTTTGACTTCAGATTCCTTTCTTGCCTGTTGAGCTTCTATTGTTAGGTGTTATGCTGTGTTTTATTTGTTTATACTTTCTTTTTTCATTTGCTGCATGTTTATTGGCTTTCGTGAGTCAAAGATTGGATTTAGTTACCTGCAATGTTTCAAAGCTATCCAGTAGGACATATTTGTCTATGTTGTTTAACAACTGAATCGTATCTGTCACGTGACTGCTGCATAAACAGGGACGAACTAGTTGCAGTCAACTAGGTTTTTGTTAATTCTAGTGTTCTACCTCCATCCATGTCAATGTTAATGACCAAATAAATAAAATGATCCACGTAGTCAACGATCTTGTCAATATCTTTATGGGATTTTGTGGGTCCATTAGTGTCTCTAATTTCTTTTCTTTTTTTTTTAAACATTTGTGACCTGTTTTTGTGTGTCTTTCAATGGCAAGTCTTTCTATCTTTCCCTGTCTTGACATTTGTGCTAATTGACACTTAGATTAAGTGCAGAATCAACTTCTTCCAGCTGTAAATCAAATCTCCCATGTATTGATAGTTTCCTATTCAATCATGCCTCTGCAAGACCCAAGCAGCATTCAATAATTGTCTAATCTTCATGAGAACTGTTTTTACAGCTGTGAGTATGGTTTTCACAATTCACAGCTCGGTAAGGTCTATACGTTGGTTGTTATAAGGGTTTTCTGACTGGCATTATCTCTCTTTCATCATGTGGCATCTAGGGCCTCAGGTGTCATTAGATGTCATGGATTGATCATGATTGATCAGGTGTCAGGATTGATCAGGTGTCAGGATTGATCAGGTGTCATAATTCAGCAGGTGTCAGGATTGATCAGATTTTAGGATTCATCAGGTGCCAGGATTGATCAGGTGTCAGCAGGTGTCAGGATTGATCAGGTGTCAGGATTGATCATGTTTTAGAATTCAGCTGGTGTCAGGATTCATCAGGTGTCATGATTGATCAGGTGTCAGGATTGATCAGGTGCCAGGCTGGTAGGTCTACTGTTGTGTGTTCTTGTTTCAGCTTCTGTTTCACCTTTATCTATCTGGGTTTGGTTTGTTAGCCCTGGCCCACTAACTAACCTGGACAATCAAACTTGGACTGAAGGTTTAGCATGATAGGACAATCCGAAAGCAGAAAAAGAAGAACAGTGTCCACAGTCCAACATATAAATACCAAAGTCCAAATGCCCACTGGGGTATGGCGTTCCATTCTGCAATGAGTACCCTCTCCAAATCATTCACATTGTTGATATCATGCTGGCGGACTTTTCTGTTCAGTTTATTCCGCATGTGTTAAATCAGGTTCATGACAGGAGAGATTGCAGACCATTCGAGTACAAGAAAAGGTTGGTGGTTAAATACATTCCTGGTACTTGGTAGGGTTAGCTGTGTCAGTGTGTGAGGCCTAGCGTTATCGTGCTGAAATATTTCCAGATCTAGAAGCTTCTGGAAGAAAGGCACTACGACAGATTAACGTAGAGATCAGCGGTGACGTTAACTCTCAGAAGTTAAAGGGAGAACACTGGTCATTAGACAATCCACCACACCCATGCACACTTCCTCTTCCATGTGTCAAATATGTCAAGCTGGACTACACAGACAGCAGCATAACTTTCTCCGGAACGATGCCTGGTTCGATTTCTCCTATCAGCAAAGGAGAAATTAAACCGGCTTTCATCAGAGAACATCGCTGATCGCTATAACCCTCTCCCCCACCATTAAAGACGAATATTGTGTAGGACCCAAACCAGTCTATTGGTCCGGTGACGTCTAAGTAAGGATACATCCATTGTTTGAACGTCTGCTTTGCAAACCAGCGGCGCGAAGTTTCCGTCGCAGAGTTTCCGGTGGCAAGTCTCACAGTGCCAGGTACATGATCTGCTTGTCTGAGTTTCCGTTTGGAAGCGGTTGAGCAGATGTATCAAAAGAAATTGACGATCTTGAACTGTGTTGTTGTATGAGGTTGACCAAGTCTGGGGCAGTCATTGGTGGTATCTGTCACCCGAAACGACTGGTTCAGCCCTACTATAGTGGACTGGTCACAATTAATATGTCTGGGAACTTCTCTGGTTCCCATTCTAGTCCTGAGCAAACCAACAGTTTGTAGTAGCGACACTCGATGCATGACAAAAAACAGTAACAGACTATCTTTAGATACAAGCAGATTATGGCCTTTTACTTGCTGGAATTTGACTAAAACGTGTGACAAATTTCAACAGGATTCGACTTTTCATAAAGTCAGAATAGATTAAGTTGTTGTTTTGTACGTGAAAAAGGAAGTAATCATTACATGCACGTGAGAATGGGTCATCGCTGTCTTCATCGCTTGGACATTAGGGAGGGGAAAAGGGGGGGGGGGTGGCTGATGGGGTTATGTAAGTAGTTCACTCTCAGTGTTAATGATAATTAGCATTAAATAAATTGATGCGTTTTAAATGGCTGCTAATTTAGAATACCAAATGTCCACCGTCCAGCTTATGAAAATCAAATATGCACTTTTTTTGTCTTATCTTGTTGTCTTGTCTTTTCCACTTGTGCCGTGTAGAGGCGTCGGGAGTCGTAGTTTTCTGTCCAGGGTCAGACGGGTTGCTGAAATAGTCGTCATCACATGACTATTTAATATATCCGCAATATTTCCTATCCATCTAGTTTTCGGCCGTCCACGGTTGCCGTGCGCTATATGCATACTGGGCTAGTTGGTCAGGTCGCATTCTCATTAGGTGACCGAACGACTTGATTCTCTCCTCAGTGCAGGGCCTTACTTCAAACCATGTTTCGCAACTCTCCATTGCTCATTGTCTCTCCTAGTTACGTTCATAGTTTTCTTTCGGAGGCATCTCATATCACACATCGTGTTTTTGCTCTCTAGAGATTTTGTTAGTCCACGTTTGGCGCTGGTAACAGAGAGTTGACATGAATATACTGGGATCAGCATTCGTTTTGTAGACATGTTTATGTTAGGGTGTTTCAATAATACGAACAGCTGGTATGTAATTGCATTTGCTTTTTGGCACCAGATCTCAATTTCTCTATCTAAACACTGTCCAGTTTATACATCATCTTTAATGTTAGTCACAATTAATTATAACTATCAGTCTCCTTAACCCTTTACACCCTAAGCCTTAAAATAGGAAATACATATTCATAAGCGCAGGGAGATACTTCGTTGCCTTATTAATATACCATATATTACTTATGCGATGTAAATGATATCCCAGCACAGAACAAGCAATGAACAGTTGCATTGAACATTGTAGTAGTGTTTCCGGTTTCCAAAGAACATACAATGGGCAGGTTAGGGTGTAAAGGGTTAATGATGATGATAAGGATAAGTTTGATGACTCGTGTATAATGACGTAATATAGGCACAAAATAACGAAATGGTGAAGTGTTGAATTATGAGAGCATTTCTGTGAACAGTAATGGTTGTGAGTTCAATGTCTTATTGAGAGGTTAGTCTAGAGCGACATGTTGTTGTAATGTTGTTTATATCTTTGATCACACCTGTCATAACATGACATCACATACTCTAGTCATCCATCATTACATGCATGACAAACTGATCACACCTGTCATAACATGACATCACATACTCTAGTCATCCATCATTACATGCATGACAAACTGATCACACCTGTCATAACATGACATCACATACTCCAGTCATCCATCATTACATGCATGACAAACTGATCACACCTGTCATAACATGACATCACATACTCTAGTCATCCATCATTACATGCATGACAAACTGATCACACCTGTCATAACATGACATCACATACTCCAGTCATCCATCATTACATGCATGACAAACTGATCACACCTGTCATAACATGACATCACATACTCTAGTCATCCATCATTACATACATGACAAACTGATCACACCTGTCATAACATGACATCACATACTCTAGTCATCCATCATTACATGCATGACAAACTGATCACACGTGTCATAACATGACATCACATACTCCAGTAATCCATCATTACATGCATGACAAACTGATCACACCTGTCATAACATGACATCACATACTCTAGTCATCCATCATTACATGCATGACAAACTGATCACACCTGTCATAACATGACATCACATACTCTAGTCATCCATCATTACATGCATGACAAACTGATCACACCTGTCATAACATGACATCACATACTCTAGTCATCCATCATTACATGCATGACAAACTGATCACACCTGTCATAACATGACATCACATACTCTAGTCATCCATCATTACATGCATGACAAACTGATCACACCTGTCATAACATGACATCACATACTCTAGTCATAAATCATTACATGCATGACAAACTGATCACACCTGTCATAACATGACATCACATACTCTAGTTATCCATCATTACATGCATGACAAACTGATCACACCTGTCATAACATGACATCACATACTCTAGTCATCCATCATTACATGCATGACAAACTGATCACACCTGTCATAACATGACATCACATACTCTAGTCATCCATCATTACATGCATGACAAACTGATCACACTTGTCATAACATGACATCACATACTCTAGTCATCCATCATTACATGCATGACAAACTGATCACACCTGTCATAACATGACATCACATACTCTAGTCATCCATCATTACATGCATGACAAACTGATCACACCTGTCATAACATGACATCACATACTCTTTTCTCTGCTCATTATTTGATATAAGGTGTACTACTTTCAATACATAATATCACAAGTTCCAGCACATTCCTTACATGACATTCCATGTTCCAGCACCCTCATTACATAAAAAACTCCAGTGCTATCCATACACCACATAACTAACTCCAGTACCATCCCAACACGACACAACAAACTTTAGCACCATCCTTACATGACATCAAAACCTCCCGTACCATTATTACATTGCATTATAACCTCCCGTACCATCCCTACACGACACAACAAACTTCAGCACCATCCTTACATGACATCATAACCTCCCGTACCATCCGTACTTAACATCATAATCTCCCATACCATTCCTGCTTGAGATTATAACCTTCCGTACCATCCCTACATGACATGATAACCTCCCGTACCATCCCTACACAACACAACAAACTTCAGCACCATCCTTACATGACATCATAACCTCCCGTACCATCCGCACTTAACATCATAATCTCCCATACCATTCCTGCTTGAGATTATAACCTTCCGTACCATCCCTACATGACATGATAACCTCCCGTACCATCCCTACACGACACAACAAACTTCAGCACCATCCTTACATGACATCATAACCTCCCGTA
This sequence comes from Ariolimax columbianus, assembly GCA_036924085.1. Classification (NCBI taxonomy): domain Eukaryota; kingdom Metazoa; phylum Mollusca; class Gastropoda; order Stylommatophora; family Arionidae; genus Ariolimax; species Ariolimax columbianus. The sequence goes on from JAVGWX010000022.1 coordinate 48,448,465, forward strand.
CCATCCCTACTTAACATCATAATCTCCCATACCATTCCTACTTGACATTATAACCTTCCGTACCATCCCTACATGACATGATAACCTCCCGTACCATCCCAACATGACATCATAATCTCCCATACAGTTCCTACATGATTTCATAACCTTCCATACCATCCCTACATGACATCATAACCTCCCGTACCATCCCTACATGACATCATAACCTTCCGTACCATCCCTACATGACATTATAACCTTCCGTACCATCCCTACATGACATCATAACCTTCCGTACCATCCCTACATGACATCATAACCTTCCGTACCATCCCTACATGACATCATAACCTTCCGTACCATCCCTACATGACATCATAACCTTCCGTGCCATCCCTACATGACATCATAACCTTCCGTACCATCCCTACATGACATCAGAAGCTCACGTACTATCCCTACATGACATCATAACCTTCCGTTACATCCCTACACAACATCACACGAGCCTTCCATTTCTAGCATACTGATACTGATAACGACAATATAGCATCATCCAATGTTTATGATTCACAAGGTAAACACGACACACCCATTTACTTACAGTTTTGGTGTGTGCCTGTCCTGTTTATGAGCAGTTGGACAACTGTTTCCATTACACGTGCAGTGTCGAGTGTGTTTGGGGCGTACCCAATTATTGCATTTGAAGGAAAATCTGTGTAGTTTAAAATTATGCTCTCTCTTGGGTAGTATGTGGGATCATAGTGGTCTTTCGACTCAATTCTGGAACGCAGGACCAGAAGGAGAAGTGCTAATACGGTTGGAAGGATCACCTCGAATACTGACACACAAATTCTACGTTTCTGCAGAAGCCAGTTCTTCCACAACAGTAGCAGTATCTGACTACCGAGCCCCATGATGGGCACCAGAAATCAAGAGACAGGTGATCAGGCAGCGGTTTGTTAGATTATTTTAATGCAGGTCCTCCATCTTTCTTGAAAAGTACTGTTGTTCTGAAAACTTGAAAATGTCACGTTTGTGGGCTTTGCCACGTTCAGAGTATTGTTTGCACACAGTGAGACGTTGATTAGACTTGACTCAAATATCTCTGGAATAAATGCAACAAAATGTACAAATGTACACAGTATAAAGATGTGTAATATTAATATATGTACAACGTAGTGTACATAAATGTTATAATAATAACACGTGCAACGCTGTGTACATAAAGTTAATAATAATAACATATGTACAACCCAGTGTACAGAAATGTAATAATAACACTCATCCACAACATAAAAAGATGTATTAACAATACATTCAAACAAAATACAAAGATGTAATAATATGTGTAGACGGTGTAAAGAGACGAAAAAGTAGCATTTGCATACACTGCCTTTTACCGCATGCGTAATACCGACATCCGCGACCAAACACAGCACCGGGATGTCGCCGACTCTACGTCCGAAAGTTCAGATGTGGTCCAGACTGTGGTCCGCATGACTGACGATAGATGGGCCGACCATGTGGTACACATGACTGAAGATAGATGGGCCGACCATGTGGTCCGCATGACTGATGATAGATGGGCCGACCATGTGGTCTGCATGACTGATGATAGATGGACGAGGACGGTGTCTTTCTAGTGGCCATTCACCTTCAGCGAGATCGGAGAGATGATCTGCATCACGTCTTTGGACCATCGTGGTACTCCGGGGCGAAAGACAGACACAGATTTAAGTAGCTTTTGGCTACCTGGCATCAGGCAACCGTAAATACCAGGAATCAAGTATTCAAATAAGTAAATAAAAACACAGTTTAAAGAAGAGAACTTCACGTCTGTAGTGTTATTTAAGTAATCTCAAATTAGTTCTGGATATATAGTCAAGAAACAAACTGTCATATCTTGCCAATGTTAGTATTCCAAAGAGCATCTTCAGCCGTGCCAAATTATGCAGTCAAACTGGGCTAGTTGGTGAGATGTTGCTGTACCAGCGTGGATAAGATTGTGGTTCGTGAGAAATGTTAGGGAGTGTCGTTATTTTGTGTCAGAAAAACTAACTTGCACAGCGGAATGATATTAATTTATGTACATGTAAAGTAGACACAGTAGTAACCATAAGATAATGACAGAACAGCATAATTGTCAAGATGGTGTTGTTTTGACTATTTAAAGTTGAACTAAACGAAAACTAAACAGATAAAACAAGATAGAAAAAAGAACCAGGTGCCGGATTTTCAGAAAGTAAAAGCTAGCAGGCACGTATTGGGGTGCAGAAAAGAAAATCACGAAAAGACTATACACAGAAAGTAAAAGCTAGCAGGCACGTATTTGGGGTGCAGAAAAGAAAATCACGAAAAGACTATACACAGAAAGAGCCAAATCAGAACTGGAGTTTAACACTGTCATTCGCTACTGGTAAGTACACAAGCAATTTCAGAGCAGAGGCAGAGGCACTGAGGGCGGCAGTGGAAGAAATGGTGACACACAGTGAAAATGAGAGCCATATAGTCTTGCTGACAGATGCTCTCGAAGTAGTCACAGCGCTAAAAAGCCAGAAGAACACTGAGCTTAATGACTTAAGAGCAGCACTCTGCAAACTGTGCCAGCAGTCCGCACCAAAAAGGGTGGTGGTGCAGTGGGTTCCGTCACACTGCAACATCCTAGGCAACGAGGAGGCAAACAGACTGGCAAAAGAAGGTGCAAGGCTACCACAAACAGATACCAGCATGACGTACGAAGAGTCAAAACGGCTTATCAAAGCCAGATACATGTCCAAATAGGAAACCGAACATACTGGTTACACCAAAAACGATGCCTATTACCAGTTGAACCGAAGAGAGCAGGTCGTTGTCTTCAGACTTCGCACTGGCCACAACAGACTGAGGTACCACCTATTCAACAAACTGAAGATAGGGTGTACCGACGAATGCCCGTGCGATACTGGTAAAATGACCACTGAACATCTGCTGCAGAACTGCCCGACATACAAGGATCAGAGAGAGCAGATGTGGCCATTGCCAGTGGAACTGCAATACAAGCTGTATGGTAGTGGCGAGAGTCTCAGGATGACCGCCGCTTTTTTCGAGAAAATAATGGTTACTGTCTGACTGTGTACGCAGAAGAAGAAGAAGAAGAACTGGAGTTTGACATGCCAGCTAGGGCCACTGCAACGAGAACACGCGTTTGTCAAATAAATAGTCCAAAACAGAGCCACACACATCCTCACCGCAGTTATGTAGTACACGCCCATAAAGACACTAAAAACAATGACGCATAGGAAATATGGTGTTAGGCTCATATTATTTTGTAACCCACGGCATGATATGGTACCCTTAGAATAATTCCATAGTAAAGGCCGAGCTCCTGGGCATCACTTTTGATGGTTCCACCATTGACAGGTTGAAATACCTCGGAGTGACTTTTGATCGCAGTCTTTCCTATAATTGCCACGTTGACCACATCGTACAAAGATGTAAGAGAGGGGTAGGAGCACCCAAGACCATGGCTGCTGCCGACTTGGAACAACGCCTCCTGTTCATCCTATTTCGTCAGGTCGTGTTGTCTGTCATCGATTACGGACTAGGCATCCACTATCAAGAACACAGTGTGAAAGGTTGGACCGCATCCAGAATGAAAGTATGCGACTGGTTCGGGGCTGCACTAGAGATAGCCCGATTGTGATGGTGCGGTAAATGTTAGGATTGTTATCGGTCACATCAAGGCATAAACTGGCACAAGTCAAGCCCTATTTACGTGTCACCACAGACACGCTACACCCTCTGCACAGTAGTTTCCCACGGGATCAAGAATCAAGAGAGAGTCGTCATGGATGGCACAGGCTGAGACAACAATCGGACATGTTACCCCAGCTAAGACGATAGCCAAAGGGGAAGAATGGGTCCACACCAGTGATAGAATGAGTACAGAGAGTCATCATAACCTTAGGCAAGGAATACAGAGAACGGAGCAACGGTAGAGCAGAGCACGAGGTAAATCAGCTGATTACTGAGAACACCCAGGAGAGTGACGCTGTCATTTACACCGACGGATCATATATGTATGCCCGGAGTGCAGTGCCGTCGATTCTTAGAAACAGAAACAGAAACCCACGGCACTTAGTTTCGGCGAGGAGTTACTTTGAAATGTGTGCTAAAATGTATTTTTTGTGTAATGTGTCATGTAAAAACTTTCAAAAGTGTCCAAGAACAAAGATAAGAGGAAATATCTTAAACGTAATTATTATTTATTATATCATTTATGTTTACTACACAACTATTCACTCCCCCTCAAAGCCATTGCAAGCAAAAGCCTCTTACACAAGCTGAACAGAGTACAAAACCACGTTCTGCGGTTTATAAGTGGTGCCATGAAAATAACGCCGACAGATGCATGTGAAATTAACTCTAACATCGAACCTCTAAACCTAAGACCAGTACGCTCTGTGGTGGAAATGCGTGAAAGATACTTAAGAATGGACACTACGGCGGAGAATAGGAAAATGGTAGAAAATTGGCACCAAAAGCATAGAATCAAAAATACATCTTTTCTAAAAAAAAAGGCACAATACAATATCGATAAACACCACCAACCAGAGGGTAGAAGGAATATGGCGGTCATCAATGATGAACCACATTGCACAGTAAGAACTGTACTCTCCGACCCCTCTGTCGACAGGAACACCCTCCATCTTTGCTGAAAACTATCGCTATGGAAACTATTCACTCATATCCACAAAACATCCAAGTATACACAGATGGATCTGCCACCGGGGCTTCCACCAACGTTGGATATGACGCTGTAATCAAATACTATAGCCTGCACCAAGAAGACCACCCCTACATCTATAGCCTGCACCAAGAAGACCACCCCTACATCTATAGCCTGCACCAAGAAGACCACCCCTATATCTATAGCCTGCACCAAGAAGACCACCCCTACATCTATAGCCTGCACCAAGAAGACCACCCCTACATCTATGGCCTGCACCAAGAAGACCACCCCTACATCTATGGCCCTTGTGGAGAGACCTGTTCCAATTATCAAGCAGAAATAATGGCAATAGAAAAAGCTTTGTGCCGAATAATCTCTGATTTTGAAAGCGGCACTATACAGCTTGAGGAGATCGTTGTTTTCTCAGTCTGCGCTCCAAGCCTCGGAAAACAGAATGTCTTCAGATATCTACAAATTTATTGACCAATTGTCCTCCTTTTGTGGAGAGGAAGTAGTGCTCCAGTGGGTACCTGGCCATGTCGGAGTCCCAGGAAATGAGAAGGCTGATAAGATGGCCAGAAGCGGTACCCAGCCACTAAATAGTATCACACTACAAACTTGCAAGCAAATCCTGAAAAATGACTATAGACAGGAGTGGCTTGATCAGTGGGCCACATCCCAGACAGGCCGAGAATATTAAAAAAACCAAGCAAAACCAGATTCCCAGGACCCAGCCACGAAACTAAAACGAAAAGACCAGAGTTTGATCTTCAAGCTGAGAACAGGCCATGCCCATCTCAACAAACATCTGAATAGATTAGATCCACTACGTGAACCAAACTGCAGATTCTGCCATGACCACGAGGAGTCAGTCGAGCACCTCCTGACTTTGTGCCCAAGGCTGGCTGATCTGCGGAACCTGCTGTTACCACCACACCCCACCATACTCAACACGCTTTACACATCACTACAACAATTGAGAAGGACATGTTCGGGAGGCATTGGGCTGTCAAGAGTTGCCAACTCACAGCTAAAGGGATTTTATTATTATCATTATCATGTTCACTTCAAAAGATATGTAATTCGTCCAATCGCTAAGGTGTTTACACAAATAAATACACAAATAAATAGTATACCTAGGGTCTTTAATGGGCAGTATCTCCAAATATCAAGTTGGTTCTACGATGATGACTTGTCGGGTTGTGTAGTGATATTTGCAAAATGAGCGTTTTTTCGCCTCAACGCTGAATATGGTATTCAATTAATTGTTCATAATCTATGGTATTTACCAATCCGCAGGCAAACGTCAGCCACGCATTCAGATTTCACCTTTTATTCATAAATAGTTAAGCACGGAGACCGTATAAATAGCTATTATTTTACTGCTGAATACACCACGCACATCTACACATGTTTTGCCAGTTGAATAATTATATGTTCGATTACAAATAGTTAGGGCGATGATAAAGCTGGGACATTCTGTCATTCTATCAGTCAGTAATGTGGACTCATTCTATCAGTCAGTAGTGTGGACTCATTCTATCAGTCTGTAGTGTGGACTCATTCTATCAGTCAGTAGTGTGGACTCATTCTATCAGTCAGTAGTGTGGACTCATTCTATCAGTCAGTAGTGTGGACTCATTCTATCAGTCAGTAGTGTGGACTCATTCTATCAGTCAGTAGTGTGGACTCATTCTAACAGTCAGTAATGTGGACTCATTCTATCAGTCAGTAGTGTGGACTCATTCTATCAGTCAGTAGTGTGGACTCATTCTATCAGTCAGTAGTGTGGACTCATTCTATCAGTCAGTAGTGTGGACTCATTCTATCAGTCAGTAGTGTGGACTCATTCTATCAGCCAGTAGTATGGACTCATTCTATCAGTCAGTAGTGTGGACTCATTCTATCAGTCAGTAGTGTGGACTCATTCTATCAGTCAGTAGTGTGGACTCATTCTATCAGTCAGTAGTGTGGACTCATTCTATCAGTCAGTAGTGTGGACTCATTCTATCAGTCAGTAGTGTGGACTCATTCTATCGGTCAGTAGTGTGGACTTATTCTATCAGTCAGTAGTGTGGACTCATTCTATCAGTCAGTAGTGTGGACTCATTCTATCAGTCAGTAGTGTGGACTCATTCTATCAGTCAGTAGTGTGGACTCATTCTATCAGTCAGTAGTGTGGACTCATTCTATCAGTCAGTAGTTTGGACTCATTCTATCAGTCAGTAGTGTGGACTCATTCTATCAGTCAGTAGTGTGGACTCATTCTATCAGTCAGTAGTGTGAACTCATTCTATCAGTCAGTAATGTGGACTCATTCTATCAGTAAGTAGTGTGGACTCATTCTATCAGTCAGTAGTGTGGACTCATTCTATCAGTAAGTAGTGTGGACTCATTCTATCAGTCAGTAGTGTGGACTCATTCTATCAGTCAGTAGTGTGGACTCATTCTATCAGTAAGTAGTGTGGACTCATTCTATCAGTCAGTAGTGTGGACTCATTCTATCAGTCAGTAGTGTGGACTCATTCTATCAGTCAGTAGTGTGGACTCATTCTATCAGTCAGTAGTGTGGACTCATTCTATCAGTCAGAAGTGTGGACTCATTCTATCAGTCAGTAGTGTGGACTCATTCTATCAGTCAAGTAAAGTGGACTCATTCTATCAGTCAGTAATGTGGACTCATTCTATCAGTCAGTAATGTGGACTCATTCTAACAGTCAGTAATGTGGACTCATTCTATCAGTCAGTAGTGTGGACTCATTCTATCAGTCAGTAATGTGGACTCATTCTATCAGTCAGTAATGTGGACTCATTCTATCAGTCAGTAATGTGGACTCATTCTATCAGTCAGTAGTGTGGACTCATTCTATCAGTCAGTAATGTGGACTCATTCTATCAGTCAGTAGTGTGGACTCATTCTATCAGTCAGTAATGTGGACTCATTCTATCAGTAAGTAATGTAGACTCATTACTCTATTTTGATTATCGATACGACTGTAGTCACCTGTCCAATTTCTCTCTCTCTTTCTCTCTCTCTTTGTCTGCCTGCCTGTCTGCCTGTTGTCTGCCTGTCTGTCTGTCTGTCTGTCTGCCTGTGTCATCTTTGACACACTTTTTTGGTTTTTGTTGCTGTCATATTTAAAGTCTGGGGTGTCCAGTATTTATCACTTGTCTGCGGTAACTCGCATATAGGCGTTATGACGAGAGCCAATTTATGTCCAGATGTCACATACACAAGTCATGGGGCGCACCTCATCTCTATAAAGGGAGTATATATAATGCAACTCAGAACTAGTCGCATTTCTTCATTCTGAATGCGGTTCAACCTGCTATCTTGACACTGTGATAATAAACATCCCTGCCTTATTCATGTTCTGATTGCGACTTGACATGATACCATATTCCCTTCTTGAGTGTTGTACTTTCGACGTTTGACTTTTATAAAGGATTTTCATTAAAACCATTTCCACCTTTAGCCGCTAAAAGAGGAGACAAGTTTGTTCCACGGCACCCTGTCACATGTCACAGTCAATAAAGCAAACAATGAGATCGTTGTTCGTGTTCTACCATTATCTATGCGAGAAACCTCTGAGTTTCAACTGTATCTGTAGTGGCTCTATATATCCTACCCCAAAACTCAAACAGGTTGTCATTTAGCACAGATTATATCTTGTTACCTGCTCTTGGTTATTTTCAGTATTTCGAAGCACGTGGAATTAGTATTATCGTTCAATACTGACAGCAATCAAATATATTCGATTTATATGGATACTTGATCATTGATATTGGATGACCCCTGAACATCTGCTGCAAAATTGTCCAACACACAAAGAACATAGATCACATGTGGCCATCAGCAGTGCAAACACTAGACAAACTTTATGGCAGTATCGTCAGCCTCAAAATGAGCACTGCTTTATTTGAACAAATTCAAGTCTGACAGCGTATGAAGAAGAAGAAGTATGATCTGAAGGCCATATTTTGTTATGGAAATAGTGTTCGAGTAATTAAAAGGTAATTCTTTGAGTATTTTTCTCTGAGGGGTTGCTGAGTTTGATGGGTTTATCATTTATTCCGTGTTTTGTTGTGTGAGATTGAGCGTAGCGCAGTATCAAATTCCTTTCTTGTAATAGACAAATTCTTCTCTTGTAATAGACAAATTCTTTTCTTGTAATTGATAAATTCTTCTCTTCCAAATCAGACTCATTCCAAATTTGGTCAACTTGAAAGCTGTAGTATTCATCATCATCGTCACGTGCCTTGCCGGTTGATGATTACGATCATGGACCTCCAACCGCTTCTATCACGTGTGCCGTTTACCAACTCTGTTGTTCATTATCGGCCATGCCATTCTTTCAGGCTGTCCAACATCTTCTCTCTCGGCCTTCATCTGTCTTTCAGGCTGTCCAACATCTTCTCTTTTTGCCTTCCTCTGTCTCTCTTTCCTGCTATCTTTCCCGTTGTCACAACGTGCCCCAAACCATGTCTTCCCATAACATGCCCATGAAAGGAGGATAGCCTTGTTCTGATCTTTGCAATAAGATGTTTTTATGTTTGTGCTTCTTTGAGTACTGTATGTTTTTATGTTTGTGCCTCTTTGAGTACTGTATGTTTTTATGTTTGTGCCTCTTTGAGTACTGTATGTTTTTATGTTTGTGCCTCTTTGAGTACTGTATGTTTTTATGTTTATGCCTCTTTGAGTACTGTATGTTTTTATGTTTGTGCCTCTTTGAGTACTGTATGTTTTTTATGTTTGTGCCTCTTTGAGTACTGAATGTTTTTATGTTTGTGCCTCTTTGAGTACTGTATGTTTTTATGTCTGTGCCTCTTTGAGTACTGTATGTTTTTATGTTTGTGCCTCTTTGAGTACTGTATGTTTTTATGTTTGTGCCTCTTTGAGTACTGTATGTTTTTATGTTTGTGCCTCTTTGAGTACTGTATGTTTTTATGTTTGTGCCTCTTTGAGTACTGTATGTTTTTATGTTTGTGCCTCTTTGAGTACTGTATCATTAGTCTTCCTTGCAGTCCACGTGATCCGCAGCATTCTTCTGTGCAACCACACCTCCGCTGCTTGCAAAGATTTACGCCCTTGCTTGCTGATTGTCCATGATTTACTGCCATATGTCAGTACTGGTCCCATTGTCATTGAAATATGTTACGTATTCTCTCCACCTCTCCACGTATTCTCTCCATCCATCCATGTATTCTTTCCATCCCTCCACGTATTTTCTTCACCTCTCCGCATATTCTCTCTATCCCTCCACGTATTCTCTCCTCCTCTCCACGTATTCTCTACATCCGTCCACGTATTCTCTCCACCTCTCCACGTATTCTTTCCATCCCTCCACGTATTCTCTCCACCTCTCCACGTATTCTCTCCTCCTCTCCCCATATTCTCTCTATCCCTCCATGAATTCTCTCCACCTCTTCCTTTTCTTCTGTCTGTCATTTGGTTTCTGTTTTCGACTTTAATTGTTTATGCTTGTATTTTCTCATTCCTTCTGCATATTTGTTTAATTTTCTTGTGCACCAGTGACCATGTACCCAAACTATTATCATACAGAAGCAGAGTTGTTGTCCTACACTCCACAGATAACAGTACAATGCGATATTAAAGACACAGATACTGAGATAGCAACCAGAATTTGAACACTCGTAATCACGACTAATCGCACCTCACAGGTGATAAGATACCAACTAGTCGTGTAGTCAATGTTTATATTTAGAATAATGTGTCACCAACGTGTGGCTCAGCACCAGTGTGGAATTTGGAAATGAAAGTATCTTTAGTTTATGAATCATCATCATCGTTGGGTACTGGTGTATCACGGTGCAAGAGCAACACGAAGATATAGGCCAGAATAAACAGATGATGACACATGTGACTTTCGCGTGATATAGGACTCAGACCACCTGATGATCAGCCCCAACCGCCAGGTCACACGTGTTCGTCGCCGTGTGTTTCATGGCCTTCTCCCTCGTCTCTTCCCCTGTTGGTTCCAATTAAGTGCTTGTCTGGTTATGTTGTCGGCTTCTTTCTCAAAGTACGTCATATCCACTACCAACTTCTCTCCCCCACGTCCCCGCTGTTTTGGCTGTTGTCGTGTTTTTTCCACATATCTGCTTTTGGCATTATCTCTGGTCATCTAAAACGAAGTATGCTATGTAATCATAACAGTATACGATGGAAACACTTGTTAACGATGGTCTCCAGTCTGGGTGTGATACCCGTAGTCACATGCCATGTCTCAAAGCCATCTAGAAAGGACATACTTCACATTCAGGTTAAATCGGACGTAAGCCGACGTTTCAACCTTTATCAACTATTGACCAAAGGGGAACACAGCTAAAGAACAATGAAGCGCGCTAAATAATTTCACTGGATAAATGAGAGTCAATCTGACGAAGAAAAGTGAACTGCTAATTAGTTACATGTACACAATTTATCAAAAGGCGGGGACAAAATTTGAATCACGTGAGAAATCTCGTAGGAGGCAGAGATACGAGCAATACGATATTCAAAATAATTGACGTGACCGGAAATTTGAGCACGAGCCGGAGGTCTGTTATTCACATCCTAGATGTGTCCTACGATTGATTTTGTTATCCTTGTTCATCGTGTTCGTCCTATTGGTAACCTGTCGCTAGTGACTGGACGAGGGCAAGCTGATCTTTTCCTTGATTCTCAACTTACGGTAAGATTTAACCATAAGGGAAGCCAAGTACAACAGTTCATTACCATTGCAGTAAATATTACTTGGCTCGCTTGCTACGCTGCTGGTCGAGACGGCAGGGATTTCATATCATATCAGGTCTTCCTTTACCACATCTGTCATCGATGCTCTAGATGTGCTTCAAGAGATGATGTTGAATTACCAAAAGGAGAGATTACTCTTTTGTGGGCCATGAAAGGGGCGTTAAGTGGGGGAGGTTTCAGTACTTCTCCCATACACAATATGAAGCTGTTGACATAACACAACTGTGTATCATACTCATCTACACAACTGTTACCTCATCAATGTAACAGTTACTCCATCAAAAGAGAAGTTACTCCATCAACACAACAGTTACTCAATCAACACAACAGTTACTCAATCAACACAACAGTTACTCCATCAATAGAACAGTTACTCAATCAAGAGAACAGTTACTCCGTCAACACAGCAGTTACTCCATCAACCGAACAGTTACTCCATCAGTAGAACAGTTACTCAATCAACAGAACAGTTACTCCATCAACAGATCAGTTACTCCATCAACATGACAGCTACTCCATGAACACAACAGTTACTCAATCAACACAACAGTTACTCCATCAACAGAACAGTTACTCAATCAACATAACAGTTACTCCATCAACAGAACAGTTACTACATCAACAGATCAGTTACTCCATCAACATGATAGCTACTCCATGAACACAACAGTTACTCAATCAACAGAACAGTCACTCCATCAATAGAACAGTTACTCAATCAAGAGAATAGTTGCTCCATCAAGAAAACAGCTACTCCATCAACAGATCAGTTGTCCCATCAATTTAACATTTGATACATCAACAGAACATATGATCCATCAATATAACAGTTGCTCCATCAGCATAACAATTACTTCATTAATATATCAGTTACTCCATCAATATAGAAGTTGCTTCATTAATATAACAGATACTCTATTAAATATAACATATACTCCATATAATATAACAGTTAGTTCACCACTAGCACCTTCTCCCAAACGAAGTCCAAACACAAGGTATCCTGGATACATCCTCGTTCCAGGCATTGGCACCAGCTGGACCTGATCATAACTAGATGGTCTGAACTGAAACATGTTTTGCAAACCCGCACGTTTCACAGTGCAGACTGCGATACTGACCACATACTGGTCTGCTGTAAAATGAGACTCCAGCTCAAGAAGATCCACTGTGCAAGACCTTTGGGTAAATGTTGCATAGACACACCAGGAACTGATATTCCTGAATGGGTGGAAGAATTTAAAAAAACCCCTCTCTGAATTAATGGCAAAATATCGCACACTGGAAGCGCTACCTGACGGTGAGAACACATCAGAGGGTCAATACACACCTCAGCCTTGGCAGGCTTTAGAAAGAAGACAAGCAGAAATAAATGGATTGAAAGTGGGTATGCCATCCTTGCACCAGCCATTAAAAAGCGCCAATCTACTCACCTGGAGTTTAAGATTTCCCCCAGCAGCACGACCTTGGAGGCTTACAAATCCGCAAAGAGTACAGTACAGAGACTGGCAAGGAAATGTGCAAATGACTACCGGCTTCAACTTTGTAAGTCCATACAGTCGGCAGCGGATACTGGTAACATCAGGGCAATGTACCAGTTTATAAATAAAGCATATGTACCAACACAAAAGTATACAGCGCCTCTGATATCTGCCACAGGTGAGATTATTCTGGACAAGGATATGCAAATGAAGAGAACACTATTCAGTCGTCTACACCTGTAATAACGTAGTGGTGGACTGTCTTCTCAAGATGGGCCGAACACTATTCAGTAGTGTACACCTGTAATAACGTAGTGGCGGACTGTCTTCTCAAGATGGGCCGAACACTATTCAGTCGTGTACACCTGTAATAACGTAGTGGCGGACTTTGCTCTCAACGAAATTGAGATTCCGCATGTATTGCTGGAACTTGGCGATCACCGGGCATTCAAGATTTGGAAGAGAGGAGGAGACTGCGACAATTATAGAGGAATATCGTTCTTCAACAAAATAGGCAAAGTATATGCTCACATCATCCTGAGCTCGCTGGGGAAAGCTGGCCGACAGAGTGCATCCGGAGTCTCAGTGTGTTATCGCGCAGAACGGTCCACCTTTAATATGGCTTTTTCACTGAGACAATTGCAAATAGAAATGCAGAGAACAACACAGCCTACTTTTTCTTGCCTTCATAGGCCTCATCAAGGCATTCGACCTGGTAAACAGAGAAGGTCTTTTCAAAGTATTGTCCAAAGTTGGCTGCCAACCTAAACTACTAAGTATGATTAGATCTTTTCACGTGGGAATGAAAGTTACAGTGCTGCTCGACGGTCAGGCATCTGAGGCCTTCGACATAAACAGCGGAGTTAAACAAGATTGTGTCCTGACTCCAAATCTATTCCGCATTTTCTTTGCCATCGTATTTAAACACGCCTTTGGAACTGCCACAAAGAAGGGGTCTTTCTGCATACAAGGTCAGATGGGGGACTTCAATCTAACCAGACAGCGAGGACAAAGGAAGAGAAGGGACATTGTCATTCGGGATATGCTGACCTGGTCGCCCATACGGAAGCCGAATTACAGATCCTCATTACTAGGTTGGTAAAATCCAGTGATCTGATTGGACTCACCATAAACGTACAAAAGATGAAAGTGATGGTTCAGGGTGCAGAACCTCCAGACATTGTCCTGAACGATCAAAATCTGGAGGTAGTCAATCAGTTCAACTACCTCGGATCTATCATCACCGACAACCTTTCACTAGACGCGGAGCTGCAGAAGCGAACAGGAATGACCTCATCAGCACTTGCCAGGCTCTCACAGAAAGTGTGGAATAACAACATGCTGACCATCTCCACAAAGGTAGATGTGTACAGATCTTGTGTGATTAGTACCCTGCTCAATGGCAGCCAAACATAGACACTGTATGCCTCACATAGAAAAAAGTCTAAATGCTTGTCAAATGCGCTGCCTGAGGCAGATACTTGGAATTTTTTTTTTAACGGGTAGGCAGATTAGCTAACAAAACTGGAAGTAGTGGCACACAGACTGGCCATCCACAAATCCATAAAGAATCAATGACACTCATCAAACGATCCATGAAAACGAAATAGAGAGACCAGCACAAAGAATACAAGCCAGAAAATCACAGAATAGACAAAATTAGCAGAGATGGGTAGAAAAAGATCTTCAGACTCAGAACGGGACATTGCAGAGTGAAGGTCCACTTCCACAGAATGGGTCTTAGAGACACGGCCACACGCGATTGTGGAGCACCAAAACAAACACCAGAACATATCCTGCAGAACTTCCCCGCTTATTCAGACCAAATAGAGGCAGCTCCAGGGAAGCGACAATGTTTGGAAACCTGTAGGGCACCGGCGAAGACCCGAAACGTAGTCTCCCAGTCTCCTTCGTGAATCTCACCGGATCGACCAAGAGCAAGAAGACTCCATCAACAAATGTTACTTGCTTGCGTGATTGGAAGGTGTAGGTGTCGCTCTAGGGCCGGATGTCTTGATGTGATTGTAGTGAGCCCATGCTTGCGTGATTGGAAGGTGTAGGTGTCGCTTTAGGGCCGGATGTCTTGATGTGATTGTAATGAGCCCATGTTTGCGTGATTGGAAGGTGTAGGTGTCGCTTTAGGGCCGGATGTCTTGATGTGATTGTAGTGAGCCCATGTTTGCGTGATTGGAAGGTGTAGGTGTCGCTTTAGGGCCGGATGTCTTGATGTGATTGTAATGAGCCCATGTTTGCGTGATTGGAAGGTGTAGGTGTCGCTTTAGGGCCGGATGTCTTGATGTGATTGTAGTGAGCCCATGTTTGCGTGATTGGAAGGTTTAGGTGTCGCTCTAGGGCCGGATGTCTTGATGTGATTGTAGTGAGCCCATGTTTGCGTGATTGGAAGGTTTAGGTGTCGCTCTAGGGCCGGATGTCTTGATGTGATTGTAGTGAGCCCATGTTTGCGTGATTGGAAGGTTTAGGTGTCGCTCTAGGGCCGGATGTCTTGATGTGATTGTAGTGAGCCCATGTTTGCGTGATTGGAAGGTTTAGGTGTCGCTCTAGGGCCGGATGTCTTGATGTGGTTGTAGTGAGCCCATGTTTGCGTGATTGGAAGGTTTAGGTGTCGCTCTAGGGCCGGATGTCTTGATGTGATTGTAGTGAGCCCATGCAGGCATATGATGTCTTTAATATTGCCAATCCAATTCCCTCGTGGTCTTCCATTGGCTCTAAAAGACCGGTCTCATACTTACTATTGAATGTTGTTAATGGTAGCCGCTGTGGTTTTATTCTCATAAGAGGACCAAACCACTGAACTTTCTGTCTTTGCAGGGATAGTTGGAAGAATAGTGTTCCGGCAATATTTATAATGTCCTCATTTCTCATTCTGTCTCTTCTGGTTACAATGATGGCTTTTCTTAGGCATCTCATTTCACAGGTAACAATTTTCTTTTCCTGTGCCTTGGACACGGGCCATGTTTAGCACTGATAACCGACTTTTAAAGAAAATAGTGTTTATCAGTTGCCGTTTTGTTGTCAATACAGATGTTCCGATGTTTGAGTAGTAGTGACGGTAGATCAGCCCACTTGGGGTTTTCATAATAAAGAGTACGACTATACAACAGTACATCCATCAATAATGGTGGTGTCTTCATCAATATAATCGATAGCTCATCAATGAAACGGTTATCTCAACAATATGACTGATGACGTAACATCAATCTAGCAGTTCTGACGGGTTCATCTAAGAGTTGATAAGCTTATGTAGCTAGTGTATGTAGCTAGTGTATGTAGCTAGTTTATGTAGCTAGTGTATGTAGCAAGTAACACTACACAATCTACTTGATTCTGTTGATATGTATGTTGCTACAGAAACTGGTCATGCAAGAACACAATCAATACTTTCTGACAGGGATTGGGCAAACTGCCATTTACATAAACACGATCTTGTTGAGCAGGGGTTAAGCTTCTTGGCTGAGATTGTAGATCTAGAATAAAACTTCACTATGATTATGAACGAAATAGCGATTAACTGATATCATGGGATCGGAAGAAGACGAAGATGAGATGAAGAAGAAATGAATAAAAAGTGAAAGATGACAAGAATATTTAAAAAGAGATAAAGAAAAATCTTAAAGTAGAGAAGAAGAAGAAGAAGAAGAAGAAGAAGAAGAAGAAGAAGAAGAAGAAGAAGAAGAGATGCAGACGAACAGATGCTCAAAAGAAGAAATAGAGGAGAATGGGAAGGAAAGAAGAAGCAACGAAGAAGAAAGAGATGAAGTTGGAGAAGAAGAAGAAAGAAACGATAAAGAAAATAAGAGGAAAAGAAGAACAAGAAAACACAAAATAATATTAAGTAAAGACGAAGAAGAGATGAAGACGACATACAGAAAAGATGAAGAAGAGAATCGGAAAGAAGAAGCGGTGAAGAGACGAAGAAGAAATGAGAAAAGAGAAGAAGAGACAAAGATGAAGAGAACAGATTTTCTGAAGAAGAGAAAAATAACAGAAGAAAAGATGAAGATGAAAAAGAAAAGAAGAAATGAGAAAGACGAAAAGATGAAATAGCCTCCTACCGGGCGTTTCGGGACGATGAGGCTAACGTCTGGTCAGGCAAAACACAATGATCAGACAATGTTAGCCAGGGGCAGGAGAAAAATACTGGCCAAGACCCTCACCTCACGGGACGATGAGGCTAACGTCTGCTCACGCAAAACACACTGATCAGACAATGTTAGCCAGGGTCAGGAGAAAAATACTGGCCAAGACCCTCACCTCACGGGACGATGAGGCTAACGTCTGCTCACGCAAAACACACTGATCAGACAATGTTAGCCAGGGGCAGGAGAAATATACTTGCCAAGACCCTCACCTGACATGACGATGAGGCTAACGTCTGCTCAGGCAAAACACACTGATCAGACAATGTTAGCCAGGGGCAGGAGAAATATACTGGCCAAGAACCTCACCTGACCTCGTTGGTCGTCCTGGAAACGGGCTATTGTCGAGGACAACAGCCTTGATAACAACTTGAAGTTTGACGTGATCCCGGTAGTAGTGAGTGACACGCAGATGAAGCCAAGCATTGCACAACCGCTTGGAGGACCTCGTTCCATCTTCATTAGCACGCTCGGGATGTGAAGAAAGCTACGGCAACCCGCCACTTAACGTCCTTTTCAGGGCGCACACAAGAGTAACCTACTCATTGTGGGCATTCGCAAACAACAAGAAACATGCGCTTCGAACTCAAGTCGTGACCCAGTACAGTGCTCTTTAATTATAGCAATGTTGACATGATGAAGATTACAGACCTAGGCGGAAACGTTGTAAAACTAACAAACAAATATCCTTACCCAGGATCTCACACCACAAGCTTGGCGGTTTTCAGCAGCGTCTGTTTTATGATCCACAGATTGGGGCATAAATTGTGGACGGGCGTATTCTGTAATCTAAATTCAAGCCACGTGACCGGTTACATTGCAACCGGTCCTTGGTACCCAATGACGTAATTTTATCGAACCACTTAATAATGCCTAGTATCTCGACAAATAGTCACTTTGTGCAATGCAAAGTTGCGCAATCTATGTAGGCCACTAAACAGTGACTTTGTGTATTTTATTCACAGATAACACGGATTTCAAACAGACATGTCAAGCTTCACATTTTGTTCACATGCAACTATTGACGTTAAACTTCCTGTAGCAAAATGTGCTTCATTAGGGCGCTTTTGTTCGCTGTGGTCAACTAAATACAGGCTACAACAGGTCGTCAAACATTTACATAGCAGTAGGTAATGTTTATAACACATCATCGTAGTGGTCAGTAGTAGACACACATAAGACACAACCACTTGTATACACTAAACATGATTCAAGCAGTGGTTTACACTTAACAAAACACTCACTTGTACACGCTCAATATAACACACACACACACACACACACACGTGTACACATTTAACAAAACACCTGCTTGTACATAACTTAACCTAACGTTTTTATACTGGTTTAGAAGACTAATCAGAGTCTGTTTACAACCAGTTACATTTGCATTACCCTGCTCTAAAAGCTATGCACATCCAATCTATACATGCTCAATATATACACACCCGCGTGTACACACTCAACAAAACATTTGGCATGTACGGCCCCAACGCAGCGCACCCACATACATGCACTCAGTATAACACACCCATTAGGGAATTGAGACGCAAGTCCGGTCAGACCCAACATACTGACCAGGACGTCGCGTCAGGGTCAGCTACAATATATAGACCAAGACCACTATCTATATTCAGTGTAACGTTCCGTAGAAACAGGCTGTTTTTAAAGCAGTCCGGCAGACGAGTAGATCGACGTGATCCCCGTAGTAGTGGGCGTCATGTAGATGAAGCCAAGCATAGCACAACCGACTGGAGGACCACAGTCCAGCTTCATCAGAGCTTTTGGGATGTGATGAAAGCTACTACAACCCGCTATTTAACGATACAGATACCAACACAATACATCCATGTGTACGCACTGCACTTAATACACCCACTCAACAGAACAAACCCATTAATACTATGTAGCAGCTGTGGTTGGCTCAACTACCGTAGCAGATGGTGCGGGGGGGGGGGGGGGGGGGGGTCTGCACTAACTATATCTCACTTCCAACAAATTAACTATAAGATTCATTGAAATTAAAAAAAGACAATGAAACTGTATTTCTACACGTTCACAACTGACTCTCCTATCTTTACTCTAAACCTATCTGTCTCTCTCTCTCTCTGGGCTCTGCTTTCTGCTTTACTCTTCGCCGTTGTCAAGGCGGTCCTGTTCTCATTGTTCGCTGCCGAATGATGTCGACTTGTTCCTTCAATATGTGCACTAGAAGGAATCTGCCCCATTGTGCCTCCTCTATCTCGCACCAAAAAAGATCTCGACTTGTGTCTCCCATCTTCCCTGTGGAAACTGGCGACTTGTTCTTCCGCTCTTCGCTGTGGAAACTGACGCTTTTTCCAGATCTCGTACCTATGTTTTCTCCTCGAGATTTTATAAAAAAAACCAGTTAATAGCATCCGTCACTACCGATCATGCTGTAACGGGCGTCTAGGCGGCTAGGCGTTATGCAAGGTTACGTAGTGTTCAACACCTTTTGCCTCAGATAATACTATACTTTCATTCTAAAGGCAAGAATGAAATTTTACAACAAAATATTTTCATAATAAAACAGAAATAGCATAACTGGATCTCTTCTTGGTCCATCAATCTGTACGCTCTTAATACTACCTCCCTTCTTTTATCTGATATACCAACATATGTCTTAATATATCTAATATGAGGCAAACTTTCCTTCTCATATCACAGCATTCGCAGCAGGTGGCACTATTCATCTCCTAGATTCCTTACTACTTCGATGAGCTATCGCCTGTTAATTTCACCAACTATGAGGCAAACCCTCTCTCTTGTGGTTTCCTTAGTCTTCCAAGTCCCAGTATGTATCCTTCTGTCCCATGAACTGTACCAACTCTGGGGCACATGCCTCCTCAGGTGTCCTTAATCTTCAAGTCCCATGAAGTATCCTTCCGTCCCATGAACTGTACCAACCCTGAAGCAAATCCCTTCTCAAGTCTTTATAACAATCTTCTCCTCCCGCAAGAAATTTCTTGCAAAAGTCTCACATTTCAGCAGATGATAATACATGCATAATATTGAACAAAATAATGCAAACTAAAAAAAAAACAACAACACTGAACTGTTTTGCTCCATGTGAGAAAACAGGCGCATACGGGTAACGGTTCTACTATTTGTCTACACATGTCTCTGGCTTCTCAGTCCAGTGGTTTGTCATGCCTATCGTTCTGTCCTTGGAACTATGACGTATCAGAAGCCAATGGTCGTCACTTTAGTCGACTTTTATGACATGCGCTCAGTGTAATAGTGGTCATACTCTTTAGACCTGTTTAAGATTGTCTGTGTATGTGTGTACTCCCCCCCCCCCCCCAAATCCCCCACACACACTCCGTTTACCGCTTGGATCGATATATTATAGTTTACACTGTACATAAAATGAGATGGATGCATATACGAATGAATACTCCCCACTAAATTCCCTGCCTGGTTTATAAATCTATTCGTGTACCTACTCAACTACTTTATATGTTTGTATCATGGCCGCCACTGACTTCATGAGCGTAAACAATAATTCTTTCTTAGCCACGATTGTATCTGGTTTAAGAGATGGTGGTTTCTCCTGTCTCTCTCCTCAACCACTGCTCACGATTGTATCTGGTTTAAGAGATGGTGGTTTCTCCTCTCTCTCTCCTCAACCACTGCTCACGATTGTATCTGGTTTAAGAGATGGTGGTTTTTTCCTCTCTCTCTCCTCAACCACTGCTCACGATTGTATCTGGTTTAAGAGATGGTGGTTTCTCCTCTCTCTCTCCTCTCTCCGAAATTGTTTAGTCTCTGGTGCATTGGATGGTCAGTCAGTCTTCTGAGTTTCTCTTACAACAGAAACAAGTTTATAAATAATAAATGGTAAGGATACATTTCGACTATATATAGTTTTTTCAAAGTTCAACCGGCTACAAGAACAAGACAGCATAAGCTTCAAATTATTTAAAGATTAGAAATAAGGAAATATTTTTTTAGTCAGAGAGTGGTGAATGCTTGGAATACATTGTCACATGATGTTGTGGAGGCAGGGTAAGTTAATGCATTCAAGAATATATTGGATGATCACAGTTATTTCAGTATTGGTGAAGTGGAATAAACTGGTTGTATACAGACTTTGTAGAACCTTCTAAACCAGTATACTGAAGTTAAGTTAAAATGGGCTTGAGTTTTGGATAACCATATGACGTCATACCTGATGTTTATCAAATGTACCTTGAGAAGGTTTCGCTTATGCATTTCAAAACCACTTTGTAGATTGTATAAGATTATCGAAAACTAGCATTTTTTCAGTCTGTTTCCAGGATGGAGCGACGAACCAAAGCTAACTGGTCGGCAGTTCAGAGACTGCAGTCGTGGCACGATGATATGACCTAAATTGATCAGCAAATCTAGTCGTTGGTTTCGACTGCAAGTACCGATGAAGGTCGATTCACACTGCTGGATAGACCTTGTGAAGGTGCTAAAGACACAAATAAATCGGCCTGATACTTGGTATAACATCATTTGACAGGCTGTTTGCAGAGAAGACAGCCAGATTATCTGACATCTGAATTTCGTTTAAGTAAAGGATATCCGGTTCAGGATTGCGACATCATCATCATCTAGTTGATCAGTCCTGAGACTGGTTGTAAGATTGTCTGATCATGTCTCTCCATTGGGCTCTATCCTGTGGTTGATCAGTCCTGAGACTGGTTGTAAGATTGTCTGATCATGTCTCTCCATTTGGGCTCTATCCTGTGGTTGATCAGTCCTGAGACTGGTTGTAAGGTTGTCTGATCATGTCTCTCCATTGGGCTCTATCCTGTCGTTGATCAGTCTTAAAACTGGTTGTAAGAATGACCGAAGTGGCACGCCATTGGGCTCTTTCTTGTGGTTGATCAGTCGTAAAGCTGGTTGTAAGAATGACCGAAGTGGCACGCCATTGGGCTCTATCCTGTCGTTGGTCAGTCCTGAGACTGGTTGTAAGGTTGTCTGATCATGTCTCTCCATTAGGCTCTATCCTGTCGTTGATCAGTCCTGAGACTGGTTGTAAGGTTGTCTGATCATGTCTCTCCATTGGGCTCTATCCTGTCGTTGATCAGTCCTGAGACTGGTTGTAAGGTTGTCTGATCATGTCTCTCCATTGGGCTCTATCCTGTCGTTGATCAGTCCTGAGACTGGTTGTAAGGTTGTCTGATCATGTCTCTCCATTGGGCTCTATCCTGTGGTTGATCAGTCTTAAAACTGGTTGTAAGAATGACCGAAGTGGCACGCCATTGGGCTCTATCTTGTGGTTGATCAGTCGTAAAGCTGGTTGTAAGAATGACTGAACTTGGCACGCGATTGGGTTCTATCCTCTTCACTTCATCCTAGGTTCGAACATGAATATCTCTGCATGCCGTAGAATGGAGACCTATCAGACCGCAACGATGGGCGTGGTGTGGCGCTACTATCAGTGCCAGGGAAAGTACTTTGTAGCTTGATGATAGGAAGACTTAGAGAGGCAGTAGACGAGCTGCGGGAGGAGCAAGCCAGTTTTCGACCGCAGCAATCGTGCATCGACCAGATCTTCACCTTCAGAATAATGCTGGAAGGGTTTGTAAAGATGCAATCACCACTTATTGTCAACGTCATCGATTTTCAGAAGGCATTTGATTGTTTAGCAGACTGTCGCATGACCATATCTTGTTAATTTTTCTTGATTCCTGCTCCCAAGCTGACACACTCCGCCTTTTGGCAGGCCAGGTTAAGTTTTCTGTTTTGGGTTGTCTCTCATAACTTTTCCATCATTTCCCGATGGTACCTGCAAGGCAGTAGGTTGGGTTGTCTACCGTGGTTTCCTTCCCGTGACTAGAGCACATAGCGGCTCTTAACCGCTTGGTGTACCCGACGTAGGAGGCATAGGGTATTTCAGTGGGAACAGCAGTACAACCTGCTGTCTCACCCCATCCTGCTGGAAGACATCGTCGTTTGGTCCGCGACTGTTGATCTGTCCAGTTATTGCACTGGTCAGGCAATATTAGTCAGGGTCAGTCAAAACGTACTGGTCAGACTGTGTTGATCAGTATTTGGATTATAGTAAGGATAGGCGTGTGTTAATCATAAACCTCTCTTGTCCCGAGCTGCCTTGGACCAGTGGCAAGACTATCAGTCATGGCAACGGGAGGTAACTCAGGATACAGGCACACGTAGAATCGCACCAAGAAAGAAAGTTGCCAATATGACAGGCTATGCTGAAACTACCAGTTCATGAAGTATAGGGCGCACACATCCATTAGTCAGGACCCTAATACTAGCTGTGACTAATTATCTATAATTAACTGTATTATCTCACAACCTCTGAAAGCGCTTAACTTATAACGTTTATCGGTTGGCAATACATCAGGGCGAGCGTGGCTGAGGGGATACTTCGTTGCAAAACATTTGAACTACACTCTCAAACCCCACAGGCTCGCCTGTGTGTTGTCTCCTAGCGCTGTCTTGCCTAATTCATTTTTTAGTTCAACATTGTATATTATTTAGTTATATTTGGTAAACATTATTTTTCAGATTCCAAATTCAAGTTGTCTTATCAAGTTGTCTTGTCTGCCTTTCTAATATTGTTTTCATTGTATTTTTGTATTATTAAGAAAATGAGAATGAAAACCCTTTCAAACTTCAGAAGTTCCTGACATACTGAACTATTTGATTAAATAGTAAAATATCCCTATCCAACAGCAAAATGTTATATCTTCTTATCATTGCGTTCAGGATCTTTGGTCATGCTATATCCGCAAGACAGTCGAAATGATGAAGTTTGTAGTCTTCATCAGGTCGGAGCGACTGACCCACAACTTTCGTCTCAGCTCCTCACCCTCTGGTCAGGTCTGGTATTTCATTTCCCTAAAGAGTGGGCCTTCCTGTTGGTGGTCTGTCCCACTACCATACCTCCCCTGACCATTAGGTTAGCAGCGATACTAATTGCTTGGGTGGGTCCCCTCGAGGGGGGGGGGGGGGAGGGGCTGCAGCGGTTGCTACTTGTAGGAGCGACACCATTGCGATAACGTAAACTAATGTTATTCAACCTTTTTCTACCTGGCGCCAACTTTCATAATTTTCATGAGGATAAATTTTCTTGACCGTCCACAAAAATCGAACTTGAAGTGAATTCCGCTAACCGTCCACTGGGTAAGCGTACTTTTGATGTTTTTAATCACAATTTATCGGCTGAGTATCGGCAGTGATCATATACTAATCAGGACAACAGTACATCCATCTAGACCACCCTCCCCCCCCCCCCCCCCACCTCATGGAAAACGATTCTATGTTTAAAGTGAGCATTAAAGTAATGGGCAGAAGCAAACACTCAAACAAACAAAAACTAGATAGGAAACTAAATCATTTTCAGAACGTCCCAAAATAATGATTGCACTTTTTGAACGTTAATATCAGAGAGCCTATTAAAGATAACTTGGTTTGGACTATTTGTATTTGATGCTGTAATGACTACTTTGAGTGTGTGCTAGCGCGTGTAGTCATTCTGCTGTTTTTAGGTTCCGGCCGAAGGGTAAGTGTACTGGACAAAATGGAAGAGGTAAACATGTTTTCTTTCTAGCAAAGAAAGTGGATTTTAAAGTGTTTTTGAATGGAGGTGCAAAGCCAATCGGAGGACAGAATTCTTCTTCTTGTTCTTCTTCGTTCGTTCTCAATCTCCCCCTACCAAACCCCGAAAGGGCATACGTAGCAGAATGTAGTTCAAAGAATGGAATGCGTTGTGTCGTAGTTTACAGCTTGGCTGCGATATTTGCACCTTTCGGTCCAACACATCCGACTTCAGCAAGTATTTTTTTAGTACCGGGTTAGCATTCCCTCTTCGATCCCTTCTCCTTAGTCAGTCTGCCCTGCTGCAGCCTGTTATCCAGGATCACCGCGTGGAGGTGTAGAAGGGTCTGGGCAGATATGGTTCGCTGGCCCTGGCGCTAGCAGTCAGCTATGGGTTGCTGACCACTGCAGCTCATGTGCTGCTCAGCATCTTGATCCCTGACAGAATTCGATACTGCGCTACTGGCACGTGTAACAATTACGAGATTACGCAACAAGTTTGAGGTTGAAAGATCTTTAAGTGCTGCGAAGAAGGGACGGCACGGCAGGAAGAGAACGAAAACGGACGAAGTAAGTGTGGAGGTGATTTTGCAGACTTTCACAAGATCCCCACGGAAGTCCATTCGGCAAGTTTCCCGTGAACCTGATTTAAGTAAATCGCGTGTCCATCACATTTTAGTACAATCAATGAGTAAGTCCCACGTTCCCAGGTTGCTATGGATGAGGACGACCCAGATAAACGTCTCGATTTTTGTGAGTGTTTTGGGAAGACCTCCAACTTTAAGGTGCAAGAACGTTTCGTGCGATGTGTTATTTATGTTCGAGTTATTAACGTTCAAAAAGTGTAAACATTATTTTGGGACACTGTATAAAATATATAAGCCCGAGTGGTCTGCCGGGGGTCTTTGTGTATGACAAGGACAAGAATGGCACCACTGCCTTACAGAGAGCATGTCGTAAGAGGCGACTAACTGTGTGACGTCACATAACATCGGCCATGATTAGGTAGTATGTTTAGAGCAGCATATATGGCGCCTAACATACTGCGGGTCTACTTTGCTCTAGTGTTTGAGTCTATTAAGATGAACTTTCACATCGGTTAACCGCCTTAAGTAAGCGATTGCCCCAACGCATGGGAGTATTTAGCTGCTTGAGCCTAGCCCCGATAAGCAGTAAATCCTCCTCCCGGTGATTACATCCAGATTATACCAGAGCTGAGACCTGCACAGGGACATCTGCTCCTGTAGAAGTACAGGTCGATTTAGAACTAAGTATAAACAATAAGACATGTGACAACACTTCAGACTGGTGCAAAATGAGTGATTAGTAAGCTGAAGAGGGAGGCTACCTGGGAAATTATTAGTTTCAGTAATCTCACTCACGTGATCTAATAACCTACTTCAACAATATGGAGTTTAGGTACGATTTGTTTTTAAAATCTCAGGCCTAGTTTATGGATAGCTAGTTTCATTCGGTATGGAATGTAGCTAATTGTTGATGTTAGTATTCATATATATTCAACAATTGTGGTACAATTTCCTTGAGACGTTTTCAGTCATGTTTATTTTTGTTGCAGATCAACAGTAGATCACACAAAATCTTCACACACAGTGTTACTCAAAATCTTCACCAACATTACCGGCCTCACAAAATCTTCACCAACATTATCGTCCTCACAAAACCTTCACTAACATTATCGGCCTCACAAAATCTTCACTAACATTATCGGCCTCACAAAATCTTCACTAACATTATCGTCCTCACAAGACCTTCACTAATATTATCACCTAAACGCATTCGTCATCAACGGTATTGCCAAAAGCAAAATCTTTATTAACATTATCGGCAAAATAAAATATTTACCAACATTATCACCCGAACAAAATCCTTACTCAATCTTTGTCTTGTTATTGCTGCTTTGGCGGCTGCTGGTAAAAGAGGCGGAAGGTCGGCCTGGTCAACAACGACTCTGAAGGGGGTAGCTGGAAACGCCTGATATCGGGCTAAGGACGCACCAGAGACCATAGTTAGTAAGCGGCCAGAACAAAGTTCAGAAAGCAGTGGCAAACTACTGAACGAAAAATGCCAAGAAACCTATGACAGTCGATAGAAACGAAACTCAAAGATCTGTTGGTGAGGTCCTCAGGCTAGGCAGATCATCGACACCAACTGGAGAAGAGGCCGATTTCAGAGCCAGTACAAGTAATAGAGATGACGGCCTAAAGCCTGACTGCATTACAGTGGACAACTCTGAAATGGGACTAAAAACAAATCGAAGAATAAGCATCTGGAACGTCAGGAGCCTATACCAGGGTAAGCTGTTTGTGATTTGAAAAGAGATAGAGCGAACCACGATATATATTCTGGGAGTCTCTGAACACAGATGGGCCGGTCAAGGGCACTGTATTAGTACAATAGGAGAAACATTCATATACTCTGCTATGGACAAGGGTGTAAAACAGTGGGGTCGGCTTCATCCTGTCAAAGAAGACATCACCTCCACTACTCGGTTACTATCTAGTTAACCACCAAATAATTGCAATCAGTCTACAGAGGAAAAAAGGAATTTAACAATTATTCAAGTTTATGCACCAACATCAGCAGCTTAATCACATAGAGCAGACGAATGTCTATTCTGAATCTGTCTTGTATTTCAGCTGCTTTACTCAATATGTCTTGTGTCTCAGCTGCTTTACTCAATCTGTCTTGTGTCTCAGCTGCTTTACTCAATCTGTCTTGTGTCTCAGCTGCTTCATTTAACCCGAACTTGTCAATACTGTAGTTGAACCTTTTTTTAGGATCAAGATGCTGAGCAGCGCATGAGCTGCAATGGTCAGCGACTCCTAGCTGACTGCTAGCATCAGGGCCAGCGAACCATAGCTACCAAGACCCTTCTACACCCCCACGCGGTGATCCTGGATAACAGGCTGCAGTAGGGCAGACTGGCTAAGGAGACGGGGTCGAAGAGGGAATGCTAACCTGGTACTCAAAAAATACTTGCTGAAGTCGGATGTGTTGGACCGAAAGGTGCAAATATCGCAGCCAAGCTGTAAGCTACAACACAACGCATTCCGTTCTCTGGACTACATTCTGCAACTTACCCTTTCAGGGTTTGGTAGCGGGAGATTGATACGAGCGAAGAAGAAGAAGAAGAAGAAGAAGAAGAAGAAGAAGAAGAAGAAGAACCATTAAAAAAAAAAAACTTGGCACTATCAAAGAATGTGTGGACATAGAATCGTCTTCCATGAGGTGAGGGGAGGGGGGGTGGGGGGGGGGGGAAGGGGGTGGTCTAGATGGATGTACTGTTGCCCTGATTAGTACATGGTCACTGCCGATTGGGATTAAAAACATCAAAAGTACACAAACCCAGTGGACGGTTAGCGGAATCTTCATTTTAGATTTTTGTGGACAGTCAAGAAAATTTATCCTCTCGAAAATGTGAAAGTTGGCGCCAGGTAGAAAAAGTTTGAAAAACATTAGTTTACGTTATCGCAATGGTGTCGCTCCTACAAGTAGCAACCGCTGCAGCCCTCCCCCCCCCCCCTCGAGGAGACCCAGCCAAGCAATTAGTATCGCTGCTAACCTAATGGTCAGGGGAGGTATGGTAGTGGGACAGACCACCAACAGGAAGGCCCACTCTTTATGGAAATGAAATACCAGACCTGACCAGAGGGTGAGGAGCTGAGACGAAAGTTGTGGGTCAGTCGCTCCGACCTGATGAAGACTACAAACTTCATCATTTCGACTGTCTTGCGGATATAGCATGACCATAGATCCTGAACGCAATGACAAGAAGATATAACATTTTGATGTTGGATAGGGATATTTTACTATTTAATCAAATAGTTCAGTATGTCAGGAACTTCTGACGTTTGAAAGGTTTTTCATTCTCATTTTCTTAATAATACAAAAATACAATGAAAACAATATTAGAAAGGCAGACAAGACAACTTGATAAGACAACTTGAATTTGGAATCTGAAAAATAATGTTTACCAAATATAACTAAATAATATACAATGTTGAACTAAAAAATGAATTAGGCAAGACAGCGCTAGGAGACAACACACAGGCGAGCCTGTGGGGTTTGAGAGTGTAGTTCAAATGTTTTGCAACGAAGTATCCCCTCAGCCACGCTCGCCCTGATGTATTGCCAACCGATAAACGTTATAAGTTAAGCGCTTTCAGAGGTTGTGAGATAATACAGTTAATTATAGATAATTAGTCACAGCTAGTATTAGGGTCCTGACTAATGGATGTGTGCGCCCTATACTTCATGAACTGGTAGTTTCAGCATAGCCTGTCATATTGGCAACTTTCTTTCTTGGTGCGATTCTACGTGTGCCTGTATCCTGAGTTACCTCCCGTTGCCATGACTGATAGTCTTGCCACTGGTCCAAGGCAGCTCGGGACAAGAGAGGTTTATGATTAACACACGCCTATCCTTACTATAATCCAAATACTGATCAACACAGTCTGACCAGTACGTTTTGACTGACCCTGACTAATATTGCCTGACCAGTGCAATAACTGGACAGATCAACAGTCGCGGACCAAACGACGATGTCTTCCAGCAGGATGGGGTGAGACAGCAGATTGTACTGCTGTTCCCACTGAAATACCCTATGCCTCCTACGTCGGGTACACCAAGCGGTTAAGAGCCGCTATGTGCTCTAGTCACGGGAAGGAAACCACGGTAGACAACCCAACCTACTGCCTTGCAGGTACCATCGGGAAATGATGGAAAAGTTATGGGAGACAACCCAAAACAGAAAACTTAACCTGGCCTGCCAAAAGGCGGAGTGTGTCAGATAGGGAGCAGGAATCAAGAAAAATCAACAAGATATGGTCATGCGACAGTCTACTAAACAATCAAATGCCTTCTGAAAATCGATGACGTTGACAATAAGTGGTGATTGCATCTTTACAAACCCTTCCAGCATTATTCTGAAGGTGAAGATCTGGTCGATGCACGATTGCTGCGGTCGAAAACTGGCTCGCTCCTCCTCATCAAGCTACAAAGTACTTTACCTGGCACTGATAGTAGCGCCACACCACGCCAATCGTTGCAGTCTGATAGGTCTCCATTCTACGGCATGCAGAGATATTCATGTTCGAACCTAGGATGAAGTGAAGAGGATAGAACCCAATCGCGTGCCAAGTTCAGTCATTCTTACAACCAGCTTTACGACTGATCAACCACAAGATAGAGCCCAATGGAGTGCCACTTCGGTCATTCTTACAACCAGTTTTAAGACTGATCAACGACAGGATAGAGCCCAATGTAGAGACATGATCAGACAATCTTACAACCAGTCTCAGGACTGATCAACCACAGGATAGAGCCCAATGGAGAGACATGATCAGACAACCTTAAAACCAGTCTCAGGACTGATCAACTAGATGATGATGATGTCGCAATCCTGAACCGGATATCCTTTACTTAAACGAAATTCCGATGTCAGATAATCTGGCTGTCTTCTCTGCAAACAGCCTGTCAAATGATGTTATACCAAGTATCAGGTCGATTTCTTTGTGTCTTTAGCACCTTCACGAGGCCTATCCAGCAGGTACGGAGTGAATCGACCTTCATCGGTACTTGCAGTCGAATCCAACGAGTAGATTTGCTGATCAATTCAGGTCATATCATCGTGTGACGACTGCAGTCTCTGAACTGCCCACCAGTTAGCTTTGGTTCGTCGCTCCATCCTGGAAACAGACTTTGAAAAAATGCTACATTTCGATAATCTCATACAATCTACAAAGTGGTTTTGAAATGCATAAGCGGAACCTTCTCAAGGTACATTTGAGGTATGACGTCATATGGTTATCCAAAACTCAAGCCCATTTTAACTTAACTTCAGTATACTGGTTTATAAGGTTCTGTAAAGTTTGTATACAACCAGTTTATTCCACATCACCAATACTGAAATAACTGTGATCATCCACTATATTCTTGAATACATTAACTTACCCTGCCTCCACAACATCATGTGACAATGCATTCCAAGCATTCACCACTCTCTGACTAAAAAAATTTTCCTTATTTCTAATCTTTAAATAATTTGAAGCTTATGCTGTCTTGTTCTTGTAGCCGGTTGAACTTTGAAAAAACTATATATAGTCGAAATGTATCCTTATCATTTATTATTTATAAACTTGTTTCTGTTGTAGACAAATGTAGACCAATTTTTCTTAGTCTTTTCTCATAACTATAATTCTGGAATCCCACGATAATTTGTGTAGCTCATCTTTCTATCATTTCTAGCAAGTTTATACCCACTCTGTGATATGGACCACACATGAACACAATATTACAATGTAGGTCTTATCAATGATTTATATAATTTTACTATCACTTCCTAGCTCCATTGTGTAAAGTTTCTTTTAATCATACGCAGCATTGCATTAGCCTATTTCACCGATACCTGGACTTGCCCCCGCACCTTACCTGTATGATCTATTATAACACCTAGGTCGCTTTCCTCTTTTATTGTCCAACTATTTTTCTCTCATATTATGTAATTATAATCATTATTGGATCTTCCTACGTACATTTTTCTACATTAAACTCCAATTGCCAGCTCTCCGACCATTTTTTAATCCCAGCTAAATCCGATCTCAATTGACATACTTCTGCCGGAAAAGAGACCCTGTTGCAAATTTTGTGTCATCCTGGAATTTTATAATCATGGATCCGATATCATGGTCTAAATAATTTAAATATGTCTAACAAAATTGGTCCCAACACCGACCGATCACTGTGGCACTCCACTTATTTTACTTCATATCACTGAAAGTAGTGAAAGTACTTCTTTTGAATGTCAACTCGATGCCTTCTTCCTGTTAACCAATGTTTCTTTCCAATTGGCAACAATTGGTACTTAGTGAGGGAAGGATAATGAGCTCTATGTTGGTGTGGAAGGACCCTGCCACATTGGTGGAGCTGGCTTTATTAGTGCCAGACGCTGGCATGATATGTCATTGCGATTATCTTATCCAGAAAGCGTTGGTATCTAGCGACAAAGTCGTTGAGATGGCCACGCATCTTCTTCTATATCTTCTATAATGGGAGAGCTCTACCGGCATTGCCATATTGGTTTATTGTTTCACTT
This sequence comes from Ariolimax columbianus, assembly GCA_036924085.1. Lineage (NCBI taxonomy): Eukaryota > Metazoa > Mollusca > Gastropoda > Stylommatophora > Arionidae > Ariolimax > Ariolimax columbianus. The sequence continues at coordinate 48,480,230 of JAVGWX010000022.1, forward strand.
TAAATATTGAAACTTATTTTTTCTGCATATATATCATGACAAACAATCACATATATTTGTAAAATAATTTATGTTAATAAATATATATCATTATTTGTATCAATAATACTTGCAAACTAAAACAGATGTAAAAAAAGTAAAGTAGTTTCACTTGTCAGATGCCCACCTGGTAGTGTAAATATCGAAAGACCAGACATCCAGGGTTGCCATTTGGCAACTTGGTTGTCAAATTGCATACATTTGGCAATTTACAAAAATTCCTTTGCCATATTTTTCCACTTTGCAATTGGCATGATTTTGGACACATTTTAAGAAAGTAAACAAACAAACTGGGGGCCTAGATGCAGCAGTGCATGAGCTGACAGCAGCCAGTAACTTATGACTGGCTACTTGCGTCAGGGTCAGCGAACAATGGCTGAGCAAGATTCCAACTCCACGCGCCGCTCTGAAACAAGTTGCACTTGTCCACTAGTGTAGTCTAGCCAAGGGATAAGCATCGCAATGGGAAGGCAAACTCGGTACTCAAAAACGCCAGCTGAAATTGGGTGTATCAAGCCGAAAGAAGCAGATTCGCTGTAAACTAAGACATAACTCCTTTTCAGATCGAACCCCGAAAAAAAGAAGAAGCTCCCATGTTTTTTCAACGTTAAAAAAAAGGTCAACAGTTTGCATTTTTAATGCCAAAACTGAATGGCGATGTTGGCATCATCACCTCCGATGGGCAACTGATTAACTATGTATTCATATTGCTAAAGTAGTTGGCATCATCACCTCCGATGGGCAACTGATTAACTATGTATTCATATTGCTAAAGTAGTTGGCATCATCACCTCCGATGGGCAACTGATTAACTATGTATTCATATTGCTAAAGTAGTTGGCATCATCACCTCCGATGGGCAACTGATTAACTATGTATTCACATTGCTAAAGTAGTTGGCATCATCACCTCCGATGGGCAACTGATTAACTATGTATTCATATTGCTAAAGTAGTTGTCATCATCACCTCCGATGGGCAACTGATTAACTATGTATTCATATTGCTAAAGTAGTTGCCATCATCACCTCCGATGGGCAACTGATTAACTATGTATTCATATTGCTAAAGTAGTTGGTATCATCATTTACACTAAAGGTAAAATCATCGTAGTAATGTTGCATGTTATTTGCAGAACGTCGCTCTCATGGCAGCATATCTGTAAGACACTCTGGCCAGCTCTCCCACCTCTTAGTTCGACCGGTTCTTCGTCAAGGGGTGGTCACCATTGAGCGGGTCCCAACTCAGGGTCCAGTCGTTTCTGTCGCGAGCCCGTATCGTCCTGTGGGACAGTAGTCTATCTGTTATGTGGTGTCGTGTGTGATGTGCTTCTCTCGTGAATCCCGCCAGCTAACTGGGGACCTTCCCCGAGGTCTCTTTTGTCGCGGGAGTACCATATGGTTGTTATGGTACTCCGTCTTTCGTTTTATCTTCTAGCTATATGACATACCCAGCGATGTTTTGAATGGTTGACGTGTTTAAGGACATCCTTGATATATGACATTCTCCGGACGTAGATATTGTGTAGTTCGCTTTGTCTGAGAGTTATATCCACAGGTCGTCTTTCAAAAGATGCGTGTGCTATTCTCAGTTGGTTCTCTATTGTTCTCTCGTCTTTGTTCTCTGCTTTTTTTTTGCCAGGCACCATACCCTCCAGTATCGTTCTTTCTAGGTCGTTGTAGTATTTTATGTTGTCGAAGTATTCCATTTCCTAGACGTAATGTTATTTACTAGCCAGTTTTATTGTAAATGAAACATAAAATTTGCATGTGTTTTGTTTTAAATATACTGCCAAAATGAAAATATTCCATTGCATTTTATTTTTTTATTTTTTTTAAATAAATAATCATCATGCACCAAGACCATAGTCTACAGTGCATGTGTCGTTAGTACACTACTATATGGTAGCGAAACGTGGACAATCTATGCCAAACAAGAGCAAAGAGCTCAACACATTTCACCTATGGCACCTGAGATCCATCCTTGGCGTCTCATGGAGAGACAGTGTAACAAATGCTGAGGCGCATTCTCGCACTGATCATCCAAGTATGTACACCTTCCTTCGACAATGAAGACTTTGATGGATTGGCCGTGTTCGTCGCATGGAAAGACGGTCGTATCCCAAAGATATTCTTAATGGACAGCTGGCGTGTGGTAAAAGAACAGCTGGCCGACCACAGCTGCAGTTCAAAGACGCATGTAAGCGGAACATGAAGACTCTGGATATGGATCTGACATGGGATCAAGATGCTGAGCTGCAGTGGTCAGCGACCCATAGCTGACTGCTAGCGTCAGGGCCAGCGAACCATAGCTGCCAAGACCCTTCTACACCTCCACGCAGTGATCCTGGATAACAGGCTGCAGCAAAGCAGACTCGCTAAGGAGAAGGGATCGAAGACGGAATGCTAACTCGGTACTCAAAAAATGATTGCTGAAGTCGGATGTGTTGGACCAAAAGGTGCAAATTTCGCAGCCAAGCTGTAAACTACGACACAACGCATTCCGTTCTCTGGACTACATTCTGCTACTTAAGCCCTTTCAGTGTTTTGTAGTGGGAGATTGAGAACGAACGAAGAAAAAGAAGTAGGATCTGACATCTTGGGAACAAATAGCTGCAGACCGATTCAAATGGAGAGGCAACCTGAAGAAACACCTCAGGCTGGCGAAAATAAGCTCATGGAACACATGGAAGTTAAAAGAGAATGCCGTGAGGAAAAGGAAAACCAAAAACTCAGTAGAGAGTTGCTACTTCAAGGTCCTATCAATCTATAGTCAAACAGGACTCAAAAGAGACAACTTACATACGTTGAGTTTTCATGTCTGATGATGCATTTCATACAAAATAAACAAATAAAATAAGTTTATAACCAGCTGATTGAAATAACGATGCATATAATATCTACTAGCTTTACTTTAAACACTCGTGCTAATGTTGCTGTTATTATTGACTCATTGAAAAAAGCCTTGCATTTATGATTTTTACCTTTATCAAACAAATAAATAAATAGATTAAATAGTTCTTAGTTGACCTGTACTTGTACAGGAGCAGAAACACTTGTGGAGGTTCCAGCTCTGGTATGAGCTGGATGTAGCCAGGAGAAGGGTTTCCTGCTTAGCAGGCTAGGCTCGAGCAGCTTAATATTTCGCTGTGTTGGTACAAGCGCTTATGGAGGGTGGTTAACCGATGTGTGAGTCTATCTTAATAGACTCTAGATACTAGAGCAAAGTAGACATGCAACCTGTTAGGCGCCATCTATGCTGCTCTAAACAAACCAGCTAACCATGGTCCGTGTTATGCCATATCACACAGTTAGTCGCCTCTTACGACATGCTCTCTGTGTGGCAGTGATGCTATTCTTGTCTTTGTCATACACAAAGACCCCGGCAGACTACTCGAGAAACAAGATTAAATAAAGATTTAAACAAGTTTGGCATTATTTTGGCAGCTTAAAAAAATTATTTAGCCACTTTTCAATATTGTTTTCTGGCAACTCTATTGACATCGTCTGATCGTGTCCGCCGTTTTCTTCTCGTGTTGTCGGCTTCTCCATTAAAGGCAGCTTTTAGCCATGGCCTCTAATAGTAATACCAACACTGGGTCGGTAGCAAGGCATCCTTACTTACCCAAAAGTCTTAAACTTTCCCATTATGTTCCGAATGCGAGAAGTACAACAGAGATTCTCGGAGTTTTTGTCGCTGTTGCTGTGCTAGTGATTATTGTGACATGGGTGCTCACAGGACGCCGCAAAGAGCCTTTCAACATGATGAGAAGAGTGAGCCTCTGCTGGTTCATGTTGTGTGCAGTAATACACACCGTTCTGGAGGGCTACTTTGCAGTCTACCATGCCACACTTGCAGGCCATTCATCCATTTTGGGAGAAATTTGTAAGTACTACTACACTGATATTTATAGTTAACTCAACTGTATAAAATAAAAGTGAAAGATTGCATTGACTTGAAATTGAATCAAGTCTTGATTGACGATTGAACAGAACAATACTCAATAGTTAAGTAATAGGTTTCTTAACCAAAGTCAAAACCAAATGTATTACTAGTAATTATTTGCCTTTGGCATGCAAGGGTGTAATGAAACAGAATAGTCTAGATTAATTAGACCCTACTAAATTAGTTAGTCAGATAGACATACGATGCATGCAATCATTTAGTAGTGTCCAATACCACAGCGATTATAATAAGTATGCAAGATAAATAGGTAGACCTAGATATGTCTAATTAATGGTTATCACTATCATCAATTATCACATCATAGAATGATAGATCTATATGTTGAGAGCATGCTTGTGATGTCTATATAGTGGCATTACTTAGATTTATTGATTTAATAGACTAATGTAAATGTTGTAATGTGATCAAGCTCATTTGTAGTTACAAATTCTGCATTGACTTTTACCTCAAAACGACTATATATAAATTTTCTTTGGCGTTCGCCTCATTTATCTATTCCCCAAGGCGTGTGTGCGTTACACTGTGGTTTTTATTTTGGGCCTGTTGGCCCAGTGCATCCAACTTCAGCATGCATTTTATGTAAGGGTCTGCTTACTCCTGCATTTTCTAAGGGTTTGCTTCCCCGGGGTAACGGCCGGTGCTGTGATGGGGATCGAACCCAGCACCTTCTAGTTGTGAGCTGTGCCACCTAACCACTAGGCCACGCCGTCCCCTACGTCGACTATATATATAATATATATACACATAGGCCCCCTATAAGGAATAAGGCTATATATATATTGATCCTGCTGAAGTCGGATGTGTCGGACCGGAAGGTGCAAATATCACAGTAAAAACTGTAAACTACAACACAACGCATTCCAATCTCCGGACTATATCCTGCTACTTGCAAAGCCGTTTTCAGGGCTTGGTAGCGGAAGATTGAGAACGAACGAAGAAGAACATATATATATTGATTACTAGATGGCCCGTTCCTCAGCGGCTGTTGTGCCGTTGATCAACTTCATTTCCAATGATCTCTGTCCCTGGTAATAAGCTTATGCTTTAAGCTAACGTATCATGGATGTTGTAGTGGAGTACAAAAGTGTATGATCAATGCATTGGAGGTCTACCCCATGGTCTTTTTTTGCCTCGAAGGTACCATGCTGCAGTCAATGTTTTCTAAAGTTCCTTTCTTCTGAGTTTGTGGTCTGCCCACATAAAAATTTTGTTGCTTGCGTTGCTTGTCAATGATAGTTGTTGTAAGTCAGAATTGTGGAGATAATACATGCGCCGGTTCTGAAGGGTAAGGCTAACCATACGTCTCTCAAGAGAAATCTGGGTCACTCACAGATATATAAATATACCGGATGGTGCTCCGAAAGTAATGCCTCCTATTTTATTCCATGAAAATCACCTCCCTTGGCTATACATTTTCTCCAATGATGAACAAGAGCATTCATGCCGCGCTCGTAAAAATCTGCACCAGCGGAGGTGTCCCAATGTTTCACAGCTGCTATGATAGGTGTCGTTGCCAGGAAAATGTTGTCCACGGAGTCAATCTTCCATTGGCCCGAACAGATATTGAAGTCAGAAGGCACTGTGGTAGGACAGTCTGGCCAAAACTGACAATATGCTCAACGGTCTTCAAACTGGTATGGAGTCTGGCATTATCGTGTTGCAAAGGACAGGTTGTCTTCTTTTCTGGTCTTACCCTGGAAATTTAGGCCATCAGCTTAGTCAGCATTGCAATGTAACGGTCAGAGATGATGGTTTGTCCAAGTTCCAGGAAATCAAGGAGGATTACCCCATTTCTATCCCAAAAAACTGCACATCACTTTACTCTCTGAGGGCTGCGTCTTGAACTTTTTGCTAAATGTGGAATTCACATGTCACCACTCCATGGACTGCCGTTTTGATTCAGGATAGTAGTGTTGGTGCCAAGTCTCATCACCAGTTATGATGCGATCTAGAAAACTGTCACCCTCATCCTGATAATGGTTCAAGAGGTCATGACAAACTTGCATGGAATGTTCTTTCTGTTTCGTTGTGAGTATTCGTGGTAATCACCTGGTGCAACTTTGTGATATTCCAACGTTTCCAATGCATTGAAGCTGATATCCAGCTCTGTAGACAGTTCCCTGGTTGTAATCCTCCAATTTGCGCGGATTAGATGATTGAGACTTTCTTCATTGCATGATGTGATAGCTGTGCATGGCCGCTCGGAACGCGACTTGTCTTTCATGTTGCCTTTGCCACTACTGAAACGCGCGAACACCACCACCACCACACACACACACCCCCCCCCATATCCTTACTGTGGTGCTAACTACCATTGTTTGGTGTCTTTAAACGTTCTGCAAGTGTCGATGAATGTTAATTGGTGCAATTTTTTTCGGCATACAAGAATTCAGAAATGCAGCTCTGTTGATAACATACTTCCATGACAGACGTCATTTTGTTAGACTACTGCTCCTCCACTGCTACCTGTTAGACGGAAACACAATTTTACGTAAATTGGCAGAAAGATTCAAACGTTGCTGCGAAAATTGTGGGACATTATGGTAAAATAGGATGCATTAATTTCGGAGCGCCCCTTGTGTGTGTATATATATAGATATAATATTGTTTTAAAATAATTTTTGTGTTTATAATTATTGTAATACTTGTGTAAGTAATATATTCTGTTATGTTTGTCTACATTTTGTAATGTACATTTGGTCTGCATCTTTATTAAAGTTGTTATACCATGAAATTATAATACTGCTGTTGAAGTGATCTGTCAAATGTCTAGTGACAGCAGTGTACATCTGTTATGTTTTGCCTTACAGGGAAAGAATACAGCCTCTGTGACAGTCGCTACCTAAGGTTAGTTCCACATTTTCATTAGTGTCCACATTGTTGTCAATTCTGGAGCCAATATACTCAAAGTTTGTGACCTGTTCTAGCCCCACACTCCGGAATTTTGTTTTGTGGCCATTATCTTTTGTTTTATGTTTGCTAATAAGTTTTGATATTCGCTGCATCTGCTTACGGTTGCAATTTGCTGCTCTAACCCCTCTGCACTGTTTGATTGTATCACTGTGTGGTCTATGTGTTTTAGCTCTGGGATCTTGCTGATTGTAAAGGGAGGCAACTTTCTACATTCTCATCATCCTTTCTAGCTTTCCTCATTATTCACTCTACATAAATGTTAAATAGGCATGGGGAGAGGATACATCCCTGTCTTACTCCCAGTTGTACTTCGAACCAATCTGATGTTTCTCCGATACTCTGACAGCAGATTGTTGTACCAGATATAATGATCAATTGGATGGATTAGATGTACTGGAAACTCCATATCTGCCATGATTTTTGACAATGTCTGATATTTTATGCAATTGAAGGCCTTGGATAAAGCATGTATATAGAACTACGTTATACTCACTACATTTTTCATAGATGTTCCTCGTATGTGATCTCTGGTCCCTCTTGTCTTTTCTGAAGCTTACTTGCACTTCATGAATTACGCATTCCAATTGTCTTCTATCCTATTCAACATAATCCACAAGAGGATCTTGCTAGCGTGGCTTATTAGAGCAATAGTGCAGTAATTTGTGCACAGCTTTAGGTTGCCTTTCTTTGGGAGAGGAATATAGATTGATCTCTTCCATGCTTTAGGCCACTCTGCGATGTGCCAGTTCCTCTTTGCACAATACATGATAAATGCGAGCACTGGCTTCCCATCCTGCCTATATTAGTTCTGCTGGGAAATCATCATACCCACCCCCGTAACTTTACTTTTTTAGGCTTTTGATTGCAGAGCTTACTTCGTCTGATGTGGGTTCAGGCTCTCTCTCTCTCTCTGCGTACTCCCTCCATCTTTTCAAAATATCTTTATTTTCTGTTAACTATGTTGTCCTCTTTATCATTTATATGTGATACTGGTCGGAGTCTCTTGTCAGTGTTCTCACTTCTTAAAGTCATCTCTCTCCCTACCATGTTGTAGTTCTTCAATGTGTTTACAGGCAGTCCATTATGTGTCTTGTCTTTTCTTATTTCTCTTCTGATTGTTCTTGCACAGTTTCAGTATGTTGTGCTGGTTCTTGCAAGTCCATTTTGCTTTAATTTTCTATGAGCTGCAGTGTTTCTTCTGAATTTGTGCTTTGTTTTCTGCGCATCACTCTGGTAATTATAATTTGCGCAACAGGGATTAAAATGCCTCTTGCATGTGTGGTCAACTCGTTGGATGTGATCTCTTCTTAGACTGCCATCAATGTCTCAAACTTATTTTGTACTTCGATGCTATTTTTAATTGGAATCGCTTTTACATCAAAATGTTTTGGTTGCGTGCCTGTGCTCGTCGTTTTCAGTCCCATCTTGAAAACTGCAACTAGTAGTTTATAATCTGTGTCACGGTTCGTTCCTGCTCCATCCTTGTTCTTCCCAGAGAATATAAAGGTTTCCCCTGAACTGCTCACACAGTGCCCTTGACCAGCCCATCTGTGTTCTGAGACTCCCAGAGCGTCTGTTCTAGTTTTCTGCATATCTTTTCCAATCATGAGTAATTTCCCCTGGTATAAGATCCTGATGTTCCAAATACCTATTCTTAGTTGCGATTTTAGCCCTATTTCTGAGTTTTCCCCACTGTATTTACAGTCAGGCTTTTGGCTGTCGTTTCTATTACTTGTACTGACTCCGAAAAGTCCTCTTCCCCAGTTTGCGTTGATCTGCTTGATCTAAGAGTCTCGCCATTATATCTTTGAGTTTCTGTATCGTTGACTGTCATGGGTTTCTTGGCAATTTTTCATTCAATAGTTTAACATTATTCTGGCTGCTTACCAGCCTTGGTCACTGGTGCGCCCTTAGCTCAATTTCAGTCCTTTTCAGCTGCTGCCTTCAGAGTTGCTGATGACTAGATCGATTGTCTGCCTTTTCCACCATTAGCTTGCTTTTTCCACCATTAGCTTGCCTTTTCCACCATTAGCTTGCCTTTTCCACCATTAGCTTGCCTTTTCCACCATTAGCTGTGTATTAGTCAAGGGGAACTCCCCTTTTCACTCATGCCAAAGCTGTTGTCCGGAGTGGGGTGGCAGTGGCGCTGCCATATACAGGCAAACTCTAGGAGCCATACGAGATTTAGGCAGAAGTGTCGGAACTAGATAGGCTCCTGGCCATCATGGATGCTGCAGCCACTTACTGTGAGGTACTATCCCTCACACTTCTCTCCCCATCCCATCCTAGTATCTACTACAACAAAATGATGTGTACTGTTTTCACCATTTGTGAGCCAGATGCTGTTAAACTTTATTAATCTGGAGACTCCAGTTTTTGTATTCATTGTATCCCCAGCAAGAACTTTGCTGCTTCCAGGCTAGGATCCACTGGTATAAAACTACATTTTGTGCTCTTAGACAGCATGAGAAGTGGGTTTATTCATAACATCTCTTTGAAAGTGCCTAACATTATAATATTAGCATCAGACTTTTGCTGCGAGATGTGCTCACATATGGCTGTAAAGACCAATTCTGGCATGACAGACCCTGTCACACCTAGGGCACACATGTGATGAGTCAGCTGTGGAGTTGAGGAAGACACACTTTCTCTGAGCCTCGATGATGTAGTTACGCCCTACTATATGAGCGCTTTGCATGATGCTAGCCGGCCAGGTCGGACGATTCTGTGCAAGGATCTCCCAGGAAGTGACATGAATATTCAAGCTTTACAGAGACACTTTCAAGGAGTCTTGTAGCATTTTTTCTGTCTCGATGATGAGTGTGTTGTGTGCCTGTTCTGAGCTCATTGATAGCTAATTGGGAAGGTGCTTATCAGGCGTGCAAACATGTCCTGTCCATGTGATCTGGGTTTTTAGCAGAAGCGCAAGCATGCTCAGCATGTTTGACCTGCTAAGAATTTCAGAGTTCGGTACTTTGTCCTGCCATCTAATCCTGAGGTCAGAGTTCGGTACTTTGTCCTGCCATCTTATCCTGAGCAGCCTACACAGACATCTGAAGTGAAAACGATTTAACTGTCTGTTGTGTCTGCAATACATTGTCCATATTTTGTAGACATGCAGCAACGTGGTTGACACTACAGCATGATAGACTTCTTCATTGGTGGTGACACTGAGGCCATGTCAGTTCCAGACGTTTGTGGTCTCTCAAACAGAGCTTATCAATACAAACCTGCGGGTGACCACAGAGTCAATATTTGTCCCAGGTTAGGGTACTGCCTAGGTATGTGAATCTATTGACTGCATGTAGACGTTCGTTCTGTACGGTTTTCCTGGAACAGGCTGAAAGAGAACCTCAGTTCTCCTAGTGTTGATTGTCAGACCTAACCTACTGCATGCCACCAAAATATCTGTCATGGTGGGCTGCATCTCTTGTTCTAAGCAAGTGTTAGACAGTCATCAGCAAACTGGAGATAAAAATTGGTGGCTTCACTCACCTTTGTATAGGAGGAGATTCAAGAAGGTAACTTCACTAATTGGGCTTTAACAGCCTTTCGGTTTATTCAACTTAAATTTGTGCTTCTCCATCTATCTGGGAAAAAAAGAATGTCACAATAATGGCTTTGAATGTCTACACTATTATGGGGATGTTTTGTGCAGCTATTAGTCTTTCTGGTTGATCACTACTGTGTGTTTATTTCATGGATGCTAATTTTAGTGTTCTATAGAGCATACTATTATTGTTGTTTCATTGTTTCTTCTAATTGTCCAATGTTTCTGCTTCACAGTTCAGACACATTCACAGTCTGTATGGAACGTATTACAGCCGTAATTGATGGACCTCTCGCATTCATCACATTTTTTGCTTTCATGAATGGAAACAACTATCGGTATGCGCTGCAGATGATCTTGTCTCTGTGTCAGCTGTATGGTGACATTCTCTATTTTATGACAGCAATCAAGGAAGGTTTTATTCATGGCCCAACAGATAGCCTTGTGTATTTTTACGTCTACTTCCTGTTCCTGAACTTGTTGTGGGTAATAATCCCCATCATACTGATCCTCGACTCAGCCCATCACATTGCAGCCTGCCAGACTGTTTCAGATTTTTACATCGATGAGTACAATCGTAAGCATGGTAACCACACTGAGAACCATCATAAGAAAATACATTAATCACCTGACTTTGGTTATTTCCAATTTGCATGGTAGCTAAATTGTACACATCATTTACCTAACACATAACAGCAAGTTATTCTCAACAGAACAGCTCATTTCATATTGAACTAGGTCATAGTCACTAGGGGCCACATTGTATCCACTGATCAAGTATATGTCTAGCGTCGTTGTCAGTACAAATAATGATATGCATTTACAGAATATTTAAATAGAGGAGCCGGTAGGGAAGGAAAGTTGCATGCTGTCTTCTAGCAACTGACAGAACTGTCTTGAACCCTAGAGCGCCTTTCTTATTCTAAATGAAATATCTACCATTTGTATTCTTCATACTTACCAGGAAAGGATTGACATGTTATTGTATTGTTCACAATGCTTATAGGAATCCACATATGTAAAAGTGTTATGTTCTCTTAGATAATCTTTCTATCTTACGACACTCACAAATTATTGATACCTCAACAATTTGTTATTTCTATTTGTCATTTTTATTCTATTTCATTTATTTGTTATTATTTCAATTTATGCTATGTCATAATATTGAATTCGTCTATGTTTGATTTTTTGGTTTCTGTCAGGACAATCTCTTAAATTAGTTATTTTGTTTTCTCTAGAATGTGAAATTGTCTTGTAAAAGTGTTTGTGTACACACTTTTGTTCAACTGGTTTTTGTTATTGTCTTGAAATAGTGTGTATACAATTTTGTTCAACCCTTTTCAGTCCAGGCTAATTTTGCAGATTTGTGTCTTTCTCAGTCCGGGCCTAAATGTCAGATTCCATGCGTCAAAGTTTTAATCAAAATAAAATAAATAATTGAACAAATAGAGCTAAAATTGTGATTTAAACATGAAAAGACACGAAATTAAATTATGCATGACATGAAGAAATTCATAATACAAATTATAAATATGTGATGTGACATTAATGCGGAGATGGAAATTTGACAGAAAATATTTTTTTTGGTACTTTCCATGTTGTGTTTCACCAAAATTTCCTCAGTTCCCTCTACACAAACTTTTTATATTCGGTGTCCAAGTCAAGGTCTGAATCAGGCATGTGTTGAATATCCATGAGGAATGCAAATCATTGGACTGATAAAACAATTAATCATTTCTTGGGTCTTGAAGACCAACTTTTGCAGCAATAAATATGTAGTTATCAAAGACCCACTGGAGATAATCATACAATTAAACATCGATTATGCATGAGTAGATGCAACCATCGTGTAGATCTGTAAAAAAAAAAATGAAATTCCGCAAACTAAATCATTAAGCGTGTTTCAGAGTTCGGGTTTAGTCATAAACATGTGGTCACTTTTAGGTTTTTGGTGGTCAGTTTTGGCATTTACGAACATTATAGTGCTTTGTTCAGATATCCTTTAAGTCTGTTATTTGCATTCTTTGCGGACATGATGCATCCACTATTATTTACTTGTGAAGGTTAGCATTAATATTACTCCAGTCAGACCCTAAAACAATTTTTTTTCCAGTGAAATATGAAATTGATATAAATCTTAAGCATGTCTGGTCAGGAGTCAACTTTCCACAAACAACTGGTAGATTAAGTTATAATTCTTGTAGTTATGTGATGAAATAAAAGCTACAATATTCTTCCCAGAAATGTGACTTTTGTCATTAAGGATGGTTTTAGTTGTCAGTTTTGTAACTTAAGTCATGCAGTCATTTGTCTTGGTTGCAATAACATAGATGAAACTAAGAAGAGACTTGGTGACCGTTTCAGTCAACATCTTAAATATATATATATCTCAGAACAAACGTTATCCTTCCTGTTGGGGGGGGGGGGGGGGGTGTGTTGGTGTAGGGGGAGTGGCATTGTTGGCTTTTAGTAAATGACAGTACTCACTTGAGCATAAGAGCACCTTTCTTATTCAAAATAATATGTAACCCATTTGTAGTTAAGATACTAAACAGGAGAGGATTGACAAAAGTAACTGCTTTGTGCACAGATTGGCCACCCTTGGCTTTTTGCACCAGTTACACCCTCAGCCTCAAAGTAGAAAATATGTCCCATGCTCCTCCTAAGCACAACTCTTTTCTTCATAGATATACCATTTTTTTAAAAAGGAATTAAATATTGTAATAAATAAAAAAATATAGACACGTTTAATTTTATTAAAAAATGGATACACTTTCAGAAAATATATAACTTTTTTGTTATTTGTAATACACAGTGAACATTTTAAAAATGTGAAATACAGAAAATGTGTTCTTTGGAAAATATTTATTGTATGAGAAAATTTTTATTAAACCAATTTTCTTCACATTTGACTGGTCTTTTCTACACAATCTTTACACGTCTGAATCAAATGTCAAATGCCATTTTCCCTTGCACAAATGGACAGAACACAGTTAGAATCCACATGTTCCATTTAGAACGCTGAAAATAGGCATTCTTTCTGCTGGGAAACAAACCAGTTTTTGGTTTTCTGAAAGAGGTTCTAGTCTCGAAGAAACATCTTAAGTAAAGATGACTACATTTGGCTTTGTGCACAGATTGGCCATTTGGTTTTGTGTACAGATGGCTATACTTGGTTTTATGTACAGCTGGCTAGACATGTTTTTGTGTACAGCTGGCTAGAATTGGTTTGTGTACAGATGGCTAGACATGTTTTTGTGTACAGGGTTATATAGTTATCAAACTATTGAATGTTTATGTTTTCATTTGTCATTTACTTCACTCTCAGATTGCATTTTAATGTTGGGAAATAAGAGGCTTTTAATCCTTCTTCTGTGTATGCATCTGTCAAGGTTTTATGCTAGCTGAAACAACTGAATGGAAACAGATAGTTAAATAATAATAATAATGTTCGCTTAGGCGTCTGAGGTCTATTGCATCGGTCGGCCATATCCATGACCCACATCTGTGGTGTGGTTCCAGGATGGAGAAGGTTGCTACTTGCTGGAGCCATACTGTTCAGGGACAGCCTCTTCTGCACCTCCAGCTGGTCGGCGGAAGAGTTTTGGCGCTGAGGAACGACTTGTGTAGTATCTTGTGGGCAGGGGTTTCCTGGTCCAGCCGTACTACATGACAGAACAAAGTAACTTGGCGCCAGTCAAGTATTTCTGAGATTGGGTGGAGGCCTGTTTTAGCAGAGACCTCCACGTTGCGGATGTAGTCATGCCATCAGATGCCCAGGATATGCCGCTGGTTGCGCATGTGAAAGGCTTCCAGTCTTGACATGTCATGTTTCGGAGTTGTAAAGCAGGACTAGGACCATGCAGGACTGGTAGATGCAAATTTTTTGTCTCAAAGGAGATCTTGCCATTACTCCACACATGTCGGAGATCGCGCATAGCGGACACAGCTAGTCCGATCCGCCATGACATATCGGAACCGCTGCACCCATTGTATGTCATCATGCTACAGAGATAGATTAATTCGTTGGTTAAAGCATTTCACCAAATGTAAAAGACACTTTTTGCTATTGTTAACTTTGGATTACGATTAACCATGGAATCTTTGTTTCAAAGAGAAACACCGAACTTGAGCTGCCATTCTTTTGTACCAGTCCTAGAATTATTGGTGCCAATTAAAAATGTTGAGGATATGAGGAGATGTCTGCCATGTTGATGTAAAAAGGTGTAGTTCTTCTTCTTCTTCATCGTACGCTGTTTACAGCGATATTTACGTTGCACTGTTTTAATTTGTTAGCCTGTGGCTCAGTGCATCCGATTTCAACAGGCGTTTCTGTAGGGTTGCCCTCCTTAGCCTTTGGCTGTCCCCAGCCTAACTGCAAGGCAGCAGTTGTTTTTGGTCAGAGTTGTCTCTCTTAGGACGTTGTCTTGCAGGACTATCGAGTCTTCCCTACTCGTGTCTATAGGGTTTGGCAATGATATGATGGACTATGTACTATCCCGGAAGAGAGGCAGTCCAGTGTGACTTTTTCCCAGGATCGTCACGTCCTGCCAGAAACGTAGCATATGAGTGAGGTATCTTTTTGCTCGCTTTATTTTCTCGGCTCATCTGCAGTGATGGTACGAAAGGTGTAGTTCAATGTGGGATGTATCTTTATTTTCAATGAGCTGGAAGGGGGGCGGCGTGGGCTAGTGGTTAAGTGACACGACTGACAACCAGAAGGTGCTGGGTTCGATCCCCATCACAGCACCGGCCATCACCCCGGGGAAGCAAACCCTTAGAAAATGCAGGAGGAAGCAGACCCTTACATAAAATGCATGCTAAAGTTGGATGCACTGGGCCGATTGGTGCAAAATAAAAACCACAGTGCAATGCACACCGCCTTGGGGAATAGAGAAATAAGGCAAACTTAACAAAAAAAACCACAAATAAAATGAGATGGACGTTGGTGTGGACACTATTGTTACCAGAGTTGAGAATTGAGTGTAGTAAAGTTGGTGTGGTTGTGTTGAAACATAATTGTACCTACATGGTGATAGTCAACTCCAGCCATGGTCCATTAAGTCTTGACAAATTCAAAGATAATAAGGTGGTTATTTAATGGGCAGTACTAGCTAAACCTGCAGCAAAAGATTGTCTACCTTGTTGTGCAGCAGATAGAGCTCTTCCCTCACAGCAAATGATGTGGCAGCTTCATGACCTCATATTATTCAGCTTATCTAGCCAACTGATCTCTGTTCTGATTCATCTTATCCCAAGAGCAAATGATTCCTTTGTTTTTGAGAGGTTTCTACACTAGCGTGGTCTAACAGTGCTGTGTTAAGGAAGAAAGGAACTGATCATCTCTTCTCACAAAACTGAGAACCTCTTGTATCACCTTCCACCCTTCCAGTCAGAGAGGTAAGGAACTGATCATCTCTTCTCACAAAACTGAGAACCTCTTGTATCACCTTCCATCCTTCCAGTCAGAGAGAAAATGAAATGGTTACCCCAAGTCATGGAACTTAATCCTTTGAGCCGTGACCACCCTGTAGATAAAATCCCATTCCCCTGTGCTCCTGAGAAAATACGCACACGGAAAGCTTTGTGCTCTTATTTCATTATTCTATCTCAAATTGACTGACCTGATCATCTCCAATGTTTCTACTTGTTATGCCAGTAAATTGTGAAATATATTAATTGAAAACCATATTGTATCAAATGTACTTGATACATTATGTCAGATACACACTCCCCCCAGACTGTAATCTGATTCTTTGAAGTGGAGGAAAAGTTTTACTAGCTTCCCCACACGTGTAATTATAATAATCATTTGTCCCTTTCAGAATAAACAATATCTAAATCGAATTTATTGGCCTCCAAATCCCTTGAGAATACTTTCAATGGCTTGTTCTGTCGTTAGCCTTTTAGAACATCCATTTCCAGAATTTTCAGGAACTATTTTCCATCACGAAGATCACAGAATCACTAACACTATTTTCTATTTCGTGGATGCCACCATATTTATCTCCAGAAATGTGTATACTGTGTAGATGTCACGATAGTATGGTCAAAATCTAAGCTACACAGCTCGAAATACGTCTTAAAATAAAGGTCCACCCGTCGTACCGATTCGTGGGGGTCTCTGGGAGTAGTTTTTATACACGTACACACTGGTTCAAAGGGTTAAAACCTTTTGTATCATCTTCCATCCTTCCAGTCAGAGATGAAAGGAAATGGTTAACCCTAGTTGTAGAGCTTGAAACCTTTTGTATAATCTTCCATTCTGCAAGTGATCCCCCATGGCACTGTTGGATGTACTATTTTGTTTTCTAATGATCAGTCGTCTCTTAACCATTTTACAGATGAAGGTAGTAATTGTCATTTGTCGTATAATGAGTTGTACAGCTGTTCAGTGAGTCAGATCCCAGAAATTGGAGAGAAGATATCTAGTTGCCTGTCATACGTGTCCAGGACATCTCTACTCCCCACCCCTCAATGTACACTCTCATCACCACGACTGTCTAGTCCTCCGTCATACGTGTACAGTACATCGTCGTTGCTATCTAGTCCTCTAACATGAATATAACACTTGCCCCTCCCACCGCCACCACCATGCACATATTCATCGCTGTTGACATGGCTCATACATAGTAGCACGCCCAGTGCATGTCCAAATATCTCATCTCATCTTCTGTTGCTTGTTTGTAATGCTTATGATAGATGCAGTTTAATTCCAATGTCAAGTCAGTGCTCTGGTACGGAGCAGAAACTTTGGGAATAACAAAGGCTATACAGGGAAACTCCAGTCGTTCTTCAATAAATGTCTATGGAGGATAATGTGTATAGACTGGCAAGACACCGTGAGGAATGAAGACTTATGGGAAAGGAGCCAACAACAGCAGACCAAACGTGGGAAATGGGATTAGATAGGACACAGAAATCATCAAATGTGGTCAGACAGGCACTGTCATAGAATACACACGGCCTGAGGAAGAGTGGTACACTGGAGACGACTGAAGAAAGAAATTTCGTCCCTGGACCTCAACTGGAGAGAGGCAGAAAGGGCAGCTCAAGACTGATCTTGCTGAAGGAGGGTTGTCAATGGCCTATGCCTCGAAGAGGGTGACAGACATAGAAGATGACCAAATGTTAGAAATACTTGCTGCTTGTTTTATATCTTGACATATCCACTCTCAGATTGTGTGTGTGTGACAATTTTCATGGAATATTGCATTTTGTGAGTTCATTTACAATCTTGATTTATTTGACAACTTTCATGTTTTTCTTAGGTTTGTGTGATTGTAGGCGTGTGCATTTCAATAACCATTCATTAAACAGATTGTAACTGTTTATTTCTTTGTAAATTTGTTCCATTTGTGTTACAGTGTACTACTGAATGTGCTCATTTCAGATCTGTTCGTCCATCAATATATGTAACATTGTGTCTTCACTAGCTCTTCTTCTGTCATCACTGGTACCTTTACCTTGTCGTTGTTTCAATCAAAACATTTTGAGCTTCCTGTGGAGCATATGTCTTCAACGGATGCACAGGTGAACACATGCATATACATATGGCTGAACTACAAATGCTACCCAGACTAGAGGAAGAGTTGTGATCAGATGAACGAATGGGGAGAAGGCATGCAAGTCTATACCAACAAGTTCTCAAGCAACTTCAGAGTCGAAATTGAAGCTATTAAGACTGTAACAGAAATGGCTCTACAAAATAAAAACGACATGCAAGAGAAAATCATGATGCTAACTGATGCAGTACCATAACAGCACTCAAATCTCAACAACTGAACAAATTAAGGACAGCCTTCGCAAAAATGTCTCACTGGTGTCAAAAAACAGTGATACAGTGTATACCATCGCACTATAACATCAAGGTCAGCGAGAAGACCAACAGTCTAGCCAAAGATGGAGTGAAACTGATACAGGAAGAATACCTGGTCAACTACGAAGAAACAAAAGTCATACTAAAAGGGCAATACAACTTGAAGTGGGGGGAAGAACATCCCAAACACCATGCTGGTGACGAATACTACCAAGTCTCCAGAACAGATCAAGCTACCATATTGCGTCTCCAAACTGGCCACAGCTGGATGAGACACCATATTTAAGATAGGGACCGTCAGCCTCCTTAGCCACGTCGGAACAGTTTTCGCATAGGTCCTTCAACAGCGAGTTTAACCTCTTGTGGATTGACTACTTGGTCCTTGAACAGCGAGTACAACTTCTTGTGGATTGACTACTTGGTCCTTGAACAGCGAGTACAACTTCTTGTGGATTGACTACTTGGTCCTTGAACAGCGAGTACAACTTCTTGTGGATTGACATCAAGATTCCGGAAGGGCAGGTGGTGTTCGGACACTATATCTACTCTCAGGTAATTGGGTGAAAAAAAACGCATAGAATACAATAAGAAACTTCACTTGGCCTTCATTGGTCATCATGATGCAGCATGTCCCTTACAGAACGTCGCTTCTGTGACTGTCCCTCTGAAACTCCATCTCTTGACCGGCACCATACCTTCCATTACCGTTCTCTCACGACCGTTGCCTGTCTTGACCGGCACTATACCTTACATTACCGTTCTCTCACGACCGTTGCCTGTCTTGACCGGCACCATACCTTCCATTATCGCTCTCTCGAGACCGTTGTATCTTTTGATGTGTCCAAATTATTTCAAATTTCTGTTCATGATGGAATGTATGTGCCAGTTCTCCTCCATGCCCAACTCTTGTTGAATATCATTCATCTATTTTTGTTCTGCGGTATTCTAAGCACATTTCTATAACATATCGACTCACATGGCTCGATTCTCTTCCTTGAAGTTTGGGTAACTGCCCATGTTTCACAGCCGTATGCTGCGCCGAAAAAAAAATGTTCTCTTCTGTTGATTGGTATTCTGCCACAGTTTCCTCATGTTGTGTAGGATCTGGTATTCTGCCACAGTTTCCTCATGTTGTGTAGGATCTGGTATTCTGCCACAGTTTCCTCATGTTGTGTAGGATCTGGTATTCTGCCACAGTTTCCTCATGTTGTGTAGGATCTGGTATTCTGCCACAGTTTCCTCATGTTGTGTAGGATCTGGTATTCTGCCACAGTTTCCGCATGTTGTGTAGGATCTGGTATTCTGCCACAGTTTCCGCATGTTGTGTAGGATCTGGTATTCTGCCACAGTTTCCGCATGTTGTGTAGGATCTGGTATTCTGCCACAGTTTCCGCATGTTGTGTAGGATCTGGTATTCTGCCACAGTTTCCGCATGTTGTGTAGGATCTGGTATTCTGCCACAGTTTCCTCATGTTGTGTAGGATCTGGTATTCTGCCACAGTTTCCGCATGTTGTGTAGGATCTGGTATTCTGCCACAGTTTCCGCATGTTGTGTAGGATCTGGTATTCTGCCACAGTTTCCTCATGTTGTGTAGGATCTGGTATTCTGCCACAGTTTCCTCATGTTGTGTAGGATCTGGTATTCTGCCACAGTTTCCTCATGTTGTGTAGGATATGGTATTCTGCCACAGTTTCCTCATGTTGTGTAGGATATGGTATTCTGCCACAGTTTCCTCATGTTGTGTAGAATCTGCATTGCCATTGCCAATCTCCTTCTGATTTCCTTTGAGCAATTGTCGTTGTTGTCAATTCTGGAGCCCAGATACTAGAAGTTCGTGACCTGTTCTATTTCCCCCAAATCAGAATTTAAGTTGACTTCTTGTTTTGTCGGTGGTCACTATCTTTATTTTGTTTATGTTCACAACGGGATTTGTTTCTTTCCTGCGTCTGTTTACGGCTGCAATTAGCTGCACTAATCCCTGTATACTGTTTGAAAGTATTTATCTTCAGTGCACTAATGTCGTTAGACGTCGTGGGGAGGTGTGACTTTCGTTGTTTCATATTTTTGGGCAGGTGAAAATCCACTGGTGACTTGCCAGGTCAATCCCAGCATCTGTTAGCCCCTGGAGTATACGATCGCCTATTTTTTGGGACTGGTGGAGTATAAATTAGAACAAGGAAGACCCCACATTCGTCATCCGCCATCTATGCCGCTCCGCTAACCACATAACCAACTGGCTTTCATTAGATCATATTAAACCACTTCCTCTAACTGGCTTTCATCAGACCATATTAAACCACTTCCTCTAACTGGCTTTCATTAGATCATATTAAACCACTTCCGCTAACTGGCTTTCATTAGACCATATTAAACC
The DNA here is from genome assembly GCA_036924085.1 of Ariolimax columbianus. Classification (NCBI taxonomy): domain Eukaryota; kingdom Metazoa; phylum Mollusca; class Gastropoda; order Stylommatophora; family Arionidae; genus Ariolimax; species Ariolimax columbianus. The sequence continues at coordinate 48,500,891 of JAVGWX010000022.1, forward strand.
ACTTCCTCTAACTGGCTTTCATTAGACCATATTAAACCAATTCCTCTAACTGGCTTTCATTAGACCATATTAAACCACTTCCTCTAACTGGCTTTCATTAGACCATATTAAACCACTTCCTCTAACTGGCTTTCATTAAACTACTTCCTATAACTCGCTTTCATTAAACCACTTCCTCTAACTGGCTTTCGTGAAACCACTTCTTATTACTCGCTTTCATTAAACCACTTCCTATATCTGGCGTTTATCAGGGCCGCATGGGAAGGAAGACTAACGTCTGGTCAGGCAAAATATACTGGACAAGACCATCACCTTGGTTTCCTCGTAGTCTTTCCTAGAAACGGGCTTTTCATGGCAGCCTGGCTAACAAGGTGGGGGTATCGATGTGATTCCCTTAGTAGTGAGTGACAGATGAAGCCAAGCATAGTACAACTGCCTAAAGGACCCCGGTCCACCTTCATCAGCACGCTCAGAATGTGAGGAAAGGTACTGCAACCCGCCACTTAACGTCCTCTTCAGGGCGCACAAAAGAGTAAACCTATTCATTGTGGGCATTGGAAACAACAAGAACATCAGGACTACCTCATCTGTGATGTACTCCCAGAGTCTGGCTATTGGAACTTGCTAGTGGAGTTCTTATGGGTTTTCAAAGTTTGGTTTGTCTTAGAGAACCCATGTGCTCGCTCTATCTAACCTTTACCTCAGCAAACTGGAGTTTTTTAAATCTACCATTAGCGGTAGACTCTACAGGGTTCTACATCACTTCGTGTTCAGTTTCACTGGGTGTGTCGGTGATTCAGGGTTCTACATCACTTCGTGTTCAGTTTCACTGGGTGTGTCGGTGATTCAGGGTTCTACATCACTTCGTGTTCAGTTTCACTGGGTGTGTCGGTGATTCAGGGTTCTACATCACTTCGTGTTCAGTTTCACTGGGTGTGTCGGTGATTCAGGGTTCTACATCACTTCGTGTTCAGTTTCACTGGGTGTGTCGGTGATTCAGGGTTCTACATCACTTCGTGTTCAGTTTCACTGGGTATGTCGACGATTTTTTAAATTATATGACCAATTCTCCGCGTACAGAAAGTATTGATACAACTAGCGTACTGCAAAACTGCCATAGTGGAACCCATTGCAAAAAGATACATCATATTCTGACGTATCCATTGGTCAATACCTCCGTGGCACAAACAGATACACACTGGCCAATACGTCCTGATATCGCCCATGGGACTACGTTATGGGATGGAAAGAGCGTGCCTTCGCCAGTAAAATCCAGAAAGACAAACCTCTAATAAAATAAAGTCTCCCCAACAGGGCCTCTGCTATTGATGAGACATACGACCTACCCTTCATTACTCTTCGTTTACTCTATTGGGGACTCGGTGGTCTCGAGGTAAGGTGTCCGCCTCGGGTGTCGGTGGTGGCGTATCCGAATCAGTGAGGACCGATATATTTTTCGCATGGATCTTCTGGTAACAATTTTTTTTATCTCTGTGTAGTGAAATCGGACTGCCGTGTGCAGTGTCGAGCACGTAAAAAATTCCTTGGCAGTTGGAAATCGAAAAGAGTAGGCTTAACGGTCGCTGCCCGGACATAATTCGAGTTAAAAATCTAGCCAAGTTAAGTGTATCCTTCTTCAGTTAGTTTGTAAAGAGCAGCTGTAGATGGCGCGTAACTGGCGGCGGGTCTACTTAGCTCTAGTGTTTGAGTCTATTAAGTTTAAAGCATCCTCCAAGAAACTAGTTGTACATAGACTCTGTAGAGTCTTCTAAAACAGTATAAAGAAGTTAAGTTAAGTTATAAAGATAGGTATCTCCTTGGCGGTCTCTCTAAGATTTCTATCACATATCTCCTTAATGCGTGCTCAAAACATCACATACATCCCATCGTGAATTAGTTTTCAGCCTGCGTGCACTAACTTTAGTCTTACCTTCAACAACAAAGTAATATTTCCAACTGCTGACAGGAAGCCCTACCTCGAGCGAAACATCTACACACAGTTGATAGCTTTACCTCTTTCGGTCAAGAGAATCGAAAATCGACTGAGGTCCACAGTAGGATCGTCAGGGCAAGAGCTGCTTTGGAAGACTGCGATTAAATATTTAGGACGCAGAGAATCAGTGTTGCCAACAAAATGAGAATGTATTGTTATGTATTGCTAACAAGCCGTAAGTTACACATGCGAAACAAGAACAGTCTATAGCAGGTATGTTAGGATACTCAGCCTCTTCCCAGTGAGCTGCCTGCACAGGCACCTGATCGGTTGACAGGATAGAGGTCCAACTCTTTCATACTCAGCAAGGTGAAGCTCTCGGGCATCCAAAGACTGCTGCAAAGAAACCAGATCAGATGGACTGGCTATGCTGTTCACATGCCGACAATCACCTCTGTACGGTGAGCTATGGTCAAGCAAGCGCTCGTTTGGGCGACAATACAAAGACTGAAAATATTTTTTAAAAACTTGTCTTATTGATGTCTCCTCTTGGGAGCTATTTACTCTAAACCGCTCAGTCTGTCTCACTGCCGTCGCACGCGATGCTCGTATCGCTGAGAAGTGAATGATTACTTGGCCACAACAACAAAAAAAAACAACTGCGCGAAAAGACATTATACAAGACGGCCCAATTGGTAACACTGTGCACGTGTGCCCTACGTGTTTTAGAGTTTTTCGCGATCGGATAGGACTGTACAGTCATATGCAGTCACTTCTGATTACTTATGTCTGATACAGAGTCACTTGAGATGGGCAACTATTATTTTTGCTGCTATGCCAGGAAATCTCAGAAAGCACATTTTCCATCGCCAGTTGAAGTATGTGTCTGGTTTCTTAATTGTTGAACAAATGATGCTGTTCGACTTGTTCTCACTCTAAATATTGCCACTTATTGGCCATGAGTAGTATGTTTCTTCTGTATCAGATTATGTGTGCTTTATACGTCATTAGTCTAATACATGTATTGTTATCATTGTTTTTCTTTGAATGTTGTATTGTCTAGTGAGCACATCAGATGGTCCAATTGTCATGTTTAGTGATCGGTCCGATTGTCATGGTTAGTTAGCACACCAGATGGTCCGATTGTCATGTTTAGTTAGCACACCAGATGGTCCGATTGTCAAGTTTAGTTAGCACACCAGATGGTCCTATTGTCAAGTTTAGTAAGCACACTAGATGGTCCGATTGTCAAGTTTAGTTAGCACACCAGATGGTCCGATTGTAATGTTTAGTGAGCGCACCAGATGGCCCTATTGTAATGTTTAGTGAGCGCACCAGATGGCCCATTTGTCATGTCGAGTGAGCACACCAGATGGTCCTATTGTCATGTTTAGTGAGCACACCAGATGGTCCTATTGTCATGTTTAGTGAGCGCACCAGATGGCCCATTTGTCATGTCGAGTGAGCACACCAGATGGTCCTATTGTCATGTTTAGTGAGCACACCAGATGGTCCTATTGTCATGTTTAGTGAGCACACCAGATGGCCGATTTGTCATGTCGAGTGAGCACACCAGATGGTCCTATTGTAATGTTTAGTGTGCACACCAGATGGTCCTATTGTCATGTTTAATGAGCACACCAGATGGTCCTATTGTAATGTTTAGTGAGCGCAAGAGATGGTCCTATTGTAATGTTTAGTGAGCACACCAGATGGTCCTATTGTCATGTTTAGTGAACACACCAGATGGTCCTATTGTCATGTTTAGTGAACACACCAGATGGTCCTATTGTCATGTTTAGTGAACACACCAGATGGTCCTATTGTCATGTTTAGTGAGCGCACCAGATGGTCCTATTGTCATGTTTAGTGAGCACACCAGATGGTCCTATTGTCATGTTTAGTGAGCACACCAGATGGTCCTATTGTCATGTTTAGTAAGCACACCAGATGGTCCGTTTGGAGTCGTTTATCAATAATTATAGGCATAAAGCTGATGTTTATGAAACCCAGTTGGCATATGGAGAATATACAGATATAATTTCTGATTGATGGATAAATATGACGATGAATGAAAATTCTGTCTCACAAGACTGCAGAGATAAAACAATGATTACAATAACAATATAATGTAATATCTCACCAGGCAGATTTATAGAGATAAATCGGTGTTAATACCACAATAGCGTAACATGACCAGGTAGATTTATGGAGAAACATTTTCTGTTACCAATGTAACGTAGCAACATCAGACATATTTATAAAGATACATTTTGTGTTACCAATGTAACGTAGCAACATCAGACATGTTTATAAAGATACATTTTGTGTTACCAATGTAACGTAGCAACATCAGACATGTTTATAAAGATACATTTTGTGTTACCAATGTAACGTAGCAACATCAGACATGTTTATAAAGATACATTTTGTGTTACCAATGTAACGTAGCATCATGAGACAGATTTATTGAGAAACATTTTGTATTACCAATGTAACGTAACATCATCAGATTTATAGAGATAAGTCAGTGTTTTCAATAATGGTATAAGGAAACATCACTAAGCAGATTTATATAGGTACTTCCGCATCAGAGGGGACGGCGTGGCCTAGTGGTTATGTGGCACGGGGCAAAAACCGAAGGTGCTGGGTTCGATCCCCACTACAGCACCGCCGTTACCCCGGGGAAGCAAACCCTTAGAAAATGCAGGAGGAAGCAGACCCTTACATAAAATGAATGCTTAAGTCGGATGCACTGAGCCGACAGACGCAAAATAAAAATAACAGTGCAACGCACACGGCCTTGGGGATTAGAGAAATAAGGCGAACGCAAAAAAAAAAAAAAAAAAAAACAACTTCCGCATCAGCAAAACCATTGTAACATATCACCAGACTCTAGTGAGCACAGAAATAGACTGATACGCAACCTATCACCAGACTCTAGTGAGCACAGAGATAGACTGATACGCAACCTATCACCAGACTCTAGTGAGCACAGAGATAGACTGATGCGCAACCTATCACCAGACTCTAGTGAGCACAGAGATAGACTGATACGCAACCTATCACCAGACTCTAGTGAGCACAGAGATAGACTGATACGCAACCTATCACCAGACTCTAGTGAGCACAGAGATAGACTGATACGCAACATATCACCAGACTCTAGTGAGCACAGAGATAGATTGATACGTAACATATCACCAGACTCTAGTGAGCACAGAGATAGACTGATGATAACATTAACACGACAATATATTGTAAAATCTCAACCTGAAATGACTAGCCGTGATTCTAGTTTAAAAGATCAATGTAATGTTACATGTTATCAGACAGTATGGCAGAGATATGCCAGTTATAGCAGGCGTGTATCCTCTGTCTTATCCACTTGGGTGGTGAGGCGACATGGGGAACTGTCATTTTCTGTCCATGGTCGGACACGTCGCTAAAGTAGTTGTCATCGCATGACAATTTCGAATATTCGCAACATTTCCTATCCATATCGGTCATGGTCTGTCATGGTTGCTAAAATCCAATCGTCGGGATATAAGCGCACAGGAGTAGTTGGTCAGGTTACATTTTCAAACAGTGGCCAAACCACTTAATTATCTCCTCATAAATATTTTCAGTGTAGAGTCTTGCTTCAACGATGTTTCACATCTCTGCATTGCGCATTCTGTCTCTCCTAGTTACGTTGATGGTTTTCTTTCGCATTCTGTCTCTCCTAGTTACGTTGATGGTTTTCTTTCGGAGACATCTCACATGTCGTGGTCTTTCTCCTTAGAGATTTTGTTGAAGTCCAGGTTTTGCATGGGTAACAGCAGAGGCGTGAATATACTGTGGATCAGCAATCTTTCTGTGGACATGTTTATGTTAGGCTCTCTCAATAATGGAATTCAAAGCTGGTCTGTAATTGAAATTGGTTTTTGGCACCTGATCTCAATTCTTAGTTCTTAGTCGCCCTGTACAGTTCCGAGCTCTGGTATAATCTGGATGTAGCCGGGAGGAGGATTTCCTGCTTAACGGGCTTGGCTCGAGCAGCTTATTACTCCGCTGCGCTGGGACAAGTGTGCAAAGGGTAGTTAACCTATGTGCGAATCCATATTTATAGACTCAATCACTAGAGCTGTGATCCTGGATAACAGGCTGCAGCAGGGCAGACTGTCTAAGGAAAAGGGATCGAAGAGGGAATGCTAACCCGGTACTCAAAAAATAGTTGCTGAAGTCGGATGTGTTGGTCCGAAAGGTGCAAATATCGCAGTCAAGCTGTAAACTACGACACAACGCATTCCATTCTCTGGACTACATTCTGCTACTTAAGCCCTTTCAGGGTTTGGTAGTGGAAGATTGAGAATGAACGAAGCCAAGCCAAAGACTAGAGCAAAGTAGACCCGCAGCCTGTTAGGCGCCAACTATGCTGCTCTAAACAAACCACCTGACCATGCCCGGTGTTATGCCATGTGACACAGTTAGTCGCCTCTTACGACATGCTCTCTGTTTACTCTCTCAATTACTGTGTCTAAACTACCTTCCTGTGTGAAAACACTGCCCAATTTCAGTTTTTGTTTTGAATGTGTTGATTTTCTTACTATATCTTTCGCAGAACTGAGCGCAGTCTGATGGCATTGCAGATTATCTTTAATTTCATATAGTAGACATTGATCATCTGCAAAATAGAGATCATTCAACTGACCAGCCTGTGTCCTTTTTTTCTCTGCATTTTTGTATAGATGCTTCCTATGCTAATAACAGTAACAACACAATAACGTATAGTCAGGCATACCATACTGATCAAACATGCTCTTCTAGGTCACGCAAAATATACTGGCCACGACCTTCATTTCACTTCCTCGAAGTTCTCCCTAGAAACAGTCAGTTTTATGACAGTCTGAGTAATTTCCTCTAACTGGCTTTCATTAAACCACTTCCTATATCTGGCGTTTATCAGGACCGCCTGAGAAGGAAGACTAACGTCTGGTCAGGCAAAATATACTGATCAGACATGTTAGTCTGGTTTAGGCAAAAAATACTGGACAAGACCCTCATCTTGGCTTCCTCATAGCCCTTCCTGGAATCGAGCTGTTTTCATGTCAACCTGGCTGGGGGGGGGGGGGGGTAGTCGACGTGATCCCCGTAGTAGTGAGCGATACGCAGATGAAGACAATCTTAGCACAACCGCCTGGAGGATCTTGATCTACCTTCATCAATGCACTCGAGATGTGAGGAAGGCTACTGCAACCCACCACTTACCGCCATTGTCAGGGTGCACTAAAGGATAGCCTTGCTCATTCTGGGCATCCAACAACAACTGATCAGACATATAAATGTGTTTACACACTGTGTCTGCATTATTGACTTGCATAAACTCTCTCGCATGACCCAGAATTCAAATCTGGATTTTATCAACAGAAAACAAAGCATTTGTCATCTTTATAAACGGAGTAACTCTAGTGCAACTTACGACCAGTTGCGGTCCTTCATTCTGGATGCGTTTTAATCTGTAGCCCTGGCACTGTCAGGATTCCCAACCCATAACCTACCACTGATTGTACCAACTGTCAGGATTCCCAACCCATAACTTACCACTGATTGTACCAACTGTCAGGATTCCCAACCCATAACTTACCACTGATTGTACCAACTGTCAGGATTCCCAACCCATAACTTACCACTGATTGTACCAACTGTCAGGATTCCAAACCCATAACCTACCACTGATTGTACCAACTGTCAGGATTCCCAACCCATAACCTACCACTGATTGTACCAACTGTCAGGATTCCCAACCCATAACCTACCACTGATTGTACCAACTGTCAGGATTCCCAACCCATAACCTTCCACTGATGGTACCAATTGTCAGGATTCCCAACCCATAACCTTCCACTGATTGTACCAACTGTCAGGATTCCCAACCCATAACCTACCACTGATTGTACCAATTGTCAGGATTCCCAACCCATAACCTTCCACTGATTGTACCAACTGTCAGGATTCCCAACCCATAACCTACCACTGATTGCACCAACTGTCAGGACAAGGACGAGAACCAGTCACTGCTCACATTGTGCAGCTGACAGTGTACGAGGGCTGTCAGACCTCGCCTGCACCCCTGTATGGTTAGATCTACATACTTATTTAATTACCCGCTATCAAACATTATATCGAGATATTTCAACCGGTGCGGGCTTTCAGTAAATCACCCATCGAGGATAAAAAGGATAATACCAGCACTATGGAGTATAATTTTTTTTAAAGACCGCCATATATATCTTGGTGGAATTAATATGTGAGCTGATCCCAGTGATACCATCATAATATCCTATAATATTTCATGAAAACATGACCACAGAGATAAGCCAATAATTAAAACAGCAACATAATATCATGAAGTATTTCATGAAAACATGAACACTGAAATCAGCTAAAAATAGGTAACATAATATCATGTAATATTTCATGAAACATGACCACAGCGATCAGCGAATTATAAGTGACAACAAAATATCATGTAATATCTCAGGAAAACATGAACACATCGATAAGCAATGATGAGTGACAACACAATACAAGGCAGTATGTTTTCAGGAAAGACACTACTGCCCAGGTAAGCCAGTAACACAAGTAACGAGCTCGCCATTGGGGGTCTGATCACACAAGAATGCTCACAAATCCGGTGATAATAGAAACAACAGAATATACTAATCAAGTACAACAATAGTACACATACAGTGTCAGTTCTCTTCCCGATTTGTGTTGTTGTTACAGTGAAAGGGGTTACAGTTAACATTTATTGTATGTTATTTAACATGTTGAGAAAAATAAACGTTTGCAATAATTAAATAAACAAATTTTGCTGTTTAAACAAGATAAATAGTAATTTGCTTTTTGCAACAAAAACAAATATATACATCGTTCAAACCAGGGACAAAAGTAGTGCATTACTGTTTATGTTGTGTAAGGGTTGCTGCTATCAACTACATACAGTCATTTTGGTTATACCAGGACGTTGGAGCCATAACAAACAGCATTGACTCAGACTTCAACTCCTGAAGAGCGCTAAAAGCATTGAGCACTGAACGTGCTGCACTCTGGGTAAACCTACAACATCATTAGAAGGAATGAACAAGGCTGCTGTATGGCTTTCACATACAACTCTAACCTTTGAACTACGCACGCACTATAAGAAACGTCAGACAATGAATTGTTCTAGATTGTTCGTCTATAGCAAGGCTTCTCAAACCTTTTTATTTAGACGGCGATTTCTTTGGATCAGACTCATCACCTCATGATCCTTCATTCAATTGACATTACATGGTAAAGGTTAAAGTGTATATCAATATAAATGTACACAAGGCGTGTTCAAATGAAACCGGACCAAACTGTAACAAGTGAACATACGTGCGATGCACATGATGGCGTCACTTCTGATGTAAACAGCACATACCAACTGAGAAAACTATGAGTCAGAGGATAATGAAATTTTGCAAACTTGACGGTCGGTATGTGCTGTTTACACCAGAAGTGATGTCATCATGCGTATCGTACATACAAAATGTTTCCCGCGTAGGCACGCCGCTTGCAACTCCCAGACCGCAGTCTTTTCGGTTATATCAGGACATATTTACAAGTGTATGGATGTGGAGTGTATCTGGTTGTAATGTTTTATTGTGTGTGTTCTACTATGACAGTTTTACAGTACCGTTACAGTTACAGTACCAATACTTTCAGTTCTTGGAGAAGTTAAAGGTGAGGGGTTGACTTCATCGCCGCGGTTTCCCCCATATGGCTCGTGTCTCTCAGTAGAAGTGTCCCGCCTGTCTAGAGCATCCACACAAAGCACGAACTCCGTAGCTCCAGCGATGAACCCAGGTATCTCCGTAGCTCCAGCGATGAACCCAGGTATCCCTTGTATATACAATCAATTATATCCAAAATATTCCTCTCCCTGTGGAGCATATGTTTTTAACAAATACTCATTAAAATCCGTTCGTTTCCAGCTTCGCCCACGTATTTCGTGCCGTTTTTATGTTTCTCTCGACCTCTGTTCTCCATGAGTGATTAGCTTCTCTTGGCCTGATAATTCCTGAACAGTGACTGCCATGTAATCTTATGAGCTGTTTTCCGTAATGTGTGTTCTATCCATCGCTAGCGCCTTCTCTTTATGTTAAGTTTCCCCGACATTTGGCTAGTTCTTTCCAACAGTTCCATATTAAGGACTTTATAACAGGTGCCAGGGTTCGAATTTATGGACATAAATAGAAATAGACACTGTTACTCAGTTCAAATATCTGAGATCTATAATTGGAGCCGAAGGGACGAAGACAGAGCTAAGAATCAGATCTGTACAAGCAATGTCGATTCTCTCATCAATGAAACCTTTATGGCAAGATGAATGCATCGCACTCAAAACCAAGATCATCCTGATGCAACCGCTTATCTTCTCCGTATAGCTGTACGCATGTGAGACATGGACATTTAATGCGAAAATGGAGCGAAACATCCAGGCAATGGAGATGAGATCCTTCCTTCAGACGGATCCTTGGAATAACCTATAGGGATCGTGTCACAAACATCAACATACGAAACACAATCACACAGTCTATTGGACCTTATCAAGACCTACTATCAGTAGTAAAGATACGCAAGCGATTGAGTGGGATACCAAACAAAGTACTCAGAATCACAGTCTCCAGCAATAGAAAAAGAGGCCGTCCCTAGAAACGCTGGACTGATGATATTCGGAAGTGGACACGAAAGTTCCTAGAGAAAACACCGAAATTATGACACGGGACAGACAAAAATGGCGTGAATTTGTTCAAGAGGCAGTGGCATGACACGATGCCAAAACGACCTCACACAAACCAACGATAAATCACACACCACCCGGGAGAGGATTGGGCGCCCCGTCCCCCCGCTAGGGACATGTACAAGCCACATCCCTCACAAGGGGAGGGTAGCCCCCACCACCTTCTTGAGGGTTACGGGAAAGATGAGACTAGACAGAAATAAAATCAGGGCCTTGGTTCGTGCCATATAGGACCGTTCCTTCAAGTTGACGTGAGCTTGCGTGATTTTGCCATAGCCTTTATGTCTTGATATTGGCTGACCTCTCTCTTAACGATGTCCCGAACTCCCTTATTCGTGACGTGGTCTAGATACGAAATGCTCTTAATTCGAAGCAGACATCTCATCTCCATTGCACAAATGATTGACTCTAGAACCGCTGTCAGAGTCCAAGTTTCGCTCTCCTAAAGCCATAAGTGCATACATTAAACTCAAATTGCATTTCAGGTTGATGCTTCTGTCCCTCCCTAGTGGCCTCAGTTTGGTCGTAGTAGCAGCCATAGTGATCGCTGTTCGCGCCTGAATCTCAGTTCTGGAACCTTCCGCATCCATCAGTACTGCCACAAATTTCAACTATTTTAACAATTTGCAATGGTTCGCCTTTGATCGCAATCGGACTTATTATGTCGTCTTAGACGTTAACTCCTCATAACTATACTTCCGTAATCCCACTATCAGTTTTGTCGCTCTTTTGTGTATCCTTTCCAGCATGTTTATATCCCCTCTAATATAAGGACTCCACATCTGTACACAGTACTCCAATCTAGGTCTAACTAATGCTTCATTCAGTTTGACTATCATGAGATAACCTGGAGGCTCCTAAATTGGTGAACACAAAGTTTTGATAACAACGAGAATGAAGGAAGCTACTTCAGTACTGGGAAAGTATGTCAATAACACCAGAAGAAGACGCTAATTAATATGCACACCGGAAACGTGACCCACGCTTCAATTCCGCAATGTTAATTGCTTCATTTTCTCTTCTCTGGTTTGGTTTCACTGTTTTCTGAGTGCATAAAAAAGAAGACTTACCTTAGCACTCATTGTTTCATGTTTTTCTTGTGTATGAAAGTAAGCGTTCCAACTCATATCCGTTAGCGATATGCATATCTCACAGCAGTTCATTAATATCTTTGTTACTACATTCCCCTGATTGTCTATTTATTCTATCTGTATCATAAACATCTTCTTTGCTAATATCTTTACTTAATTTTTTTATTTTCTGACCTCATTCGCATTTGCATGTCAACATTTCTTCTTCATTAATATCGCTTTCTTCATTAAAAGCTTTTTTTTTTTTTTTTTTTACCTCAGCAATATATTTCCCGCCTCAATATTATCCATTTTGTTTTAATAACATCTTTCTTTAGTTTCAATCTTTGATACTGTAGTTATGTATTCCCTAGTGTACCAATATTAATATGGAAGCGCTATGTTCGCCTCAACAGACCTAGACATCGAATCAGTATATCAGTCTCATGGAGGAAACACAGAGACTATTACAATTCAAACCAAGGCTTGCACAGTGACGTCAATATACAAGCCTCCCAGTGACAATTTCGAGTTTCAAGAACCTGTCAATTTCAGAACCCGGAAAACCCAAGTAATCATGGGTGATTTCAACTGCCACAGCACGGCATGGGGATACAATGAGACAGACGTCAATTGTGAAAAATTATAGAGCTGGGCTGAGAACACATGACCCAAAACTACCAGCCTCTTTTCACAGTGGCAGATGGAAAAGGAGATATAATCCTGACAATATTTTTGTCAGTACTCAAATATTTAATCATGTGACAAAAGACATGGGAAAACCTATTCCAAGAACGCAATATAGACCCATTATATGTAGCGTTAAAGCAATGGTCGAACCAGCGAACGTAGTCTTCAAAAGACGGTTTAATTTCAAACGCACCAACTGGGTCATATTTGCATGTGATCTAGACACAGAGGTGGCCAAGTTAGAACCTAAGCCTGCAAACTACGACCCTTTTATAGAATTAGCCAAATCAATCTCCAGAAGACATATCCCACGAGGATGCCGATCACAGTACATACCTGGATTAAACGATGACTCAAAGGCACTGTACGAGCAATATAAACTGCTGTTCGAAACAGACCCCTTCGGCGAGGAAACCATCCAGGCTGGAGAAGATCTCCTTCATGCCATCTGAGAATTCAAGACGCAAAAGTGGCGTAGCATGGTGGAAGACTCGGACATGAAGCAAAACAGCAGACGAGCATGGACACTCATTAAGAACCTAAGCAATGAACCAACATGTGCTCCCCCTGGGATAACGCAAGTTACTCCAGACCAAGTGGCCCACCAATTACTGGTGAATGTCAAAACCAACTAAAAAACGGGACAAACAAGGACCCAACGACAACGCGAGGTAGAGAGTGATATACTGGGCGCACCTTTCATAACTCAAGAATTAAGTGCAGCAATAAAGCAAACAAAATCCAATAAAGCAACCGGCCCCGACGACTTGAGATAACATAATAATAGCTGTCCATCGTTGTCGATGAGGACCGCCGACATCATCCTTGTCACAGATTTCCCTGTTCGGTGTGGGTGCGCATGTGGCTGAACAGGCCAATGCGAGCACGAAAACATCTGCTACATATCGGACACACGAGGTTTGTAGAAGGGGATGGTGTTCCCGCTGTTAGGGATTTCCGTGTCTCGCGTCTGTTCTGGGCTTTCACAATACGGTCATCTTCACCCGATTTGACTGCGCTTCTCCAGTCAGATCTGTTTTTCGCAAGACATTCCCAGGTGTCGATGTCTATCTGGCAACTTTTTAGTGAGTCCTTCAGACCGTTTTTAAAACGTTTCTTTGACGCTCTCTCTCGCGCCATCCCTCTCTCAGCTCACCGTAGAGAAGCTTCTTTGGGAGCCGCTCGTCTGACATACGGACGAGGTGTCCGGCCCATCCTAGTCGTGCTTTTTCTAGCAGTGCATGGATGCTGGGCATGTTAGCCCTCGAGAAAACCTCGATGTCAGTGACATGATCTTGCCATCGGATGTGGAATATTCGCCTCATGCAACCTGTGTGGAAGTGGTTTAACCTCCTTGCATGTCCAGAGTATACAGTCCAGCTTTCGCAAGCGTATAGTAGGGTTGGAATGATGGTTGCACGGTAGACTTTGAGTTTAGTCTTGACGCTGATGCCACGACGTGCCCAGACCATCGAGCGCATTCTACCAAAGGCTGCGACGACTTGAGAACAGAGCAAATAAAACAGTTTGGACCAATAACAATCAATTGGCTACTAAATCTCATGAACATTTGCGTGGATTCCTTTTCCTTAAATATTCCAAAAATCTGGAGACAAGCACATGTGGTTGCCCTGTTAAAGCCTGGGAAAACTCCAACAGACGCAAAGAATTTTCGACCAGTCTCGCTCTTATGCCACCTATACAAGGTATTTGAAAGGATGATCCTCAACTGCATCTCTCCCTGGATAGACTCGAGGCTGATCAAGGAACACGCTGGATTCAGACCTGGGAGATCTTGCAGTAGTCAAATCCTCAACTTGACACAACTAATAGAGGATGGTTTCGAACGCAACCATGTGACTGGAGTGGCATATATAGACCTAAGCGCTGCCTACGACACAGTAAATCGCCGTAGGTTACAGGCAAAGGTATACAACATGACGAAAGACTGGCGTCTGTCTAACATAATCAAATGCTTACTTCAAAACAGACGATTCTATGTAACCTTGGGGAATAAAGAGAGCAGATGGCGAAATCAAACCAATGGCCTGGCTCAAGGAAGTGTTCTTGCTCCCATACAACATCTATACCAATGACCAACCTATGGATACAAACACAAGGAAATTTATAAACGCAGATGACACAGCAGTCGCAGCTCAGGCTAATGGCTTCGAGGAGGTAGAAGGTAAACTAACACGCTCTCTGAATGACCTCGCAGAGTATTATCGGGAAAACCACCTAAACTCCAACCCTAGCAAAACTCAGGTATGCACGTATCATCTCAAGAACAGAGAGGCAAACAGAGAACTACGGATCAGATGGCAAGGACAGGATCTTGAACACTGCCCGGCTCCCAAATACCTGGGTGTAAAGTTGGATCGCACTTTATCCTATATGACACACTGTCAGGAGACAAAGCGTAAGGTACATGTGAGAAACAACATTATCCGAAAATTGACTGGCACAACATGGGGTGCTCAGCCATCAGTCTTACGCACATTAGCGATTGCCCTGTGCCTTTCTGCAGCGGAATATGCAGCCCCAGTCTGGAAAAACTCTGCCCATGCAAAACAAATTGATACAGCAGTGAACGAGATGGGCAGGATAGTGTCGGGGTGCCTTAAACCCACCCCCACAAACAAAATATATCCCTTAATTGGCATTGCCCCACCTGATATAAGAAGAGATGTAGCTGCGGAAATCAAACGAGGGAAACAGGAAAACGACCCTGGACACCCGATGTTTGGCCATCAGGAACAAGCCACCAGACTGAAATCAAAACACAGTTTCTTAAAATCGACAGAGACCATCCAGACAAGCCCGGAAGATCAACGCATCGAGAGGTGGCGCGAAACAATGCAGGATCCATGGATAGAGTTCAAGGAAGAGGCTGCGCCTGGACACCACCTGCCCTACGCTGTGTGGAAGGCAATGAACAGACTTCGAACTGGTGTTTCAAGATGCAGAGTGAACTTGAAGAAATGGGGATACTCAGATGTCGACACATGTGAATGCGGTGCAGTTCGGGACCAAGATCATCTGATGACCTGCCCCAACCTCACTGAAACCTGTGACATGAAGGACATGATGGAGGCGAACGACAAGGCAGTTCAAGTTGCTGAATACTGGACGGATGCTGTGTGACATGGTGTTTGGACACGGGAAGTAAGTAAGTACCAACATTAATACTTTTTCAAGGCAAATATCTCCTTCGTTAATACATTTACTTTATTCATATTTCTATGTCTTTATTGCATTTTCATATTACGAATTTCTTCATCATTACTTACTTTCTTTCTTCAGTAAAAACGAACTTTTCTTTCAATTGGATCGTTCTTGCTTAATTAAATATATTTAATTTTTCATGAATAATTCGTTTAGTCCATCAATTTAACTGTTTATTTAACATCTTTATGATTTCATTAGAATCATTACCATTTCCTTCATTTGTTTAGTATCAAGAATACCTTACTCCTTAATATCTCTTTTACCTGATTAATATAATTTCTTACATGAGAAAGATCTTTGTTATTACGAGGCGTGTTCAAAGGAAACCGGACCAAACTGCAACAAGTGAGCATACGTACGATGCGCACGATGGCGTCACTTCTGGTGTAAACAGCAGCGCGAGTTAACGCAACAATATCCGCCTGACCTGCGCTGTTTGACCTGTCCCGACTGCATGCGAACAGGCCTGGTACATTAGCATCTCCATTACTTCATTAATACATATCGTCCTTCCTGGATATCTTGCTTCATTAATATTTTTTATGTCAAATATATCACCTCTACTAATGTCTCTCTAAAGTCGTTTATATCTTTCTTACTTAATTAATATTTTATTGCTTCAATAATATCTTTCTTGCTTTATTAACATCTTTCTTATTGCATTAATCTATTGTTTACTTTGTTAATATATTTTTACTTATGTTTACAATATTTATATTATTTTTCACATATACTTTATTAATATCTTGCTTATTCCATTAACATTATTTTTATTTAATTTAATAAATTTTTTAAATTTTATCAATATCTTCATTGATTGATTACCATTTTTCCTAATTCATTAAAATCTTTCTTCATTCAATGAGATCTTTCGTACCTCATTAATATCTTTCTCACTTAATTAATATCTTGATTACTTCATTAATATGTGTCTAATTTCAGTAATATTTTTCTGACTTCATGAAAATATATAATTCTTCATTAACATCTTTCCTACTTTCTTACTTTATTAATATCTTTCTTACTTCATTGATATGTTTTACATCATTAATATCTGTCTTAATTCATTAATGTCTTTATTTTTCAATAATATTTCTCTCTTCATTTATAAATGTCATACTTCAGTTAGATTTTCGTTAATTTCTTACTTTATTAATATCTTTTTTTTTAAATTATTAAAATATTCCTTCATTAAGTTTCCCAAATATCAAGTTTCCAAACAACACCATCGCTAACTTTACGCTGTCTTTATGATGGACGCAAGCGTCATGAATTATCTGAGACCTGGTTTAAAGGAGTCCGTCCTGGAATGTTGCTGCTTTATATATATCAAGGTCCGGGCCCGTAATCCCAGAAGCTTCCAGAAGTGGGCCATTGATTGCACATGTTGAATCTATTGTGTGATACGTGTTTACACAAATGTTTGTAATATTACGAGAGACAGTCATTTAGTAACAGGAATTTTATGAATAACTTTTTTTTTACAAGAGCACGAACAATACATTTTGTGTGTTTGATTTATCTACATAGTCTCCCTGCCTAGCAGCACACTTGGTCTACCTGTCAATTAGACTGTAGATTAGACGTGACCTTTAATCAATTTTGCATGGCCTCCATTACCTCGTTGTTATCTGGCGTTGGAAGCCGACACCCACTTTCTTATAACTGTGGTCATCATGAACAATTTTGTGATCAAAATCTGTGGCGATGTCATCAAAAGTAACTCGCTTTTTGGTACGGACTAGCTGGTCGATCTTATGTTTCAATGTGTCAGTTTTCCCATTTGCTGGACTCCTACTCCGCGGTTTCATCAATGACGTTTTGTCTTCCGTTTTGACATCTTAGTACCTATTCATATGCTCTCAAAATGTTTCCTTACCGAATCTTCATTCGTCTGTAGATTTCAATAGGTGTCACGCCCTCTGGCCAAACAAAACGAATAACGCCTTGTTGTTCTTCCACTGTGCAAGTCAACGATGGGGCGGCCATGCTGTAGGCTTTATTGTGCAACACAAACTATGGGAGTATGTAAGTATTACTAAAGAGGCAGTGTGTCCTGAAATAAGATTTTTTCCATTGTACAAACTCTTTCGCGCACTTTATAATGAAATTCAATTTTCTTAACAATTGGCCCTTGAATATTGTAATTCAACACGAAATAACAGTTCAAATAAAAATTAAAAGGTGATTATTAAAGGCTGTAGTATTTTCTACATTTTATTTCATCATTCGATGAGGCATCTGGCATGCACATTATATTTCCCTGTCATAACTAACAAAACGATAAGTTATAGAACATGTGTATTCTCATCAAAGCCTTTATCATGGGGAATAACCAGCTTCTTGATAATATCAGAGCACTGTATTATTCAAGTACAAACGTCGTCAGAACAACTGATGGTGTCACAGATGCTTTTGAAATCACAACCGGGGTGAGACAAGGGTGTGTACTTTCTCCTCTGTTGTTTAACATCTTCATGGACAAAATCGTATCAGAGACTGGTCAAATTGAGACATCTGGAGCAGAACATAACTTAACACATGAATTACTCTTTGCAGATGATCAGTGCTTGCTGTACGACGATGAAAACAAACTGCAAAACTACATGAACGCGCTTGCGACTACCTGTGCTAAATACTATAAGCGAATTAGCGAGAACAAAACAGAAACTTTGATGATCAGTAGAACAATTGGGCCACTCAAGATAAGTCTAAATGATATTGCTCTTCAACAGGTCCATGAGTTCAAGTATTTGGGTAGTATTTTTTCGGCAGACGGTAGGATCGACAGGGAAATTGAGACTAGGCGTCAGAAAGCATCTGCGGTGACTTATCGACTGTCCCCACTGCTTAGACACCCGAGCATTAGTTTGGCAATAAAGCAACAGCTGATAAACAGTATATTTATGCCGACTCTGTGCTACCAGTGCCAAACATGGCCTCTGTCCAGTGCGTGTGAGGGCAGAATTTCGACTTGTGAAATGAAGTGTTTGAGGAAAGTCATCGGTGTTACCAGAAGCGACAGAATGCGGAACGACGACATTCGAAGTATGGTCGGCACTGTCTTGTGTCAAATACATTTCCTAGCAGAAAATAAGTTGGTTTGGTAATCTCATGAGAATACACCCTCATCAACTTCCACTGATGGCTTACAATGCTGGTAGATCTGGCTACATCGCAAGGAGGTGGCCGCGAGGTAGGTGGATGGATGACATTAGAGTGATTGTGCAACAAGGGGTGGCATTGACGGACTCAACGCACTTGGCACAGGATAGTCGACTTAAGCTCCCCGCGGCGCTCAACGGCACAAGTGGATAGAAAATCAACTAACTAACTATAACGTGAAGTCATTTTAGAACAAAGCTAGAACGTGGTGATCCGTTGTGGAACAGTCCAATTCTGGAAGAGAACAGTCACTACACAGGCTTCTCTGGGCTGCCCACAACACTTTTAGCTTCAGAGTTCTAAACATGTTGACCCCAGCCTTTTGTTGCAACAGCCAGGCAAAGACAAATGTCAGATTTATTTGACATCGGAGTGAGATTTCATGCAGATCTACTTGACAACAGCGTTATACATGAGAAAGATCTACTTGACAACAGCTTTATACATGAGAAAGATCTACTTGACAACAGCGTTATACATGAGAAAGATCTACTTGACAACAGCTTTATACATGAGAAAGATCTACTTGACAACAGCTTTATACATGAGAAAGATCTACTTGACAACAGCTTTATACATGAGAAAGATCTACTTGACAACAGCTTTATACATGAGAAAGATCTACTTGACAACAGCTTTATACATGAGAAAGATCTACTTGACAACAGCTTTATACATGAGAAAGATCTACTTGACAACAGCGTTATACATGAGAAAGATCTACTTGACAACAGCGTTATACATGAGAAAGATCTACTTGACAACAGCTTTATACATCAGAAAGATCTACTTGACAACAGCGTTATACATGAGAAAGATCTACTTGACAACAGCGTTATACATGAGAAAGATCTACTTGACAACAGCGTTATACATGAGAAAGATCTACTTGACAAAATCGTTATACATGAGAAAGATCTACTTGACAACAGCTTTATACATGAGAAAGATCTACTTGACAACAGCGTTATACATGAGAAAGATCTACTTGACAACAGCGTTATACATGAGAAAGATCTACTTGACAACAGCTTTATACATGAGAAAGATCTACTTGACAACAGCTTTATACATGAGAAAGATCTACTTGACAACAGCGTTATACATGAGAAAGATCTACTTGACAACAGCATTATACATGAGAAAGATCTACTTGACAACAGCGTTATACATGAGAAAGATCTACTCGACAACAGCGTTATACATGAGAAAGATCTACTTGACAACAGCGTTATACATGAGAAAGATATACTTGACAACAGCGTTATACATGAGAAAGATCTACTTGACAACAGCGTTATACATGAGAAAGATCTACTTGACAACAGCGTTATACATGAGAAAGATCTACTTGACAACAGCGTTATACATGAGAAAGATCTACTTGACAACAGCGTTATACATGAGAAAGATCTACTTGACAACAGCGTTATACATGAGAAAGATCTACTTGACAAAATCGTTATACATGAGAAAGATCTACTTGACAACAGCTTTATACATGAGAAAGATCTACTTGACAACAGCGTTATACATGAGAAAGATCTACTTGACAATAGCGTTATACATGAGAAAGATCTACTTGACAACAGCTTTATACATGAGAAAGATCTACTTGACAACAGCTTTATACATGAGAAAGATCTACTTGACAACAGCGTTATACATGAGAAAGATCTACTTGACAACAGCGTTATACATGAGAAAGATCTACTTGACAACAGCGTTATACATGAGAAAGATCTACTTGACAACAAAACTATACGGGATAAAGACCTATATTTGATAAAGATCTACTTGACAACAGAACTATACGGTATAAAGAACTATATTTGATAAAGATCTACTTGACAACAGAACTATACTTGATAAAGATCTACTTGATAATAAAACTGTACTTGATAAAGAACTACTTGACAATAAAACTATACTTGATAAAGATCTACTTGATAACAGAACTATGCATGATTAAGAACTATACTTGATAAAGATCTACTTGATAATAAAACTGTACTTGATAAAGATTTACTTGACAACAAAACTGTACTTGATAAAGATCTACTTGACAACAAAACTGTACTTGATAAAGATCTACTTGACAACAAAACTATACTTGATAAAGATCTACTTGACAACAAAACTATACGTCATAAAGATCAACTTGACAACAAAACTGTATACAATGTAAAATCTACTTGACAACAAAACCATACGTCATAAAGATCAACTTGACAACAAAACTGTATACAATATAAAATCTACTTGATAACAAAACTGTATACAATACAAAATCTACTTGACAACAAAACTGCACACGATAATGTTCTACTTGACAACCGAACTCTACGTGATAAAGATCTACTTGGAAGGAGGACAATCTCGAAGCTCAGTTGGTGCCAGTTCCACGTTGGAATCACTCCCATTCATGCGGCTGTAATACTTGATACTGCTTGGTTTTATCAGAGTGTTCTCACCGTCTATGACCAGTTGCTTGCCAGAGAGCCAAAAGAAGGACTCGGCTCGAGCAGCTGAAATGTAAGACGAGCGAAGTGTTTATGTCAGCGTCTTTTTCAGTGTATTTTACATACCAAACACCAAATCATCATTCTGTGAGGTTAAGTTGGTCTAAATAAGACATCAATTTACTAGGCTAATTTGGTCTAAATAAGACATCAATTTACTAGGCTAATTTGGTCTAAATAAGACATCAATTTACTAGGCTAATTTGGTCTAAATAAGACATCAATTTACTAAGCTTATTTGGACTAAATAAGTAATCAATTTACTAGGCTAATTTGGTCTAAATAAGTCATCAATTTACTAGGCTAATTTGGTCTAAATAAGTAATCAATTTACTAGGCTAATTTGGTCTAAATAAGTAATCAATTTACTAGGCTAATTTGGTCTAAATAAGACATCAATTTACTAGGCTAATTTGGTCTAAATAAGTAATCAATTTACTAGGCTAATTTGGTCTAAATAAGTAATCAATTTACTAGGCTAATTTGGTCTAAATAAGTAATCAATTTACTAGGCTAATTTGGTCTAAATAAGTCATCAATTTACTAGGCCAATTTGGTCTAAATAAGTAATCAATTTACTAGGCTAATTTGGTCTAAATAAGTCATAAATTTTCTAGGCTAATTTGGTCTAAATAAGTCATCAATTTACTAAGCTTATTTGGACTAAATAAGTCATAAATTTTCTAGGCTAATTTGGTCTAAATAAGTAATCAATTTACTAAGCTTATTTGGACTAAATAATTCATCAATTTACTAGGCTAATTTGGTCTAAATAAGTAATCAATTTACTAAGCTTATTTGGACTAAATAAGTCATCAATTTACTAGGCTAATTTGGTCTAAATAAGTAATCAATTTACTAAGCTTATTTGGACTAAATAAGTCATCAATTTACTAGGCTAATTTGGTCTAAATAAGTAATCAATTTACTAAGCTTATTTGGACTAAATAAGTCATCAATTTACTAGGCTAATTTGGTCTAAATAAGTAATCAATTTACTAAGCTTATTTGGACTAAATAAGTCATCAATTTACTAGGCTAATTTGGTCTAAATAAGTAATCAATTTACTAGGCTAATTTGGTCTAAATAAGTCATCAATTTACTAGGCTAATTTGGTCTAAATAAGTAATCAATTTACTAGGCTAATTTGGTCTAAATAAGTAATCAATTTACTAGGCTAATTTGGTCTAAATAAGACATCAATTTACTAGGCTAATTTGGTCTAAATAAGTAATCAATTTACTAGGCTAATTTGGTCTAAATAAGTCATCAATTTACTAGGCTAATTTGGTCTAAATAAGTCATCAATTTACTAAGCTTATTTGGACTAAATAAGTCATCAATTTACTAAGCTTATTTGGACTAAATAAGTCATCAATTTACTAGGCTAATTTGGTCTAAATAAGTAATCAATTTACTAAGCTTATTTGGTCTAAATAAGTCATCAATTTACTAGGCTAATTTGGTCTAAATAAGTCATCAATTTACTAAGCTAATTTGTACTAAATAATTCATCAATTTACTAGGCTAATTTGGACTAAGTAAGTCACGAATTTACTAAGCTAATTTGGACTAAATAAGTCATCAATTTACTAAGCTAATTTGACCTAAATAAATCATACATTTGCGAGTCTAATTTGGAATAAAAACATTTTCAATTAATGTAGCTAATTTGTTTTAAATAAGTTAATAAATCAATTCAATTTCAGAATCATAAATCCTGGTATTCAATCAGCCCACGTGTGTCTGATGCCAGGTAGCCAAATGTTGAGTAAACTCATTTCGCTCTTTTGCCTTGGTGTACCAAGTTGGGCCCAGGGCCTCCATTATGTCATCTCTCCACCTCATCCTCGGTCGTCTGCGAGGGTGGCTAAAGTTGTATGACCACCACGACGTCACTCTACGTGTCCATCTGTTATCCGACACGCGCACCACATGGACGTCCCATCTGTTATCGGACACGCGCACTACATGGACGGCCCATCTGTTATCCGACACGCGCACCACATGGACGTCCCATCTGTTATCGGACACGCGCACTACATGGACGGCCCATCTGTTATCCGACACGCGCACAACATGGACGGTCCATCTGTTATCCGACACGCGCACCACATGGACGACCCATCTGTATTTTCGGAACAGCGCGACATCTATGATGTCAGATAAGGAAGTTCGACATCTGATCTCTGCGTTTCGGATTTGTGCCTGGAATGGACATCTTCAATGTTCTTAACTCCATCGTTCGTTGGACAACGCGTAGTCTATCTGCATCAGCTATCCGTAGATTCCACATCTCGCAGCCAAATACCATGGCTGGAATAACCACACTGTTGAAGATGTGAGCCCTAGCGTTGATGTTTCACATCTGTTGCAGTATGGGTTTAATACAGTTGAAGCAGAGCCAACCCGTTGTTATACTTTATCAAATCACCCGATTTATTAAATGGGAGCTCGTGATCTCTTGACCCAAGTAGAGCTCGTGATCTCTTGACCCAAGTAGAGCTCGTGGTCTCTTGACCCAAGTAGAGCTCGTGATCTCTTGACCCAAGTAGAG
The DNA here is from genome assembly GCA_036924085.1 of Ariolimax columbianus. Classification (NCBI taxonomy): domain Eukaryota; kingdom Metazoa; phylum Mollusca; class Gastropoda; order Stylommatophora; family Arionidae; genus Ariolimax; species Ariolimax columbianus. The sequence goes on from JAVGWX010000022.1 coordinate 48,524,866, forward strand.
CTCGTGATCTCTTGACCCAAGTAGAGCTCGTGATCTCTTGACCCAAGTAGAGCTCGTGATCTCTTGACCCAAGTAGAGCTCGTGGTCTCTTGACCCCAGAAGGTATACAAATTTACGTTTTCGATGGGACAATCTCCAAGGCTCATACCTCTTTTTGGGTAGAAGGTGTTGAGCAGGAACTGGGTTTTCTTTCTATTGATTTGTAGGCCAATTGCGACGCTTGCTCTGCTGAGTTCATTGCTGTCATCAGCGAACCTCAGATCAGTAAGAAATTCCCCGTCTATGTTTATGACCATATTCTCCAAGTCCATGTTTTTAAAGTCCTTCCCATATGCTGTTGTAAAGAGATTTGTTGAGATTGTATCACCCTGTCAAACGCCACGTTATGTCGGTATGGTAATCGGTCTATAGAAGAGATCTATAACCTGCTCTCTTCCTTTTATAAACTCTTCACCAGACTCGTCAACCGCATAGAGAAGCTACTAGATGAAAACCAACCACGACAGCAGGCAGGTTTCAGGAAAGGCTTCTCAACCACTGACCACCTCCACAAAATCAACCAATTAATGGAGAGCACGCATGAAGTATAGATACCTTGTGTTCGTGGATTAGGAGAAGGATTTCTTAACTTAACGTCTTTATACTGGTTTAGAAGAGTTTGCATACAACCAGTTTAATTTTTTTTCGGTAGTATCGAAATAACTGCGGTACTGAATGCTCTGAGAAATAAGGGAATTTCAGAAAAAATCCGCTCAACTGTCAACGCGTCATGGACATGGCCCATGTGTAGTAGGAAGAGGAATACCAGTATACTGCTACCCTATTTTACCCCACCTGTGTGTTTGAACTCCTCTGACGTTTAGAGTTCTGTCCTAATGTGATTTCTGCGGTTCTTATAAAAACTGTACAGGACAGATCAGGGATGCTAGCATGTTATTATTTTCCAGTTAGTCCAAGAGCCTTCTCCAGGGAACACTATCGAATGTCATTTGCAGGTTCAAAAAACAGCGATGTATTTTAGCATCATATTCAAGAGTGTGTTCACTCAGATGCTTGAGTGTGACATGAACAGCGGATGCACAACAGATATCGCCATATTCTATAAATCAATTTACGTGACTAACTTGATCTACATAAATCATCGATTTGCACAGCCAATTTGATCTAAATAAGTCCTCACTTACTTACTTACTAATTCCTTTCTCTTATTCTCTGGGATGTAGAGATTTGCCAGAAAAAGCGCCAGACCACTTCTTGTATTCACATTTTCTTGACCTGGTTCCAGTCTACAATCGCTTACTGTCTTATGCTGTGGACTTTGGGTCGTCCTCTGGGTCCGGATCCTCGACTCTTTTCTTCCCACGACTGCCGTAGTAGTCGATCGTCTTTCATTCTGCAGAAATGGCCAAACTATCGAAGTTAAGAATGTCTCCTACAAATCTGTAAGGGACACATGTTGGCCTTCAAGATCTTGTCTCTTCTTGCTACTTGGACCACGATCATCACATATTCTGTCTCTTCTTGCTACTTGTTTCTGAGTGCATTTGTGCAAAACAGATCTTGTGCAAAACAGATCTGACTGGAGAAGCGCAGTCAAATCGGGTGTAGCTGCCGGTGAAGACGACCGTGTTGTGAAAGCCCAGAGCAGACGCGAGACGCGGAAATTAAGAGCAGCGGGAACACCATCCCCTTCTACAAATCTCGTGTGCCCGATATGTAGCAGATGTTTTCGTGCCCGCATTGGCCTGTTCAGGCACATGCGCACCCACACCCAACAGGGAAATCTGTGACAAGGATGATGTCGGCGGTCCTCATCGACAACGATGGACAGCTATTATTTCTTGCTACTTGGACCACGACCCTCACATATCATATCTCTTCTTGCTACTTGGACCACGATCATCACATATCTCATTTCTGATGCCCAGAGCTGGCTTTTCTAGATTGTTGTCAATGCCACATGACTAATGTTCATAGGTCAAAACTGTTAAATACATTTTGGCTGAAGAATCCTATATGTACGGCATGGATCAGTTTACCAAGAAATGCAGAAAACGGGGCAACGGGAGAGCGGAGAATGGAGCAGCGAGAGAGCGGAGAATGGGGCAACTGGAGAACAGTGCTGGAGGGGAATCAACTGATAACATACAGGACAGTGATACCGTCATACACACCGACCGACCGGTGCTGCGCAGTGGGACAGGCTGGGGCTTCTCGGCTAGAGTGAGAGTACGGGCCGTTGCTGAGCAGTGGGACATCAGGATGGGGCTTCTCGGCTAGAGTGAGAGGACAGGTCGTTGCTGAGCAGTGGGACATCATGATGGGGCTTCTCGGCTAGAGTGAGAGTACAGGTCGTTGCTGGGGGATAGACGTCATTGACCTCCAGTTTGAGAACGGAGATGGGAGCAGTGACCTCAGCGTTAAGATGGCTATCTGAGATCCCTTAAACAAGGGCAATCATCGTGACTGACGCGCAAGCCGCACTTAAGAAAGTACAGAAGGGATGTCTGAGGTACGAGTGGATAGCAGCTGTTGAGGCCTCAAGCCTCCAGGGGTTGACATGGATCTACTGTTCTGCTTTGCTCTTCTCTTCTCTCTTCTCTTGTCCTTTTCTCTCCTTTCTTCTTCTCATCTTTTCTTCTCTTTTCTTCTCTTCTCTCTCCAGTTCTCTCCTCTTCTCTTCTCTTGTCCTCTTCTCTCCTTTCCTCTTCTCTCTTCTTCTCTCCTCTTCTCTTCTTATGTCCTCTTCTCTCCCGTTCGCTCCCCTTCTGTTCTCTTGTCCTTTTATCTCCTTTTCTATTCTTTTTTTTTCTCTTCTCTGCTGTAATACTCTGCTCTTCTTTCCTCTTCTTATCTCTTCTCTGCTCTTTTCATCTCTTCTCTTCTCTTCTCTTCTCTTCTCTTCTCTGCTCTCCGCTTGCCTTATCTTCTCTCGTTCTCTTTTCTCCTCTTCTCCCCTCTTCTCCTCATCTCTTCTCTTCTCTCCTTTCCTCTTCTCTTTTTTTCTCCTCTTTTCTCCTCATCTCTTCTCTTGTCCACTTCTCTCCTTTCCTCTCTCCTCTCCTGTTCTCTCCTCTCCTCTCTTCTCTTCTCTTCTTATGCCCTCTTCTCTCCCTCTCGCTCCTCTTCTGTTCTTTTCTGTTCTTTTCTCTTCTCTGGAAACCACCATGGAATTTCGTTTTTGAACTGACAATGGTCATCCCTGTTTTCTCCAGCTCCTTTTCCCAGATTTAAGGCTGGTCTGGAGATGTGATTCTTACTTAGTAATCAGGACCACATCCTAGACAAACATCAGCTCCCATATGTAGGCTGGTCTGGAGATGTGATTCTTACTTAGTAATCAGGACCACATCCTAGACAACATCAGCTCCCATATGTAGGCTGGTCTGGAGATGTGATTCTTTCTTAGTAATCAGGACCACATCCTAGACAACATCAGCTCCCATATGTAGGCTGGTCTGGAGATGTGATTCTTACTTAGTAATCAGGACCACATCCTAGACAACATCAGCTCCCATATGTAGGCTGGTCTAATCTTCCTGTGCTTCAATGAGAACTGTTCTCTCATGGAGGATATTGATGACATCATTCACGAGTAGTTAGTTACTTATCGGCCTACACGTACTCTGACAGGCGTCATGGGGAGCCTTGGTAATCTCTCCTGAGTAAGCTGCGTGCCGTCTGACGCCGTCAACTCCTGTCGCTGGAATATCGTTTTAATGTCGTGTATCCACCTTCCCCTCGGTCGCCTTCTTGTTCGAAAGCCAAACCGTCTGGCATTGTCAGCTCGCAGGCTAAGCTGATCAGAGGAGATTCTCATGACATCCCCGAACCAGCGTACCTTTTGTCTGGACATGTATTGGGAACTTGGGATGGCACCGACCATTTTATGAATATCTTCGTTCTTCAATCTGTCTCTACCGGAGACGCCGGCAGCCATTCGCGGACATCTCATCTCGATGGTTGAGATTTGTCTGTCAACGCATCATGGACATGGCCCATGTGTAGTAGGAAGAGGAATACCAGTATACTGCTACCCTATTTTACCCCACCTGTGTGTTTGAACTCCTCTGACGTTTAGAGTTCTGTCCTAATGTGATTTCTGCGGTTCTTATAAAAACTGTACAGGACAGATCAGGGATGCTAGCATGTTATTATTTTCCAGTTAGTCCAAGAGCCTTCTCCAGGGAACACTATCGAATGTCATTTGCTGGTTCAAGAAAAAGCGATGTATTTTAGCATCATATTCAAGAGTGTGAAGATAACGCCTTGCGCATCGGTTTGCCCTGAATCAGCATTGGGCTTCGCTAATCTGTGACCCAGTCAAATGTCTTAGTCTCTGCTCCATTATTGTAGAGTAGACTTTGCTGGAGACACTGTGACTCAGTCAAATGTCTTAGTCTCTGCTCCATTATTGTAGAGTAGACTTTGCTGGAGACACTGTGACCCAGTTAAATGTCTTAGTTTCTGCTCCATTATTGTAGAGTAGACTTTGCTGGAGACACTGTGACCCAGTCAAATGTCTTAGTCTCTGCTCCATTATTGTTAAGTAGACATTGCTGGAGACACTGTGACCCAGTCAAATGTCTTAGTCTCTGCTCCATTATTGTAGAGTAGACTTTGCTGGAGACACTGTGACCCAGTCAAATGTCTTAGTCTCTGCTCCATTATTGTAGAGTAGACTTTGCTGGAGACACTAAGGACCGATACGCATCTTGAGAACGTGTACATATATTCGAGCGGCTGTAGTGCAATGCGAGGTACCACAGTAAGCTTAGCACTATGAAGTCGATCCAAACCTTGTTAGCCAGTCGTCTGTGACACAGCCTGCTTTCATGTGTCCGTACGAGGACGACAGATGGTGTTTTGTTAAGTATGTTTCACCTGACAATACATTCATTGATATTCCTTGTTTTATCAACTAGAAAACGTTTGCAACTGTATGCCAACACATGCATATGCACTATTTACTGGCTGTGAATACGTGTACCTAGGTAAACATTAATAATAATGAAATTAGTTACCCATGGCGACAACGTCAGACATGTGATCGCATATGACTGTACAGTCTGTTCTGAGCGCGACAAACTACAGCACGCGGAACACACGTGAACAGCTTTAGTAATTGGGTCATCTTGCATTCTTTCCTTTCGCGCAGCTCGCTTTTTCTGCGGCTCGGTGATGTCTATTTTCGTACGCGATGTGAGCACCATGTGTGATAGGGATGCACTAGGCTGAGCAGTTTGCAGCAAGCAGCTGCGAGATGACATCAAGGAAGAAACTCTGTTCAAAGAAGATATCAAAGAGTCTTTGTATAGCTTCTTCTTTCCTCCAACACCCTTCCCCCCTCTCCCAAATCCCCCGCCACGACGAACACTGACTAGGTAAAAGTGGTTACATATCAGACACTGCCGTTGGGGATAAAGTGTTTGCAATTTTATTGTACGTCCTCCGTTTTTTTCCTGAGGTGGAGCGATCAGATCCTTTTATCGCTGTCTCGTCTTCCTTAACGATAAGTCAGGTGCCCATTTACAGCTTGGTTTGCTGGAACTTGTAGAGACTGGGGATTGAACACAGTTCCTTTCCCACGAGAGACAATTGCACAGGCACTCTAACTGCTTTGACCCTTAGACGCACATGTCCAATGTAAAAACTAATACTTGAAGACTATAGATGGAGTTACAAAGTGTATGTTGAAGTACGATAATAAGGTATTTAGGAGTTCATTTCACTTCACTTAGTCACTACTGTTGTATCCATACGGCGGGTAGAGATAATTTTAATACTTTTAATCATGGAGCAGAGTAGAGATAGTTTTAATACTTTTAATCATGGGGCAGAGTAGAGATAGTTTTAATACTTTTAATCATGGGGCAGAGTAGAGATAGTTTTACTACTTTCAATCATGGGGCACAGTAGAGATATTTTTAATACTTTCAATCATGGGGCACAGTAGAGATAGTTTTAATACTTTTAATCATGGGGCAGAGTAAAGATAGTTTTAATACTTTTAATCATGGGGCAGAGTAGAGATAGTTTTAATACTTTTAATCATGGGGCAGAGTAAAGATAGTTTTAATACTTTTAATCATGGGGCAGAGTAGAGATAGTTTTAATACTTTCAATCATGGGGCAGAGTAGAGATAGTTTTAATACTTTCAATCATGGGGCAGAGTAGAGATAGTTTTAATACTTTCAATCATGGGGCAGAATAGAGATAGTTTTAATACGTTCAATCATAGGGCACAGTAGAGATAGTTTAATACTTTCAATCATGGGGCAGAATAGAGATAGTTTTAATACGTTCAATCATAGGGCACAGTAGAGATAGTTTAATACTTTCAATCATGGGGCAGAATAGAGATAGTTTTAATACGTTCAATCATAGGGCACAGTAGAGATAGTTTAATACTTTCAATCATGGGGCAGAGTAGAGATAGTTTTAATACTTTCAATCATGGGGCAGAGTAGAGATAGTTTTAATACTTTCAATCATGGGGCAGAGTAGAGATAGTTTTAATACTTTCAATCATGGGGCAGAGTAGAGATAGTTTTAATACTTTCAATCATGGGGCAGAGTAGAGATAGTTTTAATACTTTCAATCATGGGGCAGAGTAGAGATAGTTTTAATACTTTCAATCATGGGGCAGAGTAGAGATAGTTTTAATACGTTCAATCATGGGGCAGAGTAGAGATAGTTTTAATACGTTCAATCATAGGGCAGAGTAGAGATAGTTTAATACTTTCAATCATGGGGCAGAGTAGAGATAGTTTTAATACTTTCAATCATGGGGCAGAGTAGAGATAGTTTTAATACTTTCAATCATGGGGCAGAGTAGAGATAGTTTTAATACTTTCAATAAGGGGGGGGGGGACAGACATCATCATCATCGGTTGTCTGCCAGGTGACGTTCGCATCATGAACCCCCCCCCCCCCCCCCCCAACCCCTTCCTATAATCACGTCTCGATTTTTATCAGTCCACACGTTCATCGTCTCGCCTGCCATTCCTTCAAGCTGCCCAATATTGTCTCTGTGCATCTTCAAGTACGACGTTATAAGCTTTTTTTCAGTCCATAGAATTCTCAACATTCTTCTGTAAAACCACTTTTTGGTTGTAATGATTCCTGTGTTTGTCAGCTGTTGTCCATGATTCTCTGCCGTGTCTCAATTGTAAACAAGAACTCTCTTAATTAATAAAAATGTGCCGACTAACAGGCTGCGAGCTTGTTGTTTCTGTGCATGGCTTATGTTCTACGGTGTAAGAACTTAACTTAACTTCATTATACTGGTTTAGAAGACTCTACAGGCGTCTGTATACAACCAGTTTATTCCACTTTAAAAATGACTGATCATCCAATCTATTCTTGAATGCATTAACTGACCCTGTCTGCACCACATTCTGTGGCAATGCATTCCAAGCATTCACCACTCTCTGACTGAAAATTTTTTTTCTAATATCAAATCTGGACCTGCCTTTAAATAATTTGAAGCTATGCTCTCTAGTTTTTGTAGTCGCTTGAACTTTGAAAAACTTGTTTTAGTCTAATTTATCCTTTCCTTTGATTAATTTATAAATCTGTATTAAGTCACATCAAATTCTTCTCTTTTATTAAATCACTTCAAATTCTTCTCTTTTATTGTCACTTCAAATTCTTCTCTTTTCTAGACACTGCAGAGCAGTTCTTTTTATGTCTCTCCTCATAACTATAATCTGAAATCCCATAACATCGCAGTCTTTCTTTGTATCCTTTCTATCATGTCTATATCCACTCTGTGATAAGAACTCCACACCTGAATACATTACTCCAATTTAGGTCTCACCAATGATTTATATAGTTTGACTATCACTTCCTTGCTTCGGTGTGTAATGTTTATTTTAATCATACCCAGTATCATATTAGCCTTTTTCACAGCCAACTGGACTTTACACGCATGATCTATTGTAACACCTAGGTCCCTTATCTTATCTATCTCTCTGATATTGTTCACTCCAATCATGTAATTATGTTTCATATTTTGATCTTCCAATGTTAATGACAGTACATGTGTCTACATTAAACTCCATCTGCCGGCTCACATACCATTTATGAATAGTAGATAAATCTGATCTCAATAGATCCACCTCTGCTGGGTGTGTTAGAGTGAGAGGCTGCGTTGCAGGAAAGAGTGGGGCTTACTTGTCAACAACGCTCAGTATCCGAATGGAGATCGAAGTGGTGACTTGGGCTGTGAGTTGGCTATCTGGGATCGGAGATCGAAGTGGGGACTTGGGCTGTGAGTTGGCTATCTGGGATCGGAGATCGAGGTGGTGACTTGGGCTGTGAGTTGACTATCTGGGATCGGAGATCGAGGTGGTGACTTGGGCTGTGAGTTGGCTATCTGGGATCGGAGATCGAGGTGGTGACCGGCTGTGAGTTGGCTATCTGGGATCGGAGATCGAGGTGGTGAGTTGGGCTGTTAGTTGGCTATCTGGGATCGGAGATCGAGGTGGTGAGTTGGGCTGTGAGTTGGCTATCTGGGATCGGAGATCGAGTTGGTGAGTTGGACTGTGAGTTGGCTATCTGGGATCGGAGATCGAGGTGGTGACTTGGGCTGTGAGTTGACTATCTGGGATTGGAGAACGAGGTGGTGAGTTGGGCTGTGAGTTGGCTATCTGGGATCTCTTTAATGAGGGCCGAAATCGCCTCTTACTCTCAGTCGTGGCTTCGCAAGGGCTGGCGGTAGCATGAGTGGATAATGGACACAGAAACCTCCAACATCCGTAAACGTGTGAATGAATATACGGTTCTGGCCATGCTTGGGTTTGCAGGAATGAAAGAGCTGACATCTTGGCACGCGCAGTGGACATGGACAGAGGTAACATTTTGAAGTTGACCAACGACCATACTTTGTGTGAAGAATGCAGTCGATGAACCAGCAAAGCACAGATTGCATGATTTAGAAATCAAAGGCTGGTCCAGCAGATGGGATGCCATTAAGAGGACGGATCAGTAGTGTGTTCGACCACAGCCAACCATCAGTATATACACTATTCGCCATTTGTTGAGAGGGTCTGATCAGAACTCAAAGCATGCTGTCGACCTCCACCATTGTGGTCGTCATGCCGGCCACCGTTGGGTAGACATTTCGTTCCCTCCAGACAGCCGCTAACGACCGACCCTCTTATCGATTTTCAACCGCCACTTGTTCTTTGGTTACACAGTGTGTTCGCGTCATAGGTCATAGGTCGACTTTCTTATCACAGGTGGCAATTAAACACCGATCTCACCTCCTTTGATAACCAGGGGTGTTTGACTGCAGGAATAGTACCACTCACCTTCTCCCGATTTAATTCGACTTCTCAGCTAAGGAAACTGACACACTAGTTCGGCCAGGCACAATATACTGACCAAGACCTATATTTCTCTTCCGTGCAGCGTTCCCTTGATTTAGACTGTTTTCAAGGCAATCTGGCTGGCCAGATGTGGATCGACGTGATCCCCGTAGATGTGAGCGTCACACAGATGAAGCCAAGCATAACACAACCGCCTGAAGGACCATGCTCTACCTTCATCAGCACCCTCGGAATGTGACAAAAGCTGCTGCAACCCGCCACTTAACACGATTTTCAGGACGCACAAAAGAGTAGACATGCTCATTGTGGGTATTCAACAACAACAACAACAACAACATACTTATCAGGTACAGTGACCACTAGCTACGAATTCTCGAGTAGAGTAGTGACTGAACTAAACATTGATTTATTACAGTAGGTTCATCACTGTCACAGAAAACATGTTTATCTCTACCGTCTAGTTTGCGTGTACTAGCGTTGGATGACGTGTTCCCCGTTTGGGCTTTCACATACAGTGTGGAGAGGGGGGGGGGGGGGCGGAGGGCTGTCAGTGTTGGGGTAATGTCTTCATCAATCGATCAATTGGTTGAATGGGGGGGGGGGGGGGTGGGGTTTGCAAAGCGGCTAATGGCATGGGGGAGGGAGGTAGGAGTGTGAGGCAGATCGGCTAGGGGCACAACCTTCAATTTAATTTTCATATTCTCGAAACCCATAACAATGCGTACTGGATTCGGCTGCTCGTTAATATTAGGCACAACATATAGTACAGCGGACCCCACCTTAGAAACAAAGACTAAAGTAAAACCAATATATGTTTATATAGACAAAGGCAAAGGCCGCCGTCCATCGTAGACGATGATGGCATAATGTATTTTGCTAGCGATAATTTTTAGTAAGGATTAACTGCGCTGCTCTTTATCCTCACTCTCTCGTCTCATGCGACCGACCCCAGTAGCAAGTTATATATATATATATATATATATATATATATATATATATATATATATCACACGGGGCGTGTTCAAATAAAAACAGACAAAACGCAATAAGTAAAAATACGTACGATGCGCATGATGACGTCACATCTGGTGAAAACAGCTTATATCAACCCTCAATTTTTCAAATTTAATTTTCTTCCCACTCATAGCTTCCGCACCAGACCGTTGAAAACATGGCAAATGTGATACCGAATCAGCCCAGATTTGATCGCCGAGCGGTGATTCGGTTTCTAACAGTTGAAGGATGTCGACTAGTTGACATTCGTCGCAGAATGCAGGCAGTTTATGTTGACAAAATGTGTCGATGACAGCAGCGAAGAACTGGACAACGATGTTTAAAGAAGGACGTGAGTTAATGCAACAATATGCGCCTGTCGTAATCTCGGAACATCTTTCGTTAACTCACGTCCTTTTTAAACATCGTTGTCCTGTCTTCACTGTTGCCTGCATTCTGCAATGAATGTCAACTGGCCGACATCCTTCAGTTGTTAGAAACCGAATGACACCTCGCTGATCAACTCTGGATGGATTCGGTTTCACAACCGCCATGTTTTCAACAGTCTGCTGAGAAAACTATGAGTCGGAGGATAATGATATATTGCAAACTTGACGGTTAGTAAGTGCTCTTTACACAAAAAGTGACGCCATCATGCGCATCGTACGTATGTTCACTTGTTGCAGTTTGGTCTGGTTTCATTTGAACACGCCTCGTATATATATATTTAAAAAAACTAATTTTTGAACTCATTTGTGACTTGGACTTGACCCTTTCCAAGCTGTGGTTGCACTAACATCTTTGTTCTTGGTCTAGATTTATCCTCTAAACATATTCAATGAATGGAATTACCCAGACCTTGGTTCTCTCAATCTATTCGTGCCGTATATTTTTCCTACTTTCTTCATTTTCTCTGATCTTTTTATGTGCATTGAGCTGCTTCTCTAATGCACCTTCTTGCACATTTGGTGCTTTCTTTTGTGATTTGTTTTTGCCACATAGTTTAAGTGTCGATATTGTATTTATAATTAACATGTGTGTGATCATTAAGATCGCTTTTTTTATTGGAATTCAAACAAGTGGCATGAAAGTTTAAGTCAGTTGATTGACTTGATTTATGTTACATCTAGGTGATTATTCTTCCATTCTAGGTCATAGTGATGCCAAAATATAGGTCAGGATGATGCCAATATCTACGTCACAGTGCTGCTAATATCTAGGTAAAGGTGATACTAATGTCTAGGTAGGGGGAATGCTAATGTCTAGGTAGGGGGGATGTTAATGTCCAGTTCACGATGTCAATAATATTTGTCTTAATTATAACACCAATATAACATTTAAAAGTATTGTATTTACATTAACAATCATCTGAAAAATGACACTCGAAATGGTTGGACATGGCGATTCATTGTCTGATGTAAGCCTACACTTTACCTCTGTACTTGTCTGTCTGTCTGCCAGCCACAAGGAGAGCCACGTACAGAAAGATGGCCAGCACGCTGAATGTGAGGCAGAACATTAGGAAACTGCTTGGTCCGGAACTGACCACGAGCTGGAGAGAGATAAAAGATGGTCAGTCGGGTTTAATATGCAGTCTTATGTCTGACTTTGGGTTACTAGTGTGCGTAAAAACATTTCCTGCAAGAGACGATGGGGAGACAAGTGATGGGAAGGGGAGTGAGATATTAAACAGAAAACATGGACGGAAGGAGATTGTGTACGACAAGCATAATTTGGAAGAAAGACTAACATCTGATCAGGCAAAATATTGATACACAGACTCTGTAGAGCCTTGTAAACCAGTATAATGAAGTTATGTTAAGTTCCGTTTAGTTAATTTAAGTTCAGTTAAGTTTAAATATGCTGATCAAACATGTTTGTCAGGGTCAGGCAGAACATACTGGCCAAGACCCTCAGCTCGGATTCCTCGTAGCCCTTTCTGGAAACGGGCTGTTTTCATGGCAGCCTGGCTAACGAGATGAGAGATCGACGTGATCCCCGTAGTAGTGAGCGACACGTAGGTGAAGTCAAGCATAGCACAACCGCATGGAGGAGCCCGATCCACCTTCTTCAGCACGCTCAGGATGTAAGGAAAGCTGCAACAGGCCTCCACCAAACGTCCTTCTCATGGCGCACAAAAGTGAACATCTACTCATTGTAGGCATTCCTTTAACAACAACGACAAACAAAATAGTGAATATTAGTGCCCATTTGTAATAGTTGAAACTGCTTTCTTGACAATCTCTCACCAAACAGCTTTATTATTTCTTTAGTTTTCTCCAGCAGCATCAAACCTTCTGGTGCTTGTGTTGTCAAGTATCCTGTTCTTTCTGGAGTTCGTAGGAAAGGAAGAGTTCACGTCTTCAACTCGGAGGCAACGATACTGAGGACTGGATATGGATAGGATCCCAATTCTGAGGTCTAGAAATGACCAACTGTTATATGTCGACATGTTAAGGTCTAGAAATGACCAACTGTTATATTTCGACATGTTAAGGTCTAGAAACGGCCAACTGTTATATGTCGACATGTTAAGGTCTAGAAATGACCAACTGTTATATGTCGACATGTTAAGGTCTAGAAATGACCAACTGTTATATGTCGATATGTTAAGGTCTAGAAATGACCAACTGTTATATGTCGATATGTTAAGGTCTAGAAATGACCAACTGTTATATGTCGACATGTTAAGGTCTAGAAATGACCAACTGTTATATGTCGATATGTTAAGGTCTAGAAATGACCAACTGTTATATGTCGATATGTTAAGGTCTAGAAATGACCAACTGTTATATGTCGACATGTTAAGGTCTAGAAATGACCAACTGTTATATGTCGACATGTTAAGGTTTAGAAATGACCAGCTCTTAGATGTTGTCATTCTAAAATCTAGAAATGGCTATCTACATGATGTGATTAATATGGAAGCATACCAAAGTAGTAACATAGTTACATGGCTATAAAACTATGTTGTTACGCTACTATATCAATTGTTTCACAATTCACTGTTTAAATATAATTTATTACGATACGCTGAATAGTAAGAAGATGAACATGTACATCTTAAAAAGCACATTCAATATGAATGGGATACTACTAATATAGATCAACACCTTAAACACACGAACACACAAATAAAAGCAGATTTGGGGTGCATCTCAGAATAAATTAGAAAAAAAGAAGGCCCAGTCTACCATAGCTGACCAAGACTGTATTCCGTCTTCAAGTGACATCCTAGAGAATATAGATCCCGATTTGAAGGCAAACCTAATAACACCCCCACCCCAAAAAAATAGTCAGCTGAAACCTAATGTGTCGGGTCAAGACATATCGCAGCTTCGCTGTATACTGCGACATAGCGGCGTCACAATGTTCTTTTCAGGACAAGCGCAGAATAATAATAATAAGAAGAAGAAGAAGAGGAAGATGTAGAAGAGGAGAAGGAACAATAGCAAGACGAAGGAGATGAAGAAAAAGAAGAAGAAACAGAAGAAGAAGAAGAAGAAGAATAGAACAGAATAGTCCAAGGGAAAACACTATTGCAGAACATCGAAGGCATACTGTACAATACATTATCATTGATACAATTTAAAAAGAAAGTCCGTTCAGTGTTACACACGAGGCCAACCCTGTCTTATACAAATGATTCACAAACAATCATTCAATCAACAAGAACATATATTGATGCCATACAAAGAGAACCACTATACAGAAGTATGTTACAAATGTGACGGGCAGAGACAGGGACAAATGAGACAGCGATACAGTGAATACACGACTAGAAGCTTGTTACACCCATCGCAAAGGAAGCATTCTCCTTGGCTTAGCACAATAAGGTGGGCAATTCTCCAAAGCATTGTGGCAAATAGGCAATATTGGTGAGGAAAATAGGCTTAGGGCGACGAGGGAGCAAGATGATGAACAGCTTAGCCTCATGGCACTGATTCAACTTCTTTCTTTCATTTCGTTTTTTGTTGCTGTTGTTGTGTGTGTCCTGCTTGTGCCTTTCATCGCCATGTTGTAAAAAGGTTTCTTGACAGTATGTGCTTCCAGTCTTACTGTTTCTGTTATTTCTGCTATCCATCTTCTGCGTGGTCGGTCCTTGGGTCTGTATCCATTGTATCCATTGTATCCATATGGCATTGCTATCTGAGGAATACTATCTGGTGTTTGTTGTGTCACGTGCCGAACCATTTAGTTTGTTGTCTCTTGATGAGGTCTAGCACTGGTGTTGTACCTATCTGTTTCCTAATATCTTCGTTTCTGATTCTATCCAGTATTGTTACTCCAAGAATTCTGCGCAGACATTTCATCTCTGTTGGTACGATGTCTCTTTCATCTTTGTTTTTTAATATTCAATTCTGGCACTGATAGTACAATGTTAGTAGGAATATCGTGTCGTATAGCGTGTTTGTTTTCTTTTATCCGGCGTCACGAGCTTACATTGTAATATCGAGGACATTTGCCCAATGGTTTGACTTGCTTTATTACATTTGTTTTGGATTTCGGTGTCGCCTTTGCGTCTGCTGAGATTATGTTACCCAACAACGTGACATTTGTCACCTGTTAAACCTGTTGATTTTGTATGAATATTGTTGTTTCTATTTGTTTTCTTCCGAAGGTCATAACTTCGTTTTCTCTATGTTGATTTTCAAACCGCACAGAGTAAGTTTCCGACCCTACTTTTCAAATGCTGTATTGTGTGCCGGTGCTTTGTGTTATTCCAAGGATAGACGACCCGGGTCAAACCATTTACTACAATTCAAAACGTGCAGGATGTGGTTCAGTAATTGATAGGCTATGTCATGGAAGATATCAAACCCCTGAATATGTCATAGATGATATCAAACACCCGAATATGTCGTGGAAGATATCAAACATTCGAATATGTCATAGATGATATCAAACACCCGAATATGTCATGGGAGATATCAAACACCCGAATATGTCATGGAAGATATCAAACAGCCGAATATGCTAACTCGAATCGGGGCCATTACGACTGATCTTGCTAACCGATTGTGGGTAAAGCTAGCTGGTTGTATACAGACTCTGCAGGGTCTTCTAAACCAGTATAAAGACGTTAAGTTCAGTTAAGTTTTAGTTAGCTAAGAGGCGAGTTCAAATTAAACCGGACCAAAATGCAACAAAGGAACATATGTACGATGCGCACAATGACATCACTGTTGGTGTAAACAACACATACCACCCGTCTAGTTGACGATGTTTAAATAAGGACGTGAGTTGCAGAAAGATCTTCCGTGACCAGGTCAGGCACATATTGTTGCGTTAACTCACGTCCGAGACCAGGTCAGGCACATATTGTTGCGTTAACTCACGTCCGAGACCAGGTCAGGCACATATTGTTGCGTTAACTCACGTCCGAGACCAGGTCAGGCGCATATTGTTGCGTTAACTCACGTCCGAGACCAGGTCAGGCACATATTGTTGCGTTAACTCACGTCCGAGACCAGGTCAGGCACATATTGTTGCGTTAACTCACGTCCTTCTTTAAACATCGTTGTCCAGTTCTTGACTGTTGTCTTCGACACACTTTTGACCCCATAAACTGCTTGCTTTCTGCGTTGAAAGTCAACTAGTCTACATCCTTCAGCTGTTAGAAACCGAATCACCGCTCACTGATCAACTCTGGACGGATTCCGTATCACACCCGCCATGTTTTCTACGGTCTGCTGAAGAAACTATGAATCGGAAGATAATGATATTGTGTTAGCTTGGCTTCGTTCGTTCTCAATCTCCCGCTACCAAGCCCTGAAATGGGTTAAGCAGCAGAATGTAGTCCAGAGAACGGAATGCGTTGTGTCGTAGTTTACAGCTTGACTGCGATATTTGCACCTTCGGTCCAACACATCCGACTTCAGCAAGTATTCTTGTATTACCGGGTTAGAATTCCCTCTTCGATCCCATCTCCTTAGCCAGTCTGCCCTGCTGTAGCCTGTTATCCAGGATCACCGCGTGGAGGTGTAGAAAGGTCTTGGCAGCACTGGTTCGCTGGCCCTGACACTAGCAGTCAGCTATGGGTCGCTGACCACTGCAGCTCATGCGCTGTACAACATCTTGATCCCTTTTGGTATGTGCTATATACACCAGAAGTGACGTCATGCGCATCGTACGTATGTTCACTTGTTGCAGTTTAGTCTGGTTTAATTTAAATACGCCTCGTAATAATGAGACCCGAACAAAGAGCTGTCTACGGCTCTAGAGGTGAGCAGAATGCCCGGGTACAATGTAAACAGATTCACCAACAGGCAAATAAAGGCAGAAGATCCTGCACAGATTAGCATCATACCATGACACAGATTAGCATCATACCATGACACAGATTAGCATCATACCATGACACAGATTAGCATCATACCATGACACAGATTAGCATCATACCATGACACAGATTAGCATCATGCCATGACACAGATTAGCATCCTAACATGATGAAGATTAGCATCATATCATGACACAGATTAGCATCATACCATGACACAGATTAGCATCCTAACATGATACAGATTAGCATCCTAACATGATACAGATTAGCATCCTAACATGATACAGATTAGCATCATACCATGACACAGATTAGCATCCTAACATGATACAGATTAGCATCCTATCATGACACAGATTAGCATCATACCATGACACAGATTAGCATCATACCATGACACAGATTCACCAACAGAAGTGATAAACAGCACCAGCGGTAGGGAACTTGGAAAGTCGTCATCGCTTGCGCAGTTTAGACCAATTCGTAAGACATAGTGTAGCCCATTGTCTCTAGATCTTAATAATCGAAAGCACTTTGTTCACGTAAAGAAATGTAGGCAATAATAAACGAACATAATTTGACCACATCAGACGTCACTATAGTCTGGATATATATATATATTTATACTGGAGGGTGAGGTACATGGAACAGGAGGCAGAGGCATACAGAGAAGAAGATGGAGAGTTGACATCAAACAAGTTTTAAAGACGACAGTGTCGGGAGAACTGACTACAGCTTGAGTTGTACATGTCGGCTGTGATAAGAGCAACAGGCTACAAAATTATACGCTGCTTGATGATGATGAAGATGTTGTTGATTGTAATCACAATGATGATGATGAGGATGATATAGTAAATGTCCATATAACCATTATGATCTGGTTAGATCACGGCTGTTCGTCTATGTGGATGTGCTGTGCTGATGAAGACTAACACGATGATACGACAAAGTAAACTCAAATAGACAACAGTTATCAGTAATGAGATACACAGACCAAAATACAGAGAGATATAATGATAACATAGACAGGGAAAGAGCACAATACTTACATTTCCAACTATAACAGGACACAGAGCTTCTCCAAGGGCAGCGATCACAACCATGCATGTTGTTATAGACGCTACAGAACGAAAGGAGTACTGAGTTCATTGGTCAATTTAATAAACTCTTCATGGATTTATAAATCACACATTAACTGCGAAACTTAATTGGATGGATAGCCAGCTATCAATCAAAGCTCGTTGCTCATCTCGGTGCATGGACTAGTGACAACAACCCGCCAGCAAACACGGTCCTCTGCTGCTTTTTCTGTCTCTCTCTCTGGATGTAATCCTTTAATTTTAGTTTCTTCTCCCATTTTCTTCACCATGTATTTTTGGGGGTCTCCCCCCCCCCTCTCTCTCTCTTTCTCTCTCTCTGTGTATCTCTTCTCCTTTGGGATTCCATGTAAGAGCATGTCTGGCTATGTTGGAAGGTGCCTTCCGTTCCGTATATCATATCCCGTCCAATTTTTGTCGCTTAGTTATTGATTCCTTTCCCATAGGACTTCATCCTTCCGTACATTCTACCACTTTATCCTCATGATCATTAATAGGCAAATGTTCAAGTAGAATTGGAGTCTGTGTTGTTTGGTCTTGATCGTTCTCCCTATAACAGCACCGAATATGTCCAGGCGTGACATAGATTGATTGACGTCACATGGGTTCTTCCTGGTAATTGATTCAACAAATCACTCAATCATTCAATCAAAGCTTCACAATTCTGTGTGAAGCTTATGTCTTCAACAAACACACGCCAATTTATTCATGAGCGATCTGAGCCAGGCATAAACATTCCAATAATCCGCTGGTCAACTCGGACGTTTTTCTCGGCTTCATTATTCTTAAAGTACAGAGAACGCACTTTTGACCATCTCCCGTTCCAACCTATGACAAGCTCTATGGAAATACCGATGATCTCTTGCCAACCACTGCCTTCTTTACAAACTTTCATGTTGACGTCTGAAAGCGTACAAAGAACAAGAAGAAGAAGAAAACGTAGAAGAATTGTTAAAGTAACATCATTTTCTGTACCTGCTAATAAGTTTATGTTGATAACAAGATAGATGAAAGACTCCACAGTCAAATTTGATGACAAGGATAAGACAGTAAATAACTAGTTTATCCGGGGATGTGAAGAA
The DNA here is from genome assembly GCA_036924085.1 of Ariolimax columbianus. NCBI lineage: Eukaryota > Metazoa > Mollusca > Gastropoda > Stylommatophora > Arionidae > Ariolimax > Ariolimax columbianus. The sequence continues at coordinate 48,543,661 of JAVGWX010000022.1, forward strand.
GAAGATGATCAGCGTTTCTAACAATAGATTCATGAACACCACATACACGTACATGTTCTGACACTACATTAATGTACACTTAATCCGTGTGTACATTACAGCAATATAGTGATATATATTGAATCTAACATTAGAATCATGTATGCCAAATATACATGTACGTTCTTAGAAAAAGATTATTGTACATTTATATATGTACTCGTTATAACTCAAAGTGGTTGACCGTTTTAAATATCTTGGGTCGATTGTCAGTGATGAAGGATCAAAATGTGGGGTGTAGCCAGAATAGCATAGACAATAGCGGCGCTTGCACGGCTTAACAAAATCTGGCAAGATAAACAGTTAGCAATATGCAAGAAAATCAGATTAATGCGTACACTGGTCCTGTCAATACTCTTCTATGTGTGTGAGACATGGACAGTTACTGCTGACCTTCAACGAAGGATACAGGCCTTGGAGATGAGATGTTTCCGAAGACTTTTAAATGTCACGTACAAAGATCGAGTTACAAATGAGGAAATACGAGATAGAATTACAACAGCAATAGGGCCTTTCGAAGATCTCTTGGAAACTGTCAAAAGAAGGAAACTCGCTTGGTACGGTCACATATCGAGATCAAATGGTCTTGCAAACACAATCCTCCATGGAAAGGTGCAAGGCAGGCGACGAAGAGGCCGGCCCAAAAAGAGGTGGGAGGACAACATAAAAGAATGGACCAGTCTCCGACCAGAAAAGTCACAGGGAGCGGCATCTGACAGAGAGGGATGGCGTGGGGTTGTGAGGATGTCTTCATGTGTGCCACAACGACCTCACCGGTTACGGGATAACCTGACCTGACCTGACCTATAAGAATAGCATCATGTACACGTATCACATAGACACATTCACGTGCATTAAATTAATGTGTATGGGATAGGGCAAGAACAAGCAGGTTCTCTTAAATACTTTGGCACTCTACTCACATTATGGGAGCTGGCACTTACAAATACCTTGGTACTCTACTCACATCATGGGAGCTGGCACACACAAATACTGGATAATCTACTCACATATTGGGAGCTGGCACTCACAAATACTGGACAATCTATGTTATCTAACCCTAAACCTGACTATAACCCTATCCCTCAACCTAACAATAACCCTAAACCTAACCCTAACAATAACCCTAACTCTTTGCAAAACTGAATATAACCATCTTTTCTACACAGTTATTTAAAATAAAATTATTTAGACCTGTCCTCCCATTAACCCGAAATGAAATGTCCCATTACGTACGTTTGGAACCCATAGAACTCTGTTTGAGCTGGTACACCAGCTCTGCCAAATGGAAGCGAATCATAGATAACGAGGTAAACAAATCAGATGTGGTTTTACAGAACAATGTTTAAGAAGCTTTGGACTGAGAAGAAAACAAACGAGGCTGCGAACTTCAAGGTACGTGCAAAAAGGCGACGTAATACAGCAATTGTAACAAAACTGTGGTCATTTTCTGGAAGAGATGTTATGAGAGGTGAAGTGATGGAGAGCTCTCAAACCACTGACCAAATTACTAGAAAAAGGACGACAAAGAGAGAAAATTCTTAACTTTTCAACACATCACAGAAGACGCCTAGCAGATACATTACTGCTGGTCAGTCTGTATGGCACACGATGATTATAATGTTAAAGTACTGATGACAAATTTGTTTAAACAAAATCCTGAATGATTTTATTGTATGCTCTGTCTGACATAAGGAAACGATTCAGTTTCAATTGTCTACAATTAATAATAATCATTTGGCTTAGGCGTCATGAGGCCCGTTGAGTCGGTTGGCCACATCTGTGACCCACAGCTGCGACATAATTCCAGGCGTCGTCCTGGGCGGAGGTAGAGATTGCTATCTGATGGAACCATACTGTGCAGGGGCGGCCTCTTCTGCGCCTCCAGCCCGTCGGGCGAAGACTTGTGGCGCTGAAAAAAAACGATCTGTGAAGTCACTTGTGAGCTGAGATTTCCTAGCCCAGCCATATGACATGACCGAACCAAGAAACTCGGCGGCGGTCCAGTGTTTCCGAAATTGAATGAAGGTGTGTTTTAGTAGAGGCTTCCGCGTTGCGGAATAGCCATGCCATGGATGCCCAGGATACCCATAGTTGCGCATGTTGAAGGCCTTTAGTTTAGACATGTCATGTTTCAGTAATATCCATGTTTCGGGGCCGTAAAAGCAGGACTGCGACCACACAAAACTGGTGTATTTTTGTCTTAAGATTATTATTTCCGTTACTCATTAAATCTTGGAGGTCGTTCATAGCAGTCGCAGCTAGTCGGATCCGTCTTGACATATCGGGACCGTTGCGCTCATCTGATGATTATCATACTGCCGGGATAACTGAATTACTTGGTGCCCTCCACCGTGTGGTTTTGAGTATCAATACTCTTGGATGCTGTATCGGAAATGATGTTCTGAACTTTCTTTTTTTTTATTAAGGATATAGACACGCCTAGGAAGGGCGTTCTCTGTCTAGGATGTCTATAACTGCCCCTCCGTAAGTTGGATCACCATCCTAACTAACTATCCACTTGTCTTCATGTAAGGAAATTCACAAAAATAACTTTAGACAGGAGAGGCTAGATCAGTGGGCCAGATCCCAGACAAGCCGAAAATATTTAGAATACCAAGCAAAACCACTAGACCCAGCCGGGAAACTGAAACGAAGAGACAAGATTTTGATCTTCAAGCTGAGAACAGGCCATGCCTCTCTCAACAAACGAAGAGACAAGACTTTGATCTTCAAGCTGAGAACAGGTCATGCCCCTCTGAACAAACATTTGAATAGATTAGACCCACTACGTGAACCAAACTGAAGATTCTGTCATGACCAAGAGGATTCAGTCGAGCAGCTCCTGACTTTGTGCCCAAGGCTGGCCGATCTGCGGAACCTGCTGCTCCCACCACACTCCACCATACATAACACGCACTACAACAATTGAGGAGGACGTAGACTTTTGTCCGGGAGGCATTGGGCTGTCAAGAGGTGCCAAGTCACAGTTAAGGAGATTATATCATCATCATCATCCGGGTGGCATTGGGATGTCAAGAGCTACCAGGTCACAGCTAAGGAGATTATATCATAATCATCATCCACCTGCCTTAAAATACTTCCCTATCCCCTCACCCCCCTCGCCGTTCCACCCCCAGCCTACTCCACCTCCCATCCAGTCATCCTTCTGTCAATCTGATCATCGATCTCCCTGTATGTCTGCATGATACTCACGGTTGATGTCAACAAACTGCTCAGCCATGGACATTACTGTTGGAGACATGCTGCTCACGAACAGGCCAACACTGCACGTGCCGACATAGATAATGACGTGGCTCCTTCTAAAAATGATGGTGACGAGTAGAGCCAGAGAACAACCAGCCTAGAACAACCGGAAATAATCAACAACATTGAAAACATGACATTATAAGAAGCATTCCGAAATAAACATCTGTTGAACAATTAACATGGCATGGTGAGGAGCCAAAGCGACCCACCTACAAACAAAACAAGGCAAAAGGGCAAGACGCGGCAGGTAATAAACATGAGTTTTTAAATGAGCAAATATGCACAACTGTCAATTGCGTATAAGACATGATTTGTAGAACAGACAGACACATGACAGCCCAAGCCAACATACAACCCACGTCAAGGAGCAAATATAGACACAAGGGCAACACGCATACATACAGGGCATGTCCAGAAGCAAATATAGACACAAGGGCAACACGCATACACACAGGGCATGTCCAGAAGCAAATATAGACACAAGGGCAACACGCATACATACAGGGCATGTCCAGAAGCAAATATAGACACAAGGGCAACACGCATACATACAGGGCATGTCCAGAAGCAAATATAGACACAAGGGCAACACGCATACATACAGGACATATCCAGGAGCAAATGTAGACACAAGGGCAACACGCATACATACAGGACATATCCAGGAGCAAATGTAGACACAAGGGCAACACGCATACATACAGTCCAGGCCCTGGAGCAAACTTAGACAACAGACAACACGCCTTCATATATTCTAGGCCCTGGAGCAAATATAGATCACGGACAACAAGCCTACATACAGAGCGAGCCCTGGAGCAAACACAGACAACAGGCAACAAGTCTACATCCATGACAGGCCCTGGAGCAAACATAGACCACAAATGACAAGACAAGTTTATATACAAGCCATGTCTAGAAGGAAAGAGGAAAATAAACCTACATATATGACATTTACAGGAGCAAACATAGGAAACGGACAAACATGCCACAATACATGACATTTACAGGAGCAAACATAGCAAACGGACAACAGGCCACAATACATGACATTTACAGGAGCAAACATAGCAAACGGACAAACAGGCCACAATACATGACATTTACAGAAGCAAGCATAGACAAAGAATAATACCCGTGCATACACGACAAAAGAAATATTCTGCGACTGAGAGAATAAGAATGATGTGGTATAGAGCAAACAGCAGGCGTACACGCCAGACACAAAAAACATTCTAAAACGAGAAACTGCTAAGCAAACAAGAAATAATCGATAGCTTCTCAATAGAGCAAGAACACAGAGAACAACATTAAACAATGATGGCATTTCGAGAACAATATATACTTACAATATTAATGACCAGCATGAAGGAGGCAGTGAGCCGGGCTGCCACCGGCACAGCTATCAGACGTCCAGCTGCAAACAGTCCCTGTCAAGGACAAGGATGTTAGAGTTAACAAAAGACAAACGAACTTTAAACGGACCAAGCGAACATGGTCTTCCATTATTTTCCGTCCCTAATGTTCTTTAGTGATGTCGTTCATTGTTTCTGGTAAACTAGAAAAACATAGGAATACAATCCTGCATTAAAAACTGTTAGAGGTCACGCTCTCGCTTCCTTGCGTCATACATGTTCATTGGAAAGGCTTCAGGAGTAGACCCTCCGGAAAAATCTGCAACCTGTGCTATCTCCAGTCGTCTCTATAATGTCATGCAACTGGCCAAAGCAAGCTCAAAGAGTGGTTGACAAACCTACATCACTTTAATCCAGGTCACCGCGCGTCACTCCTTCGCTCATTTCATTATTTCAGCGGACAGAAAAAATAAAGACGATTTTCCACATGGCTGACACAGAGAGAGCGGTCATCATCACACATGATGGACTCACGGGATCCTCACTATACTACAAGTCTCCAAACCTGCGAAATGTTGTATACAAGTGAACTAGACGGAACTAAAACAAGTACACGCATTTCAATATATCAACATCCCCATAATGTCGGACATCCACATAATATCGGAATTCCATATAATGTCGGACATCCACATAATATCGGATATCCACATAATATCGGATGGGATATGTTCTTTCGAAATTAAGAACATAAAAGGCAAGATAAGTCTCCCAGAGTTTGAATGGAATCTTGCGCAACAAAGCCCTATAACTGGAATTATAGAAGAGAGTTCTTGGATATTACGTGGAACCACCATTGGCATATGGTAGGGAGTCATGGACAATCATCAGACATGGGTTATTGGAGGTAGCGAAAATGTCGAGACAGGACAGTGATACTTTCTTAAAGCTGTCATGAAAAGGGGTGGGTTCGTACCCACGGTGACAACGGGCTGACTGGCAGGCAAGAGTGACAGAGGGAGACAATGTTGGATATCACGAAGAAATGGCACGAGTGAGGATCAACGGCGGAAACTCATAAATGATGGGCGTGATAAGAGGAGGTGAAGACTCGTGATCCCCAACAACAACCGACAGTACACCTCAGGATGATGATGATGCCAAGAGTTAAATTGTTCTTCATTCTCTCACTTTGTTGTCCTTTGTGTTTTTTTCTCAGAAATGATGCATGTTTTAGTGCCTTAATCGACCTGGAAACCCAGTCTCTGCAGACTTGGCAAGGACAGCCTCAATTTCGTTAGTTTGACCCACTTCGGCGGAACGTCCCAAGACCTACTACAACTCGGCAATCGTGGAAAGCTAAGGGCCCTAGAATCCAGACCCCACAAGGACCAATAAGTTAACATTAAACAGCCTCTAGGAGACAGAGGACTAATCTGGAACCAGGCCAGTTGGAAGACATAATAGATACGAGGTATAAATGTTGCGTTCTCTCTCTCAAAACTGTAAAACTGACATAGACAGTGGAGAGACAAAGGTAAGAAATAATTGTACTCCGTGTGGTATATCTTGTTTCTTAACAGTCAATTCTTGAGATCTGTCCCTTTCTGGACCAAAATGGAAAGAGGTTCACAGAATCGACCTAATCGCAGTGGCACAGATAGAGTTTGACCCACCCCGGAGCTGTCCTAGAGTCTGCCGCCCTTCCCAACTCAATACACCTCAAATATACTTGGAACAAACATTAAATCAGCATTTTTATTTCTGAAGTGAAAGATTTCAACATTCTCAGCGTCAGCCTCTTTCATTGTTGAAAGTGTCAGCGACACCTGAGTGGCTCCCAAATGTTTCTCTGACTTTGTCAGGCCCCAATTTACAACTGGGTCAACTGAGGAACGCAGTCAAATCATGAAGAAACTCACGGCATACCCGGTCCTAAGCACGCCTGGATTTGAACCAGGTACCATGAGATTGTAAGCAAGGCGCATAACCCATCGACCACACTCTTCGTTCTATGTATTAGAAAATCGTTTTTCTGCATCTCCCTTAAAGTAATGATTTGCCTTCTTGGCAGCAGGTGGGATTATGAATATTCTCTCTAGCGTGCATGACGTGACAACTACATATGACTGCCAACTTGGCATATACCCATATTATATAATATTACATTAAGAGGTTCTAGCGTTCTCACAATCATGTGATAAGAACAGATGAATTTGACTAGCTACATTTTCTCATTGATGACAAGGATAATCCGGATGAAGAATATCTGCAGCATCAATGAAAATGAAAAATACCAGGCAGGGAGAAAACTTCGTTTTGATTAAATTCTCAAGCAATTTCAGAGCTGAGGCAGAGGCATTGAAAACTGTAGTAGAAGCAATGCTTACAGGCGAAAGCAATGAAAGCCAGATAGTTTTGTTTACAGATGTCCGGTCCGTGGTTACATCAATAGAAAGCCAGAAAAATACAGAACTTAATTACTTAAGAGCAGTACTCTGTCAACTATGCCAGCAGTCCGCACCCAAAAAGAGTAGCGGTACAGTGGGTTCCATCTCACTGTAACATTCAAGTCAACGAGGAGGCAGACAGATTGGCAAAAGAAGGTGCAAGGTTACCACAACCGGATTCTAGTGTAACTTACGAACAGTCTAAAAGGTTTATTAGAGCCAGATATATGGCCATATGGGAAACAGAACATACTGGCTACACACAAAAATGATGCTTATTACCAGTTGAACAGAGGATAGCAGGTTGTGGTCTTCAGACTCCGCACAGGCCACAACAGACTGAGCTACCATCTATTCAATAAACTGAAGATGGGTGCTACATACTGACGAATGCACCTGGGGTATAGGGAAAATGACCGCTGAGCACATGGTGCAAAACTGCCCAACATATGAGGACCAGAGCAAGCACACGTGACCATCACCAGTGCCAACACTAGATAAACGCCATGGCAGTGTCGACAGCCTCAGGATGACTGCTGCTTTCTTCGAACAAATTCAAGTTGACGTATGACAGCGTACGAATAAGAATAAGAAGAAGAAGAAGAAGAAGAAGAAGAAGAAGAAGAAGAAGAAGAAGAAGAAGAAGAATAAGAAGGTGAGTCAGACCATGATCTCAAATCTCAAGTTCGCTGACGACTGCTGCCTGATCACCTCATAAGAACAAGATTTGCGATCCATCATATTGAAGACAGGTTATAACAACTGTCTAGTTTACAAAGAAGTAGACAGGTTATTCGAATCTTGTAGTTTACAAAGAAGTAGACAGGTTATTCGAATCTTGTAGTTTACAAAGAAGTAGACAGGTTATTCGAATCTTGTAGTTTACAAAGAAGTAGACAGGTTATACGAATCTTGTAGTTTACAAAGAAGTAGACAGGTTATACGAATCTTGTAGTTTACAAAGAAGTAGACAGGTTATACGAATCTTGTAGTTTACAAAGAAGTAGACAGATTATTCGAATCTTGTAGTTTACAAAGAAGTAGACAGGTTATTCGAATCTTGTAGTTTACAAAGAAGTAGACAGATTATTCGAATCTTGTAGTTTACAAAGAAGTAGACAGGTTATTCGAATCTTGTAGTTTACAAAGAAGTAGACAGGTTATACGAATCTTGTAGTTTACAAAGAAGTAGACAGGTTATACGAATCTTGTAGTTTACAAAGAAGTAGACAGGTTATACGAATCTTGTAGTTTACAAAGAAGTAGACAGGTTATACGAATCTTGTAGTTTACAAAGAAGTAGACAGGTTATACGAATCTTGTAGTTTACAAAGAAGTAGACAGGTTATTCGAATCTTGTAGTTTACAAAGAAGTAGACAGGTTATACGAATTTTGTAGTTTACAAAGAAGTAGACAGGTTATTCGAATCTTGTAGTTTACAAAGAAGTAGACAGGTTATTCGAATCTTGTAGTTTACAAAGAAGTAGACAGATTATTCGAATCTTGTAGTTTACAAAGAAGTAGACAGGTTATACGAATTTTGTAGTTTACAAAGAAGTAGACAGGTTATACGAATTTTGTAGTTTACAAAGAATTAGACAGATTATTCGAATCTTGTAGCTTACAAAGAAGTAGACAGATTATACGAATCTTGTAATTTACAAAGAAAAAGACATTTCAAATCCTTATAGTCCACACAGAAGAAGGCACGTTATCAGAACCTTGTAGTCCACAAGATAATGTCCAAGTCTGCTAATCGTAATAACGGTTTCCCATGGGTCGGCTAGGGGCGCCCCGTTCTATATGGTTCCGACAGATAGCGCCCCGTTCTACATGGCTCCGGCAGACAGCGCCCCGTACTACATGGCTCCGACAGTTAGCGCCCCGTTCTACATGGCTCCGACAGATAGCAGTCTCTCCTTCGGCATTGAACGAGGTTTGGCTACAAGCGTCAACAGTGGTCGATCGATGCAAAGGATCCTACATGCCTAAGCGAATATTATTATGTAGTCCACAAAGAAGAAGACATATTTTAATAACCGCCTAGTTTAGAAGGTGGAGGCAGATTTTAACAACGCCTAGTTTAGAAGGTGGAAGCAGATTTTAACAACCGTTTGTTCACAAAGAAGAAGACATACCATAATATATTATTTACATGTTGTGCAGTCCGCTAGCCAGTAAAGCCTTCATCCTGAGGTCTTTGGCGAGTTTTGTGCTGAAAACGTGAACTATAGTTTTTTTAGGGTTAAACTAGAGACATATTTTTCGTTCGTTTTCGTCTTTTTATTATTTAATCCGTGTTGTCAATTTTTTCGCTATCATTATTGATCTTACTTTCCTGCATAGTCTCGTTTGACCACACTTCGAATCTATCATCTGTAGCTTCTCTTTTTATTCTACTGTCGTGTTCAGAAACGTTTCATCTCCTCTGTACTTCGCTCCTTTACTGTTTACATTACTTTTCTATTATCAATTGTTTTGTAAATAGACCACGATGAAGATATTTTGATCGTAACGTACTTTGATTTTTTTGTTTTATTCTCCTTTTGTAGGAATTAATCAATTCTGATTTCAGTGATTATTGGCGCCATATCTGTCTAACACGGCTTCTGATTGGTCGCTCTAAGCACGCACGAATCGATTAAAATGGATTCTCTGTCATTTCACTGGACGTGTCTAATCAGGGAAGTCTTTATCGGGTTCCAGAGCACGTCCAGTACACTTTACATATCGATGGTACAATATCCTCTTCCTTCTTCTTCATCTGAATCCAAGTGATAGACAAATATGTTCCCTCTGTTGTATATTGAACCATGTTATGAACTATTTAATGTGTAAATATATTGTATCGTGTTTATATATCTTGTATCATGTTATAAACTATTTAATGTGTATATATCTTGTATCATGTGAACTATGTCATGTGTATATATCTTGTATCATGTTCGCAGTTTTTCTTTGAGCTGTATCGTGTATCCATTTGTTGCATTTTCTTACCCTTGCACCAAAGATGTAAGCCTCTCCCTCCTATCCCGGTGTTATATCTTGTATCAAACACGTGAGCGAGGGGACGGGTGGCCTAGTGGTTAAGTGGCACGGCTCACAAGCCGAAGGTGCTGGGTTCGATCCCCATCACAGCACCGGCTGTTACCCCGAGGAAGCAAACCCTTAGAAAATGCAGGAGGAAGCAGACCCTTAGATAAAATGCATGCTGAAGTCGGATGCACTAGGCCGTCAGGCGCAAAATAAAAACCACAGTGCAACGCACACCGCCTTGGGGATTAGAGAAATAAGGCGAACGCAAAAAAAAAACCAAAAAAACCAAAACAAACACATGAGCTATTAGCTGTGATTAATCTTATATCAAACACGTGAGCTCTTATCTGTGATTAATCTTATATCAAACATGCGATCTATTAACTGTGATATATCTTGTATCAAACACGTGAGCTATTATCTGTGATTAATCTTATATCAAACATGCGAACTATTAACTGTGATATATCTTGTATCAAACACGTGAGCTATTAGCTGTGATTAATCTTATATCAAACATGCGAACTATTAACTGTGATATATCTTGTATCAAACACGTGAGCTATTATCTGTGATTAATCTTATATCAAACATGCGATCTATTAACTGTGATTAATCTTATATCAAACATGCGAACTATTAACTGTGATTATATCTTGTATCAAACACGCGAGCTCTTAACTGTGATATATATTATATCAAACACGCGAGCTATTAACTGTGATTATATCTTGTATCAAACACGCGAGCTCTTAACTGTGATATATATTATATCAAACACGCGAGCTATTAACTGTGATTATATCTTGTATCAAACACGCGAGCTCTTAACTGTGATATATATTATATCAAACACGCGAGCTATTAACTGTGATTATATCTTGTATCAAACACGCGAGCTCTTAACTGTGATATATATTATATCAAACACGCGAGCTATTAACTGTGATTATATCTTGTATCAAACACGCGAGCTCTTAACTGTGATATATATTATATCAAACACGCGAGCTATTAACTGTGATATATCTTGTATCAAACACGCGAGCTATTAGCTATGAAATATCTTGTATCAAAAACGCGAGCTATTAACTGTGATATATATTATATCAAACACGCGAGCTATTAACTGTGATATATCTTGTAGCAAACACGCGAGCTGTTAACTGGTGATATATCTTGTATCAAACACGCGAGCTATTAGCTGTGATATATCTTGTATCAAAGATATGATCCATTTCTAGTATTATATCTTGCATCACACTGTCAGTTGCTCATTGTTGTATATACTTTGTCTAATTGCTTAATTCTGTTTCATGTATTTTATCAAATTGAGAACTATCGTCTCATTTATATTTTGTATCATACTGTATGATATTCAATTTAGTATATCTTTTATCATAATTATGAAACATGAGATGGTGTGTCTGGGGCTGTTTGTTCAACTAAGTAGGCAGCCCGTAATTCGTGAGGCGCAACAAAAAAAACCGCTCTGAAAGCCTTCTGTAAGTACTTGAAACTTAGTCAAAGAAACGGCCGCATCACAGGAAACATTAGCGTTCAGATTAAGTGTGGATGACTTCACCGTACACTGTATCAGTTTTCTGCGAGGTCAGTAAATCAATTCAAATTCTTCTTGCCTTACATTCTCTAAATATGATTCAAGTCTCAATTGGGGAGCCGCGTAGCGCAGTGGTTAGCGCTCTGGCTTCGCATCTGAGTGCTCCTGGGTTCATTCCCCAGTTGAGGCGGTAATGTTTTTTCAGACTGCAACGGCACCCGGGTCGACCTAGCCTTAAATGGGTACCGGTTCAGTCCGGGAAGAAAAAGCGGCGAGCCTTTGAAATGTGAGATCGCTACACCTCACACCCATACCTCACACCCATACCTCACACCCGAGACCAGGGCTCAACTCTTAGCTTCTTGCCGCGCGATCCAAGCACGCAATGCTATCGGCATGCAACAGATAACCCGTGTAATTGAAAAGTACCATCTCTCGAGTATAGATGACCCAGCACAGGGACCCATTGACTATTATTGTGTCCGGACCTCATCACTTATCGACCAATTCGCCGTTCTGTCAGTTGTCTCGCGCTTGCCGGATTGGACCAGTTCTGTTCCAACTGAGAGCCCAAAGTGTAATTTATGTTAGTACAGCCACGAAGCACTATTATCATCCGGTCTTTGTTGCATAAGACAACTACTACAAATGATCTTCTGACAGAGTGCCTGCACCATAGTATGTACTCACGCAATAATGCATTCTGGACGTGTTTATTTCACATAATAAAGTGGTCAGCTGTACAGTATAATCCTTCTTAGACATAACGAGGCATTAGTCACTCAACCCCAACATTGGACCTAGAGATCAACAGGGAATCAGGAGGGCACCCCTTCTATAAATGTGGTCTCCAGTGGCGTATCCTCGTCTCTGAAACTTGATCTGCTACATTGTTAGTATGTAATACTCTAAAAAACCAATATTTCTAGAATTAATTTTACACAGCATATGTTCATTGGCAATGCATTTGTCAGTTATTGTTGTTATCTCATAACTGCTGAGTACGCTTGCTCTGGCAGCCTAATTCGTTTCTTATATAGATACAGGTCTTCTTCAGTTGTTTTACTGCTCAGTACAGTGTGTTGACAATTGTCGGCAGTGCTTGTAAGAATCTTTTCCTCATGTACATGTATTCAATGAGTAGATGTCGAACTGTTTCATCAGGATGAGAGCAATGTCTGCACAAGGACAGGTGCTGGGGATTGGCGCGGTTCAAGTGGCTATTGAATCTGGTATGCCCTGTTCGGAACTGAAAGATGAGACTTTGATCTCTTCTATGTAGTTTATTTATGCCGTCGTTACGTGTATACAACAAAGTGGACAACACTACAACGACACTTATGCCGCCTCCGTTCCAGACGATTGTATGCACACTCGAATATTCAACATTCGCAGATACAACTTCCCCTCCCTCCGCACCCTCAAATCCAATTCTACGCGGTGTCTGTTGTCACCGTCGAAAGCCTTTTGGTCGTAACGTAGGTTTAATTAAAGGTCTGATACCAACGGGTTATATGTGTTTGACTGGGTCATGTGAGCCTACACCACGCTCACTTAAATGGAATCACACGATCCCTAGGCTTAACTTTGATGGCCCCTTGTCTTGCGCTGACCTTTATGCCTAAACAGTTTTTATGTACGTTATCACACACACACACACCCACACACACACATACATATACACACCCATACACGCATACACACACACATATACACACACACACACACTCAGTGCAGTCATGCAGTCCTTCATGGAGGGTTCGTGTGTTGTTTACAAAAAATATTATCTCGATGCACTCACTCACTCCCTCTTACATTTAGCTCATATCAACTTACTCACTAACTTTCCTCACTCCCATTAACTGACTCATTCACTCACTCCCATTAACTGATTCATTCACTCACTCCCATTAGCTGAGTCATTCACTCACTCCCATTAACTGACTCATTCACTCACTCACATTAACTCACTCCCTCATATTTACCCACTCACTCGTATTAACCCACTCACTTATATTTACTCACTCACATTAACTCACTCACATTAACTCACTCACATTCACTCACTCATATTCACTCACTCACATTAACTCACTGACATTAACTCACTCAGATTCCCTCATTCACATTCACTCACACACATTCACTCACTCATTAACTGACTCACATTAACTCACTCACATTAACTCACTCACATTCACTCACTCACATTAACTCACTCACATTAACTCACTGACATTAACTCACTCACATTCACTCATTCACATTCACTCACTCACATTCACTCACTCATATTCACTCACTCACATCCATTCACTCACCTTACTCACTCGCGCACTCAATTCCTGGGATCCACTCGTGAATTGCACACTTTAAAAGTACATAATAACTTTGTGAAGACAGTCCGTCCGTCCGTCTGTTAATATATCATTCTGCCAATGTCTCTCAGTCTATCCGTGGGTCTATCGGTCGAATTCTATCTATCTGCTCGTCTTTTTGTTGACCTGTCTATCCATCTGTCTGTATGCTCATTTATCTGATTGTCTATCTATGTATAAATGTATATCTACCAATCCATCTGCTTGTCTAATTTTTGTATGTCCATCTTTCTGTTCACCTAGCTTAATGTCTATCCACCATGCTTATATATCTGTCCATTTTTCTGTTCACCTAGCTCCATGTCTATCCACCATGCTTATATATCTGTCCATCTTTCTGTTCACCTAGCTCCATGTCTATCCACCATGCATATATATCTGTCCATCTTTCTGTTCACCTAGCTCCATGTCTATCCACCATGCCTATATATCTGTCCATCCATCTGTCTGTCTGCTGAGTCCCCCATCATATCTCTGGCTATACCACAGACCAAGCACTCACCAGCTTTTGTTCTCCCTCTGTGTCCCACTCAAAATGTGACACGCGCTCACGGAGAGTCCCCTCCCTGAAAAGTTCCAGTCCCCTGAGTCTGGAAGTCTGTCTGCCATCAGGTCAGAATCTAGAGTCAGTCCTGGCAGTATTTCTCTGACAATACTGTTCAACGCCTTTACTCTGTTACCAAAGACTTAAGGTAGGATATTGTGGTTTCATTTGCAAGTTTTAAGAAAATGAAATAATTTGTAATATTATTTTACTTTCCTAGGCATGTTGTCGACGATGTTGCAGATGCTGATAGCAACTTCTCTATGTTGTTCTTGAGACTACTTCTACTAATATATGTTTGTGTAGGCGCAACACAGAACAAGGGTAGATTGTCTCGCTATAGCTTTGTGGAAGTAGGCCCATCACAGCGACGGAGAGACTGTGAGATTGTTAAAGGAAAGTGAAAAGTTACCAAAACCTAGTACAAGTTTAAATACCATAGAAAGGTCATTCAGCCTGTCAGGAGAAGATTTAGGAACAGACAGGAGACAGAGTTTCCGACAAACCAGAATAGCAGAATCATCATCTTCTATCCACTTGTGTCGGTAGGCGTCGTGTAGAAGTGTGTCGGTAGGCGTCGTGTAGAAGTGTGTCGGTAGGCGTCGTGTAGAAGTGTGTCGGTAGGCGTCGTGTAGAAGTGTGTCGGTAGGCGTCGTGTAGACGTGTGTCGGTAGGCGTCGAGTAGAAGTGTGTCGGTAGGCGTCGTGTAGACGTGTGTCGGTAGGCGTCGTTGTAGAAGTGTGTCGGTAGGCGTCGTGTAGAAGTGTGTCGGTAGGGGTCGTGTAGATGTGAGTCGGTAGGCGTCGCGTAGAAGTGTGTCGGTAGGCGTCGTTTAGAAGTGTGTCGGTAGGCGTCGTGCAGAAGTGTGTCGGTAGGCGTCGTGTAGAAGGGAGTCGGTAGCCGTCGTTAAGAAGTGTGTCGGTAGGCGTCGTGTAGAAGTGTGTCGGTAGGCGTCGTGTAAAAGTGTGTCGGTAGGCGTCGTGTAGAAGTGTGTCGATAGGCGTCGTGAAGAAGTGTGTCGGTTGGCGTCGTGTAGAAGTGTGTCAGTAGGCGTCGTGTAGAAGTGTGTCGGTAGGCGTCGTTTAGAAGTGTGTCGGAAGGCGTCGTGTAGAAGTGTGTCGGTAGGCGTCGTGTAGAAGTGTCGGTAGGCGTCGTTTAGAAGTGTGTCGGAAGGCGTCGTGTAGAAGTGTGTCGGTAGGCGTCGTATAGAAGTGTGTCGGTAGGCGTCGTGTGTCGATAGGCGTCGTGTAGAAGTGTGTCGGTAGGCGTCGTGTGTCGGTAGGCGTCGTGTAGAAGTGTGTCGGTAGGCGTCGTGTAGAAGTGAGTCGGTAGGCGTCGTGTAGAAGTGTGTCGGTAGGCGTCGTGTAGAAGTGTGTCGGTAGGCGTCGTGTAGAAGTGTGTCGGTAGGCGTCGTGTGTCGGTAGGCATCGTGTAGAAGTGTGTCAGTAGGCGTCGTGTAGAAGTGTGTCGGTAGGCGTCGTGTAGAAGTGTGTCGGTAGGCGTCGTGTAGAAGTGTGTTGGTAGGCGTCGTGTAGAAGTGTGTCGGTAGGCGTCGTGTAAAAGTGTGTCGGTAGGCGTCGTGTAGAAGTGTGTCGATAGGCGTCGTGAAGAAGTGTGTCGGTAGGCGTCGTGTAGAAGTGTCGGTAGGCGTCGTTTAGAAGTGTGTCGGAAGGCGTCGTGTAGAAGTGTGTCGGTAGGCGTCGTATAGAAGTGTGTCGGTAGGCGTCGTGTGTCGATAGGCGTCGTGTAGAAGTGTGTCGGTAGGCGTCGTGTGTCGGTAGGCGTCGTGTAGAAGTGTGTCGGTAGGCGTCGTGTAGAAGTGAGTCGGTAGGCGTCGTGTAGAAGTGTGTCGGTAGGCGTCGTGTAGAAGTGTGTCGGTAGGCGTCGTGTAGAAGTGTGTCGGTAGGCGTCGTGTGTCGGTAGGCATCGTGTAGAAGTGTGTCAGTAGGCGTCGTGTAGAAGTGTGTCGGTAGGCGTCGTGTAGAAGTGTGTCGGTAGGCGTCGTGTAGAAGTGTGTTGGTAGGCGTCGTGTAGAAGTGTGTCGGTAGGCGTCGTGTAGAAGTGTGTCGGTAGGCGTCGTGTAGAAGTATGTCGGTAGGCGTCGTGTAGAAGTGTGTCGGTAGGCGTCTTGTAGAAGTGAGTCGGTACGCGTCGTGTAGAAGTGTGTCGGTAGGCGTCGCGTAGAAGTGTGTCGGTAGGCGTCGTGTAGAAGTGTGTCGGTAGGCGTCGTGTAGAAGTGAGTCGGCAGGCGTCGTGTAGAAGTGTGTCGATAGGCGTCGTGTAGAAGTGTGTCGGTAGGCGTCGTGTAGAAGTGTGTCGGTAGGCGTCGTGTAGAAGTGTGTCGGTAGGCGTCGTTTAGAAGTGTGTCGGTAGGCGTCGTGTTGAAGTGTGTCGGTCGGCGTCGTGTAGAAGTGTGTCGATAGGCGTCGTATAGAAGTGTGTCGGTAGACGTCGTGTAGAAGTGTGTCGGTAGGCGTCGTGTAGAAGTGTGTCGGTAGGCGTCGTGTGAAAGTGTGTCGGTAGGCGTCGTGTACAAGTGTGTCGGAAGGCGTCGTGTAGAAGTGTGTCGGTAGGCGTCGTTTAGAAGTGTGTCGGTAGGCGTCGTGTAGAAGTGTGTCGGTCGGCGTCGTGTAGAAGTGTCTCGATAGGCGTCGTATAGAAGTGTGTTGGTAGGCGTCGTGTAGAAGTGTGTCGGTAGGCGTCGTGTAGAAGTGTGTCGGTAGGCGTCGTGTGAAAGTGTGTCGGTAGGCGTCGTGTACAAGTGTGTCAGAAGGCGTCGTGTAGAAGTGTGTCGGTAAGCGTCGTGTGTCGGTAGGCATCGTGTAGAAGTGTGTCAGTAGGCGTCGTGTAGAAGTGTGTCGGTAGGCGTCGTGTAGAAGTGTGTCGGTAGGCGTCGTGTAGAAGTGTGTTGGTAGGCGTCGTGTAGAAGTGTGTCGGTAGGCGTCGTGTAGAAGTGTGTCGGTAGGCGTCGTGTAGAAGTATGTCGGTAGGCGTCGTGTAGAAGTGTGTCGGTAGGCGTCTTGTAGAAGTGAGTCGGTACGCGTCGTGTAGAAGTGTGTCGGTAGGCGTCGCGTAGAAGTGTGTCGGTAGGCGTCGTGTAGAAGTGTGTCGGTAGGCGTCGTGTAGAAGTGAGTCGGCAGGCGTCGTGTAGAAGTGTGTCGATAGGCGTCGTGTAGAAGTGTGTCGGTAGGCGTCGTGTAGAAGTGTGTCGGTAGGCGTCGTGTAGAAGTGTGTCGGTAGGCGTCGTTTAGAAGTGTGTCGGTAGGCGTCGTGTTGAAGTGTGTCGGTCGGCGTCGTGTAGAAGTGTGTCGATAGGCGTCGTATAGAAGTGTGTCGGTAGACGTCGTGTAGAAGTGTGTCGGTAGGCGTCGTGTAGAAGTGTGTCGGTAGGCGTCGTGTGAAAGTGTGTCGGTAGGCGTCGTGTACAAGTGTGTCGGAAGGCGTCGTGTAGAAGTGTGTCGGTAGGCGTCGTTTAGAAGTGTGTCGGTAGGCGTCGTGTAGAAGTGTGTCGGTCGGCGTCGTGTAGAAGTGTCTCGATAGGCGTCGTATAGAAGTGTGTTGGTAGGCGTCGTGTAGAAGTGTGTCGGTAGGCGTCGTGTAGAAGTGTGTCGGTAGGCGTCGTGTGAAAGTGTGTCGGTAGGCGTCGTGTACAAGTGTGTCAGAAGGCGTCGTGTAGAAGTGTGTCGGTAAGCGTCGTGTGTCGGTAGGCGTCGTGTAGATGTGTGTCGGTAGGCGTCGTGTAGAAGTGTGTCGGTAGGCGTCGTGTAGAAGTATGTCTGTAGGCGTCGTGTAGAAGTGTGTCGGTAGGCGTCGTGTAGAAGTGTGTCGGTAGGTGTCGTGTAGAAGTGTGTCGGTAGGCGTCGTGTAGAAGTGTGTCGGTAGGCGTCGTGTAGAAGTGTGTCGGTAGGTGTCGTGTAGAAGTGTGTCGGTAGGCGTCGTGTAGAAGTGTGTAGGTAGGCGTCGTGTGTCGGTAGGCGTCGTGTAGAAGTGTGTAGGTAGGCGTCGTGTAGAAGTGTGTCGGTAGGCGTCGTGTAGAAGTGTGTCGGTGGGCGTCGTGTGTCGGTAGGCGTCGTGTAGAAGTGTGTCGGTAGGCGTCGTGTGTCGGTAGGCGTCGTGTAGAAGTGTGTCGGTAGGCGTCGTGTAGAAGTGTGTCGGTAGGCGTCGTGTGTCGGTAGGCATCGTGTAGAAGTGTGTCAGTAGGCGTTGTGTAGAAGTGTGTCGGTAGGCGTCGTGTAGAAGTGTGTCGGTAGGCGTCGTGTAGAAGTGTGTTGGTAGGCGTCGTGTAGAAGTGTGTCGGTAGGCGTCGTGTAAAAGTGTGTCGGTAGGCGTCGTGTAGAAGTGTGTCGATAGGCGTCGTGAAGAAGTGTGTCGGTTGGCGTCGTGTAGAAGTGTGTCAGTAGGCGTCGTGTAGAAATGTGTCGGTAGGCGTCGTTTAGAAGTAAGTCGGAAGGCGTCGTGTAGAAGTGTGTCGGTAGGCGTCGTGTAGAAGTGTCGGTAGGCGTCGTTTAGAAGTGTGTCGGAAGGCGTCGTGTAGAAGTGTGTCGGTAGGCGTCGTATAGAAGTGTGTCGGTAGGCGTCGTGTGTCGATAGGCGTCGTGTAGAAGTGTGTCGGTAGGCGTCGTGTGTCGGTAGGCGTCGTGTAGAAGTGTGTCGGTAGGCGTCGTGTAGAAGTGAGTCGGTAGGCGTCGTGTAGAAGTGTGTCGGTAGGCGTCGTGTAGAAGTGTGTCGGTAGGCGTCGTGTAGAAGTGTGTCGGTAGGCGTCGTGTGTCGGTAGGCATCGTGTAGAAGTGTGTCAGTAGGCGTCGTGTAGAAGTGTGTCGGTAGGCGTCGTGTAGAAGTGTGTCGGTAGGCGTCGTGTAGAAGTGTGTTGGTAGGCGTCGTGTAGAAGTGTGTCGGTAGGCGTCGTGTAGAAGTGTGTCGGTAGGCGTCGTGTAGAAGTATGTCGGTAGGCGTCGTGTAGAAGTGTGTCGGTAGGCGTCTTGTAGAAGTGAGTCGGTACGCGTCGTGTAGAAGTGTGTCGGTAGGCGTCGCGTAGAAGTGTGTCGGTAGGCGTCGTGTAGAAGTGTGTCGGTAGGCGTCGTGTAGAAGTGAGTCGGCAGGCGTCGTGTAGAAGTGTGTCGATAGGCGTCGTGTAGAAGTGTGTCGGTAGGCGTCGTGTAGAAGTGTGTCGGTAGGCGTCGTGTAGAAGTGTGTCGGTAGGCGTCGTTTAGAAGTGTGTCGGTAGGCGTCGTGTTGAAGTGTGTCGGTCGGCGTCGTGTAGAAGTGTGTCGATAGGCGTCGTATAGAAGTGTGTCGGTAGACGTCGTGTAGAAGTGTGTCGGTAGGCGTCGTGTAGAAGTGTGTCGGTAGGCGTCGTGTGAAAGTGTGTCGGTAGGCGTCGTGTACAAGTGTGTCGGAAGGCGTCGTGTAGAAGTGTGTCGGTAGGCGTCGTTTAGAAGTGTGTCGGTAGGCGTCGTGTAGAAGTGTGTCGGTCGGCGTCGTGTAGAAGTGTCTCGATAGGCGTCGTATAGAAGTGTGTTGGTAGGCGTCGTGTAGAAGTGTGTCGGTAGGCGTCGTGTAGAAGTGTGTCGGTAGGCGTCGTGTGAAAGTGTGTCGGTAGGCGTCGTGTACAAGTGTGTCAGAAGGCGTCGTGTAGAAGTGTGTCGGTAAGCGTCGTGTGTCGGTAGGCGTCGTGTAGATGTGTGTCGGTAGGCGTCGTGTAGAAGTGTGTCGGTAGGCGTCGTGTAGAAGTATGTCGGTAGGCGTCGTGTAGAAGTGTGTCGGTAGGCGTCGTGTAGAAGTGTGTCGGTAGGTGTCGTGTAGAAGTGTGTCGGTAGGCGTCGTGTAGAAGTGTGTCGGTAGGCGTCGTGTAGAAGTGTGTCGGTAGGTGTCGTGTAGAAGTGTGTCGGTAGGCGTCGTGTAGAAGTGTGTAGGTAGGCGTCGTGTGTCGGTAGGCGTCGTGTAGAAGTGTGTAGGTAGGCGTCGTGTAGAAGTGTGTCGGTAGGCGTCGTGTAGAAGTGTGTCGGTGGGCGTCGTGTGTCGGTAGGCGTCGTGTAGAAGTGTGTCGGTAGGCGTCGTGTGAAAGTGTGTCGGTAGGCGTCGTGTACAAGTGTGTCGGAAGGCGTCGTGTAGAAGTGTGTCGGT
Source organism: Ariolimax columbianus (assembly GCA_036924085.1). NCBI lineage: Eukaryota > Metazoa > Mollusca > Gastropoda > Stylommatophora > Arionidae > Ariolimax > Ariolimax columbianus. Next base: position 48,564,415 of record JAVGWX010000022.1, read on the forward strand.
AGGCGTCGTTTAGAAGTGTGTCGGTAGGCGTCGTGTAGAAGTGTGTCGGTCGGCGTCGTGTAGAAGTGTCTCGATAGGCGTCGTATAGAAGTGTGTTGGTAGGCGTCGTGTAGAAGTGTGTCGGTAGGCGTCGTGTAGAAGTGTGTCGGTAGGCGTCGTGTGAAAGTGTGTCGGTAGGCGTCGTGTACAAGTGTGTCAGAAGGCGTCGTGTAGAAGTGTGTCGGTAAGCGTCGTGTGTCGGTAGGCGTCGTGTAGATGTGTGTCGGTAGGCGTCGTGTAGAAGTGTGTCGGTAGGCGTCGTGTAGAAGTATGTCGGTAGGCGTCGTGTAGAAGTGTGTCGGTAGGCGTCGTGTAGAAGTGTGTCGGTAGGTGTCGTGTAGAAGTGTGTCGGTAGGCGTCGTGTAGAAGTGTGTCGGTAGGCGTCGTGTAGAAGTGTGTCGGTAGGTGTCGTGTAGAAGTGTGTCGGTAGGCGTCGTGTAGAAGTGTGTAGATAGGCGTCGTGTGTCGGTAGGCGTCGTGTAGAAGTGTGTAGGTAGGCGTCGTGTAGAAGTGTGTCGGTAGGCGTCGTGTAGAAGTGTGTCGGTGGGCGTCGTGTGTCGGTAGGCGTCGTGTAGAAGTGTGTCGGTAGGCGTCGTGTGTCGGTAGGCGTCGTGTAGAAGTGTGTCGGTAGGCGTCGTGTAGAAGTGTAGTTTTCTTTCGTGTGATAGATGTGTCGCCGACGTTAATGTCATTCTTTGATTCTTCAGTGTTTCACTAACACCTTCTGTCCATCTTCATCTTGGTCTCTCTTGCTCTGTGACCCTATTTTGGGTGTTGAGGATTCGCGAAAGCGGCGACTTTGGTTGCATTCTTGGCAGGTGTCCAAATCATTTTATTATCTGCTTTTTCATGTAACCCACGGTTTTGCACCCACGATCTGTCTGATTACATCGTTTCGTTCTGTGTCCAGCCTTGTGACTTTAACGACCATTCTCAAAAACCTCATTTTACATACCATGGATTTTTATTCCTTGTTCCTTGGCGAGAGTCAATGTCTGACACTGGTAGCAGAGAGATGGTATATAAATACTTTTTATCAGCTGTCTCTTTGTCTTCGCTGGCATGTGTTTGTGTCTTAATAATGGTGGGGTCTGATGAGAGACAGTATTTGTTTTCTGGATTTTCTGGATTACACTTCCATGTCCAGCATTCCATCGTGTGTGAAAAGGCTACCAACATATTTGAATGCTTTGACTGGTTTAAGTTTTAGCTTCATCATCATCATGCAGCATATCCTTTGTAGAACGTCGCTCCCAGCACAATCAGCCGATAGGAATTTTGGTCTGCAGTCAATCTTCCCCCCTGCTCCATGTTCATGTTTTGAGTATCCTTGATATCTTGTATCCACCTTCACCTTGGTCGACCTCAACGTCACCTTCCAGGTAGCCTATCCTTTCTGATCGTTCTTTCCAATAAGTTATGACCTTTGACATGACCAAGAAAATTCAATTTCCGAAACATAACACTGTTTATGAGCCAGTTCTCTTCAACATTCAGGTCTTCTAGGATGGTTTTATTTGCCACTTTATTTATCCAATGAATTTTTAGGATTCTTTTATAACATTTTGTTTCGAATGCTCCAATTTTCTTCCTTGCTGCTTATGTTATAGTCCATTTCTTTTAAGTAGTCTCTGTCGTTTGATAACGTAGAGCCAAGGTATTCAAAATATGTGACATTTTCGATCTCTTCATTATTAATAACATTCTGGAGTTGCAGTCCTGTTTTGTCTTATCACCTGCATGTTTAGTGTCTTCTCTATTCTGCTTATTTTCATTATCTATGTTTTTGACGGGCATATCTCTCCGTCATTATCAAGGGCTCTCAAGTGTTCATCTAAATGAAAGATCATCTGCAAAAAAGGATTCACAATACCAACTCGCCACTGGGTGTTAACGGGGCCCGAAATAGGAGAATAGAATAATAACACTGTAACCTGCTAGACTGGTTGTAAGAGATAAATAAATAAATAAAGAGGGTTGGATATGGGGCTGGCTGCCCTAGTCTATCAAAACTGTAAGCAACAAATACTTAATTAGATACGGACAGGACAACATTTGATTGTCCTGGAGTGTATTGACTGAAGACCTGTGCTCCATGAAGATTTGAAAAAGTTTAGCTTAACAGAATTTGTGAACTTCCCACAGACTACGTGAGGCTGGGGTACCATCTGTCCAGTAAGCTAAATGTTTGAGAAGATGTTGCGTATTGTCGGGGTGGAGATCAAATTGCCGCTGAAATGTTATTTCAGGAGTGCTAACATTCAGTTGTGGAAGCATATAAAGCATATATGGTCCTCCCTAATGCATACAACCCGTACAAGCCAACGCCAGCAAGCTGTATGCATTACACATACAATGTCATCTTTGTAAGCCCTCAAGAACGATAAACTGCAAGAGCTTAAAAACCTTAAATGAACTCAAATCTATGAGAGGCAGCGCATGAGCTGCAGTGGTCAGCGACCCATAGCTGACAGCTAGCGCCAGGACCAGCAAACCAGAGCTGCCAAGACCCTTCTACACCTCCAAGCGGTGATCCTGGATAACAAGCTGCAACACGCAGACTGTCTAAGGAGAAGGGATGGAAGAGGGAATGCTAGCCCGGTATTCAAAAAATGCTTGCTGCAGTCGGATGTGTTGGGCCGAAAGGTGCAAATATCGCAGTCAAGCTGTAAACGACGACACAACGCATTCCGTTCTCTGGACTGCATTCTGCTATTTAAGCCCTTTCATGGTTTGGTAGCGGGAGATTGAGAACGAACGAAGCCAAGCCAAGCCAAATCTACGAGAAGGGTAGTGCTACAATGGAAACCATCACACTGGGGGCATACCAGGAAAGGAGACTGCAACACAAAAACAAAACGAACAATCACCCTCTAAGAAAAGAAGAGCCTTACCCAAGCCTTAAGGAAAGTCGACCAAACGAGAGACAACTATCACTGCCTTGAACGAGCGAAGCAAGTGATTCTGTTCCACAAGCGATTGGGACTAAACAGATTAATTGGCCACCTACACAGAGTTAAATCGGCTCTATCACCCATGTGTATGTGCGGGCTAGCAGCACAGCCAGCTGGACATATCCTGCGAGACTGTTATATGTTTAGTCTGCTGCTTACACTGACGTTCAGAGACGAACCTCCACGCAAAGCTGTTTGGAAGCCTTGAAGAACTCTTCATTACAAGAGCCTTTATCCATAGAACTGCACTTCGCATGTAAACTTTAAAAAAAACAAAAAACGTGGCGAACGAGACGAAGAGAAACAACGTCAGACTGACCAATGTTACCTCTAGATTCATTCAAGTTTTTGTCTAAAAAGGTCTGAAGAATTATTCGCTAAAATCCTTGCATTCCAGAGTTTGTTAGTGACATTTGCAAAATCACCTTTTTAAGTATTGTTGTTTTTTAGGTTCCTTTATTGGTCATTTTCAAATTATTGGCTACTCTTTGGGCTATTGGTTTTTTTTTCAAGTTATCTGCTATCTCAAAAATTTAAAAATCCTGGTATTCAATCAGCCCACGTGTGTCTGATGCCAGGTAGCCAAGCGTTCAGTAAACTCATTTCGTTCTTTTGTATTGGTGTACTATGTTGGGCTCAGGGCCTCCATTATGTCATGTCTGCACCTAATCTTCGGTCGCTTACGACGGTGCCTAAAGCTGTATGGCCACTACGACGTCACTCTACGTGTCCAGCTGTAATCTGACATGCGCACCACATAGACGGCCCATCTGTATTGTTGTAACAGTGCAACATCTATGACCTCAGAGAAGAAAGTTCGACGTCTGATCTCTGTATTGTGGATTTGGTCTCGAACGGAAATCGCCAATGTTCTCCCCTCCATCGCTCGTTGGACAACGCGTAGTCTATCTGCATCAGCTATCGTAGATTCCACACCTCGCAGCCATATACCATGGCTGGAATAACCACACTGTTGAAGGTGTGAGCCCTAGTGTTAACATTTTACATCTGTTGCAGTATGGGTTTAATACAGTTGAAGATGAGCCAACCCGTTGTCAGATCTCCCGATGTATTAAATGAGAGCTCGTGATCTCTTGACCCCAGCAGATATACGAATTTACGTTTTCGACCGGACAATCTCTAAGCAGCATATTTCCTTTTGAGCAGAAAGTGTTGAGCTTGAACTTGGTTTTCTTTCTATTGATTTGTAGAACAATTGCGACGCTTGCTCTGCTGACTTGATTTAGGCTTTTCTCCGCTATTCATTTGCTATGTTCAAGGCTTTTGACTTTTTCAGACTATTGGTTCTTTTTTTGGCTATTGGTTCTTTTTAGGCTAATGGTTCTTTTTTAGGCTATTGGTTCTTTTTAGGCTATTGGTTCTTTTTAGGCTATTGGTTCTTTTTAGGCTATTGGTTCTTTTTTAGGCTATTGGTTCTTTTTTAGGCTATTGGTTCTTTTCAGGTTATTAGTTTTTTTCAGATTATTAGCTATTTTTCAGGTTATTAGCTATTTTTTTAGACTATAGGTTCTTTTAAAAAACCTCTTTTTATTTCATGGCTATTGTTTCGTTTCATGTACTATCGATATTTTTTATGGTGATTTGTCCGTTGTTGGACAATGGTGTCATTTCATAGCTTTGTTCCTTTCAAAGTGTTAGTTCTTATCAAGGCTGCGTGTTCTTGTCATAGCAAATACTACTTTACATGGCTAACAATCCCTGTGATGGCTAACAGGTCTATACATGGCTAACAATCCCTGTGATGGCTAACAGGTCTATACATGGCTAACAATCCCTGTGATGGCTAACAGGTCTATACATGGCTAACAATCCCTGTGATGGCTAACAGGTCTATACATGGCTAACAATCCCTGTGATGGCTAACAGGTCTATACATGGCTAACAATCCCTGTGATGGCTAACATTTATATATATGGCTAACAATCCCTGTGATGGCTAACATTTCTATATATGGCTACCATTTCTTGTCATGGCTAATATGTCTTTACATGGCTAACAATCCCTGTGATGGCTAACAGGTCTATACATGGCTAACAATCCCTGTGATGGCTAACATTTCTATATATGGCTACCATTTCTTGTCATGGCTAATATGTCTTTACATGGCTAACAATCCCTGTGATGGCTAACATTTATATACATGGCTACCATTTCTTGTCATGGCTAATATGTCTTTACATGGCTAACAATCCCTGTGATGGCTAACATTTATATACACGGCTATCATTTCTTGTCATGGCTAATATGTCTTTACATGGCTAACAATCCCTGTGATGGCTAACATGTCTTTACATGGCTAATAATCCCTGTGATGGCTAACATGTCTTTACATGGCTAACAATCCCTGTGATGGCTAACATTTCTATATATGGCTACCATTTCTTGTCATGGCTAATATGTCTTTACATGGCTAACAATCCCTGTGATGGCTAACATGTCTTTACATGGCTAACAATCCCTGTGATGGCTAACATTTATATACATGGCTACCATTCCTTGTCATGGCTAACATTTATATCCCCCTCCCCCTTCCACCGCAAACTTTTTGTGACATATTCTCGGGCGGGGGGGGGGGGGGGCGCGCGATATCCCTTGAATAATTTGAGTCGATTTTTAACTTGAATTTAAGCCGATCAGCGACCGTCAGGCCTTCTCTGTTTTCGATGTTGTCGGTATGATAGTCAGTGGGAGCGAGGGAGAGTATGAGAGAGAAAGAGAAAGAGAGAGAGAGAAAGAGAGAGAGAGAGAGAGAGAGAAATTGGGGTTACGGATTTGCTTTCAAATACAATCGTTCAGAAATTAATCCGAAAGTTATCTCCATGGAAAACAAGTCATGTTTGCTCAACACAAATGTCAAGTCGGTGCTGTCACTGTGACCTGCAAGTATGGAGGACTGATGAGGTCATGATTTGGGTCAGCATTTTTCGGTAGGTCAAATCGAGACTTGGTTTCAGAAAGCATCTGCTGTGACTTTATCTGCTGTCTCCACTGATATGACACCAGATCATTAGTTTGGTAACCTAGCAACAGCTGAAAAACAATATATTTGACTCTGTGCTACCAGTACCAAACATGGCCTCTATCCAAGGTACGGGAGAACAGAATTTCGATGTGTGAAATGAAGTTTGAGGAAGGTCATCGGTGTTACCAAGAAAAACAGAATACCAAACGAAGCCATGCGATGTTTGGTCGGGTCTTATGCAGAGTACATTTCCAATACAAAAATTCGCTGGTTTGGTCATCCCATGAGAAAAGCGCCCTCATGAACTTCCTGAAACTTACTTTCCGGTATCCCATCAGACATCTTGTTTCCAATGTTGAGCCACATGGATTGTCTTGAACCCCCCACCCACTCCCCCGACCCTTCCCTCAATACTTCATCTATATTTTATGTTTTCTGAAGGTTTGTGCAGATGGGCAGGTAGTCTGGGTCTTCTGCTGTTCAACAGCCGCATATCTCATCATCTATGTATCACCATCTCTTTCAATTGTTCCAGCCTCGTGATATACCAGTTCGGAGTCTGTTTACTGACTTCCATATATGTAAGGCAAGTGGTTCTTCTGGGGCAAATACTTCCCGCAGTTTGACCCAGAAAACCTGCGTCAGTCCATTCCATTTTGTGATGCGACGTTTTTTGGGACTAGTTAGTTTGGTCTGTGTTGACTGTTAGAAAAGTCGTCTAGATTTCAGTCTCGTGTGCTGCCCCTGGGGTCTAAACATAGGATGCCCTAGTTTATCCGCCGATGGTTTACACGCTGGTAGATTTAGCTACAGGGCAAAAGGGTGGCTCGTGGATAGACCACATTAGAGCCATTGTGCAACGACACCGATTCACAACGACCGACATAACGAACTTGGCGAAAAACAATCGACTTAAACTCCCCACGCCGCTCAACGGCAGAGGGGGAAAGAAAAATAATTTGTACGGGAGGGGACTAAGAGTACAGCATCCAGTTTGCAGACCTTCATCAACATACTTGTTTGCTGCACACCGTGTATTAGATTAACATTCTTCTTCTTTGTCCGTACTCAATCTCCCGCTACCAAGCCCTTAAAAGGGCTTTGCAATTAGCAGAATGCAGTCCAGAGAACGGAATGCGTTATGTGTGTAAACGACAGTTAGGGAGGTCATCGTACATAGAGCGAGGAACAATGGGGGGATGAGGCAAGTTCCAAATGGAGTCCAGTGGGCAGAACTCAGAAAGACGACTCAGAATTGAAACAGATGCTGTTGAGGGAAGCAAAGGCATGAGTGATGATGATAAACAGTGGTGGTAGTACTACTATTATAGAGTGGTATTACCAATGTAATACTTTTTAGAAAATGTAAGATGGCTGCGCCTTAATGGTTGCACTTTCGACTAGCTCCGGTGTTTATGTTAAGTTTTCTGATGTTTGGTGGCTTTTGTTCGGATTATAATGAACACCTTCTTCACCAGGTGGTATCAGGAACTTTGTTCTGTGGAATTGATGTGCTTTCGATCGGTTTTCGTTTTTGTTATGCTGCATTTTGCTGCATTTCATGCCTGGCTTGAACCGTCTGAGACCAGTCCATGATGGAGTTTGGCGTTCCGCTTTGCTGCACCTTAGAGTTTGGTCCAGGTTATCACAGGAACTTCCTGTTCGGCCTTCCTCCTGCCGGCCTCTCCCTCTAAAGGAGGTTATACGATACCTCTATCAATCTCGTATTCTCAGCACAACAAGGGTCACGCTGTCCAAAAGGTGGACACAATCTAGAGGACACGGACAAAAACTGGGAGTTTGACACGGACAGACACGGAGAGCCTGATACAGACATTGGTCTAACACACACTTCGCGGCCCTCATCCAAAGGCAGCGGAGTACACACGGCTCGACCTGGGAAGTCTGTGGGAATTTCGGTCGACACGCTAGGAACGAACACAGCATCAGCAGTTTGACATGGTAGTGGTCGATTCACGCAACGGGCCTTTGAGGCCTACACGAACATTATTATTATTATTATCATTACCCATTTGCACAACTGTTTTGCAAGCCGCCTGGATGTAAATGACAGGACGACAATCTAGTATAACCTTAGCTACGTCGGGTCATGCGTCGCTTACAATATAACCTCGACACTTTAGCATCGGTTGATGACATTTAGACTGGTTCAAAATTGTTTCTGGTGTAAGGGTGACCCACAGACAGGCCAAATATAACGGTTCGTGTTACTCTCTAACAGTCTGTGTTACTCTATAACAGTTTGTGTTACTCTCCATAACAGCTTGTGTTGCTCTCCATTCCAGCTTGTGTTACTCTCTGACATTTTGTGTTAACCTCCCTAACAGTTTGTATTACTCTCTAACAGTTTGTCTTACTTTCCATAACAGTTTGTGTTACTTTCGATCAGTTTTTGTTACTGTATGACAGTTTGTGTTACACTCTGACAGTTTGTGTTACTCTCCATAACAATTTTTGTTACTCTCTAACCTTTTGTGTTACTCGCTAATAGTTTGTGTTACTTTCTATAAGTTTGTGTTACTCTCTAACAGTTTGTGTTACTCTCCATAACAGTTTGTGTTACTCTCCATAACAGTTTGTGTTACTCTCCATAACAGTTTGTGTTACTCTCGATACCAGTTTGTATTACTCCCTGACAGTTTGTGTTACTCTCTAACAGTTTTTCTTACTCTCCATAACAGTTGGCGTTACTGTCTAACAGTTTGTGTTAATCTCTAACAGTTTGTATTACTCTCTAACAGTTTGTATTAATCTCTAACAGTTTGTCTTACTCTCCATAACAGTTGGTATTACTCTCTATCAGTTTGTGCTACTTTCTGACAGCTGGTGTAACTCTCTAACAGTTGGTGTTACTCTCTATCAGTTTGTATTACTTCCTAACAAGCAGTTATCTGAAACATATACTCACACTAAATCCCTCATTTAATCAATGAATAACTCACGTATTCACTTACTCCTACACTCATTCATTCAGTCACTCCCTCCCTCATTCCATCATTTCACAATGTACTCATTTATTCATTCAATCACTCATTTTGCTAATCACTAATTTACTCGTAGACTCACTCAATTCCTCTACTCCTTCCCTCACGCACTCCAACCTTCCCTCTCTCTCTCTCTCTGCCCAACATGTCGCACCTTATTACTCAAGACTTTCAGCCTCATGAGCCGTGAGGACCGTGAACCCATAACTGCGCCTCACCTACCCTAACTCAGAGATGAGTCAGGTAATCATTTCCACACTAATGTCAATCTGAGTATAGCGTGACCTGGTCACGAACATCGTCAATTTGCTGCGAGAGGCAAACCCTCTAAGCACCGTGCCACCCCTGCACAAATCAGCAAAAATATAACAGAAGTGAGGAAATCATCTGAAACAAGGCAAGGAAGCGACCAGACAAGCTAGCACATCCATGTGTGCAAACAGTCACTTGAACATTGTGTCAAATATGAAATGAAAACGGTTGTCAGAAAAACATAACGGGATTAATAGCCACTAGATTTGGATACACGTTTATAGCTACCAGGTTGGGATACACGTTTATAGCTACCAGGTTGGTATACTCCTTACCAGGTTGGGATACACGTTTATAGCTTCCAGGTTGGTATACTCGTCACCAGGTTGGGATACACGTTTATAGCTACCAGGTTGGTATACTCGTTACCAGGTTGGGATACACGTTTATAGCTACCAGGTTGGTATACTCCTTACCAGGTTGGGATACACGTTTATAGCTACCAGGTTGGTATACTCGTTACCAGGTTGGGATACACGTTTATAGCTACCAGGTTGGTATACTCGTCACCAGGTTGGTTTACACGTTTATAGCTACCAGGTTGGTATACTCGTCACCAGGTTGGGATACACGTTTATAGCTACCAGGTTGGTATACTCGTCACAAGGTTGGTATATACGTTTATAGTTACCAGGCTGGGATACACGTTTATAGATACAATTTCATATATTGCCTGTAACTACAAGGTTTGGATACAGCTTTATAGATTCGATTTGGGATTACCGCTCATAGCTAATAGATTGGCATTCACGTTTAGAGTTACAATTTGAGATATCGGCTTGTAGAGTTACTTCCAGTCGTCTTAACAAATCTTCCACTGCTCTAAGGTAGCTCGGAACTAGAGAGTGAGGTTGATGATCAACGCAGTTGCGTCCGCACTATAATTCAAATACAGCGCAAGTTACATAATCAAGACCAAACCATCTGATAATGTGTCCGTCATCGCTTTCGGTGGGCAACTAACTAAGATAGACCATAATGGAGGTCAACAGGACACTTATGAAAAGGTACAACCTTTCGTCAATGGTTGCCTGCGCAGAATACAAGTGTGGAACTGTTAAGACATGATCACAAGTATGGAACTGTTACGACATGATCACAAGTGTGGAACTGTTACGACATGATCACAAGTGTGGAACTCTTACGACAGGATCACAAGTGTGGAACTGTTACGACATGATCACAAGTATGGAACTGTTACGACAGAATCACAAGTGTGGAGCTGTTACGACATGATCACAAGTGTGGAGCTGTTACGACAGAATCACAAGTGTGGAACTCTTACGACAGGATCACAAGTGTTTAACCGTTACGACAGATCACAAGTGTGGAGCTGTTACGTCAGGATAACAAGTGTGGAACTGTTACGACAGGATAACAAGTGTGGAACTGTTACGACAGGGGAACTGTTGAGACCAACGGGTAAGATACCTGTGGGAAACAACCTAAACAGGGCATGCTACACATTACAGGAAACGGCTGATAACACTACAAGACAGTCTCTGCTCTGAAATCTACAGAGCAAGAGAAATCGATGTAGTCCGAAACATTCCAGGAGCTATTTTGATGCCAACATCGTCAGGCCCAACGGAGCTGGCTCAGATGACTCCTGATAGAAGGACTTGGTGTGTGTTTGTTAAAGACCTGGGCTAGAGAGGGAGCAGTAAGGTTTTTGTTGATTGTTTATAGAGTATTTTAGCAATTTGTACATTGGACCGAAAAAATAAGAATGCGGACATTCGATAAGAGTTGGGCATAGAGAAAATAAGTTCATTAATTCCATCATCAACCGAAAATTGAAATCCTTTGGCCACAGAAATTTAAAAAAACTCAACTGTCTTCAGAGAACGGAAATGGGAGGTATTGTGCCGTACAGAGAAGCAAAAGCAGGCCACAATGGTAATGGTAGCAAGATGTCAAGAAATTCTTGGGCATGACTCTGGAGCAGGCACCGAGTTCCTTTCAGGCGAGCTGTGATGTGAGCGACGTTCTGTAAAGGATATGCTACAGGATGATGATATTAGCAATGTAAGGGATAGGAGCGCGTGCCTATCCTAGATTCTCGTGATCTTTGTAGATGATGTTCGTCCATCACTAGGGATGAAGACCACTCTCTTTATTCAGCCCTGTAGACATTCTTTTCTCTTGATGTGTCCGCTGAAATGGGTGACCTGCGCGGTGATTTGGATACAAGTGAGGTGGAAATAACTGCGTCTTTTGTCAACCTCACTCTCTGGTCCTGAGCTACAGTTGGCCAGTGGCAAGATATTTACCAAGACGACTGGAGAAGCATCGGATGCAGATTTTTCCTCAAGGTTTACTCTCGAAGCCTTTCCCGTAAACAGGTATCCCGCAAGGCAGCGGATGGGGGATGACATCTAACGTTGTGTGTCGTACCTTTTCCATAACCACAAGAGGTCGTAGAGACATCACTCAGCGTGTTAGTGAGTCTGGCATCTCTCCCCGGCTGTGTTCAGTTCATTATAGTAGTGTCTAAATTTCTCACACGCTAATTTAGTGAAGTTTAGCCGTGTGAACTAGGTTGTGAAATACGACACATGTTTAAGGTGCCATTCATATAGCCGATGTCATGCCCAGGATAATCGGACGGAAGAAATCTCAAAAAAAGGAACGAATTAACCAGTCCAAACGGAAAACAACATTACGTTTCCGTGAACACAAGTGTAAGTCGTCGACTAGTGTAAATCACAGACAAATCCGTGGTCTGGCGGCATCAATAATGAACCAAAACAGCTGAGCAATGTAGACCCGCAGCCAGTCACGGCGCCATCTTTGTTGCGTACGCCATCTTTGCTGCAGACAGACGAGAAGAACTACCCAGATGCGTGTCTCTGCACCATTTAGCAGGATAGTTGAACGTGTCGCGCGTTGTCACGTAACAATAACAACCAGTTTGGGTCACTACGATTGTTACCTTTAAGATCAACACTTGACGTATCTGGCAGCTCTTATTACTGCTGCCATCTCCCCAGGTCGCTGCTGATTAAGACTTTGGTGGAGAACTACAACATCGCTGTTCTTCTGCTTTCTTTCAGCATCTAGTGCTACAGGAGATAATGTCAAGCTTCGAGGTCAAGGTAGAGGCATTCTTTAACGCCGCCGACCTTGACGGGAGTGGATTTCTGAACCGGCTTGAGCTGTGCAAGGTCCTCCAAGAAGCTGGGGATGGCCGCACCATTGACGACATCTCTGTGAGTGCCAGTGAGAGTGATTGATCGTACTTTCATCTTTACTCTAGTAATAGCATATTGTCACCAGTATCGTTGTCATCATTGCAGGAAGCCTGTGTCGTGTCATTGTGATTGTATATGTGCTCTTGTAGAGGTGGTTGATGTGTCCACTTGTTTTACCTGGTGAAGCTGCCAACCCCAAGACAACCCTACTTGCTCCTAATTTACAACGGACAAAGTTCGGTTTCTGTGATCAGGTGACGGCTTTTCTGTCGTCCCAATAAGAGAACTCGTGGTCCACACTGGAGTGGCAGAATGATCACGTACTGGCCCTTCTCATCCCAGTAAGAGAACTCGTGGTCCACACTGGAGTGTCAGAGTGATCACATACTGGCCCTTCTCATCACAGTAAGAGAACTCGTGGTCCACACTGGAGTGTCAGAGTGAACACGTACGGGCCCTTCTAATCCCAGTAAGAGAACTCGTGGTCCACACTGGAGTGGCAGAGGGATCACGTACTGGCCCTTCTCATCCCAGTAAGAGAACTCGTGGTCCACACTGGAGTGTCAGAGTGATTATAACCATTAGTTTTGAATGTTGATGCTTGAGAAAATGAAGATGGGTGTTTATTATGTTGTTGTAAGCTTTTGTTTAGGTTGGTATTTGTGTTATTGTTGTAAGTAACTGTTTAGGATGATGCTTGTGTTATTGTTGTAAGTTACTGTTTAGGATGATGTCTCTGTTGTTGTTGCAAGTTATTGTTTAGGATGGTGCTTGTGTTATTGTTGTAAGTTATTTTTTGGGAAAGTGCTTGTGTTAATGTTGTAAGTTATTGTTTGGAATGGTGCTTTTGTTATTGTAATTTTTTTTTTTGGGTGGTGCTTGTGTTATTGTTGTATGTTCTTGTTTGGGCTTTTGTAAGATTAAATTGGATTGTGTGTTGTTGTATCTCCTTGTCTATATTGGAGTTTGTGTTGTTGTATGTTCTTGTATAGATTGTAGTTTGTGTTGTTGTACATTCCTATTTAGATTGGAGTTTGTGTTGTTGTATGTTGTTGTTTAGATTGGAGTTTGTGTTGTTGTATGTTGTTGTTTAGATTGGAGTTTGTGTTGTTGTATGTTCTTGTATAGATTGTAGTTTGTGTTGTTGTACATTCCTATTTAGATTGGAGTTTGTGTTGTATGTTGTTGTTTAGATTGGAGTTTGTGTTGTTGTATGTTGTTGTTTAGATTGGAGTTTGTGTTGTTGTATGTTCTTGTATAGATTGTAGTTTGTGTTGTTGTACATTCCTATTTAGATTGGAGTTTGTGTTGTTGTGGCTTATTGTTTCCTTATGCTTCAATTGGTATGTAAGCTCTCTACTTTGCTCGTGCTTAAGAGCTTAATGATGAGAGATTATATTGTTAGCGCTTGTTTTAGTTCGCTCATGTCCTCTCTTACCTCTCAATGGTATGTTGTTATTCTATTCTAGAGCTGGTTCAGCGAAATTGATAAGAATGACGACGAAAAGATGTCACTCGAGGAGCTGAAAAAGGCCTTGTCCTTGAGAGACCCTAAAGATGTCAAGTAAGTGAAAGTCATTGATGTTTATATTGTACCATATTGTTTAAAACTGTGGAGTGCAGATGGGGTTCATTGAATAAGCTGATAGCAGCCAGCGACTCAATCTATCAGGTTCAACCAACGAGAGCTCACCAAGACTATATTCTACCTTCAAGAGATGGTCCTGGGAAAAAGCTGCTCTAGAGTAGTCTGGCTAAGAGAATATGGATGGCAGTGGGAAGGCAAACCTGGTACCCAAATTAGTCCGCTGAAATAGGATGATCCTGGACAATACCGCAAATATTCGACTTTCACTGTAAAATACGGTGCAACTTTCTTTTTGGGAAGATGCCAAGAAAAAAAGAGAAAAAGGTTATTGTTATTGGATCAAATGGAGGAATACTTGATGTTTTGAGGTCAGGATTACTTGGTTGTTGTTGTTGTGGAAGAATACTTGATGTTTTGAGGTCAGGATTACTTGGTTGTTGTTGTTGTGGAAGAATACTTGATGTTTTAAGGTTAGGATTACTTGGTTATTGTTGTTGTTATTGTTGTGGTTGTTGTTGTGGTTGTTTAATGCCCACAATGAGTAAGTTTACTTTTGTGGGCTCTGAAAAGGACGTTAAGTGACGGGTTGTAGTAGCCTTCCTCCCATCCCGAGCATGCTGATGAAGGTGGACTGAGGTCCTCTAAGCGGTTGTGCTATGCTTGGCTTCATCTGCGTGGCGCTCACGACTACGGGGATCACATCCATCAACATCTCGTCAGCCAGGCTACCTTGAAAATAGCCCATTTCTAGGGACCGCTACATGGAAGAGAGAGTGTGGTCTTGGTGAGTGTATTGACCCTGACGCGACGTCCTGGTCAGTATTTTGTGCCTGACCTTGGCCCGACGTCCTGGTCAGTATGTTGTGCCTGACCTTGGCCCGACGTCCTGGTCAGTATGTTGTGCCTGACCCTGACGCGACGTCCTGGTCAGTGTTTTGTGCCGGACTAGACTAGCGTCTCAGTTCCCCAGGATTACTTGGAAGTGATACTCCTTTCTTTGTTAGCAAACAAGGTGATCTTAAGGTTCGTCTTCAGGACAAAGCCAGTGAAGAAGAAGAAGAGTTAACAATACTGTAAGTAGGATTTGTGAGAAAGGTTAGAAGAACAGACATCACCAACTTCTCATTGTTGGTGGACATCTTGGTCAGGAAAGAAATCTGCTGATTCGCTGATAATTCAGTGAGAAAGAAATGTTTGACAAAGTAGAGAAAACGAACAGGCGCTTTCTCCTAGCATTGAACAGGTTATCATGATATTGAAAGAGAAAGTTGCACGTTCGTTCTACTATCAAATTGATGTTATATTCAACTCTCCTGGAAGGTACTAAATGATATATATGGCTTGGCTTGGCTTGGCTTCGTTCGTTCTCAATCTCCCGCTACGAAACCATGAAAGGGTTCAAGTAGCAGAATGTATTCCAGAGAATGGAATGCGGTGTGTCGTAGATTACAGCTTGACTGCGATATTTGCACCTTTCGGTTCAACACATCCGACTTCAGCAAGCATTTGTTGAGTACCAGGTTAGCATTCCCTCTTCGATCCCTTCTACTTAGCCAGTCTGCTCTGTTACAGCCTGTTATCCAGGATCACCGCGTGGAGGTGTAGAAGGGTCTTGGCAGCTCTGGTTCGCTGGCCCTAACGCTAGCAGTCAGCTATGAATCGCTGACCACTGCAGCTCATGCGCTGCTCAGCCAAATGATATATATATGACTGTGGATACATTCTGACTGACATGATGAACGCAATATTCGCAGCACTGTCAAAGAATGCAGGAGCCATTAAATGCAAAGGTCGCGCCGCTGGTCGTCGTATGAGTCACGTGATGAAGTTACATCTACGAATCATCATCATGAGCATGATGAGACATATAATAAAACCAGAAATCAGCGATGAGCAATGTTGGTTGTTTGTGGAAGGCAATGACACAAACAACGTTATATATATATTGAGAACAATAATCGAGAGAGCTATAGCGATTGAGACAGATTGATATCTGTCCTTCATAGACTATCTATACCAAAACATTAGACAAGGTGAAGCACAGGGAAATGATCCGTACACTGGAGGAACTGCATGTCGATGGCAAGGACCTGATAATTATTGAAAACCTGTACAGATTCCAGATATACAAATACATAACAAAGTAGAAAACTTCAGAAATATATATAAAAATGGACTGAAACAACGAGTGTGTGCCGTCCCCTGATCGGTTCTCTCTGTACAGTAAATGTATAGTGCAAACTGTAGAGGCAATGCCTGGAATATCAAATTGGTGGACAGAATATAAACAACTTGCATTACATTGATGACAGTGTTGATAGCGCAGAATGAGTCAGACGTACAAGAACTGTTCAACATGGTGGTTTGTCACAATAAAAATAAAGGCCTCAGCTTAAATCAAAAGAAATCAGAAGTAATGGTAGTAACTAAGAAGCACACATCTCCAAAATGGTGTATAAAGGTGAACGAGATGGAGCTAACACACGTACACTCATTATAATACTTGGGCACCTGCATCAGTTGTGATGGGAGATGTACTAATGAAATCAAGAACAGAATAGCCAAAGCAAAATCAGGTACAACAAGGCCCTATGACTGGATTTAAGAAGAGTTTTTTGATGCTACATGGAACTAGTACTCCAATACGGCAGCAAGTAATGGAGAATCATCAGGCAAGTGCAGGGACCATTGGAGCCAACGGAAATGTGGTTTTACAGAAGAACGGAAATGTGGTTTTACAGAAGAACGGAAATGTGGTTTTACAGAAGAACGGAAATGTGGTTTTACAGAATACTTGAAAATTCACGGAATACAAAGAAAGCTAATGACATGTTTCTTGAGGAGGCACACACACACAAATACAGCTTATGATAAAAATGAGGACAAGGCAGTCAGCCTCTTTCGGGTATGTCATAAGAAGAGGGGATTGGAACACATAGAGACAGCGGGAAGAATCGTATTTAAGAAAGCCAGAGGGAGATAAAGAGAGAAAATATTGGACAGAATGAGGCGGACCTGATAAATGTCATACATGATATGGAGATCCATGATTGCTAGAGCCAAACGGCAGGGCATTTTATAGTGGTGATACTTCTTCTTCTTCTTCTTCTGCGTACGCAGTCAGACAGTAACCATTATTTTTTCGAAAAAAGCGGCGGTCATCCTGAGGCTCTCGCCACTGCCATAGAGCTTGTCTTGCAGTTCCACTGGTAATGGCCACATCTGCTCTCTCTGATCCTCGTATGTCGGGCAGTTCTGCAGCAGATGTTCAGCAGTCATTTTACCAGTACCGCACGGGCATTCGTCGGTACACCCTATCTTCAATTTGTTGAATAGGTGGTACCTCAGTCTGTTGTGGCCAGTGCGAAGTCTGAAGACAACGACCTGCTCTCTTCGGTTCAACTGGTAATAGGCATCGTTTTTGGTGTAACCAGTATGTTCGGTTTCCCATTTGGTCATGTATCTGGCTTTGATAAGCCGTTTTGACTCTTCGTACGTCATACTGGTATCTGTTGGTGGTAGTCTTGCACCTTCTTTTGCCAGTCTGTCTGCCTCCTCGTTGCCTTGGATGTTGCAGTGTGACGGAACCCACTGTACCACTACCCTTTTTGGTGCGGACTGCTGGCACAGTTTGCAGAGTGCTGCTCTTAAGTCATTAAGCTCAGTGTTTTTCTGGATTTTTAGCGCTGTGACTACGGCGAGAGCATCTGTCAGCAGGACTATGTGGCTCTCATTTTCGCTGTGTGTCACCATTTCTTCCACTGCCGCCCTCAGTGCCTCTGCCTCCGCTCTGAAATTGCTTGTATACTTACCAGTAGCGAGTGACAGTGTTATTTGTCTGCCATTTGGTAGGTTCAGGAATGCTCCTGCCCCTCCGTTCTGTGTAGTGTTTGTTACAGAACCGTCGGTGTATGCATGGGTCCAGTCCATGCTTGGGTAGCTTTTCGTTATGAAGCTTAGGGTAGTATCTCTCCTTTCTTTTTCAGTCTGGCAGTTTTTGTTTGCAATACCTGGTATATTTTCTACCACCTCTGGAAATATATCCTGCCTCCAGGTAGGTTTTCGTACAGTAGTGATGGGTTTTGGTGTTGTTAGTGCGTTTATGGGATCTTCGTGCATCTTTGCTTTGGCTGTTTCTGCAAAGTTTCTCCGCTTTAGTTTCCCATTTCCCAAATTGTTTAGTCTCTGGTGCATTGGATGGTCAGTCAGTCTTCGGAGTTTCTCTGACTGCAGCTGGGCTCTGCAGTCTCTTCTATCGGTCATGGATTGCAGTTTTGTAATCTTTTCAAGTTCTACAATTGGCGTTGACTTCATGCCACCTGTTATAATTCTCATGGCTTGGTTTTGAAGTTTGTTAACTTTATCGAAGTTCGCCTTCGCTGCTGTTGTCCATGCCGCAATGCCATACTCGAGAACTGGTCTCACTCTTCCAGTGTACAGTTTCTTTAGTATGCCTCCGTCTGCTCCCCAGCTTGTGCCAGCAAGTTTCCTCATGATTGCCATTCTTTCTCTGGCTTTCATTCGGTTTCTCTCAATCTGACTTTTCCATGTCATGCGCCGATCAAATGTGACTCCCAGATAGGTTGGGTTGTCGTTTGGCTGCAGGATTTTGCCATTTAGACTTAATTTGGTACTTTGGGGTTTTAATGAAAGCGAGAATATTGTGCATGTGGTTTTTTCCTCGTTTATTTTGACCAGCCATGAGTTCGCCCACTCTTCCAGCGATGTTAGGGCCGTCTGCATCCGATTTCTTGCTATGGTGAGATTCTTTTCAGAGGTCCACATAGCCAGATCGTCTGCAAACATTGAGCTATGGACTCTTCTTGGTATATTCTCTGTAATATCGTTTATATATACCAGGAAGAGTGTGGGTGACAATACTCCCCCTTGGGGTACTCCCTGCTCGAGTGTCACCTTTTTGCTCATCTGCCCTTGTACTTGGACTCTGGCCGTTCTTTGTTTGAGGTAGTGGTTGATCCGCTTGTACATCTTCCCACAGACATCACTTCTTCTTAGCTTGACTCTAAGTCCATCCTTCCAGACTTTGTCAAATGCCTTTTCCAGATCCACCCAAACAGCTACTGTGTGTTTCTGTGCCTGGTAGGCATCTTCTATCTCCTGAGCTATGAGGATGACCTGGTCGTCGGTGGATCTGTGCTGTCTGAAGCCGGCTTGCTGTGGAATTAGTATTCGTTTTTCTTCCAGATGCCACATCAGTCTGGTGTTTATCATCCGTTCCATCAGCTTGCCGACACAGCTCAGTAGGCTGATGGGCCTGTATCCATTTGGATCTGTTTTATCCTTTCCTGTTTTTGGTACTGGTACCAGTATTGCGTCTTTCCATGCCTGGGGTACAATACCCCTTTTCCAGCTTTGGTTCAGGACTGATAGTAATTTCCTCTTCGCTGTTTGGCCCAGCCCCATCAGCATTTCGTTTGTTATCCCGTCTTTTCCGGGAGATTTCCTTTTCTTTAGTGTTCTCATAGCCTCTTCCATTTCGCGCATTGTTAGTTTGGCCATCATGTGCTCTTCAGGAGCCGTATTTATGTTTTCGTGTCCCTTTAGCTCTTCGCTAATGTCTGTATGCTTATCTGCAGGGACCTCGATGTGGTTTGCTCTGGCATAGTGATCGACAAAGGCGTTAGAGGCTTTCTTACCTGTGATCAAGTTCTCGCCCTGCTTGATAGTAATTTGTTTATTTGACGGGGTTTCGTCGTTCATGGCTCTGACTAGCTTCCATAGCTTGTTCCCGTCTTTGTCCAGGTTTAGACTTTCCGTTTTATTTTTCCAGCTTTCTCTTGCTGTTTGCCTGAGAGTGTGTTTGTAAATCTCCGCGGCGGCTTTGAGGGCGATGTTTGCCTCCATGGATTTTTCTCGCTCTGCCATGTTCCTAGCATTTGTTACTGCATCTTCCACTTTCTGCAACTCATCATTCCAGTAGGGCTTATAGTTTTTCCTAGCTCCTCTTGGGATGGTTTCAGTGGCGGCTTGCATTATTGCCTTGCTTAGGCTTACCATGGGCTTCATTTTTGAGTGTCGTGTGTTGATGGTTTCACACAGCCCATCTGTCAGGATTGCAAATCTGTCCCAGTCGGCTCGTTTGTAATTCCAACGTGGGAGCGGTTTTGTTTCCCGTGGGCCTACTTCCATGTCAATGGTTAGTCTGATCGGCCTGTGGTCGCTACCTGCCAGTTGGTTTAGCACCTGGCGGTCTATTTTATGGTGTATGTCCTGTGTGGAGAAGGCCAAATCTGGAGTCGAGGTGGTATGCCATGTTCTTGAATAGAAGCTAGGGCTATCCTCCGGCCTATTGATTAGGGAGAGATTTGCATCTATCTCCCAATCTTCCACTTCGTCACCTCTGCTGTCTGTGTCAGAGTATCCCCATCTCTCCGAGTGGCTGTTGAAATCTCCAACTACTATGCAGTTGGAGTCTCTGACCTCCATACTCGAGAGCAATAGGTCTCTATTTGGTGGTCCGTACAGATTGAAAATGCGGAGCTTCGTCTCTTGGGCCATTATGTCAATTCCTATAGTGGTGATACGATACTGCATCTTGTGAGACTGATGAGTGATATTGTTTACAGTTATCATGATCTCCTGCCTGTAATTGACGTAGGTGATCATGTTTCTCCACAACTTCCTAGCTTCATGTTGTATATAATTCTTCTTCGTATAACAATGTGATCATCATTTAACTCTATTTCTGCTGACAAATATTTCTTACAGAGAAAATATTTGCTAGAATTATGTTAAAAAAAAATATATACTAATCTGTTCCTTAATTAAGACTTGCACTTTTCATCTGCTAACTTTTATTTAACTTCTGTCTTCTTGTTATTATTGCTAAACTCCTCAATTCTGCTTTATATCGTTACCAGGGCAGCAGAGTTCTGAACTTTTTATTTTCAGAATATTACAGGCTGTTTACATTAAAATAGCATTCACGCCATGTATGTTGTTGAAGGCTGTAAACAGACCATACCAACCACACATAATAAGACACACACACTAGCACACATATGCAGATGTAGACATACAAACCTTTTAAGGAATGGCAGTGAGAGAATGTAAGAAACGAAAGCTCGCAACTGTACAAATGTAACACAAAGTAAGTTAAATGATTTTGTCTATTTACATCTGACAGAGAGAGTGAGCTACGGTCAGTCTTCAGACAGTTTGACAAGGATAACTCTGGGAGTATCACTGTGGGGGAACTGAAGCAGATTCTCAGTGAGCAAGGCCTGGAATCGGATGCTGAGTCTGTGGTCGAGCAGGTAGACAAGGACGAAAATGGAAAAATCAGCTTTGAGGAGTTCCTCAGAATGTGGAAGGAGACGTGTTAAATCTGAGAGATGTAACTAAACTAGGTACATGTATAGCAGCATGGCTGCCTGAAGGCAGGAGAATACAAAAGGTAGAACATCGTTAACGGAGTGAAAACGAACCATCGTAACATATTTATGTAAGATAATTGAAATAATGACAAATGAAAAGAAATTAGAAAGATAGCATGCAGCCTGAGCAAAGATAATATATTATTTGGAGAATTAGTGGATCTGATGACTATGATCAAATGGATTATGAGATTGATTTGGAAATACGGTGTTCGGTGAATCTATCGCTGACAGAACTAAACAGATCATTTTATGCAAGGGGATCTGAGATAATCAGAAAATAAGAGACCTATGAATTTGACAGAATAATGAATTATCGCAGAAGAGATTTTAGTAGGAAGTGAACAAGTCAGTAACTGAAAGAAAAGCTTTATAGTATTATTTTTGTTTGACACAACAAACATGTACATGCTGCTTCTATTATGAAACCAGTCCAAACTTCTTGTGCATGTCAATCTAGCTTTATGTCTTATTAATGACAATAACTCCATGCCCAAAAGTCATGTTGTTCTTTCATAATGAAATTATAAGATTTGGAAGACAGAGACAGCTGCTACATTTGAGACACAAACAAACAATTTAGTCCGTGATTCCTGGAGAGATGATAATGTCATCATTGGTTGATATTCTTGAAAGTAATAACTCCCAAGAGTATGTTCAATAACTCCACTGACACTACCGTCTCAAGGATTTCAATAACTCGCACTGACACTAACGTCCCAAGAGTATATTCAATACCTCACACTGACACTAACGTCCCAAGAGTATATTCAATACCTCGCACTGACACTAACGTCCCAAGAGTATATTCAATACCTCACACTGACACTAACGTCCCAAGAGTATATTCAATACCTCGCACTGACACTAACGTCCCAAGAGTATATTCAATACCTCGCACTGACACTAACGTCCCAAGAGTATATTCAATACCTCGCACTGACACTAACGTCCCAAGAGTATATTCAATACCTCGCACTGACACTAACGTCCCAAGAGTATATTCAATACCTCGCACTGACACTAACGTCCCAAGAGTATATTCAATACCTCGCACTGACACTAACGTCCCAAGAGTATATTCAATACCTCGCACTGACACTAACGTCCCAAGAGTATATTCAATACCTCGCACTGACACTAACGTCCCAAGAGTATATTCAATACCTCGCACTGACACTAACGTCCCAAGAGTATATTCAATACCTCGCACTGACACTAACGTCCCAAGAGTATATTCAATACCTCGCACTGACACTAACGTCCCAAGAGTATATTCAATACCTCGCACTGACACTAACGTCCCAAGAGTATATTCAATACCTCGCACTGACACTAACGTCCCAAGAGTATATTCAATACCTCGCACTGACACTAACGTCCCAAGAGTATATTCAATACCTCGCACTGACACTAACGTCCCAAGAGTATATTCAATACCTCGCACTGACACTAACGTCCCAAGAGTATATTCAATACCTCGCACTGACACTAACGTCCCAAGAGTATATTCAATACCTCGCACTGACACTACCG
Source organism: Ariolimax columbianus (assembly GCA_036924085.1). Lineage (NCBI taxonomy): Eukaryota > Metazoa > Mollusca > Gastropoda > Stylommatophora > Arionidae > Ariolimax > Ariolimax columbianus. Next base: position 48,587,423 of record JAVGWX010000022.1, read on the forward strand.
TCTCAAGGATTTCAAGTTTCAACGATGAGATATCTGTCGACGTGACTGAGGTACAATCACACAGTTAAGCGAATCCTGAAAGCGATTAAAGAACATACCCCAGTTAATTACACCAAACTTATGAAGTAGTACCAAGAAAGGCAACAATGGACGGGCGTACATGGTTTCCAGAATAGATAAACATCAAATTGGTCCAAAGTTTACAGAAATAATCAGCTGGAATGTCAAATTAATATTTTACTAAATAGATTTGTTAATACATAAACCGAATCCTACAAAGATATTGAAATGAAAAAAAAACACTGGCCCAAACCTAAACCTACTGAGACGTTAAGCAAAGGCTATCATTTATTTCAATACAATGTACATGTAGATGGAATAAAACCTGGCAACAGATCCTACGTAATCATTGACTAGATTAGCTAAAATATAACAAGAGATTATTATAGTATAATTAAATTAAGTGCCACTGTTATCAGTGCACATTGCATGCGCCATGGTTTGATATGCCAGTAAGTCATTGTTAGGTGGTAAGTTATCACTGTCATGAGTTAGTTTGGTAAATTCACTGTTAAAATCTGGAGCTCTAGAGTAATCCTTGAACGACCTTGAAGTTGTCTCTGCTACGTGCATGCCTTTTTGTGTGCAGCAGGTTATCAATCTTATTACCCAAACACGTTTACCTAATTTTGTTTACGTCTGCCAAAATCTGTCTTCCTCTTGTCAAATTAAAGCACGCGCAATTATCGTCTCTGTGTTCTTGTTGTTCAGTTCAGTTCAGTTCACTTCAGTTCAGTTCAGTTCATCCCGTAACCCATCAGGTCGTTGGGGCACACATGAAGACATGAAAATCCCACGCCATCCCTCTCTGTCTGTCGCCGCCTGACGTATCTCACCGTGACGAAGGCCTGACCACTCAGCGATGTTGTTCACCCATCTCTTCCTTGGACGTCTTCGCCCTTTCTGTCCCGGTACGGATCCAAAGAGTATCGAGTTGGGAATTCCGTTGGACCTCGCGACATGCCCGCACCAGGCCATCTTTCGTCTTTTGATAGTTGTGAACAGATCTTCAAAAGGACCAATAGCGTCTTCAACTCTCTGACGGATGTCTACGTTCGTGACACGATCCTTATATGTAACATTTAGGAGTTTTCTATAGCACCGCATTTCCATTGCGCGTATTCTGCCCTGGATATCTGCTGTAATGGTCCAGGTCTCGCAGGCATACAGAAAAATTGACAGCACCAAAGAGCGCAGTAGTCTGACTTTTATGCCGAGGGCGAGGCGCCAAATAGGTTGCAGCCTAGTCAGCGCCGCTGTTGTTTGTGCTATTCTGGCAATTACCTCTGGCTTCGAACCCTCTTCGCTGATCAACGATCCAAGATATTTGAAACGTTTCACCACCTCTTGTTCTTGTTGAGTGTATGACAAACCCACGGTTGGATGATGATCATGTGGGATGGTAGTAGCTGATGGTTGTTTGGGGATGTCACATCCTACAGGAGCTCAAGAGACAGTACTCTAGCAACTCGTGGCAACATGTGTGCACAGGTGGATCGGCCTCGGTGAGCAAACAAAAGGGGAGGCTGTGGAATCTACTTCACGCACTCCAAAGGCAACATAGAAAATCCCTCCACACCAGCAAGAGAAACCTATTCCAATTTCACAGCTCAACAGCTGTTCATGCAGCAACTCAGGGTTTTATCAGCCAAAACTAAAAAAAAACCATCATTTTAACAGACTCCATAAGCGTATTCCAGTCTATCTCAAGCCCTAAACCAAACGTCACTTTACAGGGACATTGCCTGGAAGCAGCTGATAGCTTTACCTACCTGGAGGAAATATGGACTACATGATTTCCAAGCTGCTTTTAAATAAATGTACAATCCTAGCCAAACTTGATCACATGTCATACTTTCGAGCGAAGTCTACCAATGATTTTCACAACATTCTGTACTGCGTGCTGTTTATCGTGTCTTTCTTGGACCCCTTTATGTTCTTTAGTATTAACCTAGCCAGCATTATCTCTACCCACCCTCTTTTCATTTGGAAAGAACCAGCAGTTTACTGTATTCTGTCAGGTGTAGGCAGGACATCTATACAGCCTCCCCGAGCACTTCATCTAAGACCCAGGCAATTGGTTGTCAACAAGCAACAAACATACACCAATCTGCACCAACCTGCACAACCCGCACAATCCGCACCAACCCGCACCAACCTGCAGCAACCAACACTAATCCTCGCCAATCTTCACCAACCCGCACCAATCCGAACCAACCCGCACCAACCTGCACCAACCAACACTAATCCTCACCAACCCGCACCAACCTGCACCAATCCGAACCAACCTGCACCAGCCCGCACCAATCCACACCAGCCCACACCAACCCGCACCAACCCGCACCAATCCGCACCAATCCGCACCAACCCGCACCAGCCTGCACCAGCCTGCACCAGCCCGCACCAATCCACACCAGCCCACACCAACCCGCACCAATCCACACCAGCCCACCAACCCGCACCAATCCACACCAGCCCACCAACCCGCACCAATCCACACCAGCCCACCAACCCGCACCAATCAACACCAGCCCACCAACCCGCAACAATCCGCATTTCGAGGATTCGAAGAATAAGAGTACAGATGTACATGTCTAATCTGATAACAAAAGCAATCCCAACTGATATCCTATGAGAACCAACCCGCACCAACCTGCAGCAACCAACACTAATCCTCACCAATCTTCACCAACCCGCACCAATCCGCACCAACCCGCACCAACCAACACTAATCCTCACCAACCCGCACCAACCTGCACCAATCCGAACCAACCCGCACCAATCCGCACCAACCCGCACCAATCCGCACCAATCCGCACCAACCCGCACCAGCCTGCACCAGCCCGCACCAATCCACACCAGCCCACACCAACCCGCACCAATCCGCACCAATCCGCACCAATCCACACCAGCCCACCAACCCGCACCAATCCACACCAGCCCACCAACCCGCACCAATCCACACCAGCCCACCAACCCGCAACAATCCGCATTTCGAGGATTCGAAGAATAAGAGTACAGATGTACATGCCTAATCTGATAACAAAAGCAATCCAAACTGATATCCTATGAGAACTAGGTCACGCAATAAACAAAGACCAGCGCGTTGAAGCAGAAAGCCGTCAGATTCATCTGGAAAATACCCATGAAACGTCACATGCTAACTAAATTAGAAAACTCATCAGCCCTCATACTGTGCCAAGGTTTATAATCAATCCATACATCATCCACATAGAGAAATAAAACAAATTAACTGTACACAACAAAACCAATCACTGTTGAGAGAGAATCCTGCTCTGAAACAAACTGAATACCCGTCTTTTATTTATTTACGGTATACAACAACCAGCGCTCCTAACGAAACCAGTCTTTTAAAATGACAGTGAGTATTTTTGGAAATAAAATGTTCCCATGTTTTACGAAATCTGTTGAACTTCAACCCAAAGCCCACACGTTTTGAACAGTTATGTTAGTCTTTGGTGTATTCCTTATGTAGTTAACAATTGTGTCAGCAAGTACATAGGTGTAACAGATCAGGCAAAGGCGATTAGGGCCGGGGACATTTTTTAGGGTCAAAATGTACTGGGGAGATAGAGCATGATCATATGTGCTTGCCACCTTACTAAAATAAAGTAACCCATAGTATTACTGCCGAAGGGTTGTTAGCGATCTCACATTTCTAAAGCTCGGCTACATGAGGGCGGTAGCCATCTACTCTACCTCGCCGTTTTTACTTCCCGGACTGAACTGGTACCCATTTAAGGTTGGGTTGACCCGGTAGCCATTGCAGTCTGAAAAAAGCATTACCGCCTCAACTGGGGAATGAACCCAGGATCACTGAATGAACCCAGAGATGCGAAGCCAGTGAGCTAACCACTGCGCTCCGCGGTTCCACCTTACTATTCACACTTAAACCCAATTGAACTCGTTTCGGCAAAAGTTAAGAGGGCAGTACCACCTAGAACCTGGTAAAAATTCGTTTTGTTCGGTAAATTAAATGTTTTTGAGCTGTTGGGAAAGTATAATTAATCTTCTTTAAAATACAACTTGAATTTAATGTATAGTATTAGTAGTTATCAAGATATAGACTGTCAAACAGGCCTGGGGTCAGTAAAAAAAAATTAAGAAACAAAAAATTAGCATTGAGATGTGTTGGATGAGAGCTGGCAGACCTGCAGATGTTCTGTGATGTTATGAACTTGTCACTACCAAATTAGAAAAAACAGCCACAACAAATTGTGTCCATATAAGAAAGCTGTAGCAGATGAAACTGTTCATACAAACACACCAGTAACCTACCTGTTGTTATGTCTAATATAAAACTAGTACTTTAGGACGGTGACAGCAATGAACTACCAAAAAAGTGTCTTGAAGGAAATACACAAAATGTCAATGATTGACTGAACAGTGCTATCTTGAAATTATATCCCAGGAATACGAATCATGGTCTATTGTGAAAGCTGTTGTTGTTATTGTAGTTTCTGTTTATAATGATAGGACAAAATCTCTGTTGATAATGGAGGAAATGAAACTACATACTTGCAGGTATCTGAGAGAGTCCTATAATTCAAGAACATTTTGTCGTAAAAAAGGAACTCAGAGAAAAGCTATTAAAGCACCCTATGATGCCAGGAGGGCATAAAAGAGAAGAAGATTTGTACTGGATGATTGATAGGCAGTTACTGAAAGGATTATATATATCAGGTTGGAGGTCATTGATAAGAATCAAGGTATTTAATTATCAGAAAATGGTATAAAAAACAGTGTCCTAAAATTTTTGCCAAAAACCGCAATGCACAGACAGTTTGAGCGATAGCTTTTTTGTTTATAAAGCAAGTGTGCTGCAACTTTGCACATATATTCTAGATAACCATGGCTTAGTTGTTAATTATGGAAATCAAGCTATCTTACAATGTCTAAAAGTTATTATAATTTTTTAACCAAATTGTGCACATTTGCGAATTTTCATAAAAACACAATTGTAAAAGATATGTCTTTGGCTGGAGTCTATAACAAAGGGATAATCTTGAACAGCGTTATAAGAAAAAAAAGAAGTGTGTATGATCAAAGACACAGAAGAAATTACATGCAGAATTTTGTCATTTTTTTCTAATATAAATGTTTAGAATTTTTTGTTTGCAAAGACAAAGGCAAAGTCTGCCGTCCATCGTAGACCATGATGGCATAATTAATTTTGCTAGCGCTATTTTTTAGTAAGGATTAACTGCGCTACTTTTTATCCTCACTCTCTCGTCTCGAGCCACCCGACCCTAGTGGCAAGTCAAGGACAAGACGACTAGGGGGCGTTACGAGATGCAGCGAGATGATTTTTTGTTTAATTACGTTTTAAATTAACATTTGGAATGCTACATTAGAATACATGACATCAAGTTGTAGGCTTACCATCTTTACAGCACGTGCCAAAATTGTATATGGATAAATCAATTATGAATAAATTTACAACAACTATAAAAATAATACCCCTCACTAAGTGATACTCATGAAAAGACAATTGTAGCCGAAAATAAACCTTTCAAACTATGCAATATGAAAGAACTAAAACATGCAGTCGACTCAAATATAGACAAATATTATTGGGCTAAATGTAAGGATCACGTCTTGAAAGAGAAAGAGGGCTATTGCGAAAAGGTGGACTGACGTTCTTTCGTCCGAGAGCAGTCATCAATATGTTGGGATCGTCCGACTATGATTAAGTGAACAATTAACTTGCATGTTTGCTTTCCGAGAAATAGAAATTTCCATTACCTTGTCAAAACGGTCCTATTCAAGGCCACCCCAGTGAGCTAGAAGATGGATCTCAGAAATGAATTACAACAATTTATTATTTGCTCCAGTATCGATTTATAAAACTGGACCATTCCATCTGAAGTACGTGCTTTTACATTTGTAAACATTTTTTTCTACGAAATGCCCAGTTACTTCTTACAGCTCCTAAAACACATGAACTACATTACAAAAGGACATTATGTGGAACCTAATGTAGAAAATCTCCTTCGAATGGGGTTATACCTTAAAAAAAACATTAACAAATAGATTTAAAGGAAAATATTTTCTCAAATGTCAAAATAATTCCTTTGCTAACAATTATCAAATGAACTTTAAGAAAATGGCACTACCTGAGACAATGTAAATTATTATGCCATTGGATATTGAAAAGATAAGTTCACGTGCAAAAAATCACGCATTTCGGTGTAAAAGTTATTGAGATAATAGGTGGCAATTGACGGCAACCATTGTGAAACTGACGATAGTTGACTCAAAACAGTCTCGTCATTTAGTCGGTGGTCTTTCAAGGGGGTTTTCCCATGAGTCCGAAGGCCTTCTATAAAAAACCTGTGGCATGTCGTCACTTCACACAATCAATATATGGACAACGTCCTTCAAATATAATCTCCGAGCAAAAACAGAATTATGTGAGCTACGACATGTATATGGACAACGTCCTTCAAATATAATCTCTGAGCAAAAACAGAATTACGTGAGCTACGACATGTATATGGACAACGTCCTTCAAATATAATCTCCGAGAAAAAACAGAATTACGTGAGCTACGACATGTATATGGACAACGTCCTTCAAATATAATCTCCGAGCAAAAACAGAATTACGTGAGCTACGACATGTATATGGACAACGTCCTTCAAATATAATCTCCGAGCAAAAACAGAATTACGTGAGCTACGACATGTATATGGACAACGTCCTTCAAATATAATCTCCGAGGAAAAACAGAATTACGTGAGCTACGACATGTATTTGGACAACGTCCTTCAAATATAATATCCGAGCAAAAACAGAATTACGTGAGCTACGACATGTATATGGACAACGTCCTTTAAATATAATCTCCGAGCAAAAACAGAATTATGTGAGCTACGACATGTATATGGACAACGTCCTTCAAATATAATCTCTGAGCAAAAACAGAATTACGTGAGCTACGACATGTATATGGACAACGTCCTTTAAATATAATCTCCGAGAAAAAACAGAATTATGTGAGCTACGACATGTATATGGACATGTATATGGACAACGTCCTTTAAATATAATCTCCGAGAAAAAACAGAATTACGTGAGCTACGACATGTATATGGACATGTATATGGACAACTTTCTTCAAATATAATCTCCGAGCAAAAACAGAATTACGTGAGCTACGACATGTATATGGACATGTATATGGACAACGTCCTTCAAATTTAATCTCCGAGCAAAAACAGAATTATGTGAGCTACGACATGTGTCTAACTTATATTCCCTAGATAACTCCATCGCAGACGACTTAAAATAGTATTGTTATGTCAGCTGACATACTGTGAGGCTGACACTCATACCAACTAGTTTTTATTGTCTTTGTTAAATTATGTATACACTTTCAGCACACAAATGAAGACTACGTATATTGCTGGCTTACCGGCGAAATTTAAGTTGAAATTTAGATTAATTATAATGAAGTCTTATGATATGAAGGACAACCATTTAGAAAAGAAAATAGGACAGTCATTGAGGTAAAGAAGAAAAGCCACTGAATAGGAAAATAAATGACTGAAATAAATGACTGAAATATGATAAAAGGTGATTGTAGATATCATCCTAAAATCTTGTTGATTCCCTCTTGCCGATACAGACAAGCACTGTAAGCCCCCAGATCCAAAGGTGGACGAATTGATGCAGGCCCCAGAGATGGGACTTCGGGAGGAAACTGCACTCGGATATCATCTACCATACACAACATGGTAGTCGCTGAACAGATTCCGAACTGGTGTATCACGGTGCAAGAGGAATATGAAACGACGGGGATGCACATATGATTACACATGTGACTATGGCGCAATACAACACCCAGACCAACTGGTTTCCTGCCGCAGCCTCCAGGACACCTGCAATTTGTGCGACATGTTGGAGGCAAATAACAAGGCAATCCATGTCGCTGGATACTGGATGCATGCTGGATGACGTGGTGCTTAGACGGGGAAACAAACAAACAAGTAATTGCAGATAATTACGATACAATTGCTGAAGATACGGATCTATTAAACGCAGACCTAACGCAAAGAGGATATATTGCGTAGAGATCCAAACTGGTGAGACGTCAATGTTCACCCAAGTCTTTTATTCTTACTATTATTTAACCAGCCACTGCACTAGCCGGAGGACAGTTACAGCATACTTTTGGATTGACCCTATCTATCTTTAAAGAGAATCTAGAATCCGTGTATTTGCAGTCCGTGTATTTGCAGTCCGTGTATTTGCGCAGTCCGTGTATTTGCAGTACAGTTTATTGGCAAGGGTATTTACATAAGTCGGGTTACCATTATCTTTACAATTGTCCCTGTTCAGTTCCTACGATTTGCCGTGGAAGCTCAAGTGGCTAGTTCGTTAAAGAATATTTTCAATAGTTGGACGCCGACATTCCGGCAAGGTTTCGTTTTTATTAGATTGTCGGATTTGCCTGGACCGTGCCAGTTCTGAGTTGGCTGTTGAATGGCAGCCGACGCGAACGATGGCAGTGATGCATGGACAAGTTAAGGCAGGGTCGGTCTGCCGTCTAGCAGCCGGCGTGTGATCGTGTTCAGACGGGCCCCTATCGAGCACGCGTCGTAACCCAGCCTGATTGACCCAGTCGTCATAGCTAATCCTTTTCCTGAGATTCAGTTCAGTTCAGATGCCATCTCCGCATCTCTAAGATACTGTTAAATGACCAAATAAACGTAACTGTCTAACCCTGATTTTGGTCATTAATTCTCAATTCACCCCCAACTTTTCCAATACCTCCAAATTTGTTTTCTTCCCTTTCCAAGAAATGCGACCCAATCTTCTATATACCCACATTTCGAAGGCTTCAAAATTATTTTCCAATTTGTTATTTATTGTCCATGTTTCTGCGCCATAAAGTAGGGAGGACATAGCACCTGACAATTCTCTTTTGCAAATTCTGATTGATCTGTTTGGAATTCAGTTTGTGTCGCATGTTGTCGAATACCATCTTGGCCATACCTATTTTTTCTGATCTCTTTTGTTATTATATGACCCAGATAGGAGAAACTCTATACCTTTTTCAAGTAATTGATCTTTTATTTTTATCTGTATAAATAGTTTTTTTGTCACTTTTCCCCTAACACTTTCGAAAACCAAATTGTTCTTCTGAAACTTCCTTCTCTACTTTACCTCTTATTCTCCCTTGTATGAACTTGAGTAGTATTTTAATTGTATGACTCATTAGACTTATTGCTCTAAAGTCTGAACATTATGTTGCTTGAGGTTTTCTTTGGAGAATGTTATAAACGTAGATGTTTTCAGATCCGTTGGTATGCATCCAGTATTGTAAATATCATTACACAGATCCTCTAGGGCCTCTTTCTTTTCTAGGTTTATGGAGACAGGGTCTGATGCATTCCCTTTTCTCGAAGTTTTTATCACATTTACCACCTCTGATCTAAGGATGTTGGGTCCTTCATTATCATATGTTGATGGTTTGGCTCCGCGATTGTCCTCAAAAAGCGTCCTTGTATATTCCGCCCATCTGTTTGATATGTCATTCTCATCCATCAAAATGGCTCCATTCTCCACTCTGGGTTACCTGTGTCTTGTTTGTTGTTTTCTTTATTTCTGTATGCATTTATCTAGTATTATGTTTAGTCCCAAGTCTTCTATTACCTTGCATTTTTCCTCCAACCCCCCTTCTTTGGTCTACTTGGACATTGTACGTATCTCTTTGTTTAGTGATGAATATGCAGGAGGGTTTTTAGCCTTTTCTATCTACCATTCTAGTTAAGATGTCATCTGTCATCCATTCTTGGTTTTTCCTAAGTTCTTTATCTGGTAATGATTTATTTGATACTTGGATACTGGTTTTTATATGTTCCCATTTAGTGTTTATTCTCCGCTCTATGTTTCCTTCCTTGTCCTATTATTGTAAGTTTTCATAAACCGTCTTTACTGCTATAGACCGTCTTTTAATTCATAAACAAGGTCCGAAGCAATTTTCTACTAAACTGCATGTCAGATCCAAAAGATTCTTTGCATGTAGCCTTAGAATATCCATGAGGTTAAGTAAATATTTGTTTCTCTAAAACATTTTATGCATTTTGAAAAATGTATTCATTAGGCTATATTAAAAACAACCTCACTGAATTGGACATAATTTTAACTTGTTAAAGGTACACAGTCGAGGTGTTTAAAAAATAGATGTTCTGGCCTTCACATAGGCTGAGTAAATACAAATTCCAGATAATCTCGTGCACAATTTAGAAACTTTGTTGAGTGCGGAAAACAACCATGCGGAACTGTAGTTCAGACATAGGCGTTTCATGATATTATAATTTGTGGGTCGTTAATGTGACATATAGTTGCTTTTACAAAAGTGATTTTGATTTCTATTGCACAAGGAGTTTGAAGTGTACATTTAAAACGATGCAGAAGGTTACCGTTTTACTATACACGTTTTTGCGCAGGGAATCTAATATGTGTCATTTTTATTGCGTCCTCCATGACCCGGAGAAACGAACGCAATTAATGTTTGGTCTCGATAGATCATCTATTTACCGTTGTCATAAAACTGGAGATTTTGAAACTCTTTACGAAAAATCAACTTGTTACTCTCCGGAAACTAAAATTAACATTGCAATCCGATTGCAGTTTTGACATTTGCAAAAGTATTCGTAGAAAAATTGTAAGAACCACCGGCTTTACACTGAGGAAAACTTCAAGTGGCAGGAATATTAAATGTGAAAAGCCACATATGATTGTTGCCAGAAGGAAATACCTGAGAAGACGTGAAGGACGTAGGCAAGGATTTGATATCGTATACGTGGACGAATCCTGGGTCAATGCTCACCACACCTATGGTAAAGAATGACAATCAGTTGACGGTGAACAGAAAAGACAAATTCCAAGTAACAAAGTGCAGCGCATTACACTAACGTATGTCGGAAGCAGTGAAAAAGAACTTGTCCATGACGCTGAACTTATTTTTCAATAAAAAAAGTACCGATGGTAGAGGCTACTACACTGAAAGTACCGATGGTTGAGACTACTACACTGAAAGTACCGATGGTTGAGACTACCACACTGAAAGTACCGACGGTAGAGACTACCACACTGAAAGTACCGATGGTTTAGACTACCACACTGAAATGAATGGACACATTTTCAGACACTGGTTGACGAATGATCTGCTTCGAACTCTGGATAGACCGTCTTGTCTGGTAATGGATAATACATTTTAACACAATGCATTATCAGAGAAAGACAAAGTACCAACTGCACCAAATACAAAAGCTCAAACTAGGACATGGCTAGATAAGGAAAAAGTGAATTTCGACGAGTTGTTGCAGCTTGTGAGGAAGACAAAGGTGTATTATATTGACAAAATCAATGAAGAGCACGGTCACACTTCTCTGAGACTACCTGCACATCATGCACATCTCAAACATACAGAGCTTGTGTGGATTAAAGTCAAAGGACAAGTTACCGAACAGGACAGGACATTTCAAATGTGTGATGTTGAAGAGCTGACACGTGAGTACCTTTCAAAAATAGACATTCAGTTCTGGAAGAAGGATGTTGAACATGTGCTCGGGGATGGTGTGTGTTGAACATGGGGTCCGGGAAGAAGAACAGTACTGGTAACGAGATGGATTACAATTTGTCCAGCCAGTAACAATTATCAATCTCTTTGAATCGACAGATTCGGAATGATTAATATAATCTTTTGTGGACATACTGATTGGCAGACTTGGATGATTTAGCGTATGTTTATCAAAACAATTAAGTGTACATACAATGACAACAAATACATTTCAAAATTCAAATGCTTTAAGCAACATGAAATTAGCTGCGCAATTGATACAACCTTGGGGTCTAATGGTGACCGTAGGGCTGTACTAACTGTTGCATATAGGTGCCATTTTTACGGTTGTACAAGAAGGACAGCATGAACAATAATTTGATCTCTGAAGACAGTAAAGGGATACGCCTATGAACAAAATACGACGAACAATTAAGCTGCGTACTGTAAAATCTTAAAATGCAATGTAATTTCTTTGCAATGGTCCTAAAAGATCTAAGGAGTTCGCTGATGTGCAAAATTCTTAACATCTATGGACTAAATAGTATCACTGTTCAAGAGTCATGAATATTCTAAGGCTGCATGCGAAAAATCATTTGAATCTGAGATGCAGTTTAGTAGAAAATTTCTTCGGACCTTTTCGTGGATTAAAAGACGGACAATACCTACTACTTTTCTCGTTTATCTGACTGCTTTAGCGCTAACCTGTCTCTATTAAGTATCTTTGTCGCTCTACTCTCTGTGATTTTGAGTTGTATATGCACTTTCATACAAACTGGATTGTGGTCTGAACTTAGGTCTGCTCCTGGGTGTATCTTGGTGTTTTTGACAAATTTAAAAATCGTCTGATCATAATAAAGTCAATTTGATTTCTTGTCTTATCCCCAGGGCTTTTCCTTGTATATAATTTTCTAATATGGTGTTCAATAAAAGTGCTCCAAATACAAAGTTTGTTTTCCTCGCAGAATTGTATCATGCAATTATGGATCAAATTTGCCTTTACCCTTTCCCATTACAAAGTGTGAAATATGTATATACACTTTTAACTGGTTTAATAGTTCATGTAGAAGTCAAATTAGTTAACTGATTCACTCCTTTGAGCCAATATATCGGCTTGTAAACTTTCTTACAATGCTACAGAGCCGATACACTGGCTTCAACAATTGCTATGCTTATATTGTAAAGGTTCTCAATGATAACTTCCTCAAATTTATAAATGTACCTATACGTCCATAAGAGAGTTATACATTTTTAAAAATATATGTGCCCAGATATATATATTCGACAGTGAATGTGTTTAAGTTTTTGTTATCACGTTTTACTAATTTTCAAAAGGTCTTATGCAAACTAAAAGCCAAAAGAAGGACAGTGCTACAAATGATACCATCACAGTGTGACATTCCCAGAACAAGAGAGCGGATAAGTTAGCAGAGGAGGGAGCAACACACCAGCAAAATGATCAACCAATCACTTTCCAGGAAAGACCCTTTTTCTTTTTCTTCTCCTTCTTCTTCTTCTCCTTCTTCTTCTTCTCCTTCTTCTTCTTCTCCTTCTTCTTCTTCTACTTCTTTTACTTTTTCTACATCTTCTTGGTTTATTCTCCAGCTCCCGCTACCGAGCCCTGAAAAGGAGTTTGCAAGTAGCACGATGTAGTCCGGAGAACGGAATGCGTTGTATCGTAGTTTAAAGTTTCACTCCAATATTTTCACCTTTCAGTACAATACATCGGACTTCAGCATGGTATATTTTAGCACCGGTTAGCCTTCCATTTTCGAGCCTTCTCCTTAGCCAGCAACCTGTTATCCAGGATCACCGCGTTTAAAGCGGAAACTAACACTAGGTTTAGCTTAGAAATAACAATATCAGTGTTTTATGGTGATTTCGATGAAGTATTTGAGGAATGACGTGCACTATTTGGTGAGTTTAAAGGTTGTTTTCCGCTTCGTTTGATAAACTTTCACTGCATCTTTGTATATCTCAGAAACTAACTCACGCACAAGAACAAAAATAACACCAACAAGCTCTTTATTTATTTAGTCTTTTCACACAACACAATCATATCAATGAACCAACAAATAAAAAAGTGTCAGGCTTTCACAGCCAAGAACCATAATGAAATTGTGATGTTCGGAAAAAAAATCATTATCACTGGCAAAACCTAGAAAGCCATTTTGACCCACTTTCAGTGATATCATGTGAGTAATTCAGCCAATCAAATCTCTCTCGTAAACGTTTGGAATACAGACAAAATGCACATTTGGGAAATAATTAAATATATATACTGGACTAAAGAATGTTACAAAGTCACAGTCTCGACCTCTTTGCTCCCCATCAGTTATCTCAAACCACAACTGCCAATCTCACAGTTCTCACCCTACCGACCTTCATACTAACTTCAGACCAGCGTACCTAAACTATTAGCAGCAACATAAAATGCACTTACCCAAAAGCAAGCGTCCAATATGGCTCCTTCGTACTTTTGCAAGCCCTGGACCCCAGACTCGTGAGCGTACGTGTAAATGTAGTTGGCGAACGATGACTGCAGACATGAAAAGATAAAAATATAATATTAATGTAGAAAAGCAAACTAAGACACAAGTTTTAGTGATACATTTTTAATACAGCTCTCTACTAGTTCATCCACTAATAATTTCTGTTCAAACTACTTCGCTGAAGTCAGGTCAGGTCAGGTCAGGTCAGGTCATCCCATAACCGGTGAGGTTGTTGGGGCACACATGAAGACATCCTCACAACCCCAAGCCACCCTTCTGTCAGCGGCCGCTGCCGGTGCCTCTTCTGGTCGAAGATTGGTCCATTCTTTTATGTTGTCCTCCCACCAATATTTGGGACGGTCTCTTCGTCGTCTGCCTTGCACCTTTCCGTCGTCTGCCTCGCACCTCTCCGTCGTCTGCCTTGCACCTTTTGTGGAGGATCGTATTTGCAAGACCATTTGATCTCGATATGTGACCGTATCAAGCCAGCGTCCTTCTTTTGACAGTTGCCAAGAGGTGTTCAAGATGCCCTATTGATGTTGTAATTCTATCTCGTATTTCCTCATTTGTAACTCGATCTTTGTACGTGACGTTTAAAAGTCTTCGGAAACATCACATCTCCAAGGCCTGTATCCTTCGCTGAAGGTCAGCTGTAACTGTCCATGTCTCACAAGCATAGAAGAATATTGACAGGACCAGTGTATGCATTTAGTACACACACTAATTATTGCTAAAGAAATGATTAGCAACACAATAAGTTTGTTGTATTCCTTACAGATGCTATGTCAGTTCTGCAGCAATGACAAACTGTCAGAGCTGAGAAAAACGTTAAGGGAACTAAAAACCAAGAGCATCATATTACTACAGCGGATACCATAACACTGTGGCATACCAGGAAATTAGACAGTGGACAAGTCAGCATGGGAGGGAGCAACACGAGAATAAGAAAAACAAATATTCGTCTTTCTAAGAAATTAAGACCCCTATCTAAGCCATTAGGAAAATCGATCAAACCAGAGACAACTACCACTGTCTTGATCAAGCGGAGCAAGTGAGTCTGTTTCACCTTAGAACGTGACATCCCAGATTTAATTGCTCCATACACCGGCTAACATTTGCCTAATCACCCATGTGGTACGTGTGGGCAAGCAGCACGGACAGCGGGAACATAAACTGCAAGACTACTCGATGTTAACCAGTGCGCACTTAGCACTGGCCCACAGAGAAGAACGTCCACACAAAGCTGTTAGGAAGTCTTGAAACTGTGTCTGCTACACAAACTACCACATATCTAAAGAACTAGACTTCAGGTAAAGATGTGTCTGCCACACAAACTACCACATATCTAAAGAACTAGACTTCAGGTGAAGATGTAATTTTTTTTTAAAACGTGGCTAAGAATACTAATAATAAGAAGAAGAAAAGGAAGAGGAACAAAAAAGAAGAAGAAGAAATAGAGTAAGAAACCACAAAAAGCTACCAAATGCAATAACCTAACGAAGAAAACCAATTGCTCATACATTTTAGAAGATATGTTCATATTCAGTTATCAGTAATCTGTCTAAGCCACAAGTCAGTTATCAATAATCAGTATAACCGAAAGCCAGTTATCAATAATTAGTATAACCAAAAGTCAGTTATCAATAATCAGTATAACCGAAAGTCAGTTATCAATAATCAGTATAACCGAAAGTCAGTTATCAATAATCAGTATAACCGAAAGTCAGTTATCAATATTCAGTATAACCAAAAGTCAGTTATCAATAATCAGTATAACCGAAAGTCAGTTATCAATAATCAGTATAACCGAAAGTCAGTTATCAATATTCAGTATAACCAAAAGTCAGTTATCAATAATCAGTATAACCGAAAGTCAGTTATAAATCATCTGTTTAACAAAAAGTCAGTTATTAATAATCAGTATAATCAACAATTGTTCGTAAAAGTTCCCCAAATATGGTTACTTTGTATATTATTTGATCCGTTGAAGAAAAAAAAACATTTACTGCCACTCACTTGTGTTTTGTCCAATAGAATGCATTGAAGATATATATTTTAAATTAATTAATGTTGGTATTTATAGTAACACGACTATACACCAACCTCTGCGCTTTTTGTATCATTTTTGTAAAGTATAACTTCATAACAGTGATATCTAGAGAATATCACAAGTCAATATCTATATGGGACGCACATTTCAGCCTAGAAAATAGTTGTCATCAAACCACACTTTAGCCTAGAGAATACTTTTCATCAAGCCACACTTTAGCCTAGAAAATAGTTTTCATATAGTTTTACTTTGTACTAGACTACAGTTTTCTTCTTCATTCACTTTAGCCTAGACAACAGTTTTCTTCCTGCCCAACTTTAGCCTAGACAACAGTTTTCTTTCTCACCAACTTTAGCCTAGACAACAGTTTTCTTTCTACCCCACTTTAGCCTAGACAACAGTTTTCTTTTTCACCCACTTTAGCCTAGACAACAGTTTTCTTCCTGTCCTTCTTTAGCCTAGACAACAGTTTTCTTCCTGACCCACTTTAGCCTAGACAACAGTTTTTTTCCTGCCTCACTTTAGCCTAGACAAGTTTTCTTCCTGCCTTACTTTAACCTAGACAACAGTTTTCTTCCTCACCCACTTTAGCCTAGACATTTTTCTTTCTCCCCCAATTTAGCCTAGACAACAGTTTTCTTCCTCACCCACTTTAGCCTAGACATTTTTCTTTCTCATCCAATTTAGCCTAGACAACAGTTTTCTCCCTGTCCCACTTTAGCGTAGACAACAGCTTTCTTCCTCATCCACTTTAGCCGAGACAACAGTTTTCTTTCTGTTGTACCTTGCAGAACCCGTGCTAGTTTATTCGTTTCTTTGTCCGTTATGGGAAGAAAATAATTGCGAAAATAAGGATATGCGAGAGAGAATTCGGAAAAGCAAAAAAAAAACGACTCAAAATAAATAAAAACCGCATAATGACACGTATGAGTTATATGTTTTCTAGCAATGAGAGGGTCACAATTTTGACCTTTACCTGTAGACCGTCAAAGACAAAAAGTGATAGGCAGGTGAATAGTGTAACAATGATGACCTCCCGTGGCCCCCAGGCGCAGCATGTATCTTTGATCCAGGTCCCCAGCTTGTCCAACTTGAAACCTTGATGGAGGATATATTTACAACAGTGCTAGATAATTCATTCAGTCGATTTGTGGAAGATTTACAAGAATGGTAGATAAATATTTAATTTAGTCGAGTAGTTGACGATTTAAAAATGTCGTAGCAAGAATGGATATGAGATTTGGGGAAGGTTTAAAACGGCCAAAAAAAAAAGTAGTTCAGTCGGGTTGTGAAATGTGTAGTAATGTTGTTGAGGGTTTATAACTGAGATAGAAAATTAGTTGAATCGAGTTATGGAAGGTTTAAAACTGAGATAGAAAATTAGTTGAATCGAGTTATGGAAGGTTTAAAACTGAGATAGAAAATTAGTTGAATCGAGTTATGGAAGGTTTAAAACTGAGATAGAAAATTAGTTGAATCGAGTTATGGGAGGTTTAAAACTGAGATAGAACATTAGTTGAATCGAGTTATGGAAGGTTTAAAACTGAGATAGAAAATTAGTTGAATCGAGTTATGGAAGTTATGGAATCGAGTTATGCGACTCCATATGGCAGGAGCAGTAGGACATCCCGCCTTTCTGTGACTCCATATGGCAAGAGCAGTAGGACATCCCACCTTGCTGTGACTCCATATGGCAAGAGCAGTAGGACATCCCGCCTTTCTGTGACTCCATATGGCAAGAGCAGTAAGACAAAAGAAGAAGAATTTTCAGGTTTCCAACTTGTCATAACATTAGTTTAGTGTATCTGTCATTGAAGTGAGGTTTACTATAGAGGGAGTGAATTAGTTTAGTGTATCTGTCATTGAAGTGAGGTTTACTATAGAAGGAGTGAATTAGTTTAGTGTATCTGTCATTGAAGTGAGATTTACTATAGAGGGAGTGAATTAGTTTAGTGTATCTGTCATTGAAGTGAGATTTACTATAGAGGGAGTGAATTAGTTTAGTGTATCTGTCATTGAAGTGAGATTTACTATAGAGGGAGTGAATTAGTTTAGTGTATCTGTCATTGAAGTGAGATTTACTATAGAGGGAGTGAATTAGTTTAGTGTATCTGTCATTGAAGTGAGATTTACTATAGAGGGAGTGAATTAGTTTAGTGTATCTGTCATTGAAGTGAGGTTTACTATAGAGGGAGTGAATTAGTTTAGTGTATCTGTCATTGAAGTGAGATTTACTATAGAGGGAGTGAATTAGTTTAGTGTATCTGTCATTGAAGTGAGATTTACTATAGAGGGAGTGAATTAGTTTAGTGTATCTGTCATTGAAGTGAGATTTACTATAGAGGGAGTGAATTAGTTTAGTGTATCTGTCATTGAAGTGAGATTTACTATAGAGGGAGTGAATTAGTTTAGTGTATCTGTCATTGAAGTGAGATTTACTATAGAGGGAGTGAATTAGTTTAGTGTATCTGTCATTGAAGTGAGGTTTACTATAGAGGGAGTGAATTAGTTTAGTGTATCTGTCATTGAAGTGAGATTTACTATAGAGGGAGTGAATTAGTTTAGTGTATCTGTCATTGAAGTGAGATTTACTATAGAGGGAGTGAATTAGTTTAGTGTATCTGTCATTGAAGTGAGATTTACTATAGAGGGAGTGAATTAGTTTAGTGTATCTGTCATTGAAGTGAGATTTACTATAGAGGGAGTGAATTAGTTTAGTGTATCTGTCATTGAAGTGAGATTTACTATAGAGGGAGTGAATTAGTTTAGTGTATCTGTCATTGAAGTGAGGTTTACTATAGAGGGAGTGAATTAGTTTAGTGTATCTGTCATTGAAGTGAGATTTACTATAGAGGGAGTGAATTAGTTTAGTGTATCTGTCATTGAAGTGAGATTTACTATAGAGGGAGTGAATTAGTTTAGTGTATCTGTCATTGAAGTGAGGTTTACTATAGAGGGAGTGAATTAGTTTAGTGTATCTGTCATTGAAGTGAGGTTTACTATAGAGGGAGTGAATTAGTTTAGTGTATCTGTCATTGAAGTGAGATTTACTATAGAGGGAGTGAATTAGTTTAGTGTATCTGTCATTGAAGTGAGGTTTACTATAGAGGGAGTGAATTAGTTTAGTGTATCTGTCATTGAAGTGAGGTTTACTATAGAGGGAGTGAATTAGTTTAGTGTATCTGTCATTGAAGTGAGATTTACTATAGAGGGAGTGAATTAGTTTAGTGTATCTGTCATTGAAGTGAGGTTTACTATAGAGGGAATGAATTAGTTTAGTGTATCTGTCATTGAAGTGAGGTTTACTATAGGGGGAGTGAATTAGTTTAGTGTATCTGTCATTGAAGTGAGATTTACTATAGAGGGAGTGAATTAGTTTAGTGTATCTGTCATTGAAGTGAGATTTACTATAGAGGGAGTGAATTAGTTTAGTGTATCTGTCATTGAAGTGAAATTTACTATAGAGGGAGTGAATTAGTTTAGTGTATCTGTCATTGAAGTGAGATTTACTATAGAAGGAGTGAATTAGTTTAGTGTATCTGTCATTGAAGTGAGATTTACAATAGAGGGAGTGAATTAGTTTAGTGTATCTGTCATTGAAGTGAGGTTTACTATAGAGGGAGTGAATTAGTTTAGTGTATCTGTCATTGAAGTGAGATTTACTATAGAGGGAGTGAATTAGTTTAGTGTATCTGTCATTGAAGTGAGATTTACTATAGAGGGAGTGAATTAGTTTAGTGTATCTGTCATTGAAGTGAGGTTTACTATAGAGGGAGTGAATTAGTTTAGTGTATCTGTCATTGAAGTGAGGTTTACTATAGAGGGAGTGAATTAGTTTAGTGTATCTGTCATTGAAGTGAGATTTACTATAGAGGGAGTGAATTAGTTTAGTGTATCTGTCATTGAAGTGAGGTTTACTATAGAGGAAGTGAATTAGTTTAGTGTATCTGTCATTGAAGTGAGGTTTACTATAGAGGGAGTGAATTAGTTTAGTGTATCTGTCATTGAAGTGAGATTTACTATAGAGGGAGTGAATTAGTTTAGTGTATCTGTCATTGAAGTGAGATTTACCATAAAGGGAGTGAATTAGTTTAGTGTGTCTGTCATTGAAGTGAGATTTACTATAGAGGGAGTGAATTAGTTTAGTGTATCTGTCATTGAAGTGAGGTTTACTATAGAGGGAGTGAATTAGTTTAGTGTATCTGTCATTGAAGTGAGATTTACTATAGAGGGAGTGAATTAGTTTAGTGTATCTGTCATTGAAGTGAGATTTACTATAGAGGGAGTGAATTAGTTTAGTGTATCTGTCATTGAAGTGAGATTTACTATAGAGGGAGTGAATTAGTTTAGTGTATCTGTCATTGAAGTGAGATTTACTATAGAGGGAGTGAATTAGTTTAGTGTATCTGTCATTGAAGTGAGGTTTACTATAGAGGGAGTGAATTAGTTTAGTGTATCTGTCATTGAAGTGAGGTTTACTATAGAGGGAGTGAATTAGTTTAGTGTATCTGTCATTGAAGTGAGATTTACTATAGAGGGAGTGAATTAGTTTAGTGTATCTGTCATTGAAGTGAGGTTTACTATAGAGGGAGTGAATTAGTTTAGTGTATCTGTCATTGAAGTGAGGTTTACTATAGAGGGAGTGAATTAGTTTAGTGTATCTGTCATTGAAGTGAGATTTACTATAGAGGGAGTGAATTAGTTTAGTGTATCTGTCATTGAAGTGAGGTTTACTATAGAGGGAATGAATTAGTTTAGTGTATCTGTCATTGAAGTGAGGTTTACTATAGGGGGAGTGAATTAGTTTAGTGTATCTGTCATTGAAGTGAGATTTACTATAGAGGGAGTGAATTAGTTTAGTGTATCTGTCATTGAAGTGAGATTTACTATAGAGGGAGTGAATTAGTTTAGTGTATCTGTCATTGAAGTGAAATTTACTATAGAGGGAGTGAATTAGTTTAGTGTATCTGTCATTGAAGTGAGATTTACTATAGAGGGAGTGAATTAGTTTAGTGTATCTGTCATTGAAGTGAGATTTACAATAGAGGGAGTGAATTAGTTTAGTGTATCTGTCATTGAAGTGAGGTTTACTATAGAGGGAGTGAATTAGTTTAGTGTATCTGTCATTGAAGTGAGATTTACTATAGAGGGAGTGAATTAGTTTAGTGTATCTGTCATTGAAGTGAGATTTACTATAGAGGGAGTGAATTAGTTTAGTGTATCTGTCATTGAAGTGAGGTTTACTATAGAGGGAGTGAATTAGTTTAGTGTATCTGTCATTGAAGTGAGGTTTACTATAGAGGGAGTGAATTAGTTTAGTGTATCTGTCATTGAAGTGAGATTTACTATAGAGGGAGTGAATTAGTTTAGTGTATCTGTCATTGAAGTGAGGTTTACTATAGAGGAAGTGAATTAGTTTAGTGTATCTGTCATTGAAGTGAGGTTTACTATAGAGGGAGTGAATTAGTTTAGTGTATCTGTGATTGAAGTGAGATTTACTATAGAGGGAGTGAATTAGTTTAGTGTATCTGTCATTGAAGTGAGATTTACCATAAAGGGAGTGAATTAGTTTAGTGTGTCTGTCATTGAAGTGAGATTTACTATAGAGGGAGTGAATTAGTTTAGTGTATCTGTCATTGAAGTGAGGTTTACTATAGAGGGAGTGAATTAGTTTAGTGTATCTGTCATTGAAGTGAGATTTACTATAGAGGGAGTGAATTAGTTTAGTGTATCTGTCATTGAAGTGAGATTTACTATAGAGGGAGTGAATTAGTTTAGTGTATCTGTCATTGAAGTGAGGTTTACTATAGAGGGAGTGAATTAGTTTAGTGTATCTGTCATTGAAGTGAGGTTTACTATAGAGGGAGTGAATTAGTTTAGTGTATCTGTCATTGAAGTGAGATTTACTATAGAGGGAGTGAATTAGTTTAGTGTATCTGTCATTGAAGTGAGGTTTACTATAGAGGGAGTGAATTAGTTTAGTGTATCTGTCATTGAAGTGAGATTTACTATAGAGGGAGTGAATTAGTTTAGTGTATCTGTCATTGAAGTGAGATTTACTATAGAGGGAGTGAATTAGTTTAGTGTATCTGTCATTGAAGTGAGATTTACTATAGAGGGAGTGAATTAGTTTAGTGTATCTGTCATTGAAGTGAGATTTACTATAGAGGGAGTGAATTAGTTTAGTGTATCTGTCATTGAAGTGAGATTTACTATAGAGGGAGTGAATTAGTTTAGTGTATCTGTCATTGAAGTGAGGTTTACTATAGAGGGAGTGAATTAGTTTAGTGTATCTGTCATTGAAGTGAGATTTACTATAGAGGGAGTGAATTAGTTTAGTGTATCTGTCATTGAAGTGAGATTTACTATAGAGGGAGTGAATTAGTTTAGTGTATCTGTCATTGAAGTGAGATTTACTATAGAGGGATGCAATTACAGTCGAGTGTTTTGTCATTCAGCTAGCAGACAATGTTAAAACATTTTAACAATAGAAAATGGTAAGCTGTACTTACCACCGTGTACATAAACAACCTAAACATTTAATTTAAATAATTTATTAGACAAAGTTTTACAGACAAGCCGTGTACACAAATCTACAACATAAGATAATGAACAGGCAAACCGTGTACATACATCTACAACAGATGACAAAGTTTTACAGACAAGCTGTGTACACAAATCTACAACAGAAGACAATGTTTCACAGACATACTGTGTACACAAATCTACAACATAAGACAATGTTGTACAAATAGGATGTGTACACACGTGTAAAACATTTAGGTATTCGATTTGTGCCCACATCAGAGTTCACATGTAATCCTGTAGCAATGACTACTGTTAAGAATGACGTGTTAAGGGGTTTAATGGAACCGTACCAAGATGGCGATAAATCGGCCGTACTCTAGTCCTGTTCTAGTGTTTTAGTCCGTTATGAAACCAGCCAGGCCACGGATTGGACTGGAATTCTCACTAATTGACGACCCACACTAGTGTCCACAGAAACGCGATGTGGTTTTCCATTTATTTTGTTGTGTTTTCCCCCTCGATTATCCTGGCATCGTCTTCGGCTTTTTGCAATAGTATTTCGGTTACCCTGTATCGTATATCAACGGTCCATTGCACACGGCTGAACTTCACGAGACTGGGGGCCTTCGCCCTGTTTCCTGACGATGTTTGTGTGATTGGAAAATGTGTACATACGCCAATAATAATGGACTGACACATCGTCTTTGAGAGAGTGGGCCTTGACCAGCTATCAACATGTCTGTGACACATCGTCTTTGAGAAAGTGGGCCTTCCCCAGCTAGCAACATGTCTGTGACACATCGTCTTTGAGAGAGTGGTCCTTCCCCAGCTAGCAACATGTCTGTGACACATCGTCTTTGAGAGAGTGGGCCTTCCCCAGCTAGCAACATGTATGTGACACATCGTCTTTGAGAGAGTGGTCCTTCCCCAGCTAGCAACATGTCTGTGACACATCGTCTTTGAGAGAGTGGGCCTTCCCCAGCTAGCAACATGTCTGTGACACATCGTCTTTGAGAGAGTGGGCCTTCCCCAGCTAGCAACATGTCTGTGACACATCGTCTTTGAGAGAGTGGGCCTTCCCTAGCTAGCAACATGTCTGTGACACATCGCTCCCACGGTGAGCAATGCTGCCGAGAGGTATGGCACTGGCCTCTCAAAGCGATTAACGGAAAAGGTTGGCGATTGAATCCTGCAAGTATCAATATACTCCTGGTCTCAATGAAGGTTTGACCGGAGTGCCTGCGTCCTGAGTTACCTATAGTTGTCTTGGCTCATGTCTTGCCACTGGTCCAAGGTAGCTAGGACCAGAGAGTGAGACCGATTACTAGCTCAGTTTCTTCCTCATTATAATCCAAATACAGCGCAAGTTACATCATCAAGACAAAATCATCTGATGATTTCACTATTCTTGCTTGCGATGAGCAACTAACTAGGAGATTTCATTTTGGAAAGCTAAGGCGACACGTTTCCTTCTTTCCTGTGTCAACTTGTATATCTCTAATTCAGGTAGTCATTTACATCTACGTAGTCTAGAGAGTGTCCATTCGGAATAAATCAAAGGAAATATCATAGTTAGAGCTTATGTGTACACCTTCCTGAGGGCATATCGATATTTTTCAATCAGCAAACTAGCCAAGCGTGTCCGATTGTTGAATATTTCATTGGAGACCTGGTGACGAGCGTACAAATGGATCTAGTGTACCATGTAATGTCTGTTAACTGGTGATAACATTAACGCTGCATTGATACAATCTATCGTTATCATATTATTCAGGTCTGGCACTGGTTTGCAAGTTAAGAATTCTGTCTTTGCATTTATGCCTGTCATTTGAGGGTCGTCATCGACTCAACATAAGTCTTAACCGCCTTGTCTCTGCATGCTTGGACCACAGAGGTTGTTTTTTTTCGGTCTACCCCTTCCTTGTCTTTCGTCATGTTCTGTTTTCCAAGCCTTTCTTCGCTGGGTTCTCCTAACACAGGTTGTGGCCCAGCCATGCCAGTCATTGTGTTTGTTTTGTTTGCAGCAGCTTTCTTTCCTCTCCAACTTCCGCCAACAACGTCTTATTTGATTTCTTCTCTGTTCAGCTCACTTGATTCATCTTCAGATAATACCCTTCTCAAAAATCAACAAAGTATTTCTTCCTACTTTTATTTATTTTGTCACAAACGTCACAGGCCAGACATATGTGGTCTGGGTTTTTGTCTTTACCCTCATTCTACTGCCCCCTGGTATCATGACTCTCTCTCTCTCTCTCTCTCTCTCTCTCTCTCTCTCTCTCTCTCTCTAAACGCATTCTTTGCTAACGCAATTGTAGTTTTTATTTCTCTTTGGCATTGTACATTTCCTGTTATGATTTGACCCAGGTATGGGAATTTGTGTACTTGCTGGATTTGTCTTCTTTTCAATGGCTACCTTTACTTCCGTTGGTTCTTTGGCTATCATTGGTGTCTTGGTCTTTTCTACGTTTATTTTCATTTCATAGGCGTTTGCTGTTTCGCTGATTCAAGTGAGCAGTGTGTATTAAGATTATCCCCTGTCACTGCTACGATGGCTTAGTCAACAACAAACTTTATTGCCTCCAGTTGATCTATATTTACCTTCACAGTCTCAACATTTAGATGGCACTACTTCGTAGCCTGGGCCATCCCCACCTGAACAATGCAAGTGGAAGTGGACATCCCAATCTCACTCCGTTTCTGATATGTACTGGGTCTGTCGTTCCTTCTCTAAGTAATATGGTGGCCTTTTGATTTGTATGTCAGTTCTGTATCAGACGGAGGATTGGCTCCTCGAAACACGATAAACTGGCTGCTAAGCGTTTGGCTTCCTAAGTCGCTTTTGGTCGTCAACGAGTTTCTTAAATGACGTTTCGGGACGTCCCCGGTGAGGTAAAGTATCCTTTTCCAGGACACTTCAGAAAATAAGCAGGGGCCTTCCTTGACTAACAAATTTCTCGCCAAGCAGCTCCATTGTGCCAAATAGCCACTCTGGTGTCCGAATTTCTTCTGAACCCAACTGATCTTCTGTCAATAGCTCGTCAATCTGGTTTGTTATTCTCTTTCTGATTATCGCCAAGTGGAAATTTGAAACCATGTATGTATGTATGAATGTATGTTTCGATGGATATATATATATAAATATATATATATATATATATATATATATATATATATATATATATATATATATATATATATATATATATATATATATAAACTTCGTTAAAGGTTGACGAGGCATCAGTAGCAATTTAAAATCGTGTCGGTAACTAATGACTGACTGACATGGCCACATATTTACCTCTAAATATTTAGAGAAACACCACAACAATAACAGTGTCCATGACAACCTACTTACACTGTGTAGGTGATACGATGTGACTGTTACTATGGCAATCAGTGGCAACAACTCTTGGCTTTACTTTTCCGAGCTTCTCTTGGAATATGACGTAGGCAACGAGACCGGCGATGCAGAGCTGTATCAGATGAAAGGATCACAGATAACTATTGTTAGTTATATAAGACCGCTGAGGGGAGATACATCAAGTAATCAAGTACATATATATATATATGTGAGTGTGTGTGTGAGTGTGTGTCCATGTGCGTGTGTCTGTGTGTGTATATGTATGTATATGTGGTGAATATATATATATATATATGTATGTGTGTAAATATAAATATGTATGAAAGTATATATACATATATATATATGTATATGTGTGTGAGTGTATATATATATATATATATATATATATATATATATATATATATGTAGGTGTGTATGTATATATGTAGGCGTGTATGTATATGTGTGCGGGTGTATATATATATATATATATATATATGTGTCTGTGTGTATATATATTTATATATCTATATGTGTGTGTATATATATATGTATGTGTGTGTATATATATATGTATGTGTGTGTATATATATATGTATGCGTGTTTAAATATATATGTATATCTGTGTGTGTAAATATATATGTATATCTGTGTGTGTAAATATATATGTATATCTGTGTGTGTAAATATATATGTATATCTGTGTGTGTAAATATATATGTATATCTGTGTGTGTAAATATATATGTATATCTGTGTGTGTAAATATATATGTATATCTGTGTGTGTAAATATATATGTATATCTGTGTGTGTAAATATATATGTATATCTGTGTGTGTAAATATATATGTATATCTGTGTGTGTAAATATATATGTATATCTGTGTGTGTAAATATATATGTATATCTGTGTGTGTAAATATATATGTATATCTGTGTGTGTAAATATATATGTATATCTGTGTGTGTAAATATATATGTATATCTGTGTGTGTAAATATATATGTATATCTGTGTGTGTAAATATATATGTATATCTGTGTGTGTAAATATATATGTATATCTGTGTGTGTAAATATATATGTATATCTGTGTGTGTAAATATATATGTATATCTGTGTGTGTAAATATATATGTATATCTGTGTGTGTAAATATATATGTATATATGTGTGTGTAAATATATATGTATATCTGTGTGTGTAAATATATATGTGTATCTGTGTGTGTAAATATATATGTATATCTGTGTGTGTAAATATATATGTATATCTGTGTGTGTAAATATATATGTATATCTGTGTGTGTAAATATATATGCATATCTGTGTGTGTAAATATATATGTATATCTGTGTGTGTAAATATATATGTATATCTGTGTGTGTAAATATATATGTATATCTGTGTGTGTAAATATATATGTATATCTGTGTGTGTAAATATATATGTATATCTGTGTGTGTAAATATATATGTATATCTGTGTGTGTAAATATATGTATATATGTGTGTGTAAATATATATGTATGTGTGTGCCACTACGTGTAGCTCTCTGTCACGTGCAAGTGTTGTCCTCGGTGTTGATGTCATCCCGTGTAACATCGCTGATCACATTCCTTTGAGGTCCACCATTGTTTTTATTTTTGGCAGGCGAAAATTCACTTGTGGCTTGTCGGACCAATCCCAATAGTTCCTAACTTAACTGAACGTTTTTATACTGGTTTAGAAGACTATGCAGAGTCTGTAGACAACCAGTTTCTCATCCCAGTCGGGTAGTTTCGTCACAAAGTGACCAGCCAACGATTTGAATGTGTGTCCCCCGAAGTCTTCCCCGTGCTGTCATGCTGGCGCTGGAGGGGTCCAGGTTGATGGATCCGGGGTTGGCATTGGCCATCTCTTTTCTGATCAAATAGCCAGTACTGATCATTGTGGTAGGTGTCACTACTTTTATCTGGCTGCAGCACCACTGCCTCTGCCTGCACACACCCAGGCTATCCCTGGACACACACACGCATAAATACATACATACATACACACACACATACATACACACATCCATCCATACATACATAGACACACACACACGCACGCACGCACGCACACAAACATACACATACACACACACACACATATATATATATATATATATTTGTATTTTGCATCTCTCTCTCTCTCTCTCTCTCTCTCTCTCTCTCTATATATATATATATATATATATATATATATATTTATATATATATATATATGTATTTTGCATCTATATATTTATATTTATATATATATATATTTGTATTTTGCCTCTATATATTTATATTTATATATATATATTTGTATTTTGCATCTATATATATATATACATATATTTGTATTTTGCATCTATATAAATATAAATATATTTATTTTGCATCTATATATATAGAGTTGTATTTTGCATATATATATATATATATATTTATTTTGCATCTATATATTTATATATATATATATATATATTTGTATTTTACATCTATATATATTTGTATTTTGCATCTATATATATATATTTAATGAGGCTAAGCGTATCTATTTATGTTACTGTGGAAGATGACAGTGCGTTATCTGTTCCTGAAGTGTTAGAAGTGTAACAGATGTTTAGCAGCCATTTTACCGCAGTCACTTTCATAGTCGTCCGTACTTTGTTTAATCGAGAGTATATCAATTTGTTTGGGCCTTTGTCAAGTCTGGAGATTACTACCTGTTCAAATCTGGTGGGCTAGTATAATACATACATTTATGTTCTGTCTATATGTTGTTCCTCTCATTTGTGCACTATATTTGGCTGGTAACATGCATTTTTATCCAGGTCAACGTGCAGTACCTCCCACTTGTTCATTTACGTTTGGCTGGTAACACGTATATGTTTGTTCTGGTCTAGACGAAGCACTTCTCACTTGTCCACTTATTTTTGACTGGGGTGCTGTTCCAAGTAGCGAATCCTGGTTATAATTTTAGGGTAAGCTGAGTCATGAACATAAAGGTGCACACTTTACGATGTCAAAAAAATGTTAAAAAGACCTTCGTGTTTGTGCTGAATGAGGTAGTTGACCGAAACGCATGCTGTCGACGTACTTCTGCACAGTTGTCTATGTGCTCTTGTAAATCAGTTCTAAGCGTCTTTGTTTTATTTCTTGATTACTAATCTAGCATTCTCGCCTTTAACACGTGGACAAATCGCATTTTCACAACTAAACAAAACTGCACTGAAATAACATTTGAAACACAATTTTGAGTCAGGGAAGGCCGGCCTAATTTGTGAGTAGTTAGCTGTGAGAAAAAGTAGCGCACCAATTGACCTGATTCCTACGCTGTGTTAGGCTGGACCAAATCAGCTTACCTTTCCAATAATAACTCACACATTCACTTTGCCGTTTCCCACGTTTGCTAATATATCACTACGCTTAAAGAAAAATGACTATTACAATTTCAAATTCAATTTTATTTCACATGTTTCATGCACAGGTATATATTCCCTAATTCTTAAAACTGTTTGGAATAGCTCATCTTATCTTGTCTATTATAACTCTTCTCCGCTGCCTCCTAATTGTCCACTTCTTTTTGGCTGGTAACGCACGTTTATTTTTGTTCTGGTCTTGAGGCTATACTTGTACCTTGTTCTTGTACCAACTTCTACATTATTAAGTTAATTATTTCAGTCCATCACGCCGATGGATCGGTATGTGTACACAAATGGGGCTTCTGAGAAACCTTACTGGAGATATTAGGCTCTCTATTATGCCATATTGTGAAGGAGTTTTATCAATGACAGGATCGTGCGAAGGAGCTTTTCGATTGTGTTAGTACGAAGGAGTTTTATTATTTATGTCGTATTGCAAAGGTTATTTTGTCAATTATTGAATAGCGTGAAGGAGTCCTATCAATTATTTCATATAGATAAGGTGCCTGGTTGGTACCACGGACCGTCATATGATGAAAGCGTCTTGATACAAAAGAGAAATGAGGTATGCGATTCAGCCAGGGAGACAATCAAAGAGTGCCCCAAGTTGCCAAGTTTCAAACAACAACAACAACTGGTTCTGCTAACACCTGTCTCACCTGAAGTCCGCCCAAGATGTAAAACGCTTTAGGCAAATTGCTCATGTGGCTGTACCTGAAGACCCGCTGAGGTTGTGGTGGGATACGTAGGGTGACAGTGATTGGCTCAACGCTTGTCTCGTTCATGTCAGCCTGGTTCCGGTATGATGGCGTGTCCAGTGTGAACCCGTCTATGTACGGTGAGCAGTCCTTATTTAAGAGAAACGCTGACGCTATCATGGGACTGACAAATGCGCCGATACCATAGGAGCAGTGCATGGCCTGTAGAAGATAAAACTAGTAAATATAAACAAATACATTTGTCGGTGCAAACTTGTAGATGACCTGTCCAGGATCAATCAAAATCTGATAGTTTACCATGTCGTAATAGTTAAGGCTGTGCACACAATTGTAGCTCCCTTGGTTGTGGGAAAGTTGGTTGAAATAGGAGAAATAGATGTCCACGAAAGCAGACATGTCAATACACCGAAATTGTCAACGGGCATGTCATAAAAGCATATAAACAGGTTATTTAGTACTATAACAGGAAGTGCATTCGAAGATAAAGTGTTAAGGACCACGCTGTATTAGTTGTTGGTGACCAATTCTGTCCCTCGCTGTTTTTGCTATCCATAAATGCGAGTAAGACTGGGTAGACTAAATTGTGTTGAGACCGAGGATCAAACCATATCCTTATCTCCCTGGAGTCAAAACTCTCAAACTACAGTGACAGTCGTTTAAGCGAAATTCAGAAAGGTTGCAGAATCATCTAGAAGCAATTATTGATAGCAACATGCATGGGTGTGAGCTGGATATGGTATAGAAACAAATGCAAATATTATTCATATTCAAAATATCTCATATTTATCTATTGTGTTATTATCGACGAAAAATATTTTTTTATAAATAGTAATAATAACAAAAATAGCATTGGTTGCCTGTTTATAACACGACAATGGTGATAGCGTCAGATATATGTAGTCAGTTGCAACTACGTACAGTTCGTATCTCACCGCAACCGATTTTACCTCGCGTGGGGCACACGTGGTAGTTTTGCGTTGTCTTTTGAAGCAGCATGGTTGTTTGCGCCATAGCGATTAAAACAGAGAGGAAGTGACACAGAGAGCAGAGAGGAAGTGACATAGAGAGCAGATAGGAAGTGACATAGAGAGCAGAGAGGAAGTGACATAGAGAGCAGAGAGGAAGTGACATAGAGAGCAGAGAGGAAGTGACATAGAGAGCAGAGAGGAAGTGACATAGAGAGCAGAGAGGAAGTGACATAGAGAGCAGAGAGGAAGTGACATAGAGAGCTGAGAGGAAGTGACATAGAGAGCAGAGAGGAAGTGACATAGAGAGCAGAGAGGAAGTGACATAGAGAGCAGACAGGAAGTGACATAGAGAGGAAAATAAGGAAATCAGAATGGGATCAAACAAATCATAACAAACATGGGCAGCGACTGAATTGATACACCTGTAAATGGTGAGAGGATGGTGTGCACACAGTAACAGAAGGTAACATCAATAGTTAATAAGCAAGCAACAACTGGTCTATTTATCTGCAATCAACTTGTGTCGTTAGACGTCGTGAGGAGATATGACCTCCTTTGTTTCATATTTTATGGCAGGTGAAAATCCGCTGGTGACTTGCCAGGTTAATCCCAGTATCTGTTATCAACAATTAGGTGGTAGTCCTTGGAATATACAATCACCTATTTTTGGGAATTATGGTGGTGGAAATGTAAATTAGAGCAAGGTGTGCCACTCCGATAGCCATATAACCAAGAACTGATGGTATAACCACACAGTCCCATTTTTGCGACATATTCTATGTGGGGCAAGAATTCCTAGAATAATTTGAGTATATTTTTAACTTGAATTTTGCCTGAGCAGCGGCCGTTAAGCCTGCTCTTTTCGATTTCCAACTGGCAATGGATTTTAATATGTACGCCATTGCACACGGGTGTCTGATCTCACTACTCAGATATCAGGGACAATTTATACCGAATGATCCAAGTAAAAGAAATCCCGGTTATCCCCCGTGAATTGAAATAGCGACTTCCAGCACCCGAGTCAAACACTTTACCTCGAGACCACTGGGTCTCAACTGACAACAACTGATACCCCGAGTAAAAAGAGTGTAGAGATATGCAATGATTAAAATCCGAGGAAACAACAAACCAGATTTTAAAAATAGAAAGGAAATATGCAGACCATATCGTCTCTTCATGAACAATTGCACGATGCCCATAGCAAGCGGTAATGTCGACATCATCAGCCAGGTTTGTCTTGATGACGTAACTAAAGCTGCATTTCAATTAGAGTGAGGAAGAGACTGCACTTCGAAATATTGCAGAGCAACGCTCAGACTGGCAAGGCCAACCGTGTATAAACGTCCTCGATTTCGATAAGATCTTCGATAGCTAACATACAGACAGCCTATTCATAATGTTAAGTAATCGCAGTGTCCTTCACTGTATTGGCTCAGTCGTCATTAATTTCTGTTTCCAGTTAGTGCTGGGCAGGGTGATCGAACTTTTGTGGTGGAAATACGATTACACATTATCCTTCAGTCTCTTCCTAACAGTTAATGACTTGGAGATAAGCTAGACAACAGAAGGTGCTCATAGAGGAATAATGATGTTCGACATTCACGTGTGACGAAGACCACACTCTTTGTTCAGCCGTGTGGACAGTCTTCTCTTGCTGTATCCGCTGAAATTGGTGACTTGTTTAAAATGAGGAAGAAACTGCGCCTTTGTCAACCTCACTCTCTCGTCCTAAGTTACCTTTGACCAGTGGCAAGAATTTATCGAGACGATTAGAGATATCACAGGATGAAGATTTTTCCTCAAAGTTTACTCCTGAAGGCTTTAATGTAAACATGTATGCATAAGGGCAGCGTCGGAGTCTGAGTGATGTGTTAGGCATCTCTCCCGGTCCGTGTTCTAGTCCATTAAAGCCACGTGTCTAGATTTCTGACATAGGGAAAATTGAAGATTTGTGGGAAAGGAGCCAGCAACAGCTATTGGAACAACAAATTTAGCGAAGTAAATGGCGCTGGATAGGACATACGGTGCGGAAGGCACAGTCTAACATATGCAGACACGCTCTTACACGGAATCCTCAGGGGAAAAGAGAGAGAGGTAGACCCACAAATACGTGGAGAAGAGAATGTGAGAAGGAGCTAAAATTAAATAATGACACCTGGGGGAGGCAGAAAAAGAAGCCAAGGACCGTGTACGCTGGCGAGATGTTGTCGATGGCCTATGCACTGAGAGGAGTGACGGGTTTTGATTGATTGATTGAGAACCGGAGGAAATACAATTGTACGAAGAGAGAGAAAGGGTATGATAGAACAAACTATAGTTGAAATAAAATAACGAAAACATTGTTTTGAAAAGATATAACAAATGTAGAAATAGGAAATGATGAAAGCTAATCGAGGTGAAATAGTTGTGAGAGACAATAGAGAAGAAGAGGTAGGGAAAGTAAAGGACAAGATAAGTAGATGAGGAAGGAAAGGTATAGATCAAGATAGAGTAGATGAAATGAAAGTATAGATCAAGATTGAGAAGATAGGGGAGGTTTGGAACAAGATTCATTAGTTTGGGATTGAGATAACGAATCAAGATAGAGTAGTACATTTGCTGCAAACTGTTA
Source organism: Ariolimax columbianus (assembly GCA_036924085.1). Classification (NCBI taxonomy): domain Eukaryota; kingdom Metazoa; phylum Mollusca; class Gastropoda; order Stylommatophora; family Arionidae; genus Ariolimax; species Ariolimax columbianus. The sequence goes on from JAVGWX010000022.1 coordinate 48,621,224, forward strand.
AGAAGAGTTCAAACCTGTAAGAATGGTCCAACGTTTTTCCCAAACATCTGGATGATCTTCAGGTTGGCAAGACAGTCGAGACAGCCCATGCACCAGCCCATAACGACCAGCACGAAGATAAGTGAGCCGAGGCTCTGGCACACCGGTATAAAGAACATGCACAGAGACACGCCCACAGCTCCACACAGCATCAGGTTGTGCACTGGGACCCTGTAACAGAAGTTACATCGTGAGTATTTAACTTTGATTTCAACTATCGATAACATTTATTTCAAAACCTAAACATCGATAACAATACTAACAATGTTATCACTGAAGTAACGTCTACACTCAGCGCAATACTAACAATGTTATAATTGAAGTAACGTCTACACACAGCGCAATACTAACATTGTTATCATTGATGTTATGTCTACATCCACCACAATAATAACAATGTTATCACTGATGTTATGTCTACATACACCACAATAATAACAATGGTATCACTGATGTTATGTCTACATCCACCACAATAATAACAATGGTATCACTGATGTTATGTCTACATCCACCACAATAATAACAATGGAATGACTGATGTTATGTCTACATCCACCACAATAATAACAATGTTATCACTGATGTAACTCTATAGAATGACCTGTTCTTCAGCGTCAGTTGCACGGATTCGAGTACCAACTTTTTCCGTAGTCTATTTTTGAGATTAAAAAGTGTTTATCTGTAAATCTCGTAGAGCAAAATGTAATATTCCTACGAGTGAGGAGAAACGTGTACTCAAACAGAGACATGATTATTTGCGACCGTCGCAACATGAAATTTGTTAGGAAAACTGGTCTTCAACTTCATGCAGGCTTCTGTTAACACCTCAATCACATTTCCAAAAAAACAGGTTGTCCTGTCGCTATCCATTTTAATAGTCCTTATCAGAGGGCAAGGCGGACATCAGAGTTATTGACATCGTCTTCTGCTCCTTTGATGATCGACGCCGCTTTTAGCTTGAGAATTGTTTAATTTTTCTTTTTGTGTTGCCTCAAATCTCATGGTTTGAATACATTCCAAACGTCTACAGAGGTTTCACTTCTTATCCTGCTCTCTGTTATCTTCTATGTCCCTTTCTTTACGCATCTTTTTGACTGGGTGTACGCATATCTTTAATATATATGTGTGTGTGTGTGTGTGTGTGTGGGGGGGGGGGGGGGTGTGTGTGTGTTTGTGTGAGTATGTGTGTGTGTGTGTGTGTGGGTGTGTGGGTGTGGGTGTGTGTATGTTTTGTGTCTTGATATTTGTTATTATTTTGCGGTTTTTATTGTTTAATGTGATCTGTTCGTGATGCGTCTATTTGTGTTTGTGTTCATTACGTTCTAGTTTAGTCCACTTTATTTCATAACTGGCACTCTGTATCTCGCACTTTCCTGGAACATCCGGTTAGAGGTGGCGAATTTAAACCGCTCAATTGATACCTCATATCTTATTATTGCTTTTTGTTTTGATCTGTTAGTTGTTTTCGTAAGTTTCTTATTCCTGATGAAGACATTGTGGCAGCAGAGTCGGTACCGTTTTGTTTTTATCCTGGTTGCTCACTGAACAATTATCTTGTTACCGATTTTCATATTTTTTCCAACGGTTCCTGTCTTGGATCACGGTGGGCCAGTGGATAACGAGTAGCTCATCTGTAGCATCGTAAATGTTGTTGTTCTCGTGAACGTCCTCGTTGTGCATGGGGCTCTATGTTGTTGTACTTGTGCTCCATTGATCGTCTGTTCTTCACAGTAAAAATACCATCCAACGACATTTAACATTGTCTGCATAAGTTACTGTATTTTTCACAGCTTCTTCTTCTTTTTCTTCTTTTTCTTCTTCTTCTTTTTCTTCGATCAACTGATGATACGGTTTCAGCCCAGTGAGGTTCATGAAGGAGAAAGTACGTTTCAGGTCTTCACCGGTTTCCACCCCCCCCCTCCCCCGCTCCTAGGTTTTCGAGCAAAGCCACTCCTGCTGACCATGCTGCCTCTATTTAGTCTGCATAAGTGTGGCAGTCCTGCAGGATATGTTCTGGTATTTGCTTGGGTGAACTCCAGTCGAACATGTCGGTGTCCCTTGGATCCATTCTGTGGAAGTAGGCCTTGAGTCTGCAATGTCCCGTTCTGAGTCTGAAGATCTTTGTATGTCCATCCCTACCAAGTTCATCTATATTGTCAAATTTCTGGCTTGTATTCTCTGCGATGGTCTCTCCATACAGTCCTCATGGATTGTTCACGTCTGTATTGATCTGTGGATGGCGATTCTGCGTGACGTCACTTCCGGCGTTTGTTAGCTCATCTGCCTTCTCGTTTCCAAGGAACCCACAATGGGCGGGAACCCAGTATAGAACTTGATTGGTTTGGTATGACATCATCCCTTTGGTAGATTTGATTTCGTGTGAGAGTCCATCTTGTTTGGGGCTTGAGTTGGCTCGGAGTACACTTCTGATTTCCTTGCAGTTGTAGTTGTGTTTTGGCTTATACGAATCTTGGTTGATATATGTAAACTCTGAAATTGGTACAGGTGTCTTCTGGTGGTATGAAGTGGTTTCTTCCACATCAATACTAGCAATGTTATTACTGATGTAACGTCAACATCTACAGCAAAACTAAGAATTGTATTCTTTTACACTCACATTAGTGATGCTCATCATCATGTGTCCCCTCGACTAGACAGAGACTAAATTGAATCTCCAAATTGTGTTGTCTTCTTACGTCGTTAATCAATCCTGTTTGGGACTGTCTTTCATAGCAACAGTAAAACTCTCCACCATTCTATGTCTTTGACATGTTCAGTCCATTATTTCAAGTAATAGATGTCTATTTTCACGTTTGCAAAGCCGGCACACCTACTTACGTGTTCAGAACTCCACGATTGTCTATCACCAAATGTTGCGCACTGGCCTCTTTCATCTATTATTATCAATCTTTCTAGCTGCATTTTGGATTTGTGATCCACGCTACTCGTTAATTGTCTCCCTTGTGGCAAAAGTCTGGTTATCGTTTGGTTTTTATCCTGGTATGGCCACTTAATCATTACCTAGATATCTTGTTATCGATTTTCAGCTTCAACAGGATTAACCCCCGCCCATCCAGTGGACAGCTTGTCCAATGTTTCCCAATATGTTCCCCAAGTCGCACCAGTAAGATCGCTCCATGGTTGACATTTCTTGCCTCTAACGCATTCCATCTCTGTCCACTCTCGACACCAGACACCGTCAAATAGCAAATAGTTTGAATCCTCGGCCACTGCAAGAACCCACCCCACCCCCTTCTAGCCGTAATGTAGAGTTATGTGGTCCTTCAGAGAGGGGCAAAAATTGTATATGTGGACTTCTGCTATCTTGACTAAGCATGTATTTGTCCACTCCTGCAGTGACGTCAGAGCACCGCACATCCGAACATCCACCAACGTCATGTCCTTCCTAAAGACCCACATGGCCAAATCATCTGCAAAAGCAGAGCCGTGCGTCTCCATCGTTAGTCCCGTAACCTGAAAGGTCATTGGGGCACCAATACTGCAGATTGTTGGATCAATCCCCATTACTCTACTCGGTTCTGTGCCGGGATATCGAATCTTCCGCTTGGACGAGTTAACCTCAGTTGTATGATTGTTGTGTATTCAGACGGCTGGAGCATTTCTGATTTTTCTCAATGCTTTCTGCAAGATCGGTGTGTCTTGGGCCGTTTTGCACTTGGCTGAGCCCATCCCTCTCCAAGCAACGTGTCCCTCCACATTGTGAATTTTTTTAGGAGCTCCCTGTCTACGCAATCATGGCGTCACGGGTTCACTCTGAAGGTTATTCCTTTCCATATTTTTTTTCCGGCCTGTTTTCATCTTGGCCGTTTGTTTTTAATCGCTCTTGTGTGTTCTGGCTTCGATTTTCTCTTATGATATGTCGATTTAAATACATCTCAGCGCTTTGACAGACACAAGTCCAATTGAAAAAATGGACATAAAACACGTTACCCAAGAGGGATCTGTAACACTGCAATTGTAGACCCAAAGATCACAGAAAAATACACGTGATTCAGGAGCGAATCAAATCAGCAGCCATGTTGGCGCTCGAACCGGATGGACAGCCGTGAGTACTCTTTGGAAATTGTTTCCATTACATTGTGTACACATATTGGGAACAATGTGGGTGACCTTACTCCGTCGTCACTTAAAGCACCACCCCCCCCCCCTCCACCCGTTGCATACCCTCTTCATTGTCCTCACTCCTTCAGCCTATCTAGGTACTTGGACTTCAGGAGATCTGTCTCCAAGACAGCGATTAAAACCAATTGTACATTTACCTACAAAACCGAACACAACACACCCCGACTTTCAATTGCTCACTTCATCCCGCATGGAAAGCTCTTGCCAAGTCTGCTGTAGAAGTCCGCTCCCAAACTCCAAACCACCAAAGGAAAGAGATTACAACCTCTTGACGAACGTGGGAGATTACAAAAAAAAGACCAAACAAAAAAAATCGTTTTTTAACTCTGTTTTAAGTTGTCCGTTCCGTTTTGCTTGTTTGTAGTTGTTTAGGTTTTTGTTTTTGTTGTTGTTGCTTTTTGTGAGCTAGTGCTATTAACTTAACTTAACTTGACTTAACTTAACATCTTTATACTGGTTTAGAAGACTCTGGATAATCTGTATACGACCAGTTTCTTTTACTTCACTTGATCTAAAAAAATATATGCGCGTCCAATCTATACTGGAGTATTTTTTACCCTGCCTCCATTATTTCCTGTGGCAATGCATTCCAAGCATTCATCACTCTCTGACAAAACATATTTCCTTGTATCTAATCTGAACCTTTCCTTAATTTGTAACTGTGCCCTCTTGTTCTTGTAACGGACTGTACTTTTAAAAACTTGTTATAGTCTAATTTAACCTTATCGTTGATACTCTTATAGACCTGAATTAAATCTCCTCGAATTCTCATCACTTCTAGACTGTCAGCCGGTAAGAGAACAGGTTTTGAAAAATATGGACTTTTTCTAACATTATCTCAATGAATTTGATGGTACGCAATGCGAAAACTAAAGTAATCTCTATATTCGATAAAAGTACGAAAGAAAATCATTTTATATCTAATTATTACCCAATAATATAACTCCCATCCTCAGAATAATAAGATTTCACTCTTCTATTGTCATCAGCTGTTGTATGTCTCCAGACAGGATGATGGTTGTAGACGGGAGTGGTGGCTTTATGGTTCCATCCACAATTTTGACAATGGTGAGAAATTCAGAAGATTGTGTTGATTGTTTCGTGATGTCCGTCGGAGTGTTTGCAGTATGTTGTATGGTCTGCGGTCACACTTTGGACATGTTTGCAGTGTGTTGTATGGTCTGCGGTCACACTTTGGACATGTTTGCAGTGTGTTGTATGGTCTGCGGTCACACTTTGGACATGTTTGCAGTGTGTTGTATGGTCTGCAGTCACACTTTGGACGTGTCTGCAGTATCTTGTATGGTCTGCGTTCACACTTTGGACGTTTTTGATCAATGGCATTATGGCAATGTGTACTCTGGTCTCCCTCTCTCTCTCTCTCTATATATATATATATATATCTCTCTCTTCAGTTCAAATTGTTGATGGTATCATAGAGATTTCGATGAGATTGGGCTTATAATATTGCAAGCTTTACTTTAGCTATTTTTGGCAAGGACACGATTAGCACCCCTGCCACACAGAGAGCATGTCGTAAAAGGCGACTAATTGGGAGACATGGCAACATAACGGTGACAGTTATGTGGTTGTTCAGAGCAGCGTGTCTACTCTGCTCTAATTTTTGAGTCTATTAAGATGGACTCGAACATCTGTTAACCACCATTCTCAGTGAAGTAAAAAGCTGCTCGAGCCTAGCCGATAAGCAGAAAAACCTCTTCCGGCTACATCCAATTCACGCAACAGCTGGGACCTGCACAGAGGCACCCGCCCCTGTAGAAGTACAGGTCGACAAAGACTAAGACTGGCTTCACAGGCCGCCGTCGATTTAGATTCTCATTCATTCCTTGCATATATTATCTTATATTACCTGAAAAACCTTTTAAAAAAATAACGAACGAAAACCGCGAAACAAATAAATTATTATTATGGCTACCTATTTTTTTTTTTGAGGTTTGAAACATAAATAGGTATTCGACACAAAGCCATGTTCTTCACCTGGCGTGAACAATAATTTAGGCTTTCAACGCACAACTGAATTACTCAATGGATTGTTTAGCCTAGTCGACAGTGAACTGGCTTGCTAAGGCTGGGATTACAGCGCGCCAGGGTTCGCAATCCTGGACAGACAAACAGCAAATCAGGGCGGGGTTTGTTCCTGGTACGACCGCACCTCCAGTCGACCCAGCTGATAATGACTACCTGACGTAGGAATTTGGGAAGGTATAAACAGAAAGGAAAGGACCGTCACCCCACCTCACATAGGCTGTGGCTTAGTCCACGATGATTTGACTTCATCTCCGACGGCAATTGTTGCCATGGGACCCACCTTTAGCTTTACCTTAGAATGAATAAATACGCTACAGCACTGTTACTCCTGTTTCTTTGATAGACAGCGTTACCGCGACGCCTGGTCGGCCGCCGAGATATTGTACAACGGTTTGCCCATTCTGACGTCACAGTAGGCTCAACGAACAAAAACTTCGCACTGCGCAGTGAGCAGAAAATAGTACGTTGACATTGACATTCCAGGGAGAATGAGCTCTGCTTATTTCCTGTCGCCAGAGGTCACTGTTTGAGAGTTTATGTAAGACGTACAAAAAGATACGTGTATTTTCTGTTATATAGTTTAGATAATAAATAATGTCACAAGAAAGAAATTTGATAAGAATAGAATGCACTCATTTGTTGGACGCAGCAGCAACAAACATACATTTGCTATTGATTTTCCTGTAATCCAAATAGCTTCTCTTTCACGAGAACACAAGCCAGCTGTCTGTCTGCCAAGACTTTTGTTTGTTTTGTAATTCTAATTTAAATGAAATAAGAGAACAGACACGAAGACAGGTTTTTTTCGGAGTGATTCGAGTACACACATACAAAAATGGGGAAATAATGTTGGTAAATATATAACGAATTAGTAGACAGAATAGATAATACAGAAACTAGAGAATAGAGAGATGAGAACTACATTTTTTTAAATAGTGAGATTAGGAAATATAAAAAAAGAGAAAAGAGAAACTGGGAATAGAGAGATGAGAATAGAAAATTGAGAAAAGCAAGACCAGAAAAGAGAAATACGAGAAAAGAGAAACTAGAGAAAAGAGAGACTGAAAAATAAAGAGATGGGTATACAAATTTGAGAAAAGCGACAATAAAAAATATAAAAAACGAGAAAAAAGAGAGACTGGGGAATAAAGAGATGAGAATATAAATTTGAGAAAAGCGAGACGAAAATATAAACACGGGAAAAGAGAGACTGGAGAATCGATAGACGAGAATATAAATTTGAGAAAAGTGAGACTAGAAAACATAAAAACGAGAGAAAAGAGAGATCGTGGAATAAAGCGAATTGTGAAAAGATAAACCTAATATACTCGTTTAAATATACTGGAGAAAAAAGAGTTTGAAGAATAGAGAAGCTAGAGAGAGTGAGAAACTTAAGATGATAGAAACGGAGAATAGAGAGGCAACAGGATAAAGAAGACAGAGGCTAAATATTGTTGCGATTAGAGAACAGAGAGACTGGACAACATAGACTGTAGAATAGAGAAGTTAGAGAATAGACGGACTGGGGAAGAGATAGGCTGAATAGTATCGGGACTAGGAAATAGGGAGACTGATTGGCCGAATGCATAAGCTGCTGCAGCCGTTCTTAATATTTGGTCCGCCAATCCCATGGGTCTCTGATGCTCTCTCGTGGATTTCCCGAAGTTTTAAAACTTTTTTACATTTAAAATCAAAAGATAAATAGAAAGATATCATAAATGGAGAGACAGAAAAACAGATTTTTATCCAGCAAACGTTAATTTAGACACCGTGCACAATATAAGATAAATGTCGATTAAACATACACCCCGGTGGTAATTTGAGTGGGCGAAGAATAAGGCTGGACATCACTGCAGAACTGTCGTCAGTGAACGCAGACTTAGGAAAACATCGCCACTGAGCCGAATGTCAAAGGACGCAGACCAGACAAAGTCAAAATATCCCACCGAAAGAGAGATACAGTTTCCAGTGGTCGTAAAAATTGGAGCCAGTGGCCTAATTGATCCTATCCTAGATCGCTATAAGAATGACTATTGGCTAAGATGATCTTTGATCTTCGGGATTGGTAGGAGAAATAGCATCGTGATGAATTTAGCTAGAATACATTTTGGCTGAGCCTTAGAAAGGATCACTGGTTGGATTTGAAACGTAAATGCACTTCTGATAATGATGGAAGAGTTTTCTGTTAAACACAAATTGAAGTTCTTTTTATGTCATCTTAAAAGAAGAGAACTTGTGCAAAGGGAGTAAGGTGCCCCATACACTCCTCAGGGAGCACGCTCACAAAGTTCGTGTGAAAAATCGTTAATTTCACAGCGGAGACCAGACGAAGGAAATCTTCAGACTTTCAGAGATCAGTCAGTCAAGCTTACAACGGAGTATCACAAAACTCAAGAGATTAAATAGTTTATTAGTTGCTTTTGTTAGTTAGTGATAGAAGACAGAACTCAAGAGATTAAATAGTTTATTAGTTGCTTTTGCTAGTTAGTGATAGAAGACAGAACTCAGGAGATTAAATAGTTTATTAGTTGCTTTTGTTAGTTAGTGATTGAAGACAGAACTCAAGAGATTAAATAGTTTATTAGTTGCTTTTGTTAGTTAGTGATAGAAGACAGAACTCTCATAGTTCGAGTAGTTGATAATGTTGTCAATGATTAGACTATGCAATAAAGGAATTACCTTGTCTTTATATGTTGAAAGAAGAAGTTTTTGTATTTTCTATCTTATTGCATGGAAAGAATAACTGGTTAAAGAGAAAGAGGGCTGCTAGGATGCATTCGCTATATGAGGAACTTTAGAAGTGAATCGACTGTGTTAAAATGGGCACAGACGAAGCATGTGTAATGTCTGGAAAGCTAAGTGAACATGTAGTGTGAATTCAAGCAACCAACCACGTGTGGCTTGGTTTTATTGCTGCATACACATGACAGCATTAGTTGATAAGAAGATACCAGACTAACTAAAACAAACCTTTAATTATTTCAAAATTGACAATTTTATAACAATCTAATTACTTGAAAACTTTTTGAGTAGCTTTGCAAAGATGTGGACAATCAAACTTTTATTACCATTCTGAAATTTTTTGACTATCGCGAGGTAAAGTTTTTGTCTCGTTTTGGGGAATTCGGAAAAGTCATATTTAATATTCCCCATAGAGCAGCAGTTTCACAGCACCGGTCGTTTGGTGCATTTTTCCTGTTTAGAATAATTTGCATATTTTTTAGATATCCTCACTAATTTAAATATGCTGAACTGAAAACTTCAAGGAGGAGAAGTTAGCAGGTTTTCCAAGTTGAAGTCAAGATTGAAGCAATGATTTAAAATTGTGGCATCATCGCTAATTCAATCGTCAATATGTGAGTTTTCCAAACGTCACAAATATTCTTGTTTCCATCAACGAAGAGCTGTGTGAAGTGTGCACGTCATTTACCGCATGACGTTTCAAAGATTGCTAACAAAATTTCCGAGAATATTCTCCTGTTCCTAGTGCAAGCCAAAACTGGATTATATATCCATTTTCAGTTAAAGTGGAAACCTTTGGAGAGGGTAGGGTAGGGATACGGGAGTTAATGTAACAGTTCCCGCCGGAGCAAGGGGAGTTTAGGATGCCTGAACATGTTAAAGCTTAAAGCTACATGAATGCATGTCAAGGTCACTCACTGTCTCAGCAAAGGAGAACAGAGTTGGGTTAAGGAATGTGGACAGGTAGAAACTGACCACTGGCCTTCCGATTTTGGTAGGGGGAGATTGATTGACAGACGAAATTGGCAACGGGGCTTGCTGCGAGAGAATGAGTGACAGGTGTGCAAAGTGTTTCGTTCCAATTGGAATTGAAGATGACCATACCTGAGATCGATTGGTCAAGCTCTGGCCTTGCTTGAGGATATATAACTCGAGACAAAGTTTAGCTCGAGAGGCTGGAGGAGAGATGGAGAGGGGAGAGAGAGTGCGGCTGGAGAGAGAGAGAGACTGAATGTAGATAGTCCCGTGTATCACTCGACGTTGCTACAGGAAATGCATCGCGCCTATATGAGGGTGCATAGGAACGGGCAGAGGGCCGCAGATAGACGGAAAAAGTATGCCGATAGAGACGCCCAACCCCAGACTTTTCAGTGTGGCGATCTCGTATATTATAAGCGGCATGTAAGAACTTCAAAATTTGATAGGAAGTGGGAAAACAATTACTTTGTCCTAGAAAAATTAGGTCCCATAACGTATGTAGTTAAAAATCAGCTGACGGGACATGTAGCTAAAACAACCACCCAGTATCTAAGGCACAGAGATACTGAATGGGTTGAGCCACAGAGAAGTAGAGGAGTGAGACCAGTTAGAAAATGTACCTACGCCATGCCACCCGAAGACGAAGAATCGAGCAAGGAAACAGACGGTGATTCGTCAGATGAAGAGGAAAGAAGAGGCGGAGGAATGGTGGCAGGGCCAGCTATGGTTTCTTGCCCACCCACGCCAGGTCCTAGCCATGCGAGAGAAGTGGTCGAACAGACGGAAGAAAGGGACAGCCCTTCGGCCACTGAGGAAGGAAGTGGGGATGATGCACAGTTAAAATGCTATACGGACGCACCGTTCAATAACACTCGTGCAGCCAAAAAGAGAGGAACAGCGCTCAACGAACGACAAAAGCACATCAAGAAGTTGAGAAGAACAAGGACTAATTCTAATAGCGAGAGTGACATTCCACTTCCGGAACGACAGCAAAGACTATCTGATAGGGAGGAACGAATGCGGCAGCAAACGAGTGAGTCATCGGAAGGAGACGATGACATTACACAGGAATCCTGGCCGAGCATGGGTTTAGAATCCACAGATTCAGACTTCAGCATTCCACATGCCGCTCTAAGGAAAACGAAGAAAAGGGAAAGACAGGTTAACCCCAGCCAGGACAGCGAACCAGTCATCAAAGCAAAGATGAAAAGATCCCAGTTCGAGATACGCCAACGGCCGAACAAACAAAAAGACCAAGGATAAAATAGACCGGCCATCTGCGATAGTGGTTTTGAGGAAAACGCAGACGCGTATGCCAAGGAATGTATAATAGTGGCGTTGCTGACGGTAATCAAAGACATGTAAGAGAAGTTACACGGAGATTTGAATAATTAGGGGGTAGGGTATAGAGATGGAGGAATGACCAGATGTTAAAAATTCCTTTGAATTCGTTGTCTGAAGTACACGCCAGACAATGAGCGGACGGTCAGTCTGAAGCGAAGACTGACCGAGATCAAAGGGACATTTCCGACCAGAGAAACGGACAGAACGAACAAGAGACGCAGGATAGCTGGATGCGCCAGGTAATGATTACGCGACGCAGGGTAACACGTGGACGTGATGTTTCGGTTAATATCTGACCAGGTAGCTTTGATGAGGAGAATTTGGGGAAATAGCGGTGAATTAGTTAGATCACAACACTCGGTTTTGATTCATCGGGACAAAGACTGCACCCGGACTAGTAGGGTTACAGCATGACGTAATTCGACAGGTGGACGATTCGGTTTTTGACTTTTGACTCAGACATAGTTTAGTATCTGATTAAGTTAGAACTTAGTCATAGTTTAGTATCTTATAAAGGGGGCATTAACAGGTGCTCATCTGTGGGGCACGAGCAGGAGTGAAGGTTGATGGCACTTGGTCATGTTTATGTGTGTAAATATTTTGATATTTGGATTTTGACAAGCGTATTACTTGCACTTTAATTGATTGTTGTTGGTTTGTTTAAACATGATTATGTGTCCTGACATAAGTATCAAGGTGTAATACGGACTGAAATACTGATATCATGAGTATGCGTGCAAATATTTTGACATTTGTATTTAGTGTTTGGGTTTCGACATTGTATGCAATGCATTTGTCTTGTGTTTTGTTGTTGTTTTTTTTGTTGTTGTTGTTGAATCATCATGTTTACAGGTATTTGATACAGGTTATATAGGTGATCTACAGAGCAGTATATCTCATCCAGACTGTAGGCCTCCGCAAGCACAAGTCACCACGAGTTCCAGAATCACATGTATGTGGAGTCTTTGCAGAGAAGACTACATTGATCAGAAGTTTTAATATTGACTATGACATATGTTGTCAAATATCGTTTTTGTGGGAAACATAAAGAATTTTGCTCTTTTCTTTGAGAGGGGATAGCTGTCAAGAGAGACAATGATAACTAGCCCGAGGATAACCCACGTAAGTTCGTGGCCTCACAGGAGTTAGTATGAAGTGAATCGTCGGCCAGGCGTGTAATGAGACCGCCTGAGAAAATTGACCTGAACTGGTCGTGTGTAACAATGAAGGTTCGTGTCCTTAGAGGAAGGCACGGGAACAGGTCGAGGTATATTGACCTCAATGAGTAAGGAGAATTCCTTAAGGTGTTTCTGTTTTGATGAGTTAAAGGTCCCGCAGGGACAGACTTAGGTGAATTTGACTGTAAAACGATGTAAAAGTGTTGGTTTGTGTTGTAAAAACGCCAGCCACAGTGTTTTTCTTCTGCTTGTATTGATTGTGTATGTATTACAAAAAGTTTATATGTATCAAATGACATGTCTTTTTATGCATGTACGATGTGAGTGAAGTTGTAAACAGGAGTAGTGTTTACATTTTGGATAGTAGAGACGAAAATGGTGGTCATTTGCCAGATGAAAAAAATGACCATCCATGTTTCGGTCTGTAGTTTAGGGAGGTAATGTAACAGTTCCCGCCGGAGCAAGGGGAGTTTAGGATGCCTGAACATGTTAAAGCTTAAAGCTACATGAATGCATGTCAAGGTCACTCACTGTCTCAGCAAAGGAGAACAGAGTTGGGTTAAGGAATGTGGACAGGTAGAAACTGACCACTGGCCTTCCGATTTTGGTAGGGGGAGATTGATTGACAGACGAAATTGGCAACGGGGCTTGCTGCGAGAGAATGAGTGACAGGTGTGCAAAGTGTTTCGTTCCAATTGGAATTGAAGATGACCATACCTGAGATCGATTGGTCAAGCTCTGGCCTTGCTTGAGGATATATAACTCGAGACAAAGTTTAGCTCGAGAGGCTGGAGGAGAGATGGAGAGGGGAGAGAGAGTGCGGCTGGAGAGAGAGAGAGACTGAATGTAGATAGTGTGTTTAACTCACCGACATTAGATAGAGGAGCGATTGATAGACGGTTGGACGAATGTTTAGTGATAGAACAGGATCGCTCAAATAGGTGTGTGAGTTTTGCATTAATAGATAATGTGAAAGTGTGTTTGTAAGCAAGGACACATTGTGAACGAGTTATGTCGAGATCGCCCGCCTGAGGGGATTTCAGTGAGGAAGAGTATTTGATAAGGTGTGTTGAAGACGCAGTTAAGGCGATGTGTGTATGATGTAATTGCAAGGCAATAGAACTGGGTTTTTAGATAGTTGGGAATTCCATCAATAGCTAATGCTTACAATTCCCGTTTTAGTAGAATGTTTAGTTAAGATATGTATTATATTGTGTTTGTAATTTCTCTACTCATTCTATGATATGAGTATGATTTAATAAATATGCCACCTGCTGTGTGATATGTCATTTACTGAGTATGGTCATGATGATGTGGATGAGTGTGAGAATGGTCTAAGTTCGATCACGGCAGCAGAGGGTCTGTTACATAAACCCAGACAGAAAATCCGGAGTGGTAGCACCTAAGGCGGATGGTTTCAAAATTGTGAACTTATTCTGGCAGCTCCTGGAGCTGAGCTAGTGCCAAATTGTCATGCTTTGCATTCCTTTGGATTACACCAGCGAGGCCAAGAAGGGGATCCTGCCGTTTTGGGCAACCCAGGGTATCCATATTCAGCGCTCACACTTGCGCCCTGAGAGGCTACTCACTGAGACATCTATGTATGTTTGTATGTAGTAGAAGTAGATGGCCTTAAAGCGACAGAAAAGGACAAGCTCATAGAAATATCCATGAATGGTGCTCTGAAACTACAGTTCAAGGAACAGTCTTTTGCAAATATCTGGGCTCTCTTAAAAAATAATTTCCCGGAACTTTCGAAGAGCGCTCTGAAGTTGAATAGTTGGCTTAAAAAACAGGCAGAATACTTGGATTAAAAAACAGGAAGCAGAAAAATTGGCTTAAAAAATAGGAACTATAATATCGGACTTAATTTCTCTGGTTCGCGAGGCTTCCTTTCTCCAGAAATGACTTCCTGTGATTGTTTCTGTTTCCCAAGTTGAAAAAAATAAACCACTGAAAGGGACGTGATTTGAGTCCCGAGAGCCACCGTAGACGGATATATCGGACCGAAATGTGAAAATATTGCAGTCAAACTGTAAACTAGTGACACAGCGCATTCAGTTTGCTACTTGCAAAGCCCTGTTAGGGCTGGGTAGTAGGAGATTGAGAACGAACGACGAAGATGGAGGAGAGTCACGAGAACACATTATGCTGAATGCGACAACCCAGCTGAACTCCATTCCCAGAGATGCCTTCCTGGAATGCTTCCAACAATGGCGGGACCGCTGGGAGACGTGTGTGGAGTCCCAATCAAAACATTTTGAAGGGTAATTAAGGTTTCAAGCCGCCAGGTGGGTAATTGTATTGTATCAGTGCTACGCAATCCTACTTTATATTCTGGTCACGAGCAACAATTTTAAAATATATGTAGCAGATCTACAATATCCTTATCATATGAACCATTATTTACTATACGGGGGATATAGATCTACTGATATGTTTAAGACTGTGTAAGAGTTACATGTAATACTTCTCGTGAAGACTTCAACATAACAAACACTAAAACTCCGTTAAACATAAAACAAGATATTATTTTATTACATAAAGTATTTGTTAACATATGGAACATAGGACAAGTTAACTAAACATCAATAATTCTTTCTAGCTCAGGGAATGTTAGCATGAGCTAGATGGAATACGTGGAATATAGAAACCCTGTTTGATAGTGTATGTTTATATACATGAAACTCTATATGAATCTTGTTCTACTTAACTATTATCTCGTGTGCAATCTCGTGTGCCCCTTTGGCAGTTGGTGCTGATGTTGATCTTTGGTGTTCACCGGTTCGGCGTTTTGGATTGGTAGCTCCTTTCTATGTTTGTACATGTGCTCTAATAGGAGTCTTAATGTGCATCTCACTTTGGCTCAGAGAGATATGGCCGAATCGTCTGACATGACTCGTGCGTACGATCGGTTGTATCTCAGCAGCAACTCAAAAACTGACGTCTTCTAAACTGCCACTGACTTTATAATCTACACAAATCCTCCGCACTGACGACTGTGAAGGTTACAGTTGACTTATCTCTCGTCCTCACAGATCACCAGAGCAGATCAATGTAAAGACTACAGATACGTTCACTATCTCTCGCTAATCATAGAAGGGCCACCATTTCACTCCAAAAGGCACAAGTGCAATGGTCCGATGAGCATAGTGAGACAGCTTTCTAGATCTGCTCTAGAATGTCGAATTTCCCATTTTGGTCTCCTTTAAAGACTCTTTCTAGCCCCGTTAAACCAAGATGGCGACCATGTGTTACCTCCTAGCCGACTGGTCATCCGTCAATCGTATCTTGGCTACTCCTATCTCGAATCTCATTGACACTTATCTCTTACCTGTCACTCTTTCATTCTCAATGCCTGGTGTGCCAGTTCGAGTCACTCAAATAACGAAGAGGAGTCAAAAGATAACCCAAATCTAGACTACAAGTTCTAACTCAAACGAGGTTTAATAGTGTACGTATACAACTTATTTAGAAATAACTTAACTTAACTTAAATAATTAACTTAACTTAGCTTAACTTAACTTAGCATCACTATAATGGTTCAGAAGATTCTGCATAATCTGTTTACAAGGAGTTGTTGTCTAGTCCTTGTTTTATTTTGTGGTTCCCGTAACCCGAAAAAGTCGCAAGGACATCCCTCAGCATGTGAGCGATGTTTTTCTGAAATCTGCTAACGTCTCCCTGAAATCTTGCTAACTATACAGAACCCAATCTCTCCTGTACGATGTGTTTGTCCACTCTTGGCTCGTGTGTACTTTTCCAAACCGGCATTGTTAGCACACAGGGTGAAGAGCATCAATCTCGTGCAGTTCAGTCGTTTGCACTGGACAGTGGAAAAAACGACATAGGGTAACCGAAATTATATTTCAAATATACGATAATCATTCCAGGATAATCGGAGGGGAAAATACCACAACATTAACGAACTATCTCATCCAAATGGAAAACTGAAATAGTTCCCGTGGATACAAATTCAAGTCTTCGACTCACAGATCCACTGAGGACCAGGTCATCCTCATAGCCCAGGAAATAGAAGATGCCTACCAGGCACAGAAACACACAGTAGCTGTTTGGGTGGACCTGGAAAAGGCATTTGACAAAGTCTGGAAAGATGGACTTACAGTCAAGCTAAGAAGAAGTGATGTTTGTGGGAAAATGTACAAGTGGATCAACCACTCCCTCAAAAACAAAACGGCCAGAGTCCAAGTACAAGGGCAGATGAGCAAAAAGGTGACACTCGAGCAGGGAGTACCCCAATGGGGAGTACTGTCACCCACACTCTTCCTGATGTATATAAACGACATTACAGAGAATATACCAAGAAGAGTCCATAGCTCAATGTTTGCAGACGATCTAGCTATGTGGACCTCTGAAAAGAATCTCACCATAGCAAGAAATCGGATGCAGCAGGCCCTAACATCGCTGGAAGAGTGGGCGAACTCATGGCTGGTCAAAATAAACGAGGAGAAAACCACATCTTTATCTCTCTCTCTATCTCTCTCTCTCTCTCTGTCTCTCTCTTCCTTTCTTTCATTCTTCAATCTGTGTGTGTCTATGGAGAGCACGACTTAGTGAAGACTAAGGACTGTAAGACTGGCTGAGCATGACGATACTGGCTTCCATTAGCAGTGACTACTGGAACAAATCTTCATATTAGAAGTGCTGGACAAACAGCCTAACCGGGGCTAATTTTGTTCTTCTGTCCCTTGGGAGGTCATTTCTATCGATTTTCTGGTTAGCAACTTTAGTCCTGAGCCCAGCTCTAGGAAGACACCTTCTCGGGTGTTCTATGAGTGGGAAACGGGGAAACAGTTATAGTAGAGAATATGGAATAAGGTGATTAGAGGTGTGGGGGAGATGTAGCTAGCTACATGTGGGAGAAGCAAAGCGTGTGAGTTTTGTGTGTGAGAGATAGAGTCTATGTGAGAGATAAAGTGTGTGAGTTGTGTGTGTGAGAGATAGAGTCTGTGTGAGAGATAGAGTCTGTGTGAGAGATAGAGTCTGTGTGAGAGATAGAGTCTGTGTGAGAGATAGAGTCTGTGTGAGAGATAAAGTGTGTGAGTTGTGTGTGTGAGAGATAGAGTCTGTGTGAGAGATAAAGTGTGTGAGTTGTGTGTGTGTGAGATAGAGTCTGTGTGAGAGATAGAGTCTGTGTGAGAGATAGAGTCTGTGTGAGAGATAGAGTCTGTGTGAGAGATAGAGTCTGTGTGAGACATAAAGTGTGAGTTGTGTGTGTGAGAGATAGAGTCTGTGTGAGAGATAAAGTGTGTGAGTTGTGTGTGTGTGTGAGATAGTCTGTGTGAGAGATAAAGTGTGTGAGTTGTGTGTGTGAGAGATAGAGTCTGTGTGAGAGATAGAGTCTGTGTTAGAGATAGAGTCTGTGTGAGAGATAGAGTCTGTGTGAGACATAAAGTGGGTGAGTTGTGTGTGTGAGAGATAGAGTCTGTGTGAGAGATAAAGTGTGTGAGTTGTGTGTGTGAGAGATAGTCTGTGTGAGAGATAGAGTCTGTGTGACAGATAGAGTCTGTGAGAGACAAAGTGTGTGAGTTGTGTGTGTGAGAGATAGTCTGTGTGAGAGATAGAGTCTGTGTGAGAGATAGAGTCTGTGAGAGACAAAGTGTGTGAGTTGTGTGTGTGAGAGATAGTCTGTGTGAGAGATAGAGTCTGTGTGACAGATAGAGTCTGTGAGAGACAAAGTGTGTGAGTTGTGTGTGTGAGAGATAAAGTCTGTGTGAGAGATAGAGTCTGTGTGAGAGTGCCTTTATGACAGAGAGTTTTTGTGTGAAAGAGAGTGTGTGCAAATGTGTTTGTGATAGTAGTTGTTGTGGAATGCCCATAATGAGTAAGTTGAATCTTTCGGGCGTCCTGAAAGGTGAGTGACGTAGCGGGTTGTAGTTGCTTTCCTCACATCCCGAGCGTGCTGATGAAGGTGGACCGCGGCCCTCAGGCGGTTGTACTATAATTGGCTTTTTCTACGTGACGCTCACTACTACGGGGATCACGTCGATCCCCATCTTGTCAGACAAACTGTCTTGAAAACAACCAGTGTCCAGAGAACACGGAATAGAGATAATGGTCTGTGTAGGTATATTATGCCTGACTCTGTCCCGACGTCCTGGTTACTATGTTGTGCCTGACTCTGTCCCGACGTCCTGGTTAGTATGTTGTGCCTGTCCCAACGTCCTGGTTAGTATGTTGTGCCTGTCCTGACGTCCTGGTTAGTATGTTGAGCCTGTCCCAACGTCCTGGTTAGTATGTTGTGCCTGTCCCGACGTCCTGGCTAGTATGTTGTCCCTGTCCCGATGTCCTGGCTAGTATGTTGTGCCTGACCCTGTCCCGACGTCCTGGTTAGTATGTTGTGCCTAACCCTGTCCCGACGTCCTGGTTAGTATGTTGTGCCTGACCCTGTTCCGACGTCCTGGTTAGTATGTTGTGTCTGACCCGACGTCCTGGTTAGTATGTTGTGCCTGACCCGATGTCCTGGTTAGTATGTTTGTGGCTGACCCTCTTCCGACATCCTGGTTAGTATTCTGTGCCTGACCCGACGTCCTGGTTAGTATGTTGTGCCTGGCCCAACGTCCTGGTTAGTATGTTGTGCCTGACCCTGTCCCGACGTCCTGGTTAGTATGTTGTGCCTGACCCTGTCCCGACGTCCTGGTTAGTATGTTGTGCCTGACCCTGTCCCGACGTCCTGGTTAGTATGTTGTGCCTGACTCTGTCCCGACGTCCTGGTTAGTATGTTGTGCCTGAATCTGTCCCGACGTCCTGGTTAGTATGTTGTGCCTGTCCCAACGTCCTGGTTAGTATGTTGAGCCTGTCCCAACGTCCTGGTTAGTATGTTGTGCCTGTCCCGACGTCCTGGCTAGTATGTTGTCCCTATCCCGATGTCCTGGCTAGTATGGTGTGCCTGACGCTGATCCGATATCCTGGTTAGTATGTTGTACATGACCCTGACCTGATGACCTGGTTAGTGTGTTGTACATGACCCTGACCTGATGACCTGGTTAGTATGTTGTACCTGACGCTGATCTGACATCCTGGTTAGTATGTTGTACATGACCCTGACCTGATGACCTGGTTAGTATGTTGTACATGACCCTGACCTGATGACCTGGTTAGTATGTTGTGCCTGACCCGACGTCCTGGTTAGTATGTTGTGCCTGACCCGACGTCCTGGCTAGTATGTTGTGCCTGACCCCTAACCCGACGTCCTGGTTAGTATGTTGTGCCTGACCCGACGTCCTGGTTAGTATGTTGTGCCTGACCCTGTCCCGACGTCCTGGTTAGTATGTTGTGCCTGACCCTGTCCCGACGTCCTGGTTAGTATGTTGTGCCTGACCCGATGTCCTGGTTAGTATGTTTGTGGCTGACCCTCTTCCGACATCCTGGTTAGTATTCTGTGCCTGACCCGACGTCCTGGTTAGTATGTTGTGCCTGGCCCTACGTCCTGGTTAGTATGTTGTGCCTGACCCTGTCCCGACGTCCTGGTTAGTATGTTGTGCCTGACCCTGTCCCGACGTCCTGGTTAGTATGTTGTGCCTGACCCTGTCCCGACGTCCTGGTTAGTATGTTGTGCCTGACCCTGTTCCGACGTCCTGGTTAGTATGTTGTGTCTGACCCGACGTCCTGGTTAGTATGTTGTGCCTGACCCGACGTCCTGGTTAGTATGTTTGTGCCTGACCCTGTTCCGACATCCTGGCTAGTATTCTGTGCCTGACCCGACGTTCTGGTTAGTATGTTGTGCCTGGCCCTGCGTCCTGGTTAGTATGTTGTGCCTGACCCTGTCCCGACGTCCTGGTTAGTATGTTGTGCCTGACCCTGTTCCGACATCCTTGTTAGTATGTTGTGCCTGACCCGACGTCCTGGTTAATATGTTGTGCTTGACCCGACGTCATGGTTAGTATGTTTGTGCCTGGCCCTGTTCCGACGTCCTGGTTAGTATGTTGTGCCTGACCCTGTTCCGACGTCCTGGTTAGTATGTTGTGCCTGACCCGACGTCCTGGTTAGTATGTTGTGCTTGACCCTGGTCTGACGTCCTGGTTAGTATGTTGTGCCTGACCCTGTCCCGACGTTCTGGTTAGTATGTTGTGCCTGGACGGACTCGCGACTCCATTCTCCTTGTTTGCGATAGAGAACGTGTGTATGTAAGAGAGCGTTTGTGTGTTTTGAGAGAGTGTGTGAGAGAGAGAGAGAGTGCGTTTGTGAAAGAAAATATGTTTTGGATAAAATATGCGTGTAATAGAGAGAATGAGATTGCCTGAGAGATATTGCATGAAAGTGTCCGATGTTGTATGAAAGTGTCCGATGTTGTATGAAAGTGTCCGATGTTGTATGAAAGTGTCCGATGTTGTATGAAAGTGTCCGATGTTGTATGAAAGTGTCCGATGTTGTATGAAAGTGTCCGATGTTGTATGAAAGTGTCCGATGTTGTATGAAAGTGTCCGATGTTGTATGAAAGTGTCCGATGTTGTATGAAAGTGTCCGATGTTGTATGAAAGTGTCCGATGTTGTATGAAAGTGTCCGATGTTGTATGAAAGTTTCCGATGTTGTATGAAAGTGTCCGATGTTGTATGAAAGTGTCCGATGTTGTATGAAAGTGTCCGATGTTGTATGAAAGTGTCCGATGTTGTATGAAAGTGTCCGATGTTGTATGAAAGTGTCCGATGTTGTATGAAAGTGTCCGATGTTGTATGAAAGTGTCCGATGTTGTATGAAAGTGTCCGATGTTGTATGAAAGTGTCCGATGTTGCATGAAAGTGTCCGATGTTGCATGAAAGTGTCCGATGTTGCATGAAAGTGTCCGATGTT